>JALXFT010002218.1:130000-730000 GCA_023376895.1 Aspiorhynchus laticeps | reverse complement strand
TAAACACTTGTTAGGATTGTAAAACAATGATAAAAATGATTCCTGATTCCCAAAAGGAGGTGTTTGTAACAGTGTTTTGAGCTGATCTCACTCGTGTTCTCTAGACACTGCAGTAGTCTGTGTATCTGACAGGAATGAGAATCAAATGTAGGGCAGGACTTGATTTCATCTTCAGGAACTGACTGGATTGAAGTTGGTTGTGTCTAACTCAAGTTCACAGCAGTCTCTTATATTGTGAGAAAGATTGAGTGAGAAACTTTGGAAGAATTCTGTTCTACTGAGAATGTTTTCCTGTCTCTCACCAGGTGTGACCCTGGGTCACGAGATCCTAACAAACCAAAAGGTCTTTTATGTTTTTATACTGATTTGAAGATTTATTTTTTTCTTCTGGTCTGGATATATAAGAGAAGTGGCATTATTATCATTTGGGGTTCTGTAACCAGAAATACTGGTTCTCTGCATCCAAATCTCTCACAAGCTGTTGTGTGTGTCTCTGCTGGGAGGTATGCCTCTTAGATTCATATTTGAGCAACTGATGTTATGTATTTATCTGAATTGGAACTGAATTTAATTCTGAATTGGATTCTTATTGTTTTATTATGTAATTAGCATGATACATTCTTACCTGACAAATAAAGTGATATATTTGATTTATCCTGAACTCATTATGACTAGTAGATCATGTGGAGGCTGATGTTTCCTCAAATCTGTGTCCAGGTCAGAACAGACTAAAGTTTCATGGATGAATGAGACCTTTTGATTTCTATCACTGACTTAGCAACTTGTACTGAAGTGACCCAACAAACTACACTTTTTTTTGTTTTAACCTTGCTCCTCTGAGTAAGTTCAGACCGGAGAGTTTGTGATCGTGAGATCCATGACCTCCGGTCGGCGTGAGACTCAGTTGTGACGACGGGTCCCTGATGAATAAATAATGGAGTATGAGATGTCCAGAATAATCAAATATCTAATGTTTGTGATTAGTTTTTAATTAGAAATACAGCCTAAATGTAATGATCACTTGAAACTGGAGTCAGATTAAACATGGAGCTAGACTAAAACTGAAAGTAAATCCTGATGAATTAAGTGAAGTTTGCAGAAGCGCAGCTAAAAGATCACTCAGATCACCTTCACCCAGGCCCTGGACTTCACTGTGGGCCGTTATTACAGCTGGTTATTGTCCAGGGATGTTGAATACCACCCCTCACTGTGTGTATTCATTTCTTATGTCTTTGAAAGTTTTTATTCACAAGTGCGGGTTTAAATCTAAACCCAATTTCAACCAATGGTTAAATGAAGAAAAACTGTTATGCAACTCTTTAAAATTTGTTAAAAACAAGTAAGCCTATAAGTTGACTTCAATAAATTATATAATTTATAAAAATAATTTTTAAATAGCCCTTTTTTATTTAATTTTTGATGCATTTTATTTCTTTCTTATTCTGGTTTGCTTGTTTTATTGTGACGTTTTTATTTAGTTTTTGGTTATGCTCAACCAAGGCTGAACAAGATTTGGTTATATTCTGGAATATGATACCTTTGCTTTGTAAAGATGAAACAATAATAATAAGAAGAAACCTTTCTGTGTGTATGGCCGAATATTCATGTGGCACAGCTAAAATGTTTCATTTACCTCTAATCTCAAAAAATAGGCTTTTGTTTCAGTTGTTTGTCGGTAAATATCCACTTCATCTGTTTTTCTCTGTTCTTAAGTATCTCTGTAAGGTTTGCTTTACTGAGAACCGCTTCAGATGATTCAGAGAGAGAGCGTCTGAACAAATGCAAATTCAGACCACTTTGCAAATCCGTTTGTCCAGTCCAGGAAAAAGAAATAACTCAAAGGTTTAAAATAATGATTAATTCATAATTAATGGCATGGCTGCAGTTGACAGAAATATAGGCTACTTAAGGAAAATGTTTCTCAGGTCAGTCAGAGCGCTCATGATACACACAGAACATACAGCTGCAGGCTCACGAGTGTGTGCTTGATTATGAGACGACTTTAAGACTGTCAAGAAGAATATTACAAGTATTTAATGTCAGCTTTTATTGATTGTGTTTTCCAGGTGTGTTTGGTGATGAGACGGATGAAATGAAGACAGAAGAAGTGAAGAAAGTGGAGGGAGAATCTGTAACCCTACACACTGGTGTACAAGAATATCATCTGATCAATTGGTGGTTTGAGAACAGTGATATAGCTCGGTGTCAAAACAACACCAATGAGACCTGTTCATGTGCGATTTTTGATGAGAGACTGAATATAGACAATCAGACCGGATCTCTCATCATCATCAACATCAGCGCTGAACTCACTGGTCTTTATGAACTACAGATCATCGACAGGGCTTCTAAACAGTCATCACACAAGGAATTCAGTGTTACTGTCTCTGGTGAGTAACTCCGTGAGTAACTTTGTAGTATGGCAGAGATTAAAAAAAACTATAGTAATTTATAGTAGGCATGGGCATTTTCCAAAAATATTGCATTCAAATATTTGGGCTCATAAAAAAAAAAAAAATTGAATAGGGTGGATTAGTGTAATGTGGGACACCTAGTCTTCAGTGCATTTATCTCTTCTTTTACAACATTAAAGTGAACATGCGTGGTGTTGAATTCAATCAGGGGTGTCAAGTTATTGAAATCACTTGACTTTCTGAAATTATGTCAGAAATGTGGCCATGAAAATCATCAAACATGAAGTACCTCTTGCAAAGTTTACTGAAATGACAGTGACATAGGATTTAGACAAAATTAATGTTAAGGATATAAATCTGTTTTAAATAAAACAATGCTCTAAATTGTTATCAAATTATGTTTGTGATGTATTTGTACATCAAACTTTGCAATAATATTATTAAAATGTGTTAAGAATATTTTCTATTTGAAGCAATCTTTGTCGTCCCACTTTAGAAAAGGATGTTTTCAAAAGTGGGACAGCATGTTTTGACTAATGTGGGACAGTCAAATATACTATGTTATTCAATTGATAAAATGTGCATTTAGAAAGTTAAATATCATACATATTCATTTTTGAGCTTAATGCAGCAATATTATTTGTTTTAAGATCCAGATTCAAAATTTAGAGACTAGAGATCCTGGACTGTGATGAGTCCATGACTGGCCAGAACTGCTTATTTCTGTTATGAAGAGTTTTTACCATTAGAATTTGCTTAACACAAGCTTCAGAAAAAATAAGTTTAATATTAGAAGTTTATAGAAGTTTAATAGAAGTTTTAAATGCATTCCATGTTCCAAATGTTTCTTTTTTTTAATTATGAAATTATTTTGCTATCTTTATTAAGTTCAATTTTAAATTTTTGACTTTATTACATGGTTATTATTATTGTTGATGCCAGAAATCAGATTTTTTTTAAATAATATAAGATTTCTGTGTTACATAATTGTTTTTAACATTCCATATATGAACATATATGTTACTAGTTTTTTAGACTACAGCAAACACACTGTAGGGCTACTAAATTAATTAAGCAAAAATGGGTATGCACATTTAACCATGAATGTAAAGATTACTTTGTAAAAATTTGTCTATTTATAACACAAAACATAGTGTCCCAGATTTGAGCATGAGCTGTCCCACTTTAGAAAATCCACAAATTCTTGAACGATTTGGCACAAGGAGCACTAATATATGTGCCATTTCCCCTTTAATTCTTAGCACTTTGTGTTAAACCACTCTCCCTCGAGGAACCTTTATATACTGTATGTCTGAAGATCATTTCACTATCAGATGCGCTCTCTTCTCGGCTCAATAGGAGTACAGCTACTCTTACCTTTCCTCAGTCCACTGAGTTTGGATTTCATGTGATTTCTCATTGTGATGGTGATATTATGATAAATCAGTTTCACTAATTCATTTGATCAGAAGTAATTACATTTTGTCAGATCATTAAGATCAAAGTAAATCCAAACTTCGCGAGGCAGATCATCTGATGACGACATTCTGTAATCAAATACTATCATCTTGTTGATACGCTCCACAGCGCCACACAGTGAGTGCATTTAGTTATAACTGCTTAGGATTTATCATGGATTCCCTGCATTTACGGCCAGCAAATCAACATAGTAAAATTCAAATAGTGTTTTTATTGTTCGAATAATAATTACAGACCGAATATTCGAATGTTCAACTATATGTGCACACCCCTAATTTATAGTAAATACTATAGTGTTTTTGAACCATACTGTAGTAAAGTACTTGAATTAATTTGTTGTGGTAATATAACAATTATAGTAAACAAATTACTTTACCCCATACTGTACTAAGTTTTCTACAACTATACCCAGATAGCAAACGTACGTCTGCAAGATGTCTGTTAAAGATCTGTAGCAAATTAGCTCAAAAGGGAAATGTATATAAATAATTACAATTAATTATAATTAATTATAATTATTTATATTGGCTGCCAGTAATAACTGTAGCAGAATTAAATTTCCATCATCTAATCTGTTCGTCCAGCGAACATTCAGTGTAAGTTCATATCAACTCTAAGAAAATATATTTTCGTGGTCACAGAAAATATTTTCCTAAGTATTAATGCACTAAAGATCAAAATCGTAAAGGGACATTAATCTGCAAGGCAGAATCAGAAACTCATGTAATTTGTGCACAAGAGTTTTAACTAAACACCAACTCTAACAAACAAACATACACTCACGCGTACATACAAAAGGGAGCTAAAGTGGATGAATGAAGCCAATAGAGAAACCAGAGAATGTGGTTATGGAAAGAGTCAGTTAACCACCTGAGTAAAACCATCAGCGCCGTTTATAACGGGGTCTATAGCTTATACTAAACCTCTGTTTTGTTTAGTTAAATGTACGATATTGCATTGCCTTTGTCGTTGACGAGTGTCTGGATGCAGTCTCGGATGAAAGTCTTGATGGTTTCAAGGTTTTGGACTCGTCATCACATTCTTCCGGATTGAAGAGTGATGAATTCCAAAGATGTCAGGACTTGATGGTGATTGGGAGTTTCTTCCCAGGTAGAGAGTGAATAAAAGCTAAGAAAGAGATCTGAGGATCTTTGGTTGAATGGAAAGTCAAGGCCGCAAGGCCTGATGCAAAACTTAAGGGTTGCTGAGGAGCTCACATCCTCTTAGGATCTAACAGAACCGCAGACTGGAGGAGGGTCACTGATGTGAGAGCTTTATCTGATATAGACGTCACACCTCTGGGGTGTCAAAGAGCCAATGGTGTCTTGAACTTTTGTGGAAATTTGCTTATGTAATCAAAGGTCCATAGGACACTAATATGTTGCATAGGTATCAACATATTTATGTATTTATTATTTATTTAGTCATTTAGCAGACGCTTTTATCCAAAGCGACTTACAAATGAGGACAATAGAAGCAATCAAAACCAACAAAAGAGCAACAACATGCAAGTGCTGTGACAAGTCTTGGTTAGCTTAACGCAGTACACGTAGCAAGGTATTTTTTATTTTTAATACTTTTTAATATACATATAATATACACTCTTAATTAGATCATCTGAAGATGAATTGATAGAGACCAAACATGGTGTAAGTGAGGTGATATTAACTAGTGATCTATCATAAGCATGCGAAAACAGTATACAATACAAAATAACATATACAACATCAGTAATAATATACACAATGACCTGAAGGATATGTGTGTTCATTCAAAGAACGGTTTTCTATGAATTAATTAGAGAAGAATCCATTTTATGGCATAATGTCTTTCCTAAGGTTCAAAGATGGTGAGAGGGAGAACTCTCAACATGCCATTAGGTCATAAAGTTTATCTGGTCTGGCTGAGGTGTTCTGGTTACCATGGAAACCGGGGGCCTGGAGTCATTCACAGACATACTGGCACCGCTATCAACGAAACCTGGGCTTCCATACCACCTCAGCAGTGCCACAAACTGATCACCTCCATGCCACGCCGAATTGAGGCAGTAATTAAAGCAAAAGGAGCCCCTACCAAGTATTGAGTACATATACAGTAAATGAACATACTTTCCAGAAAGCCAACAATTCACTAAAAATGTTTTTTTTATTGGTCTTATGAAATATTCTAATTTGTTGAGATAGTGATTTGGTGGGTTTTTGTTAAATGTGAGCCTAAATCATCACAATTAAAAGAACCAAAGACTTAAACTACTTCAGTCTGTGTGCATTGAATTTATTTAATACACGAGTTTCACAATTTGAGTTGAATTACTGAAATAAATGAACTTTTCCACAACATTCTAATTGAGATGCACCTGTGTGTTGTTATTAAACCCTTCATTCAGTTTCAATGCTGCATAGACATACATTTCTGCCTGTATTTTGATGCTCCTGCCAATAATATTTCTATTTTATTTTCTTGTGTTTCCAGCTCGTCTGCCCGTTCCCACCATTGTCCCTGAACAATCATCATGCCCAAAATGCCTCATGCAGTGCTCGCTGGTGAATGTGACTCTCTCCTGGTACAAAGGAAACAGTTCATTCTCCTCCATCAGTGTCTCTGATCTGAGCAGCGGCGTCTCTGTACTTCTGAAGGTGAATGATCAGGATTTCTACAGCTGTGTGATGAACGATTCAATCAGAAACAAGACCAAACAACAAAACATCACTGAACTCTGTCAGCAGTGTCCAGGTATGATTATTACAGAGGACATGAATTATTAAAAGACTTCTGTTTACAAATTCAGGGAATTTCTTAAAGAGATTGTTCACACAACATTTTTTAATTGTCATCAGTTACTCGCGCTTATGTGATGTGAAATGAAGATATTGTTAATGAAATTTCTGTCCCTCCATTAAAAGTTAATTCCACCAAAACATTCATATGAATCGAGCTGTTTAATTCAAGAGACACGATCACTTTATATGAAAGTACTGTAGGCACAAACATAGTTCAACACACAGATATAGAGCACATCAACATGGTAAACAATCTTCATTTGTGTTTCATTGATGAACAAAAGTTGTATGGGTTTGGAAAAAAATAGTAATTGTTTTTCATTGTTGTAAATCTCTTTCGCAGCAGCAAAAATGACGTTTAAATGTAACAATCATAGAAACAATGGAAAATGTAAAACTAGTTGTGAAATATTTAAGATATGACTGTTAGACAATAAAAAGTAGAATATAGTTATACTTATAAAATTATTAATCTTGATAAATCAGATTTTTCTTTATGTTTTGCTGTTTTCTGTAATGACTGTCTCTCTTTGTCCATTTCAGAAGCAGTGATAAATGTGCCGGCCACTGCAGCAGCAGTAGGTGCAGCATCAGTAGCTGCAGCTGTTGTGATTTACTGTTGCTGTAAGAAATGTAGACAAGCAGGACAAAATGGTAAGTATTACCCACAGCTAATACTGTACTGCTAATAATACTGTGTAAAATTAAAAACCTGAGCTGGACACATTCCCTTATCTCTAACTTACTGTAGCAGAAAAAATATTTGTCATATGAATATTGTATATATAAAATGAAATACAGAGATCAATTAGTATGAAGGAGATAAATAAACACACAGGTATATGTTTGAATTCTTGAAAGAGCACACACACACAGGCTGCTATTAATAATTCAAATCAGATCCTGTATTTTGTGGAGAAGACACTTTTATCCAAAGTGACTTACAGATGAGCTAACACCTGTCAGTTCTTTTCAATATCTCGCCTTTGAAACCCACTCTGGTCGAAAACAAGGAAGATAATGGTGTTCATATAACAACCTCTTAGCTTTGTAGAAGAAGAGAGCACCTATATTTGGTCTAATGGTTGAATGCTGTGATTGCTGGTGTTGATGGCAGGGATGGTGTGAAGAGAGAAACAGTCCCCATGATCAAGATCCGCTCAGAGGAGGAGAGTCCCGCCGGGATTGAAGAACTTCAGCCAAACTCTGACACTTGTGTGAACATTCACTAAATAAATAAATAGTGTCTGTGATGAGCAGTGGCGTGCACAGGCCTCCGGAGGGGCAGGGGCGAAATGGCATTACGAGAGCACAATCGCGGACCCGGGGGGGGGGGGGGGGTATCACGATTCACGATTTTATCACGATGTTTTTGTCATGTTGTTTTTTCTATTTTGCAAGCTGTTTGAGTAGTACAGCCAAACTAATTTCTCTATTATAAAGACAAAGCTTTTCAAAGTAACAAAATATAAACAAAAATTGAAAAAGTATGGCAGATATTTAGGCCAAAGTGGGTGAAGATAAAAATCTTTTTCATTATTTTGTCTTTGTTATTAAAAAATGAGAAACAAAGATACACATTACAAATACACATAATATACAAATAAAATAAACAGTGTTTTATTTTCAGGTACAATAGGTGTATTTAGTAGGAGCATTCAAGAAACTGAATGAACAAATATAAAAATAAAACACTATATAGATTGATTCCTATTAAAGAAACTGTATTAAAGTTTTTCAGTCAAGAGTAGTGATTGATTCTTCTCTTTGTGTTTGGTGTTTTATTAACATTAAAGGAATAATTCACCCAATAATTAAAATAGGCTAGTGTTTTATTTTTGTACCTTCATTTACTCACTCAATTTATTTTAAACCTGAGTTTCATTCTTCTGCTAAACATAAACGCTATTTTGAAGAAGGTGGAAAACCAAACAGTTGCTGGTCCACAGTGTTCCCCCTGCTGTCAAAGTCAATGTGGACCAGCATCTGTTTGGTTACCCACATTCTTCAAAATATCTTCTTACTGATGTGAATGTATGTGGCGCTGTACAGTATATTGATACGGTGGCACCAGAACTGCAGCTGATAGAATGTGCGCTGTAGCAAGATGCAACAATATTTCTTCAAAAGCAGATTGTGGACACATTTTTATCAGGGCCGCTGCTGGCCAAATGGGTGCCTAAGCAGGATTTTATTGTTGTGCCCCCTCCCTCAAATATTATGGATGTAGAAAAAAAAACACCTACCATAAGGGTCAAAATAGAACTTTAATAAAATATAAAAGTAAATAAATAAATAAATTGTATTATTTACAAATTACAACTGTAGCTCCAGACAGTTACCTATGGCAGTAATACAGTTGTCTGATTGATTTTATGGTCTCAAGCATTCAGAAATCACACAAAAGAAAATTAAGCAGTTTTACTACGAAAACCATGGTTCATTTTTGTAAGGGTTGTGATGTCCACATGTTTTTTGTTGAAGAAATTATAGAGGCTGTGTCATCTATAGCAAAAAGGTGGCCAAAAATTAAAGATTAAGTGGATAATTTAATTAAATGTTTGGTCAATAGCCTGTTAAACACGGATATGATCGTCCTGTAAGTGTAACAGCAGCAATCACCAGGCCTTTGGTGCCCTTTACAGGCATTTATAACATGTAATGTTGAAAAAAACAATAGACACCATCACAAAATTAGTAATGGTTTTACTGGTTATAATGGGACTTGTACTGGTTTTACTGGAAACTGTAATGGACCCTGTTGGTCTCTACTGGCAATTGGTCACCTTCTATTGGTGACTTGTTAAAACCAATAAATCCTAATGGAATATGTCCCAAAACACACTACAGAAAACCATTTTTTAAATGGTTTTAATGTTTAAAAGTTGATGGTTTGTAATGGCATTTGTGATTTATTTGTGATGGTATTAGAATTTTCTGTGATGGTTCTATTGTGTTTTTTCAGCAGGGTTGCCTCATTGTTTTTATATAATAATAATAATAATAATAATAATAATGCATTTTATTTTATGGCGCCTTTCAAAACACCCAAGGTCACCTCACAAGCAAAAATGAAAAATACAAGTCACTGCATAAAACAAAAACACACAACAAACTCTATACATATACAGGTCAAATGCAGTAGAGACTCAATAATACATATCATAAAAAAGCCTGTGTAAAAAGATATGTTTTAAAAATCAGCAAGCAATTGCTATTGCGAATATCAAGGGGAAGGGAATTCCATAGGCGGGGGGCAGCATAGCTAAAAGATCTGGCACCCATGGTAGTTAGTCGAATCCGAGGTACCACAAGAGAAATTGAAGATGAGGATCTAAGAGCACGTGAAGGGGTGTAGACATGAAGAAGTTGATTAAGGTATTGAGGTGCAAGATTATGAAGTGCCTTGTAAGCAAGTAGCAAGATCTTAAACTCTACTCGATACTTTACTGGAAGCCAGTGCAACTGCTGAAGAACTGGAGAAATGTGCTCATTAAAAGGTGTTCTAGAAAGAACACGAGCTGCAGAGTTCTGAACCAACTGGAGCTTATGTAGCAATTTAGCGGGAACACCAGTGAAAAGGGCATTACAGTAGTCTATACGTGAAATAACTAATGCATGAACAAGAACTGTTGTATTATTGGTAGAAAGAAAGGGACGGAGACGGTTAATATTACGCAAGTGGAAGTATGCAGTCCGCGTGATATTATTAATTTGAGTTTCAAAGGATAGTGTGCTATCCATGACAACACCCAAACTTTTAACCTGTGAGGAAGGAGATATTGCATTATTGTCAATGAACAAAGAAAAACAATTAGATTTAGACAAAACCGATCTAGTGCCAATAAGTAGGGCCTCAGTTTTGTTGCCATTTAGCTTCAGAAAATTAGCTGAGAGCCAATGTTTAATTTCAACTAAACAGCTGGATAAAGATGGTGGTGGAAAAGAACCAGTGGGTTTGGCAGACAGGTAAAGTTGGGTGTCATCCGCATAACAATGAAAATGAACACCATGTTTCCTCAAAATGTAACCAAGAGGGAGTATATAAATAATAAAAAGAAGCGGGCCCAAAACAGAACCCTGGGGAACCCCAGTGGTAACTGTTGATGTTCTTGATCTAAAATGTTTTAATTGAATACATTGAGTACGTCCAGAAAGATACGACCTAAACCAAGACAAAGGAGTGCCAGTGATCCCAATAGAAACCAACCTGTCTAGAAGTATCTCATGTGAGACAGTATCAAAAGCAGCAGTCAAATCAAGAAGGACAAGTATAGTTAAAAGCCCAGAGTCAGCTGCCAACAACAGATCATTTGTTATTCTGACAAGAGCAGTCTCAGTGCTATGGTGAGGACGAAAACCAGATTGAAATTGTTCATACAAATTATTATTAGAGAGATGTTCTTGAATTTGAATTGCAATACACTTTTCTATTATCTTAGAGATAAATGGTAAGTTTGAAATTGGACGGAAATTATCGAAGTTAAATGGATCAGCCCCAGACTTCTTAAGTATAGGAGTAATAATTGCAGATTTAAAAAATGACGGAACAGAACCAGAGACAAGTGAAGCATGAACAATTTTAGTAATCAATGGTGACAAGGCAGGTAAACATGCTTTCACTAAAGGAGTTGGTAGAGGGTCTAACTGACAAGTTGAAGATTTAAATTTATTTATCAGACCCACAATCTCCGAAGCAGTTGGTAGTGTAAAGGTAGAAAAAACAGAGTGGGGAGGTGCGTAAGAGATAAACTGACAGGAGTCATGGTGGAATGTACTATTTAGTAATTGCTGATGTACATTTTTAACCTTAGACTCAAAAAAAGTCATGAAACGGTCACATAAATCAGTGGAATACATATCAGATGGCAAAGAGTCAGGAGGTCGCAAAAAATTGTTTACCATCGAAAAAAGAAATCTTGAATTGCCATTGCTGACTCCAATTATGTTGGAATAATAATCAGATTTAGCTTTGAACAATGCATTTTTGTAGTTTTGAATATGTTCAGCATACATCTCTTCATGAACAGTAAGGCCAGACCTAACGTACAAACGCTCTAACCTACGACCTTTAGTTTTAAGTTCACGCAGTTCAGGTGTAAACCAAGGAGCTGAATGTACAAATGAAACAGTTCGAATTTTCACAGGTGCAAAATCATCTAAAATCGTAGTCAGTCCATTATTGTAATATGAAACCAGTTCATCAACAGTGGAGAAATCCGCTTTACTGGAGAAGATGGCAAGTTCATCAGCAAGAGAAGGCACATCAATGTTCTTAATATTCCGAAATGTGATCGGGCGACACGGATTTACCTTAAAAACTGCCAGTTGGGCAAAAAAGGACACCAGCAGGTGATCTGATATCGACAGATCAGAAACAGTACAATTAAAAGGTGTTATACCAGAACAGCAAACAAGATCAAGAATATGCCCCTTAGAATGAGTTGGCAGAGTATTAAATTGCTGCATACCAAAGCAATCCAAGCATGATAAAAAGTCACTTGTAAATGCATTACTGGCATTGTCTATATGAATGTTAAAATCACCCAACATAATAACATTTGGAGACATGGAACATAGATAAGTTAAAAGTTCAGTTAAAAAGGCATTATTGCTCTTGGGAGGGCGGTAAATGTTAGTGAGGATGGTAGGAATCGCCCCATCAATTTTTAAGGCAAGTGATTCAAAAGAAGAATACGCAGGCAGAGTTAACTGAGATACGTTCAATTTATCTTTATAAAGTATCGCTAGCCCCCCTCCCCGTCCATAATACGGGATTTACAGACATAACTATATCCTGGGGGAACAGACTGGTTTAGATGAAAGAAGTCAGCTGTTTTTTGCCATGTCTCCGTTAAACAGAGAAAGTCAAACTTACGGTCAGACAGCAGATCGTACACTAGAGGTCCTTTAGTGGAAAGTGATCGTATATTAAATAATCCAAAGGAGAAATTGTTTTTACCAGAATCGTTGCCAACCGATCTGGCCAAATTGGTTAATACACTGGGATCAACAGTCCGTGTGAGCCTCCTCGCCGAGCGTGGTTTAGATGACCAAAAGGACCGTATCTGACTTGAGCCATCGATGTTATAACTCCGCCGAGACCCACGATGTATATATTTCCGACGTGGTATGAACACAATATCCGAGGGAAGATGTAGAGTTGATGGAGGATTAAAAGGACGCAAACGGAGCTGAATAAGTTCCGCCGCCGAGTAGTGGGGCATCATCCATACCACAGAATGGTATACAGCAGAAAGGACGACTCAGATGTAATTCATCCGCACCAGTAACTCAATAATCTTCATAGTTGTTCCCCGTGTCAGAGGTACCACGAAGAAACAGGTCAGTAACCAGCAGGCAGACCAACAACCGCAGAGAGCATGAACACGCAGATCAACCAGCACACAGAGCCGCTGAATCAGTGTAGATACACAAATCAGTGTGACAGTTCATAAATATATTCATGCATTGATAAGTGCATGAAAATTTACAAACAGTGAAAAGTTTAAAATTCTCTCCCTAGGCAGCGGCAGCTAACAGTGCCAGCGTTCACCCGGAAGTTTTAAATACATTTATATAATTCATTTTAACTCATTCTAAAGGCTGTTGTTGGCTTAGGTCTGTTTTTATAACCACATATATATATATATATATATATATATATATATATTGTCTTAATACTTCTTTGATTATGAATATAGCCTACCTGAAAGTGACGTGCGGGCTTCGTTTTCATCTTTTTTTTTTTATTTTCTCTGCGCCGAACTGCTGATGTCTTTTCATGGGCATAGTTGTCCCTCAGTTATGATCATCTGCATTCAGCCGCAAGCATGAGGCGCGAGCGGTCGCGGGCACGGGAATGACGCGTCACGTTTTTTTTTTTTGAGCAACTGGGATGGTGCCCCCTGGGACTTGGTGCTGCGGCGGCGGTACTGATTTCGTCCACGATATCGTTCATATCGCACAGACCGGACCGCAAGGGCACTTTAGCGTCGGACCTCAAAGGGGCAGGGGCTTGAGCCCCCTCGCCCCCCTGTGCACGCCACTGGTGATGAGTGTGTCTTTGCAGGGTTTTCCTCAGCGCTGACCGGATGATCAGCTTTCCAAAGTGGTTTCATCGAAGTCACCTGTGGCTGACTTCCCTTGATTTGTTTTCTTTCGTTCTTTGTTTGGTTTCCCTTCCATGCATTCATTTTGCATTACACCCATTACATTGTATAGTTTTTCTTTCATTAAAAAACATATTGTAGCCAAGTGGAGAAAATTAACAAAACTTAACGTTGAGTATAAATTGGTTGTGGGTCCTTTAAGAAACTGTGCTAGCGACACTTGCTTTGCGGCGCTCCAGTATGTAACAGAAGTGCTCAGATTTCAGTGTGAGCAGAGCAACGAACGCAAACTAGTGCTCTGGGTGTGGTGCCATGATTTGGAATTTGGCGAGGTAAATGTACATTCTTACAGAAGTTGTGAACAAATTGCTTAAAATGTGTACGTGAGAATGGTATGTTAATGATGAATGTTTCATGGATCGTCTTTAAGGACGTTTATGGATTGCATGTGCGAGGTGGATCAAGTTCGATCAAGTTTTGGGACACGTGCAAGGGTATGTACAATAAATGTTAATGAAGTTTCATTTTCTTTATTTAAAGCCCAGTGCATTTGCCTGGTTGTCGTTGAATCTGTTTACATTGGAATATGCAGGTTAAAAACAGTTACGAGTGTTCTTAAAACATTTCATTCCTTGATAAAATTATTAGAATGTATTAAAATATTGTTTTTTTGTACTCAACATGTATTTATTTACATGAACACTGTGGAATTTAATAGGAGTCTAATGTACTGTTTTCATTCTATTCAAATATTAGCCTCTATCCATATTTCATTTTATTTTACTCCATTTAATTTCATTAGTGCATGTCAGAAAGACTGAATTTTCCTATATCTGAACCCTGAACTTTTTGAAGGTTGTACTCTTCCTGGACTGCATTTATCAGATTTTGAAATCAGTGCTTAAATCTCTTGCTTTTGTCAAATAAGCTCAACAGAGACATAAGATTTACTTTATTTTATTCATTTTTTTCTTCAGTACTTACTCCCATCGATCGCTGTCCTTCTGAGAGACAGCTGTCAGAATTTTTTGTATCCTGTGTTGCTTCCTTACAACTCATAGGCCACATATGTCTGTATGTATTTATATGTTGTGTGTACAAAAATCTTTTTGTGCACAAAAACTGTATGGCTGTGTTCGAAATGGCATACTTGCTTACTGCCCAGTACACAGTAGATACTGCCTACTATTTTTTTAAAGAATAGTGTGTGAAACAGTATACAATTAGCAACAAATGTTTCAGAGTAGTATGCTTAATTGTCACATGACAAACAAACATTAATTCAGCACAGCTGTGAAGGTTGTTACCTTACAAACAAATGTTAACTATTCTTTTACAAAGACTTGTTAATAAGGCTTCATACTAGTAAACAATGCTATATTGCCCAATTTAACTCATTTCATAATTTAAGAACTTTACATAGACTATTGGACTGAACTGTCTTTAACTGAACAATGATATTTTTGGCAGTTACACTAATTGGAAAGAGTGATATATTCTAGTTACACTAAGTGCAAATAATGATCAATTCTGTTTACACTAAAATAGCAGTATTTTCTTTAGCAACAGGTGTGTAAATAGTAGTTAGGTGGCATATATTTATACTGTAGTACATTATAAAACAGTATGCAATAACATATTGAGTGTAAATTATCATAAATTTTATTTGATGAATGCCACTTTATTGTGACAAAAACCTATCTACAGCTAAGCACACTGTATTATTAATGAGGTGTTTAATTTCCACTTTTCAAATATTTACTTAATTTTTTAATTGAAAATAAATGCCTTTCTGATCTGGTATGTGATGGGAAAAGGAGAAGCACGAGTTTGACAAGGCGGAATCGAACTTGGATCGCTCGCATCAGCAGCACACATCTCATGTGTTTTACTCACTGCGCCACTGATTCTACAGAAACATGTGTGTCTTTTGCAGTACAGCTGTTTATCACAGACAGGCATTGATGAGCGGAGTTAATGTCAATAGCCTCTGACAACAAATTGGTCTATTTCTCCTTTGAGTTAAAACACTCTTATTAGAGCTGCTTGAAAGCGGAATTTAATTCTGCTCGCATAACTGAAATATTCATTTTATTTATATAAGCTATTATATTACTGCAATATTAATATTATTATTTAATATCTTTGAAACAATGTACAGTAGTCAACATTTGAAGTGGATCAAAACCTTTCGTCAAAGTTGCCCTAAAACCAAAATGCGTTCTTGTGTTAGGACAACTTTGATGAACTTTTTTGATCCACTTCAAAAGTGCTATAGAGATAAAGGTGACGTCATTTGACTTGATCGGAAAAGTGCCGTAGAGATTAAAGTAATTTCTGTCCTACAAATTATATTGTTTTTAGATGCACAGCGATAGTTTGTAGTTTACATGTATATGAAAATGTGCACTGTTTATTACACTAGTGTGCTTTAATGTTTAATCAGGAAGTTTTCTTTTAAATGCTTTTATTTTGTACAAAATTGCACAGAGTCAAACTTGTCAAAAATGGTCGGCCATTGAAAGTGAATGGGGAAGAATGAAAGTAAGAGAAACAACTAGTGTTCAGGAGAATGTTGTTCTTGCAAACATAAAGTCCTTAGGCACACACACACACACACACACACACACACACATCTATGCATACAAACTATTGTGAGTATTACACCTATTTCATCCTACCCTGAACTGCATGCAATATGCTTTTATATAACTCTCTCTCTCACACACACACACACACACGCTCAAACTTTTCTTGTGCTGCTATTTTTTATTTGGAACTCGCACGTGAAAATGTCTAAAACTTGACACAAAGTCGGATGCAAGTTCCCTGCCTGAAAACCATGTCTTAGTGTTTCAAAAGCATTAAAACGACTTTTACATTGTGTTTTATCTTGGAATTTTGAATCAATTATCATAGCACAAGTGAAAGTCAACAAGACTCTTCTTTTTCAGTGTACTGTACCTCACACATCCCACACTTAAGTATATGTTGACTTGTGCAGTCATGATTGGAGCATCGCTGTCTGTCAGTATAGTAATGCTAATAGACACATCTTTCCTGACCTCTGGTTGTTGTATGGATCTCATCTTTCAAACTGGCATTCAATAATGTACCAAGTTCAAGACACTGATGCTTGCATACAGAACGACCACAGGCTCAGCACCCTCCTACTTCCACTCACTATTACGAATCTACATCCCCTCCAGAAGTCTGAGATCTGCTAGTGAGCGACGCCTTGTGGTACCATCACAGAGAGGCTCAAAATCACTCTCCAGAACATTCTCGTTCACCGTTCCTGGATGGTGGAATAATCTTCCCACCCCTATCCGGAATGCTGGATCCCTGTCAATCTTCAAGCAACAACTGAAAACTCATCTCTTTCGGCATACTTTACAACTTTGTTACCAAAAATGTGCACATGGTAAAGACATTTCAATTTTTTGGTTGAAGGGGATTTCATTTGACATCACTAAAATAAAATTTTGTTGGCTGAACATTATATTTTAAATGCAATTTTATTAGCGTCATTTAAAAATGACGACATCCCAGAGGCTTAATAGCCTACAAATTGTATTTTTAGCGCTAAACTAAGTGATAAATGTCTGATGCAATATTTAATATAAAAATAAAATATGTTGGGGCCTCAACTACTAAGAGCCTTCATCTGATCAATTTTTTGAAGGCAGCATAGTTGTGTCATTTGCTGCCTGATTTCCCACAATCCTGTGCTTTCAATTCTGTGACATTTGAGCTAAAACATAAAATGGTGTCTAAAATGTTTGTGGTCAGTTTTTGTGTAGATATAGGTTTTTAACGTTTTCCACTTATGATGCTATTCTAGTAAGAAACCAGTATTGTAGTAATTATAAATTAAGCGAATGTATTTTCATGAGTTGACCAGTAGATGGCGGCAGAAAGTTAGTCACAATCAGCAAATTTAGGAGGTAATCACACACATCAGCATTGTTTGTAACAATTGTTTGTAACAGCCACCAGAGGTCTCACTCACCTGAACACCTGAGATGATGGTTTTCAGGTGTTTCTTATCAGCATAATTACATTGGCCTGTATAAACTCTAATATATACATTCACTGTATGAAACAATAACACCTTTTTAGGAAAAACTGGGTAAATCCTATACACTTAAAAAGATAATTTTCTCATAGATGACAAATCATTACTTGTTGCTAGAGCACCTAAACAACAATATAACACTGTGTGGTGACTCTGAGCAGCAGAATATCACAGAGCGGTGGATTTGTGTGATTTTGAGTGTAAAGAGGTGAACTTTATCACCCTGATTTATACTAGCACAACTTCTCACATTTCTAGACAATCAGCTCTTCTGAGTGAAACAAGAAACATGAATGCATAAATGATTTGCCTGCGTGTATGTATAAGATTATCGCTGTTAAAGCTGGTCATGTACACCAGCAGATAAACTCTGTGACCGGCAGCTCAATCTCATTTCTATTTAGATCATGTGAGCGCAGGTGCTCCGCTGCCTTCCGGGCGTGGGGGGTGGGGGGGGGGGTATGGCTGGGGACAGTGGCGTGCACAAGGGGGGGGTATGGCTGGACAGTGGCGTGGGCTGGACAGTGGCACAATGGCTGGGGACAGTGGCGTGCACAAGGGGCTGGGGACAGTGGCGTGCAAGGGGCTCAAGCCCCTGCCCCTTTAAGGTCCGATGCTAAAGTGCCCTTGCGGTCCGGTCTGTCCGAAATCAGTACCGCTGCAGTTTGCGTAGGGCACCAAGTCCTAGGGGGGCACCATCCCAGTTGCTCAAAGAAAAAAGAAAAAAAACGTGACGCGTTATTCCCGCGCCCGCGACCGCTGGCGCCTCATGCTTGCGGCTGAATGCAGATGATCATAATTGACGGACAACTATGCCCGTGAAAAGACATCAGCAGTCCGGTGCTGAGAGGTTATAAAAACAGACCTAAGCCAACAACAGCATTTAAAATGAATTATATAAAAACAATGAGGCAATCCTGCTGAAAAAACACAATAGAAACATCACAGAAAGTTCTAATACCATCACCAGGGGCGGTGCCCGAGAATGTTGAACAGGTGCTGAGGGGGTGCTAGATCAATGACAGGGAGCTGGGCAATTAATAGTAAATATGACCAAAACAGGTTGTTGTTATTATTATTATTATTATTATTATATGAATAATAAAATCACTATATAGGCGCATTTCAAATGTTTATGCATGGGGGTGCGCACGCAATTATTTTTATTTATTTATTTTTTCCTGCAGAAAGAGCTTATACTCCCGTCGTTTTTGGACGTGCTTTCTGTCGTATCATGCAGTCTCCGTGAATGGAGCATGTCACAACAATGAACCAGCTCACAAAAGCCCTATTCAGACGTAATTGTTTCTCAGGAGGACGTAAGTGATTTTCACCATATACAGGGGGTAGTTGGTGATTTAATTGCTGTCCGAATCCAGGATGTCGGTGTTTATCTCTCACCGGCCCCGTGAAAATCCCCGGCCGAATTACCTTTTGAAAAACACAGAGGCCGTGTGGTAATTTAATTGCTGTCCGAATCAACATCTCTGAGTTTACGAGAAGAAATCGATTGAAAATTCAGTGTTTAATCCTTTTTGAGCACTCCCGAACACCGTAACGTTGTACTTCGGTGTAATTTACATATTATTTCTGAAATGCTGGAAAGTATTTAAAAGAACAATACTTCATGACTGCTCAACCACAGCAACTGGGAGCAGAAAAGGAAGAAAAGCACACAAACTTTCAAATGGGTCTTTATTATGGCAGCAGCAGGTATGCAATACAATTTTAAAATGTGTATTATAAACAGATATATATCGCGTATAATTATATACAACTATAGCGCGGCCTATTTTCCTATTTTTAAACAGGAGATTTAAATAATCAAATAATACATATTAAAATATGCTTGGTATAATAAGAATACATTTTACATAATAATAAGTATTTTTAGGTACATTTTACACAATAAGAATACATTTGTAAATAAAATTCATTTTATTTACAGCAGACAATCATGTGATTGGCCACGTGAGCAGCGGGCAGGATCACAGAACTCGCTCCTCCACTGTGAATAAATCTCCATCCGAATCCATGAGTTTTATCACTGAGGTGATATGTAAATGTATTATTACAGACGTCCATATGAGAAACAATTACCGTCCGAATCGGGCTAAAGACATAATAAATAAATCTGCAGAAAGCTTGAAAACCAATAAAAAAAAAAAAAAAAAAAATCTTCTGATTATGTAGTCCGTATAGGTGCATTGCTCTATTAAAGGCACGTCCACTGTGAAGATGTTGAGTCTGAGAAAACACTAGTTTATTAATAAAATAATTAAAATGTATTTTTCCGCGATGCATTCATAATCATTACTTTAGCCGGTGCTTTGCAGCGTTATGCATGCGCAGAATAATACGCCTAAATGCCTAAATAATAGGCATAAATAATAACCTAAATGGTTATTATACTATCAATTTAATATAAACGTGCGAATAGTTGACTAGAAAAATCTTTACTCGGGGCAGGCCAATAGTACTTGGCACAAGGAACGATCCATTTTTAAAATAAAATGCTGTCATTACGTGCGACTGCAAATCACGTTATTGCATTGCAGTATTTATGCATGTGTGAATGTTTTTATTTTATTTCATTTTTTATGGGGGTGCTTTGGTTTTTCTTGGGGGTGCTGGAGCACCTGCTAGCCCCTCCCTAGCGCTGCCCATGACCATCACAAATAAATCACAAATGCCATTACAAACCATCAACTTTTAACCATTAAAACCATTAAAAAATGGTTTTCTGTAGTGTGTTTTGGGACATATTCCATTAGGATTTATTGGTTTTAACAAGCCACCAATAGAAGGTGACCATTACCAGCAGAGACCAACAGGGTCCATTACAGTTTCCAGTAAAACCAATACAAGTCCCATTATAACCAGTAAAACCATTACTAATTTAGTGATGGTGTCTATTGTTTTTTTCAACATTACGTGTTATAAATGCCTGTAACGGAAGCCAAAGGCCTGGTCATTGCTGCTGTTACACTTACAGGACGATCATATTCTTGTTTAATAGTCTATTGACCAAACATTTAATTCAAATATCCACTTAATCTTTATTTTTTGGCCACCTTTTTGCTATAGATGACACAGCCTCTATAATTTCTAAAACAAAAAACATGTGGACATCACGACCCTTACAAAAATGAACCATGGTTTTCGTAGTAAAACTGCTTAATTTTCTTTTGTGTGATTTCTGAATGCTTGAGACCATAAAATCAATCAGACAACTGTATTACTACCATAGGTAACTGTCTAGAGCAACAATTGTAATTTGTAAATAATACAATTTAATTACAATTTATTTACTTTTATATTTTATTAAAGTTCTATTATGGTAGGTGTTTATTTTACTTCCATAATATTTGAGGGAGGAGGCACAATAATACAATACTGCTCAGGGCACCCATTTGGCCAGCAGTGGCCCTGATAAAAATGACTCCACAATCTGCTTTTGAAGAAATATCGTAGTATCGTGCTACAGCACATATTCTATCAGCTGCAGTTCTGGCGCCGCCGTATCAATATACTGTACAGCGCCACATACATTCACATCAGTAAGAAGATATTTTGAAGAATGTGGGTAACCAAACAGTCGCTGGTCCACATTGACTTTGACAGCAGGGGGAACACTGTGGACCAGCAACTGTTTGGTTTTCCACCTTCTTCAAAATAGCATTTATGTTTATCAGAAGAAGGAAACTCAGGTTTAAAACAACTTTTGAGTGAGTAAAATGAGGGTATAAAAATAAAACACTAGCCTATTTTAATTCTTTGGTGAATTATTTCTTTAATGTTAATAAAACACCAAACACAAAGAGAAAAATCACTCACTGCTCTTGACTGAAAAACTTTAAATCAGTTTCTTTAATAGGAATCAATCTATATAGTGTTTTATTTTTATATTTGTTCATTCAGTTTCTTGAATGCTCCTACTAAATACACCTATTGTAGCTACCTGAAAATAAAACAGTTTATTTTATTTGTATATTATGTGTATTTGTAATGTGTTTCTTTGTTCTCATTTTTTAATAACAAAGATAAAATAATGACAAAGATTTTTATCTTCACCCACTTTGGCCTAAATATCTGCCATACTTTTTACATTTTTGTTTATATTTTGTTATCTTGAAAGGCTTTGTCTTTATAATAGAGAAATTAGTTTGGCTGTAATGCTCAAACAGCTTGCAAAATAGAAAAGCCAACATGACAAAAAAATCGTGATAAAATCGTGAATCGTGATACACCCCATACAAAACAAAAACTCTTTCATTATAATCCCTGAAGATGCACTTCTCTCTAAAGGCGCGTCTAATGAGGAGATGGTGAGTCAGGATCTTCATCTGATTCTTCATCTTTGTGACACTGACACAGAAAACACTAGTTTATTAGTAAATAATTCAAATATCTCCTTACTATTTCCCCCTGACACACTCATGGTAATTACTTTTGCTGAGGCTTTATGGCAAGCTTTATTGTGTGTATTTGAACACAGAACTCTTCAGATTTACTGACGGCTCTCTGCTGTTGCTGGACACTAAACACTGTCGAGCCGCTCTTGACAGTTACGACACGGTCTCGTGTTGTTTCCACCAGCACGGCGATTTTTTTCATCACTAATTGATGGATGTCTAAAATATAAACATAAGGAGAAGCCTAAAACAGGCCCGGCCCGTGTCTGAACTATGACATGAAAATTGGCCCAATCGAAGCCCGGTCGGGGCCGGGCTGAAATGCAGGGCTCTAGCGTTCCCCTCGGTAGAAATCACGTTTCTCCCTCGGGGGCCCCCTCCCATCATCGGGCCCTTAGAATCCCCCCCCCCCCCCCTTTACGGCGCCCCTGTGTGAGCTAAACTAAAGGGATGTGGTTTGTGGGCAGATACACAACTGCTGGTGCATTACAGAGCCGTGTGAAGGGCACTTCACATAAAAACCACATGCGATCAAAAGGTTGTGCTTTAAAAAATGGATAGAAACGATTAAGTATACTTAATGAAAATGCTTTGGAAAAAAGTACTATGGAAGTCACTGTGGACCAGCAACTGTTTGGTTTTCCACCTTCTTCAAAATAGCGTTTATGTTTAGCAGAAGAAGGAAACTCAGGTTTAAAACAACTTTTGAGTGAGTAAATGATGGTATAAAAATAACTATTTTTATTTTTGGGTGAATTATTCCTTTAATGTTAATAAAACACCAAACACAAAGAGAAAAATCACTCACTGCTCTTGACTGAAAAACTTTAAATCAGTTTCTTTAATAGGAATCAGTCTATATAGTGTTTTATTTTTATATTTGTTCATTCAGTTTCTTGAATGCTCCTACTAAATACACCTATTGTAGCTACCTGAAAATAAAACAGTTTATTTTATTTGTGTATTGTGTGTATTTGTAATGTGTATCTTTGTTCTCATTTTTTAATAACAAAGATAAAATAATGACAAAGATTTTTCTTTGGCCTAAATATCGAACATCCTTTTTTATATTTATATGATAAAGAATCATGATAAAATCGTGAATCGTGATAGTTTAAAAAAAAAAATCGTGATATGATATTTTTGCCATATTGCCCACCCCTATAGCGAGGGGGACAAAACCCATCACCCAGCCCAATCCTGTGCATGTTTGTGGTTTTTCGTGTGAAGTTTAGACAGTCTCCCCTTGCAGGTGGTTAAACCTCACACTCAGAATTGAATTGAACTAAAAATAGACAAGTAAACAGTAAGTAATATAATAAGAACAAATAAATAAATGACAAGCAATAGCACAAACAAAAACAATAACAACATACAAATTAAATTAACAGTATTTTAATGTAACAGTATTTTAAGGACTAGCATCTCTAATCTTTTTTGTATTCTATCTTTTTGTTTTCTTTTTATTTATTATACAATTACCAAAAAGAAAAAAAGTCCTCTAACATTAGCTTGCTCAATTATTTTTCTATTCTGTCTGTTTTCTTTTTATCTATTATATAATAAAAAAATTTAAAAAAAAAAACTTGCTACGTGTACTGCGTTAAGCTAACTCAGACTTGTCATAACACTAGCTTTTTATTGCTCTTTTGTTGGTTTTGATCGCTTCTATTGTCCTCATTTGTAAGTTGCTTTGGATAAAAGCGTCTGCTGAATGACTAAATGTAAAAGTGTGTGTGTGTGTGTAGTTATCTATATACAGTATATATATATACATATAGTGACCAGTAAAGTAATGAGTGTTTATGATAGTTGGGCAAAGCAATAAGTTTGCCAGTTATAGAAGGACACTGCAACAAAAAATCCCCCACGTTTCTCAAATAAGTGATATAAGAAAATATTGAACATACTTTATTTTTTTTGGCAATTCATTTTTATAATTTGGTTGAAAATTGTAAAATTAAGAACATTTCATCCACCATCAGATAGTTTATTAACAAGGACACTTTTTATTTTATTTTATGAGGTTTGTTTCACCAGATGAAATGAAAGAGTATTTTATCCATTTGTGAATATATATCACGGTTGGAGAGGAGTGCTTAAGGATATTCAAACATTAGCCATCAAACAAATAATATTTAGAGAAGTTTACAGTTGTTTTGATATCTTTATCTCAAACTGTGTCAAAGTTTACTGAATTTAAGTAGGTACAGTATATTAAACATATCAAAAATATGGATTCAGTACCATATATAAAAACAATAAAGGCATAATCATAAAAAACAAGCCTTGTGCATCATAGTGAATAATATTTAGAGATTTTTTGTTTGATACCTTTAGATCAAATGGTGTTGTTGTTTAATGGATTTGTATTATTACATACATTAAAAGTTGTAAAATTATTATAAAACACATAAAATGCTCATTTCAAAAACAGAGCCTTGTGCAATACAGGGATGTATTCTGAACATTTTAGTATTGGTTTTATAGTATAATGTAATGTAGTTAAATTGTTTACTTAATTTATATGGTTACATTTATTTTTTGTCTAAAAATTAAGCCTTGTGCAACGTAAAGGGCATATATTTATGTCTATCTGAGTTAGTTATGGCTCTTCCTAGTTAAGTGCTGTTCCTGTTTCTGTCAGGCTGACTTGCTGAGTTTTCCGAGAGGAAGTGCACTGCATTTGTATCTCTCTCAGCCTGACTGATTTGTCAGTCAGTGTCGAGCCAGTGTCAGTCAGCGTCACGAAGCGCGCAGCTTCACCACGGTCACATCCTCAGCGCTGTCTTGTCAGTTAAGAACAAATCCTCAGCGCTGTCTTGTCAGTTAAGAACAAATCCTCAGCGCTGTCTTGTCAGTTAAAGAACAAACCCTCTTCTCTGCGGTGGAGTTCCTTACCTATAAAGCACAATGCGAAGCTCATCGTTTGTCTTGGGATTCATCGTTTGTCTTGGGATACTCATCACTCGTGGTAAGTAATACGTTTTCTCCAGTTATTGTGAGTGTCATGTCTTCAGTTATCGCCTCACGCCTTTAAGCGTGTAAATGTTTGAGAAGTCATTGACTTAATTACGAGAAACAAGCAAACAGTTTTTGCCGCTTATTAGACTCGAT
Organism: Aspiorhynchus laticeps; assembly: GCA_023376895.1. Lineage (NCBI taxonomy): Eukaryota > Metazoa > Chordata > Actinopteri > Cypriniformes > Cyprinidae > Aspiorhynchus > Aspiorhynchus laticeps. The sequence goes on along the minus strand of JALXFT010002218.1, from coordinate 704,605 downwards.
GTGAAGGCACGAGCTGGGACTGTTTAGACGGGTCTTAAAAAGTTAGTCATCTATTTTTTGTTTCTTCAAGACTGGTTATAACTTTTTAAATTCGGTTATGAAAAGGTAGATTGATCTTATTATTGTATTGGAAAAGTAAGACTGATTTCCCCTTGGCAGCTGCTAGTTGAACAAACTACAACCCCAAATCAGAAAAAGTTGGGACAGTATGGAAAACGCAAATAAAAGAAGAAAGTAGTGATTTCTAAATTAACTTTGACTTGTATTTCATTGCAGACAATATGAACACAAAATATTTCATGTTTTGTCTGGTCAACTTCATGTCATTTGTAAATATACATCCTTTCCTGTCATTCAGACCTGCAACACATTCCAAAAAAAGTTGGAACAGGAGAAATTTAGGGCTAGTAATGAGGTAAATTGGTTAAATAATGATGTGTTTTGAAACAGTTGATGTCAACAGGTGATTGTAATTATGATTTGGTACAAAAGCAGCATCCAAGAAAGGTCTAGTCCTTTAGGAGCAAAGATGCGCCAAGGATCGCCAGTTTGCCAACAAATACGTGAGAAAATTATTGAAATGTTTAAAAACAATGTTCCTCAAAGAAAGATAGGAAGAGATTTGGATATTTCACCTTCAACAGTGCATAACATTAAAAGATTCAAGGAATCTGGAGGAATTTCAGTGCGTAAAGGACAAGGGCGCAAGCCTAAGCTGAACAACCGTGATCTCCGATCCCTCAGGCGGCACTGCATCAAGAATCGTCATTCATCTATAAGCGATATCACCACATGGGCTCAGGACTACTTTGGCAAACCTTTGTCAAGTACCACAATACGTAGTTACATCCACAAATGTTACATCCACAAATTGCCTCGGTTTGTTGCTCGTTGGTACTTTTTCTGTTTTTGTTTGTTTGTCCTGTCTTAAGCAACGATTTTCCGATCAGTTTCACTAGAAACGAACTCTTGGACATAAGAAATAGCACACCAGATAACCTTTTGCCGACGTTTGAACATTCAGACGTTTTACTGGACATTTTAGTCGGAGGAGCTGCGTTCCTATTCAAGCGCTCCAGGCGACACAAGCGAGGGAAGCGTGCTGGCGCGCTCGTGAAAACCAGACAGCGCGGTTTAAGGACTCCGCTGCCGAGTATTCACCTGGCGAATCTCCGCTCCCTTGCAAATAAATCAGACGAACTACAACTCCTCACCCGCACAAACAAGGACTTTTTAAACTCTGCTGTGCTTTGTTTCACGGAAACCTGGCTGAACGGAGCTATCCCGGACAGCGCGCTTCATCTAACCGGATTCCAGCTGTTCAGAGCAGACAGAGTGACCGAATCATCGGGGAAAACGAGAGGTGGTGGATTATGTTTTTATATCAATGAAGGCTGGTGTACAGACGTGACAGTTTTAAAGAAGATGTGCTGCCCAAACTTGGAAGCTCTCTTTATCAACTGTAAGCCTTTTTATTCACCGCGGGAGTTTTCCTCGTTTATTCTGGTGAGTGTGTACATTCCTCCTGACGCGCATGTGAGCGCGGCGCTAGAACTGTTGGCCGACCAAATCACACACACAGAGCAGCGTTACCCGGACTCTTTCATTGTAATTCTCAGTTATTTTAACAAAGCTAATCTCACACGCGAACTGCCTAAATACAGACAGCACATCACATGCCCCACCAGAGACAGCAATATACTGGACCACTGTTACACTGTTTTAAAGGATGCATACCACTCTGTCCCCCGTGCAGCGCTGGGACTCTCTGATCACTGTTTGGTTCACCTTCTACCAGCCTATAGGCAGAAACTTAAATCTTCTAAGCCTATCTTAAGAACTGTAAAGAGATGGACTGTTGAAGCAGAGCAGGATCTACAAGCCTGCTTTGAACTTACTGATTGGAGTGTATTTGAGGCTGCAGCTACTGATTTGGATGAACTCACTGACACCATGACATCCTACATTAGTTTCTGTGAGGACATGTGTGTACCTACCAGGACTTATTTAACATTTAACAATGACAAACCTTGGTTCAGTACAAAACTCAAACAGCTTCGCCTGGCCAAAGAGGACGCCTACAGGAGTGGGGAAAAAGCCTTGTACAAACAGGCCAAATACACACTGAATAGGGAGATAAGAGTGGCAAAGAAGAACTATGCTGGAAAGCTAAAAAAGCAGCTTTCCAGCAACGACCCTACATCAGTGTGGAAAGGCCTGAAAGCCATTACCAGCTACAAGACCCCTCCCCCCAGCACTGAGGCCAATCAACAACTGGCTGAAGACCTGAACAGTTTTTACTGTAGGTTTCAAAAGCCTGGTCTGACACCCCACACCCACTCTGACCATCCCACAACACAGCCATCAACACCCTCCCCCTCCCTCCCCCCTACTGTTTCTCAGCCTGTAATCAAGATCTGTGAAGAAGATGTAAGCAAAGTCTTCAGGAGACAGAAGATAAGGAAAGCCAAAGGCCCAGACGGTGTCTCTCCAGCCTGCCTCAAAGTCTGTGCTGTTCAGCTATCATCCATCTTCACATTAATCTTCAATAGATCACTGGAGCTGTGTGAAGTCCCCTCCTGCTTCAAACACTCCACCATCATCCCTGTACCCAAGAAACCAAAAATCACAGGACTTAATGACTTCAGACCTGTTGCTTTAACGTCTGTGGTGATGAAGTCATTTGAGAGGCTCGTGTTGGCTCACCTGAAGGACATTACTGGACCCTTGCTGGACCCCCTGCAGTTTGCTTACCGAGCAAACAGGTCTGTGGATGATGCAGTCAACATGGGATTGCACTACATCCTCCAACATCTAGACAAACCAGGGACCTATGCAAGGATCCTGTTTGTGGACTTCAGCTCCGCTTTCAACACCATCATCCCGGACACCCTTCAGAATAAACTGACACAGCTCTCCGTCCCCACCTCCATCTGTCAGTGGATCACCAGCTTCCTGACAGACAGGCAGCAGCTTGTGAGGCTGGGAAAATTCTCATCCAACACCTGCACCATCAGCACTGGAGCCCCTCAGGGTTGTGTTCTCTCCCCACTGCTCTTCTCCCTCTACACCAACGACTGCACCTCTAAAGACCCCTCTGTCAAACTCCTGAAGTTTGCAGACGATACCACACTCATCGGCCTCATCCAGGACGGTGACGAGTCTGCTTACAGACAGGAGGTTAAGGAGCTGGCTGTCTGGTGCAGTCTAAACAACCTGGAGCTCAACATGCTTAAAACTGTGGAGATGATCGTGGACTTCAGGAGAAACCCCCCAGCTCTCCCCCCACTCACTATCATGAACAACTCTGTGAATGCAGTGGAGTCATTCAGGTTCCTGGGAACCACCATCTCTCAGGACCTGAAGTGGGACACTCACATCGACTCCATCGTGAAAAAGGCCCAGCAGAGAATGTACTTTCTTCGTCAACTGAAAAAGTTGCTGCCACAGGCGCACATGACTCAGTTTTACTCTGCTGTTATTGAGTCGGTTCTGTGCTCTTCTATAACTGTATGGTTTGGGTCAGCCAGCAAATCAGATATAAGAAGACTGCAGCGGACTGTTAGGACAGCAGAAAGGATCATTGGTGTGCACCTGCCCAGCCTTCAGGATTTGTACTACTCCAGAGTGAAGAAACGGGCAGGTAACATCATCACAGACCCCTCTCACCCTGGACACGACCTGTTTGCGCTTCTCCCTTCAGGCAGACGCTACAGATCTCTGTGCACTAGAACATCTAGGCATAAAAACAGTTTTTTCCCCTATGCCATCTCCAGCCTAAACCACTAACACATGAATTATTACCTGTGTTCTGTAATTCTCTAACCCTAATTCTTGCCTGTAAATTCTATCCCCCATCTCAAATTATTCACTCTCTCTAGAACTATGTAAATATGTATGCATAATTTTCTATACAGCTGTATATATAGAGTAAATAAGGCACAAATCTGTACATAAATCTTCTGTTCCAGATTCAGACACATTATTATTATTAAGGCTTATTTAAATGTTCTGTTCTCATGTCAGATATGTTTATATGTATGTATGTATGTATGTATGTATGTATGTATGTACCAAGAGCTTCTTAAAAACCACAACAAATTCCTCGTGTGTTTGCACACACTTGGCGAATAAAGCTGATTCTGATTCTGATTCTGATTCTGATTCTGAAATGCCAGTTAAAACTGTACTGTGCCAAAAGGAAGCCCTATGTTAACAGTGTCCAGAAGCGCCGTCGACTTCTCTGGGCTCGGAGGCATCTGGGATGGACCATCACACAGTGGAAACGTGTACTGTGGTCAGATGAATCAGTATTTCAGGTATTTTTTGGGAGGAATGGACGCCGTGTGCTCCGGACCAAAGAAGAAAAGGATCATCCAGACCAGGGGTACTCAAATATAAACTTGAAAGGTCCACTTACCAAATTTCCATTCAGTCCGAGGTCCGGAAAAGTGATGGTCAAATTCCAAATAGAGAACTGCAACAAAAAAAAAGGCAATCCCAGAACTTTCGAACTATATACAAAAAACGACATGGTAGGCCTTTTAGTGTGAAAGGTGACACCTTCTTTGTGCCACCAGTTGTTTAAACTTGGGCATAAAAGGTGTGAGGGCCAGGCGGAGGCACTGATGTAAGTTTTCATTGGTGAGTGTGCTGCGGTATGCGTTTTTCACCATATTCATGGTTGAAAAGGCAGATTCACAGCAGTATGTTGAGGGAAACATTGTGAGAATTTGAAGGGCCATCTTCTGCAGGAGAGGAACACCTGCTGCAGTAACCATCTTCGTCCAGAAGGTGACAGGGTCACAGTGAGATTCCTGCAGTGCTAGGTTTTCTTGGAGCTCAATTATCTCTGTTTGCAGAGAAGCAGCACTGGCCCATGGGAAGACTTTCGTGGCTTCAGTTGAGAATTCTGAAATATTTTTGACAAGAAATGGATTTTCGATGCACAGCAAGACTTGTTTTCCCAGATGGAAATCTTCAAAGCGAGTTTGGAAATTTTTAATCAGCTTGTCCAGGAATTCAGCATAATTGTGATGGTGATGTTTTCCTCCAGTCTGATCCAAAAGTCTTGGGAAGTGAAGCAGGTCCTGCTGTAAGTCACATTTGAACACCTCCAGCTTCCTCTGGAAAGCACGGACAGCTGACATGAGGCCACACACTGTGTTTTTTTTTTTCCCTGGAGCTTCATATTAAGGTCATTGAGATGGGAAGTAATGTCAGTTAGAAAAGCAACAATTTCCATTTCCTCTTCATTCTTCATGAAATCCACAAATGGTTTGGCTTTTGCACTCTTCTGATCCAACAGAAATGTCTCCAGCTCTTTCCGCAGTGCCCAAAACCGCTCCAATACCTTGCCTTTACTAAGCCACCGGACATGGTTGTGAAGGAGCAAATCATCAAATGTTGCATTGACCTCTATTAGAAATGAGCGCAACAAACAATGTTGCAGAGCAGAGGATGCTCTCAGATAGTTGACAAGTTTCATGACTGTTGTCATGACTTCCGAATACCTTTCTCCAAGGCTGGCACACAAAACCATCTGGTGTATTATGCAGTGGTATGCCATGAGGTCAGGGTGGTGAGCTCTCAAGCGTGACACTAATCCCCTCTCTCTCCCAATCATACATGGCGCTCCATCAGTAGCAATGGAAACAACATGCTTCAGGTCCATCTCTCTGTCTCTAAGCATCTGTGTCACTGCTTCATAAATCTCATCCCCCCTTGTGTGTCCATGGAGGTTTGTGAGACCCAAAACATCTTCATGAAATTCTCCCTTTTCTTCATCAAAAAATCTGACAAAGACCATGAGTTGTGCATTGTCTGTGTTGTCTGTAGATTCATCCACAGCCAATGAAATGAATTTGGCTTTTTTTATAGCAGAGCTAAGTTGTTCAAGCAAATCATCAGCAAGTATTTCAGTTCGTCTTGCAGCAGTGGAATCAGAACAGGGTATTTGGCTTATTTTCTTGATTATATCATCCTTTTGAGTCCCTTCAAACAGAGCAGTCACCACTTCACTCATACACTCCTTGACTATTTCAGCATCAGAGAAGGGTTTCTTGTGTTTTCCCAGGACCCATGCTACTCTTAGTGAGGCTTCTGTTGCCCGCTCCTGTTGTGTGGCTGATCTAACTATTACACTGCTTGTAGCTTCATAGGATGATTTCAGCTGGTTTATTTTTGTGGTCCTTAACTCTGTGTTCTGAGGGTAATTTTGTTCAAAATGTGCATGCTTGGTTTCATAATGGCGTTTCACATTACCACTTTTGATGATTGCTACCTTGTCACTGCAGATTAAACACATTGGTTTTGTGCTTCCCACGGGGAGCACAAATGCATATTTTTCTGTCCACTCACTTTTAAACTCGCGGTTTTCAAAATCAACTTTTCTTTTCTTATCAACAGGCAGCTTTGAGCACGCCATTTTCACTTTTAGTCAGCAAAAAAAAGGCAGTTACCGATATTTGCACTGCTCCGCACTGCTCGCAAACGATGAGACTGCCCGTTCACCTGCCAGGCCCAGAGCATGTGACCGGCGGATAAATCTGGCTGCCTCGAGTGAGTGAGTTACGTTGCTATAGCGATGTTGTTACAGCTGCTGTGATCGGACATAGATGAAGCAGCCAAACCGAGTAGAAGCCTCAAAGATATATAGCGCGGAATCACAATTGCGCACTGCACTGAAAACTCATTTGGATTATGATTAAAATAGCATGTTGGTTTTGGCATCGGTCCAGATTTAACTGTGTCTGGGTCCGGATACGGACCGGAGTCTGCCTATTGAGTACCCCTGATCCAGATTGTTACCAGCAACAAGTCCAAACGCCAGGGTCTGTCATGGTATGGGGTTGTGTCAGTGCCCTTGGCAAAGGTAACTTGCACTTCTGTGATGGCACCATTAATGCTTAAAAGTACATAGAGATTTTGGAGCACAATATGCTGCCTTCAAGAAGACATCTTTTCCAGGGCCGTCCATGCATATTTCAACAAGACAATGCAAAACCACATTCTGCACACATTACAAAGTCCTGGCTGCGGAGGAAGAGGGTACGGGTACTTGACTGGCATGTCTGCAGTCCCGACCTGTCTCCAATAGAGAATGTGTGGCGCATTTTGAAGCGCAAAATGCGACAACGAAGACCCCGTAGTGTTGCCCACCTTAAGACTTGTTTGCAGGAAGAATGGGACAAAATTACACCTGAAACACTTCATCACTTGGTGTCTTCAGTCCCTAAACGTCTTTTAAGTGTTGTGAAAAGGAATGGCAACAATACAAAGTGGTAAATGCTTTACTGTCCCAACTTTTTTTGGAATGTGTTGCAGGTCTGAATGACAGGAAAGGATGTATATTTACAAATGACATGAAGTTGACCACACAAAACATTAAATATTTTGTGTTCATATTGTCTGCAATGAAATACAAGTCAAAGTAAATTTAGAAATCACTACTTTCTTTTTTTATTTGCGTTTTCCAGACTGTCCCAACTTTTTCTGATTTGGGGTTGTAGTTTTTAAGACACAGTCTTAACATGGTAGCCAAGATTTGTAACTGGCCGCTGATCTCAGGTTGTCATGGATACATGGTCAATGTTGAAATCTGTAAGTCATCTTTAAGTTGAACCAATGTAATGTCTTCAACAAAACAAATATCTGCCTTTTAAATTATCATTATTTTTTTATTTTATTAACATTTCATGATATGTTGTAAATAACACTGTTCAAAAACTTTAAACTTATATGTTAAAATATTAATTATAATTAATTGATAAATAATAATAGCTAATGTAAAGTGGAGTCAGCAAAAGTGGGACATCAAAATTGCTAACAATTACTAACATAATTTTGTCCAATCTGTAGTCACATGTTCAAAACTCTAAACACAATTAGCACAACATATATTTCACAATATGCAGTCAATTACCATGTTCCTAAAATGATTAGGCCTATATTTTCTTTCCATACAAGCTTACCCAAAACCAAAATCATGGGTCTTTTTGGTCTTATTTACATAATATTAAACACAGCATGTCAGAAAATGAAGACTTAATGAAGACCTAATGTTCCAAATAAAGCTTCTACTTCTGCAACAACCGCAGCTCAAAGTTATATAAATGGACTATATATATATATATTCAAAGTAATATAAATGGACATATATATATATATATATATATATATATATATATATATATATATATATATATATATATTAGTAACAACTGATAAGCATTTTTAAGAAACAGATCACTGAATTGAAAAATATAAATTGATTAGCAAAATAGTCTTTTATTTTTTTTAATATTTTTCAATTCATTGATCTGTTCATTAAAAATGCTTATTCACTTCAGTACAAGTTGCTAAGTCAGTGATAGAAATCAAAAGGTCTCTGATGACGTGCTACTGCTCCATTCATCCATGAGCCTTTAGTCTGTTCTGTCCTGGACACAGATTTGAGGAAACATCAGCCTCCACATGATCTACTAGTCATAATGAGTTCAGGATAAATCAAATATAACAGTTTATTTGTCAGGTAAGAATGTATCATGCTAATTACATAATTAAACAATAAGAATCCAATTCAGAATTAAATTCAGTTCCAATTCAGATAAATACATAACATCAGTTGCTCAAATATGAATCTAAGAGGCATACCTCCCAGCAGAGAGACACACAGCAGCTTGTGAGAGATTTGGATGCAGAGAACCAGTATTTCTGGTTACAGAACCCCAAATGATAATAATGCCACTTCTCTTATATATCCAGACCAGAAGAAAAAATAAAAACATAAAAGACCTTTTGGTTTGTTAGGATCTCGTGACCCAGGGTCACACCTGGTGAGAGACAGGAAAACATTCTCAGTAGAACAGAATTCTTCCAAAGTTTCTTACTCAATCTTTCTCACAATATAAGAGACTGCTGTGAACTTGAGTTAGACACAACCAACTTCAATCCAGTCAGTTCCTGAAGATGAAATCAAGTCCTGCCCTACATTTGATTCTCATTCCTGTCAGATACACAGACTACTGCATTGTCTAGAGAACACTAGTGAGATCAGCTCAAAACACTGTTACAAACACCTCCTTTTGGGAATCAGGAATCATTTTTATCATTGTTTTACAATGCCTAACAAGTATTTACTAACACTTGAAGTATTGCTAAACTCAACACAGAAACACACATACATCTAATTGGTATTTTTCTTGAAAAGAAAGAGTTTGAATTTGGTATTAATTGTTTGTTATGTCTTTGAAAGTTTTTATTCACAAGTGCAGGTTTAAATCTAAACCCAATTTTAACCAATAGTTAAATGAAGAAAAACTCTTATGCAACTTTTTAAAATTTGTTAAAAACAAGTAAGCCTATAAGTTGACTTCAATAAATTATATAATTTATATGAATTATTTTAGATAGCCCTTTATGTTTTATTTAATTTTATTTATGTATTTTTTTTCTTTCTTATTCTGGTTTGCTTGTTTTATTGTGACATTTTTATTTAGTTTTTGGTTATGCTCAACCAAGGCTGAACAAGATTTGATCATATTCTGGAATATGATTATGTACCTTTGTTTTGTAAAGATGAAGCAATCTATAATAATAATAAGAAGTGTAAACTTTCGGTGTGAATGGCCAAATATTCATGTGGCACAGCTAAAAATTTTCAGTTACCTCTAAAAAAATAGGCTTTTGTTTCAGTTGTTTGTCGGTAAATATCCACTTCATCTGTTTTTCTCTGTTCTTAAGTATCTCTGTACGGTTTGCTTTACTGAGAACCGCTTCAGATGATTCAGAGAGAGAGCGTCTGAACAAATGCAAATTCAGACCACTTTGCAAATCCGTTTGTCCTGTCCAGGAAGAAGAAATAACTCATAGGCTCAAAATAATGATTAATTCATAATTAATGGCATGGCTGCAGTTGACAGAAATATAGGCTACTTAAGGAAAATGTTTCTCAGGTCAGTCAGAGCGCTGTTGAGAACTTTTTCCTCTTCGAAGCAAAGACCAGGAGACGTTGGGATATCTTTCAAGCAGAAGTTACTCTTTATTGAGAACTCGCTGTGCGTCGCTGCAGTCATCCAAGTCTAAATCTTAAGTGACTTTACAAGGTTATATATAGGCATTTTTGGAGGAGGGATTCTTGGAGGTGGAGCCAAAATCAAACAAAGAATCAAATGCATAGACATTAATTCAATCAACCTAACGAATCCACGTCTGGGCCAGGGGTTCTTTGAATATACATTGATTCAACATAATCAAATGCATAGACACTAATCCAATCAACCTAACGAATCCACGTCTGGGCCAGGGGGCTCCGAAAGGTAGACACTAATCCAATCAACCTAACGAATCCACGTCTGGGCCAGGGGGCTCCGAAAGGTAGACACTAATCCAATCAACCTAACGAATCAACGTCTGGGTTCTTTGAATCTCTGCCAATCAACATGACTTGATTGAGACAAAGCACATTGAGTCAGGAAGTGGATAATAAGAATCATCAAGAATCAAAAGTTAAACATTTAAACAATTTGTAATTCCACAATTCCCCCTTTGAGAGTTCTAATAACTCTCACCAAATACAAATTTAGACACTTAAAAGTTAATTCTTGTAACTTGTAATCGTTACAGGCACATTGTACATGTTCTGTGTTGCTTATATGTAATTGCATGCTGACACAGAAACAAAACATGCAATTAGGGTCCGTGAAGTTCTTACGGGTAATACTCTTTTCTGGTTGGAACTGTCATTTCCTCGTGAGAGGCAGGAGTCATTTGCTGAAAGAAACACTTGATACTGTGGATGCATAGATAGTACGCAAGTAGGAGAAACAACAGCAGAATTGCTATTTCCTTGGTCCACAGCCAGGGTTTACCTAACAAGTTTCCGAACCATGAAGAATTATCTTCAGTCATCTGGTGTAATTTTGCTGAAAGACCAAGAATGTCTTGTTGGATTTTGTTCAAGTTCTCTGTTGGATCCATTCACCCGGTGCAGCATTCAGGACACTTTGCGTGATGTCCATGATGGTTAATAGTACGAAAATCTTGATCATGTTGATGGATGACTGAAGTTCCCGTATGTGAGTCTCTGCGTTGTGTATTTTTTTTCTTTCTTCTTTCTTTTCTCTTTCTTGTGTGATAGTTGGCTCGGCAATGGGTCTAGTTGTTTTCTAGAGGTTGTGGCTTCATCCGCAGGTGAGGAGGGCGGTGCATATGGATCTCAGGACAGCCATCAGGTGGTATCTGCACAGAGGAAGAAAAAAAAACCAAACCAAAAGAGAACAACGGCACATAGCAGTATTTGTTGTAGAGTCTGCAAACATTAGGGTTGTATCCTCTGTTCAAATATAGTCTGCTATTGTTGTTCCTTCTTTCCCTATTTCTCAATTCCTGCGACACCTAAAGAACAGTGAGGTAAGGATGGACTAGTGGATGGGGAAGGGCCTATGAGGAAATCTTCACCGCAGGGTTAGCCCCCGAAGCCTGTTGCTTTCGGTTCTTCCCTGGGCTCCTCACTGGTCCGTGTGTCCTATCCTATCCCTGTAGGTGGGGGAACAACTTTACAGTGTGACACATGAGTCCAAGTTTTCCTTCCCTGACACCATACTGCATATCCTGCTCGTCTGTTACCTTCAATAACTTGAGCTGAACCATCAACAAACAACTCCAATTCTGCGTTCTCTATGGGAGTTTCTGCTATTTCATTTGTCGCTGCATATGTAAGCGTAACACAATCATGAGTCATTTCGCCTTCATCCTCTAACACAAATTCAGTCATTGCAGACATCATACATGAGGATGGGTTCGTGACTGGTGCACGCTGTATAACAATATTCGGGGCTGTGAGAGTTGCTAACCAATTTCCACAACGGGAGGAGGTGACAAGTGACTTTTGCTTAATTCATGAGTGCGGACACTGCATGAGGGCATCTTATGTTTACAGTCTGTCTTAACACCATTAGTTTTATTTACAAAGAATCGTTCAGCTTTGTTGTACATTACTGGGGAAATTAAGCACTCACAGCCCTAACAGTTAACACCTGAGCAAACTGCTCCAACAGTTCGGTGAAGTGGGGAGGGGCTGCTTCAGAGTACTTAGTAAACTGAGTAGGAACTGAGTAAAGCTGTTAATTTCTCCTAATGTCTTTTTGCTTTTCCTACACTCTTTCATCCAGTGTCCAGGTTTAAAACAGTAATGACAACTGCCCTCCTTCTTAGGACATTTAGGTTTCTGTCGGTTCTCTGTGTTGACCTTAAAGGATGCTGCTGCATTCTTTACTCTGGCTTTAACATCAGAGTCTCTTTCCCAAGTAGCTAACCTGTCCAAGCTGTTTTGTAAGCTTCCAGTGGACCATGTTAGATCTAAGAAAGGCAAAGCAGATCTGTACTCTGATAAAAGGCCATCAAACCATGTTCGAACTAGTGGTCCTTTATGATCCAGTACCTTCTCTGGAGTGTCAGCTATTCCACTGTATGCTGCAGCTGACTGACAAAACATTTCAGTGTACTCACTTACAGTTTCATCCTTCTTCTGCACACAACTAGTGACTTTTGACCAATCTACTTTTGGTCCAACAATGTTCTTTAGAATTTTCAAAACACCTTCTCTCAAATCGCCTTTACTGGCATGTTGTAGTTCAGAAGTAACAGAAGACTCAAAACTGTTGAATTCAGATTCAGTTAGAATTTGTGACATCAGCTGTGTGACTTCTGCTAACGACATGTCATAGAGACGCATTTTGCTGATCAATGCTCTTCTAAATTCAGAAAAAATTGTGTGTGCGGAGGGTAAGCTCTGGGATAGTCTCTCTATATCTTTAGGTCCTAGCGCTTTGGCAACAGTGTGTACTTGGACAACAGAAGAGTTGGGAGGAACACTTTCAATTCCCTCCATTCCCTGAGATATTCTCCTAGCGCCACACACCTTCACGGAATCTACAGGCACATCAGTTACTGATTGGATGGTTACATCTGTTTCAAAGAAAGCTTGTAAGTCAGGATAATTGTTATCAGGCTGACTAACTTCTTCCACATAATTTTTTTGCTGAAGCTTTGTTGCGGTTCAATTTCTTAGTTAAAGAGGATACTCTAGCACAGAGCTCTTTGTTCTGTTCCTCTAACTCTGAGTTACGCTGAGACTGTTGTGTAGCTAGCGCTAAACTAAATTCTCTGTGGCAGCAGATAATGCCTTTCACATTGTTCTTACGAATACTTGCTCTTAGCACCTTTTTACACTCATCTACCGACCAAATCTTGTCTGGATGAATCTCATATTTCTGCGTTAGTTCTTGTCTAACTTTTTCAGTGACTATTAGGTCCATTTGTTCCCCTAACAGCATTTTGAATTCACTATCTGACCACAAAGGAGTCGCAAGACCACCTTTTTCAGTTGTGGGGATCAGTCTAGAATTCTTTCTAAACATTTTGTGAGTTTCTTTGTTACCACACAATCAAAACACTAAAACTTCTCTGATCAACAGAGAGTACACTTGTTAACTCAGATCAACTAGTGTTAACCTTCCCTGGCAAAGCAGAGGATAACACAAATTACTAGCACTTTACGCTAATCTTCCCTGCATGAACAGAGGATAACCAATTCTTCCCTGCCAAAACAGAGGATAACAAATATTGGCACGTAATGCTAATCTTCCCTGCCTGAACAGAGGATAACCTTCATCTCTAAAAAGACATTTTTAGAGGATAAACTTAGTTAAACCAAACCCTACAGCTGTCTGTTAACTCTTCTCTGACGGCGCAGAGGATAACAAATTTGTACTGGTCTTAAAGGTTCTTTTGGATAGAGTGACCCGGATAGAGCTCCTCACCTGAATCCAGATTGAAACTTCAAGCTCAACAAAGATCTGATTTCGTTCCAGTCTGAATGAAATCAGATCTTTGTTGAGCTTGAAGTTTCAATCTGGATTCAGGTGAGGAGCTCTATCCGGGTCACGGCACCATCTGTTGAGAACTTTTTCCTCTTCGAAGCAGAGACCAGGAGACGTTGGGATATCTTTCAAGCAGAAGTTACTCTTTATTGAGAACTCGCTGTGCGTCGTTGCAGTCATCCAAGTCCAAATCTTAAGTGACTTTACAAGGTTATTTATAGGCATTTTTGGAGGAGGGATTCTTGGAGGTGGAGCCAAAATCAAACAAAGAATCAAATGCATAGACATTAATTCAATCAACCTAACGAATCCACGTCTGGGCCAGGGGTTCTTTGAATATACATTGATTCAACATAATCAAATGCATAGACACTAATCCAATCAACCTAACGAATCCACGTCTGGGCCTGGGGGCTCCGAAAGGTAGACACTAATCCAATCAACCTAACGAATCAACGTCTGGGTTCTTTGAATCTCTGCCAATCAACATGACTTGATTGAGACAAAGCACATTGAGTCAGGAAGTGGATAATAAGAATCTAAGTTAAACATTTAAACAATTTGTAATTCCACAGCACTCATGATACACACAGAACATACAGCTGCAGGCTCACGAGTGTGTGCTTGATTATGAGACGACTTTAAGACTGTCAAGAAGAATATTACAATATCAAACATAATCCACTCTTCTGTGCTAAAATAAACTTTCACTCCGTGAAGATTCTGAAAGAGCTTACATTTATAAGTTCAGACACTTTCTAGTTTGCTGATGTAAAACATGGGAAACTGCGTATTTTTATGTCATCTTTTATTGATTGTGTTTTCCAGGTGTGTTTGGTGATGGGACAGATGAAATGAAGACAGAAGAAGTGAAGAAAGTGGAGGGAGAATCTGTAACCCTACACACTGGTGTACAAGAATATCATCTGATCAATTGGTGGTTTGAGAACAGTGATATAGCTCAGTGTCGAGAAAACACCAGTGAGACCTGTTCATGTGCGATTATTGATGAGGGACTCAAAGACAGACTGAATATAGACAATCAGACCGGATCGCTCACCATCATCAACATCAGCGCTGAAGTCACTGGACTTTATAAACTACAGATCATCGACGACTCTTCTAAACAGTCATCACACAAGGAATTCAGTGTTACTGTCTCTGGTGAGTAACTCCTTGATAGCTAATTTACAACTCTTTTCTAAATTATTCTTATAGTTTTTCAGACTTTGTAGTAAGGCAGAGATAAAGACAAAGAAAAAGTATCAGGGCTGTTTTCTCTGAGGAGGCAATGGAGGTTGTGCCTCCTTAAAATATGGATGAGAAAATAATCAACAGAGAAACGGGTCTACTGCCCGGGGCATGTGCTCGGTTGGCCCGTCTGTTAATCCGTCCCTGCCTGGATCACCTCTCTCAGGTCTGTTTTCAGTCTCTCCACCTCAGCATGAATATCAGGAAGACTCAGAGGCTGGGTTCTTATGGCCAGACAGGAATTGCTCATCTAATCTGCCACGAGCGATTTCCGTTCTCTTGAGCTTCCAAGAAAGATCTAACCTGCCCATGACCCATAACCCCCAAAAGTCCTCCTATGGGGCAGGCATGGCTGCGGCAGGTCCCAAACCGCGGGGTGCAGGCTCCTGTCCTAATTCACTCGAGATAAGGGACAAGTGCCATCAGAGATTTTTCATTGAAAAGCTCTTGTAATGTGCACATTGTGACCCCTCCAGGACAGAACATGCACGATCCTCACCTAAACAGAAGACACACAAATCATGTGTATGGTTTCCATTATGCTTCTAACCACAGCTTAAATGCAGTTGATCCAAAAACACAAGTTTACGATGCTTTTGCATTTCATTAGAGCTTTCGTTCCATTGATATCAAGGGAATTTGCGACCATAGTTGACTAACAATGCTTTTTGGAAACAACCCTGGTCAAATAATTGTTTGATAGTTGGCCATTTATATAATATCATAACAGTCTTGTCAGTGAATAACTAACCATTTTAGTGTCAAATATTTTTAGTCAGCCACAATTCATTATTAAACCCTTCATTCAGATTCACTGCTGCATAGACATACATTTCTGCCTGTATTTTGATGCTCCTGTCAATAATATTTCTATTTTATTTTCTTGTGTTTCCAGCTCGTCTGCCCGTTCCCACCATTGTCCCTGAACAATCATCATGCCCAAAATGCCTCATGCGGTGCTTGGTGGTGAATGTGACTCTCTCCTGGTACAAAGGAAACAGTTCATTCTCCTCCATCAGCGTCTCTGATCTGAGCAGCGGTGTCTCTGTACTTCTGAAGGTGAATGATCAGGATGTCTACAGCTGTGTGATGAACGATTCAATCAGAAACAAGACCAAACAACAAAACATCACTGAAGTCTGTCAGCAGTGTCCAGGTATGATTATTACCAGAGGTGTCAAGTAACGAAGTACAAATACTTCGTTACCTTACTTAAGTAGAAATTTTGGGTATCTATACTTTACTGGAGTAATTATTTTTCAGCCGACTTTTTACTTCTACTCCTTACATTTTCACACAATTATCTGTACTTTCTACTCCTTACTTTTTAAAAATAGCCTCGTTACTCCTATTTCATTTCGGTGGTTGGATGAGAAGTATAAACATATACCATTCCGACACCCTGGTTTGTACGCGATCCATCGCACCTGCACATGACACCTCACACTCCAGCAAGGAGTGTTGGGGTCGTTACTCAAAAAAGATTATTTCTTAAAAGTTATTATTTCTCCACTACTGGCTCATTTATCAAATGGGTGCCTTCTCTTCATCCTCCGCAAATTAAGCTGCAGTAGTTCGGTAGAGAGACGTTTGAATAAATTAGCGTTTGTGATTGACAACGTTGTGATAAGTAGGCTATACTAACTTTGTTACTCGTTACCCCCAACACTGGACATAGCAGACGTATGTAGCCAAGTACGAAGATGTCCGTGGCCACAGTTGCCAACTCCGCGTATTATACGTGACTTTGGGCTTCTTTTTTTGTAAAGTTGCGGGAAAAAATCCCTGGTCGCAGGTTGCGGTTTTTTGTGCTTATTTAAAAAAATATGGTTGCTTGATAGGGAAATCTGACAAGTGACTGATAGAAGTAGACGTAAAGGAGTGGGGTGACTTTCTTTTAGCCTAATTTTTACAATGTTTTTGTAATGTATTAATTATCACGGGCTGTAATAAAAAATCAAGTAGCCATGTCCTAATAGTAAATACATTTGGTTTCAATAGCCTGGTATGGCAAGATGTCTTTTAAAATGTATTTCTTTTTTTAACATTTAAACTTAGACCACATTATTAGATTACCTTTTGACTTCATGAATACACATAAATGACAGCTTAATGATTTTGTTTAATAATATTATAATATATTTTATTTTTTAATATAATATATATTATGATTTATTATAATATTTAATATAGTATTTTTTATACATTTGTCTATAATATTTATTTGGAATTTAGTTTATGTCATTTATTTGATAGTTATGTATACATTATTTTATTTTAAATGGTAGAAAAACCTGTTTTTGACCTCAAAATAAAGCACGTTCCTATTTTCAATGGGCATATATGCGGCTGAAACAGGTAGCCTAGTGCATCCCAAATTTTTCAACATTAACATTTTAATATAACATTATAGTCATTATGGCCTTTAGAAAAATGATTTTTTTGAGGGGTAGTGCACAATAGGCCTCTGTGGCGCAGCCTAAGCTTTTGTCCTTAATGGCATTTTTTTCCTTACATTACTTTTACTTGTATACTTTAAGTAGTTTTGAAACCAGTACTTTTACACTTTTACTTGAGTAAAAAGCTTGAGTTGATACTTCAACTTCTACAGAAGTATTTTTAAACCCTAGTATCTATACTTCTACCTGAGTACTGAATGTGAATACTTTTGACACCAGTGATTATTACAGAGGCCATGAATTATTAAAAGACTTCTGTTTGCAAATTCAAGGCAATTGAAAGAGATTGTTCACACAAATTTAAATTTTAATCAGTTACTCATCCTCATAACAAATGAAGATATGTTTAATGAAATTTCTGTCCCTCCTTTGAAAATTCATTCCATCAAAACATTATGAATCAAGTTTAATTCAAGTCGTCTGAAGAGACACGATCACTTTATATGATCAACAGATGTAAATTACTGTAGGCACAAACATAGTTCACACACATATCACATCACATATGGTAAACAATCTTCATTTGTGTTTCAATAATGACCAAAAGTGGATTTGGAGCAACATGATTTTCAGTGAAGCCGCTGCAGCAAAAATTACGTTTAAATGTAAGAATCATAGAAACAATGGAAAACGTAAAACTAGTTCATTTAAAATATGACTATTAGACCCAATAAAAATTAAAATATAATTATACTTATAAAATTACCATAGTACTTAATCTTGATAAATCGGATTCTGCTGTTAGTGTTGCTGTTTGTTTCTAATGACTGTCTGTCTTTGTCCATTACAGAAGCAGGTTTGCATCCAGCAGTGATATGTGTGCTGGTGCTGGTGGGGCTACTTGTGTTCGGTGCAGCAGCTGTTGTGATTTATTGTTACTACAATAAATATAGACCAGCAGGACAAAATGGCAAGTATTACCTACAGCTAATACTGCACTGGTAATAATATTGTGTAAAATTTAAAAACCCTGAGCTGGACACATTCCCTTATCTCTAACTTACTGTAACAGTAAAAGTAAAATAAAAAAAATCCTATACTGTGTTCATAGGATGCTGCTGGAATCAGTACAGCCAAAGACTCCTGGTCTTCCAGTGCCAGTGCTGTGAGGAAGGATGCTACGGTAGGCCTAGCAGAGACAGGGAGGAGTGTAACAGAGGTAGGAAAAAAAAACAAGGGGTTTGTAATGAACTGCTAATATTATTTCACCATCTGTTCACAAATGTAAGTAGTGTGTGTGGTGTCTGTGGGTGTGGTAATGTGGGCTGGTGTGGCTGCAGTGCAAGAGCTGAATTTTTGTCCGCCCCTGGTTATTGGTTCTTTTCAATATCTCTCCTTTAAACCCCACTTTAGTCTAAAACAAGGAGGTTAATGGTGAATAAACAACATACTCCTAGCTTTGTAGAAGAAGAGAGCACCTATATTTGGTCTAATGGTTGAATGCTGTGATTGCAGGTGTTGATGGCAGGGATGGTGTTGCCCCCCCCTGATATCATCACTCATGGAATCTCTGATGTCAGCCCAGGCCTGGTTGTACGGGGTACTAGACGGCGCTAAATACCCTCAAACGAAAGCAAACACAATTAAAAGATCTGGAAAACTATCCAACGTGTTTTTGCAGTGTTGAGCAATGTATCCAATCAAAGACATATCTGTTGATTTCTTCAACGCAATGGCCAATCAGAAACGTTGTCATTTTTCATAATTCACTCACAGCTGAAAGCGCCTGAGTTTTGCACGCTCGGCTCGTGAATCATCTCATGATTCATTGTGTAGTTTAGAGCAGGGGTTCCCAAACTTTTCCATTCCACGACCCACCTAGACAAGTATAATCTATTTCAAGACCCACCAAAATATTAGAGATAAAAAACAATTGACATTACATAATTAAAAGCATAATATGGCAGAAATTATGTAGGCTATTTAAGAAAAATAACCATTTTATTTTATAGGCTAGTACCACTGTAAACTTTCACTACTAATATTTACGTTTTAATTTCTTCATTTACAGCCGTTAATGAGTCTATGAGATATGTCCATAAAACCTGGAAAAGCGCTCCCTCCGGTGCGGCTATGAACTGTAATCCGCTGCGAGTGTTGTTAAAAAAATGCCCTCACAACTCAACACTTTTTCTTTATTTTAGCAAAGCATAAGAAGCGAAACAGAATTCTCAAACAGTTTAGACTTTAGAGATTAAAATAATTTTGAAATAATTGTAAAAATAATAAACAGATGTGTCATTTTAAATAAACACTAAAAACCGAGAAGACAAATTTACTTCAGCCAGAAATTTACTTTTGCAATGGTTAAATAAATGTTCAGCTATATCTTCAAAAGATTTTTTTAACTTTGGCACATTTCTTTTCTCTGATGATATGGCAAGGAAATAATAGGACATTTTGTAAATTCTGTTATGCTAGCATGTGGAAATGTTTGTATAGTGTTACAATTAACCCCACATTTGCAAATGCTTTTTATGTAGTCCGTATAGGTGCATTGCTCTATTAAAAGCACTTCCACTGTGGAGATGGAGTCTGAGAAAGCACTAGTTTATTAATAAATAATTAAAATGTATTTTTCCCCGATGCATTCATAATCATTACTTTAGTCGGTGCTTTGCGGCAAGCTTTATGTGTGCGTTTATGCCTAAATGCCTAAATAATAGGCATAAATGAAAACCTAAATGGTTATTATACTATCAATTTAATATAAACGTGCGAATAGTTGACTAGAAAAATCTTTAGTCGGGGCAGGCCAACAGTAGGCTACTACTTGGTACAAGGAACCGATCCATTTTTAAAATAAAATGCTGACATTATGTGTGACTGCAAATCACGTCATTGTGTCATGTCACGTCCCCTGTTTGCTGGGTACGAAGGAATGAAAACAACAAACTTACATCTCTCGGAAAGATACAGCGCCGAGTTCAAACAGACGATAGAAATGCATGAACATAAACATACCTGAAACAGTTTTCAGCATTTAAATGTTCCAGTGTATGCAATCTCATGCAGAACACAGCGCAGTGAAGTGAGAGAGTTTCTTCTCATTAATAATGCGGACCGAGCGTTTTAATAATGAACCGTTGCTCTGAGACCCTCACTGTTATTACAACTCGTGCGCGTCCGCGCTTCAAAACACGCAATGTATGTTTTAAATCTCAGCCTTTATGATTCGAAAATCGCACTGAGCAATATCGCAATTCGTAATTAATCTTTGTATATCGTCCAGCCCTAGGAACTGTGTGTGTGTCATTTAGCTGCCGCCAAGTGGCTTTGTGTGACCCACCTTTTCCCACTCTGTGACCCACAGTTTTAACCCCCTGGTTTAGAGAGCTTGATTATAGAACTTTGTGAGATCGCGATGAACTTTGATGAGTGATGCTGTTAGTGATAATAATGGGAGCGCGCAGTGTGTGTTTTCTAGGCTATAATCCGTTCAGAATTCGTTTTTCGGACACATACATGCTGCAAAGTTTCGGAAATGATGCTAGATTCATTCTAGAAATATCAGTGATAAGCAATGGACGGGACAAAAATGCCTCAGTGATTTAATTCTGGAACCAGTCCTGGCCAAACTTCCACAGACAGCGCGCGTTCTGAGCGAGATCCAGTTCACAGACTAAAAGTGTGTGTAAACTTTATTGAGATCGGGTCATATTCACCAGTAATTTTGTTTCCAGTAATGGACGAGAAATGAATGGTATGCGGTTTATTACAGAATAGTCCCACTACTGATCGTTTACTTTTTTCCTCGTGTCTCACCACAGTGATTCAAAAAGGACGCATTTCATGCACGGGAAAAAGACACGGAAAACTTGAACATCAGAAAATCAGCGCGCTGCGCGCTCATGTGTGGTTCAAGATGAAAGGCCATCAACAGTTTAGTAAATGCAGGCAACCTCTTTAAGTTATTCTTCACTGCGCTGTATTGACACAATGCATTGCAATATGGTAGCGCATTGCTTTAATGCATACATTCGAAAAATATTTCTTTTTCTTTTCTTTCTTTTTTTTGCGCCCTCCCCCCTTTCTTGAGACTCAAATGTCGCCCATGTGTATATATATATACAGTATATATATCTATATATATATATTCAGCTTCATCTCACTGTTTTGTCACAGAGATCCTAAAGCATAGTTTATACTGTTATGAAAATTCATGTGAGAGGAGGCGGTGCTTCCACATCATGATTGAGCTGATCACACTGTCCAGGAGAAAATACCCGACTAGTGTGTTTGGAAATGCTTGAAAATAGAACAATATGAGAAAACTAACACACATTTAAACTCAAACTGAACTGTTAATAACTAATAACACAAAACATGTCTTCTCATAGACAAGAGTTGTGTTTTCCTTTTGACAACATCACTTGCTGCTTAACCACCATAATACAGTGCATTTCTAGAGAAGTTAACCAGCTAGTCATGACTGTTTCCCGAAACCAGTAACTTTGTCGCATATCCGTCGGTCAAACTGCATTGGTTCAACAATACAGAGCTGCCGATAATAATTAACGCAGGTTGTGGGGTAAAGACTTCTGCTTATTTGAGGAGAGGAGATCCTCTCAGAGACCCGAGGCTGGATCCAGGGATGGATTATGACGGGGCTGGGCCTCTCTCTGGTCTAGTGCCCGGGGCATGTGCTCGGTAGGCCCGTCTGTTAATCCGTCCCTGCCTGGATCACCTCTCTCAGCATGAATATCAGGAAGACTCAGAGGCTGGGTTCTTATGGCCAGAGAGGAATTGCTCATCTAATCTGCCACGAGCGATTTCCGTTCTCTCGAGGGCCTTGAGATATATGATCTTATCAAAGTCATGCAGAGAAAGCCACGGGAGTGTCACGATCTCTTCGTCATAGGATATGACGACAAAGTATGTAGAAATAAGCATTAAGCATTTGTAGTTCTTTTTTTTTTTTTTTTATGCGACAAACTACAAATATTATAATCCATTTTTATGCTTTTCTTTTTGGTGTTTAGGTTGACGCCCATTACATTTCATCCCACCTGGCCCCAGAGATGAGTCCAAGTGGTTCGATTAAACAACTGAAAGAGTCAAAAATCATGGAATTCTTTCAAGATTTCCTCCTTGAGCTTGAAGGTAAGGACTAAAAAGTAGTATAATTTGTTATTTGATATCCATGTGTACATATGCTACTGTAGTTCATATTTTAAAAGGGTATACATAAACTAAAACATACTAATTTCATCTCAATTTCTTCTGAAGACACACAACCAGAAGATGGGGCAGCAGGAGAAACCTTGTCTGTACCGAAGATAATGCAGTGGATGACTGGGCAAGCTCACAGGCATCTGCTTGTATCAGAAAGGGAGAAATTTAAAATAGTTATTAAATTTGACCACTGCTGTCTACAGCACATGCCTAACCACACTGTGCTACCCAATTGTTAGTGCTTGTACCAATACCATAACATTTCCCGTAGTACATATGGTAGATTATGAGTCTTTCAAAACTCTCTTGCAAACTGCTGTTACATATGGGGCAAGCTTTGACAGAGTGTAGCAAATCTGCTGAAACTGTCTACTGTTGAAACCTAGTTTCATTGATTCATATTTACCAAAGCATTATTACTTACAATGTTCACTCTTTACTTTACTCTTTAAAATGCATGCAAGGTACATTGACAAAAAAAAAAAAGTTTCTTGTAGTGGGAGCCACAGACAATTTATTATGAAAAAGCAAGTTCCTTATAGTGTAACAATGTATTTTTCATACTCTCATTGCATGTATTAGTTCAATTACCTTAATACATCAAAATCAACTTAATAAATCACATTTGAGATGAACCTGACAGCAGGATTTCTTTTTTTTTGTAGTTTGTCAAACAGCACATCATCTATCTACATAGTTTAAATGTTTACACTTTCATTCAAGACAACACACATACATATATTTATATTTCTTCATTGTTTAGTCTAGGCTTCAAAGGATATCTATTTATGACATTAAATTTAAAGCTAATTCACATGCTTGTAAGTAGATGTCATAACCAAAACAAGTGGACTCAGCAGCGGGGTTCACTTGATTCTGTAGAATAGCAAGATCTTCTGGTGACAAGGGGCAAGGTATCTCTGGGACAATGACTCCATGCTCAGAGTCAACACTCTGTGGATTCTGGAAGTCCTCGGCTTGCAAGATATGACATTTGGGAGGGGAAACACCAGTCATTGATTACAAGAGCAATCACCTTGTAAAAGGTTTTTTTTTTTTAACCTAAGCCATGCATACCTCTGCAAAATCAGACTCTGACACAGATGCTTGCAACATCCCAATATTCCAAAGCTGATTGGGTGACAAATTTCCCTCCGTTCGCAGCGGATGATCATTCCACATCTCTGTGAAATGCTGCAAATCACACACAGAAAAGGTGAACAGCATTGGACAGGTCAACGAATCCCTCCTCTTCCAAGTAGTGGAGCACATTGTAGTAGCTTGATGTTACTGCAGTCCAAACATCTCTCCATAGCCGTTCCACTCTAAGACAGAGAAAAGTGTGAGGTGCTGATTTAACTGCAAAGCATTTTAAAACATATTACATAAGAAAAAAAAAGTGTACAAAGGATTGGGTACATTTATTTTAAATAATAATAATACATTTTATTTAAAGGTGCCTTTCAGAGCACTCAAGGACACCGTACAGTAGAGTAATAACATAACACAAAATGATGAATTTTAATGAATTTTAGTATTTTATTACATTTTTTTGTAAGAACAATAGATTAACCATGCTTTCATATTTAAATACCTCTGGTTATGCACAATTTTGCCAGCAATAAAGCTGCCACAACCAGTTCCTCGCATAGTAAACATGCACCGAGCAATGTCAACATTCTCCACCCCTTGGTCTGCTCGTACTCTTAAAACAGTCAAAAAGAGATTTGCATTATTAGAAATAGTATGCGAGACCCTGGAGCACAAAAGCAGTCATAAGTAGCACAGGTATATTTGTAGCAATAGCCAACAATACATTGTATGGGTCAAAATTATCAATTTTTATTTTATGCCAAAAATCATTAGGATATTAAGTAAAGATCATGTTCCGTGAAGATATTTTGTAAATTTCCTACTGTAAATATATCAAAAACAAATATTGCTCTATCCTAACAAACCATACATCAATGGAAAGATTATTTATTCAGCTTTCAGATGATGTATAAATCTCAATTCTGAAAGATTGACCCTTATGACTGGTTTTGTGGTCCAGGGTCACAGATGTGTTGGCTTCAAGAGCCTTGTGATTTCTGCAGGTATCATCAAATCTAATTTAATGCTTTTTAATGGCATAATTATGATCTTTTTTATAATATCGGTCTTTAAATGCAATATATTTAAAGTGTACCTGAAGTATACTTGCAATAGTTCAACTTTAACACAATCAAATATACAGCATATATTTAGTTAGACTTCAGCACTACTTCCACACAATTCTTTAAATTAAACAAAATTTAAATTAAAAGTGTATTAAAATATAAATCTATTTGTAGAATACTTAGTACAAAATAAATGTATACGTTCTGGATGCTGAACGTTTGGATAAATGAAAAACTAGATTCTGGATAAACTGAGAATGGAGAATAACAATTTTGTTTTTAAAATGGAGATCACTATTCTCCCACCAACAGTCGACTAAACAAAATACCAATTCATATACTATAATTTTTAGAAAAAAATTGTTGGAGTCTATTCATAAAATATATTCAATATTTAACTGTTAAAAAAAATAAGTTGAACAAATGATTCAATAACTGGCTCATAAAGACTTCACTTGTTTCATTCCTGAATGAATTAACTTTTTTAAGTCACTTGTCTCCACCTGCTGGTATTAAGTTGTTATTGATTTTCATTATTAGAAGCTTGAGGCCCTATGATTAATCAGTTCCAAAAATAAAGGCAAAACCAGTCTAATTTGAAAGAAAACAAGCTTACAAAAAGAATGAATCCAATATTTGGTGATATAGCATAACAAGAGATTTATAAGCTATTTTTTGTGGGCCGGTTATTTTTGACAGTGTGATTTTTTTCGCAATAAAAAAAAAAAAAAAAAAAAAAAAAAAAAAATTTCTTGGTTAAACATTAGAGCATGCTAGTGTGATATAGATGAAGGAAATACATTTGTGTGGGATTTCTCGCATTATAAAAGTTAAACTTGCGTGAATGGTAAACTATGCAAAATCCCACGCCAATATTCAAGCCCTGTTAAATATGATATGAAATATGAAATGCAGTTGCAAATGGACTTTGCTTTTCATTTGAAATTTGGCAGTCAAACGGTAATGCAAGATTTGCAACTCCATCTGGATTATGTCACAATTTATGCATCCACATATGGGAAAATGCAATTGAAAATACTATATGCAGTTCCTTTCGAAAATTGCCCTAAATATTCTTCCATATGATACCTTATGAAATGTCTAAACAGTGCTTCCCAAACCTGTCCTGAAGGACCCCTAGCCCTGCACATTTTGTACGTCTCCCTTATCTTACACACCTGATTCATGTCTTGCAGTCTCTACTAACGAGCTGATGAGTTGAATCAGGTGTGTAAGATAAGGGAGACATACAAAATGTGCAGGGCTAGGGGTCCTTCAGGACAGGTTTGGGAAGCACTGGTCTAAAGTATAGTCATAAGGCCACTATCAGTGGGACCATTTTGTGAAAAATTTGTGAGAATCATTCTACAACCCCAAATCAGAAAAAGGTGGGACAGTATGGAAAACGCAAATAAAAAACAGAAAGTAGTGACTTCTAAATTTACTTTGACTTGTATTTCATTGCAGACAATATGAACACAAAATATTTCATGTTTTGTCTGGTCAACTTCATGTCATTTGTAAATATACATCCTTTCCTGTCATCAGACCTGCAACACATTCCAAAAAAAGTTGGGACAGGAGCAATTTAGAGCTAGTAATGAGGTAAATTGGTTAAATAATGATGTGATTTGAAACAGTTGATGTCAACAGGTGATTGTAATTATGATTTGGTACAAAAGCAGCATCCAAGAAAGGTCTAGTCCTTTAGGAGCAAAGATGGGCCGAGGATCGCCAGTCTGCCAACAAATACGTTAGAAAATTATTGAAATGTTTAAAAACAATGTTCCTCAAAGAAAGATAGGAAGAGATTTGGATATTTCACCTTCAACAGTGCATAACATAATTAAAAGATTCAAGGAATCTGGAGGAATTTCAGTGCGTAAAGGACAAGGGTGCAAGCCTAAGCTGAACAACCGTTATCTCCGATCCCTCAGGCGGCACTGCATCAAGAATCGTCATTCATCTATAAGCGATATCACCACATGGGCTCAGGACTACTTTGGCAAAACCTTTGTCAAGTACCACAATACGTAGTTACATCCACAAATGCCAGTTAAAACTGTACTGTGCCAAAAGGAAGCCCTATGTTAACAGTGTCCAGAAGCGCCGTCGACTTCTCTGGGCTCGGAGGCATCTGGGATGGACCATCACACAGTGGAAACGTGTACTGTGGTCAGATGAATCAGTATTTCAGGTATTTTTTGGGAGGAATGGATGCCGTGTGCTCCGGACCAAAGAAGAAAAGGATCATCCAGACTGTTACCAGCAACAAGTCCAAAAGCCAGGGTCTGTCATGGTATGGGGTTGTGTCAGTGCCCTTGGCAAAGGTAACTTGCACTTCTGCGATGGCACCATTAATGCTGAAAAGTACATAGAGATTTTGGAGCACAATATGCTGCCTTCAAGAAGACATCTTTTCCAGGGACGTCCATGCATATTTCAACAAGACAATGCAAAACCACATTCTGCACACATTACAAAGTCCTGGCTGTGGAGGAAGAGGGTACGGGTACTTGACTGGCCTGCCTGCAGTCCCGACCTGTCTTCAATAGAGAATGTGTGGCGCATTTTGAAGCGCAAAATGCGACAACGAAGACCCCGTACTGTTGCCCACCTTAAGACTTGTTTGCAGGAAGAATGGGACAAAATTACACCTGAAACACTTCATCACTTGGTGTCTTCAGTCCCTAAACGTCTTTTAAGTGTTGTGAAAAGGAATGGCAACATTACAAAGTGGTAAATGCTTTACTGTCCCAACTTTTTTTGGAATGTGTTGCAGGTCTGATGACAGGAAAGGATGTATATTTACAAATGACTTGAAGTTGACCAGACAAAACATGAAATATTTTGTGTTCATATTGTCTGCAATGAAATACAAGTCAAAGTAAATTTAGAAATCACTACTTACTTTTTTTATCTGCGTTTTCCATACTGTCCCAACTTTTTCTGATTTGGGGTTGTACATAATCAGCATACCTTGATGGCCATCCATGTTTTACCACTCCATCCATGAAAAACCCAAAAGCTGTTCTGGCTTTGTTATTACCAGCAACATCCAGGTAAAAGATCTGTTCAGGAGTGTGACACAATGGTTGTATATTACTATCCAAGATATACAAGAGTAGTAGTATACAGATTAGATAAGGGATTAATGATCAAATAATCACCTTCCTTGAAAAGCCATCAACAGCCTCAAAAACCACAATGTTGTACCTATTGAAAAAAAAAAAAAAATTGCCAGCATTTATTTACACTATTTATTAAAAAGTTTGGGATTGGTAAGATTTTTTAATGTTTTTAACATTAAAGGGATAGTTCACCCAGATGAAAATTCTGTCATTAATTACTCACTCTCATGTCTTTCCAAACCTGTCAGACCTTTGTTCATCTTTAGAACACATAAATTAAGATATTTAATGAAATCAGAGAGCTTTCTGACCCTCCACAGACAGCAAGGGTCCTACCATGATCAAGGCACAAAAAGGTAGTAAGGACATCATTAAAACAGTCCATGTGACATCAACCGTAATTTTATGAAGCTACGAGAATACTATGCATGCGTTGCTTATGTGCAGATGAAAGCACACACATACATAAAATATTCACGCACTCGTGATACTCTCCAAAATGGCGCTAGGGTGATGCGGAGGAGAAGAATTGTTGAATAAAGTCGTTATTTTTGTTTTCTTTGCACACAACGTATTCTCAGCTTCATAAAATTACAGTTGAACCACTGTTCTAAAGATGAACGAAGGTCTTACAGGTTTGGAACGTGGAATGAGGGTGAGTAATTAAGGACATCATTTTTCATTTATTTGATCCAAAATACTGTAAAAAAGTAATATTGTGAAATAGTGTTACAATTTAAAATAAATTGCACACTTGAAATAGTTAACCCTGGGTGATTCTAAACCCCGGGTAAAAGCGCAGTGTAAAAAGCCATGTGAATATTTTAAAATGTAATTAATTCCTGTGATCAAAAGCTGAATCATGTGACACTGAATACTTGACTAGTGATGCTAAATATTCAGCTTTGATAACAGGAAAAAAATACATAAAATATATTAAAATAGAAAACAGCTCTTTTAAATTGTAATACTATTCCAAAATATTACAAATAAATGCAGTAAAAAATCGTATAGATCCCAAACTTTTGAACAGTAGTGTATAATGAGATGTAAGCCTGGTTTCACAGACAGGGTTTAGATTAAGCCAGGATTAGACCTTAGATCAATTAGGACATTTAAGTAGCTTTTACAAACAACAAAAAAAAAACATTACTCGTGTGCATCTTGAGACAAAACAATGGCAATGACTATTTTAAAATGTCACTGCAACTTACTTTCAGTTAAAACGGCTCAAACATGCATTTTAGTCTGGGACTAGTCTTAAGCCTTGTCTGTGAAACTGGGATATAGTGATATAACATCAACATCATAAGTGACACAAGACAAATGTATGGTATGGCTAATAAAAATATTTAAAATTACCTTATCAGCTTGTGATTAGTGTCTATATGGACAAGAGACAAAGGAGCAGGAACAGAGTATATACAAACCCGATTCCAAAAAAGTTGGGACACTGTACAACTTGTGAATAAAAACAGAATGCAATGATGTGGAAGTTTCAAATTTCAATATTTTATTCAGAATACAACATAGATGACATATCAAATGTTTAAACTGAGAAAATGTATCATTGCAAGGGAAAAATAAGTTGATTTTAAATTTCATGGCATCAACACATCTCAAAAAAGTTGGGACAAGGCCATGTTTACCACTGTGTGGCATCCCCTCTTCTTTTTATAACAGTCTGCAAACGTCTGGGGACTGAGGAGACAAGTTGCTCAAGTTTAGGAATAGGAATGTTGTCCCATTCTTGTCTAATACAGGCTTCTAGTTGCTCAACTGTCTTAGGTCTTCTTTGTCGCATCTTCCTCTTTATGATGCGCCAAATGTTTTCTATGGGTGAAAGATCTGGACTGCAGGCTGGCCATTTCAGTACCTGGATCCTTCTTCTACGCAGCCATGATGTTGTAATTGATGCAGTATGTGGTCTGGCATTGTCATGTTGGAAAATGCAAGGTCTTCCCTGAAAGAGACGACGTCTGGATGGGAGCATATGTTGTTCTAGAACTTGGATATACCTTTCAGCATTGGTGCCTTTCCAGATGTGTAAGCTGCCCATGCCACACGCACTCATGCAACCCCATACCATCAGAGATGCAGGCTTCTTAACTGAGCGCTGATAACAACTTGGGTTGTCCTTGTCCTCTTTAGTCCGGATGACATGGCGTCCCAGTTTTTCAAAAAGAACTTCAAATTTTGATTCGTCTGACCACAGAACAGTTTTCCACTTTGCCACAGTCCATTTTAAATGAGCCTTGGCCCAGAGAAAACGCCTGCGCTTCTGGATCATGTTTAGATATGGCTTCTTTTTTGACCTATAGAGTTATAGCCGGCAACGGCGAATGGCACGGTGGATTGTGTTCACTGACAATGTTTTCTGGAAGTATTCCTGAGCCCATGTTGTGATTTCCATTACAGTAGCATTCCTGTATGTGATGCAGTGCTGTCTAAGGGCCCAAAGATCACGGGCATCCAGTATGGTTTTCCGGCCTTGACCCTTAAGCACAGAGATTGTTCCAGATTCTCTGAATCTTTGGATGATATTATGCACTGTAGATGATGATAACTTCAAACTTTTTGCAATTTTTCTCTGAGAAACTCCTTTCTGATATTGCTCCACTATTTTTCGCCGCAGCATTGGGGAAATTGGTGATCCTCTTCCCATCTTGACTTCTGAGAGACACTGCCACTCTGAGAGGCTCTTTTTATACCCAATCATGTTGCCAATTGACCTAATAAGTTGCAAATTGGTCCTCCAGCTGTTCCTTATATGTACATTTAACTTTTCCAGCCTCTTATTGCTACCTGTCCCAACTTTTTTGGAATTTGTAGCATGAAATCCAAAATGAGCCAATATTTGGCATGACATTTCAAAATGTCTCACTTTCAACATTTGATATGTTATCTATATTCTATTGTGAATAAAATATAAGTTTATGAGATTTGTAAATTATTGCATTCCTTTTTTATTCACAATTTGTACAGTGTCCCAACTTTTTTGGAATCGGGTTTGTACGTCTTGCGATGCATGACAGCTGGACCATCCTTGAAAGTACCCCTGCACCATCCACACGTTGCAAAGACATCTTCACTCTTCTCCGTGTAACTCGATGTCCCATTGCTTGTAGAGATCCTTTTACCAGCCTGTATCCAGCATGAGGCATTCTTGTCTTTAGGTAGAGCTGTCGCGATTCGTCGATTTTAGTCGACTAGTCGATTTTGAAAAATCATCGACTTTTTGCTCACATCGACTAACTGGCAAATACCGGAAGTGCCGCATTTCACCGACGAGAATCCATAAAACACATTATTAGACTATTTTCCAAGGCTGCATGATATTAAACCCATTTAAAAATCATAATTAAACATAATTGTGAATTCACAAACGCTATGATTTAATTAAATAATTATATGCGATGCAGATCTAACTGTAACGAGGAGTCAGAGACGTTAGGATCCATTCGCAGTTCTTTATTAAGAATAGTCAGGCAGTACAGGGTCAGATAACGGCAGGCAGATCAGCAGAGACAAGGCAGAGACAGAGTCGAACACCGGGCAAGAGATCAGGGCAGGCGGCAAACAATCACAGTCCAATAAACAATCCAAGTCGGGGTAGGCAGCAAACGATCAGAATAACAGGTAAACAGTCCAAGGTCAGATAACAAGAAAGCAAACACGGGTATAACGCTCAGAAATGACAGCCAGGCAAATCAAGACTTCGCGAGGAGTGAATGTGTGTGTGTGGTTTATATGTGTGTGTGTAAATGAGGTGCAGGTGTGGGTGATCAGTCAGTTCCAGGTATGAGGGCTGATGGGAAATGGAGTCCGAATGGGAAATGGCTAGAATTCAGGTGACGGTTCCCTCTGGTGGTGCGGAGGAGGCGGTACGGGAGCCTCCTCTGTAACAGAGCCCTCCCCCTGCGAGCGGCTCCTGACGCGAGGAAGCGGGCGACGCCGGGGTCTTCCCCGAGGTCGAGGGGCCGGTTTCTCCGGATGCGTCCTGTGAAACTCCTCAGTGAGTGTGGGGTCTAGGATATCTCCTGCGTTGACCCAGGAACGCTCCTCCGGACCGAATCCCTCCCAGTCAACCAGATACTGGAGAGTACCGCCCCGGCGTCTGGAGTCTAGCAACTCGTGCACTCTGTAGGCCTCCTCGCCGTCTACCAAGAAAGGCAGGGGGGTCTGCGGCTGGGCTCCCTCCTCCGTCTCTCCTCTCGGACCACCAGCGGGTTTCAGAAGTGATACATGAAATGTGGGAGAAATACGATAATTAGAAGGCAATTCCAAACGAAATGATACTGGGGTTATTTGTCTAGAGATTTTGAATGGGCCCACATACCTGGGACTGAGTTTTCTGCATGGAAGTCGAAGACGTAGATATTTGGTTGAGAGCCATACCCATTGACCAGGTGTGTATGTGGGGCTTGGGCGTCGGTGTCGGTTGGCTTGCTGGACTTGTCGTCTTACAGCATGAAGGAGATGGGTATGAGCTCGATCCCAGACCTCCTCGCTGTGTTGTAACCAGTCGGTGATGGTGGGTAGGTCGGTGGGTTCTCCTGACCAGGGGAACATTGGTGGTTGGAAGCCCAGAACGCACTTGAAGGGAGTCATACCTGTGGCGGGTTTTGTCAGTGAGTTTTGTGCGTATTCTGCCCAGAATAAGTACCTGCTCCAATCAGTTTGGTGTTGTTGGCAGTATGCCCTGAGAAACCGGATTACCTCCTGATTCAGGCGTTCTGTCTGTCCGTTGGATTGGGGATGGTAACCGGATGTGAGGCTGATATTGACGTTGAGGTGTTTGAAGAAGGCGGACCATACTCTTGAGGTGAATTGGGGTCCGCGGTCAGATACAATATCATCGGGGAGGCCATAGAAGCGGAATACATGGTTACAGAGCAGTTCGGCAGTTTCTAGGGAAGTGGGCAGTTTAGGTAGAGGGATGAGGCGGCAGGCTTTGGAGAATCGGTCAACTATGGTGAGTATGGTGGTGTGGCCTTGAGAGTTGGGCAGATCGGTAATAAAGTCAATTGCTATGTGAGACCAAGGTCGACGTGGTGTGGGAAGTGGGTTAAGCAGACCGGCTGGGAGTTGCCTGGGGGATTTCGTAGTGTTGCAGATGGTGCAATTTTTTACAAACTGGGTGGTGTCAGCGAGTAGTGAGGACCACCAGAAGCGGTTTTGGAGCAGATTAGCGGTGGCATTGATTCCTGGGTGACCTGAACTGGGAGAGGCATGAACTTGGGCAATGAGTCGTGGTCTGAGGGGTTCAGGGACATAAGTGCGGTCAGCGGGGCTTTCTGGAGGTGGTGGATTTTGAAGGTTGAATTGTTCAATTTCTGTCATGATGTCCCATTTCACCGGGGCTACGAGGATCTTTTCGGGGATGATATTCTCATGGTTATGGTTCTGACTGACCTTTTCGGTTTGGCGAGAGAGAGCGTCCGCTTTGGTGTTCTTGGTGCCTGGTCGGTAAGTTACAGTGAATCGAAATCTC
Source organism: Aspiorhynchus laticeps (assembly GCA_023376895.1). Lineage (NCBI taxonomy): Eukaryota > Metazoa > Chordata > Actinopteri > Cypriniformes > Cyprinidae > Aspiorhynchus > Aspiorhynchus laticeps. Next base: position 671,053 of record JALXFT010002218.1, on the reverse strand, counting down.
GTGAAGAATAGCGCCCACCTGGCCTGTCGGGGGTTTAGACGTTTGGCTGAGCGCAGATACTCGAGATTCTTGTGGTCGGTGAGGATGATGAATGGCTGAGTAGCTCCCTCCAGCCAATGGCGCCACTCCTCAAGCGCTAGTTTCATGGCTAAAAGCTCCCGGTTGCCTACATCATAGTTTTGTTCAGTAGCTGTGAGTTTGCGGGAGAAAAACGCACATGGGTACATCTTGGCTGGGGAGCCGTGACGTTGGGAAAGGATTGCGCCTACCCCTGTATTTGAAGCGTCAACTTCCACAATGAATTCTTGCGTTGGGTCTGGGTGTCGAAGGATGGGTGCAGAAGTGAATCGAGTTTTGAGTTCCTCGAACGCCTGGTGTGACTCCGGTGACCAACTCAAGCGAGCCGAGTGACGTTTAGTCATGGCGGTTAATGGTGCTGCGATCTTGCTGAAATCCCTGATAAATCGTCGGTAAAAGTTAGCAAATCCTAGGAAACGTTGTAGTTCCTTGACTGTCTGGGGCTTTGGCCACTTGAGAACTGCCTCTACCTTCTTCTCGTCCATTGCCACTCCCTCTCGACTGATAATATATCCAAGGAATGAAATGCTGGTTTGGTGGAATTCACACTTCTCTGCTTTGGCGTAGAGTTGGTACTGTATGAGACGTTGCAGCACTGACCTGACGTGGTGGATGTGTTCTTCTTGAGTGTTGGAATATATCAGTATATCGTCGATATAGACAATCACCCATCTGTCCAGCATGTCTCGGAAGATGTCGTTCATAAATGACTGAAAGACCGATGGACTGTTTGCAAGGCCGAATGGCATAACCCGGTATTCATAGTGCCCACTAGTGGTAGAGAATGCAGTCTTCCATTCGTCCCCCTCTCGAATGCGAATGAGGTTGTAGGCATTCCGTAGGTCAAGCTTGGTGTAGATTCGGGCCTGACGAAGTTGTTCAAGTGCGGCTGGAACAAGTGGCAAAGGATAGCGGAACTTTACGGTGATTTCATTCAAACCCCGATAATCGATGCATGGCCGAAGTCCTCCATCCTTCTTTTTGACGAAGAAAAAGCCGGCTGAGGCCGGTGAGGTTGATGGCTTGATGAACCCTTTAGCTAGCTCCTCTTCTATGTACTGCTTCATGGCTTCGGACTCAGGTTGAGCTAATGGGAAGATTCTACCTTTGGGAGGAGTGGTGCCAGGCATTAATTCTATGGCACAATCGACTGAACGATGAACAGGGAGTTGAGCTGCTTTCTTCTTATTGAATGCCTCGGCGAGATCAGAGTATTCGGGAGGCAAGACGGAGTTCGTTGTATTCAGAACGGGGGGAACAGATGGGCTGGTAGAGGTTTTGGAAATCTTTGAGAGACAGTGGTCTTGACACGTCGTGCCCCATTGAAGGATCTGCCCCTCTCTCCAGGAAATGTGAGGATTGTGCATGCGCAGCCAGGGTAGTCCGAGGATGATGGGGTGATTTGGTGAGTGAATGACGAAGAATTTAATGTTTTCAGAGTGAAGAGTCCCGATCAGTAACTTGGCTTCTTCGGTGATGCGGGAAATTCTTCCCTCTCCAAGAGGGCGGCCGTCTAGCGCCTCCACTGCCATGGGAGAAGTACAGGGGGTCAGTTTCAGTTTATGTTGCTGAACAAATTTTAGTGATACGAAATTGCCTGCTGCTCCAGAATCTATCAGTGCTGTGGTAGAAATTACTTTGTCCTGAATTATGAGTTTGACTGGCAGTTTAATGCTTGATGGAGAAGTTGTAACATGATCACTCACCGGTCGCGAACTAGTCGATGGACGGACCGGGCAGGAGATCTTCATATGGCCCGCTTGACCGCAATAGAGGCATAACTGATTCTGCATGCGGCGTTCCCGTTCCTCGGGGGTTAGGTGAGTGAACCCCAACTGCATGGGTTCGGCCCTGGAGGTAGTTTCAGGCAGGTAACGAAGCATAGTCCGAGCGGGGCGTCGAGAGCGAATCAGATTGTCGATCTGGATGGTTAACTCCATGAACTCACTCAAACTCCTCCCCTCATCTCGACAGGCCAATTCTGACTGTAACTCAAGATTCAAACCCCTCCGGAACAAAAGCTTTAATGTGTCCTCCACCCAGTTAGTTTGAGCCGCAAGAGTCCGGAAAGATAGGGCATACTCTGCAGCAGGCTTTCCTCCTTGCGTGAGTGTTAGCAGTTGGTCACCTGCATTACTCCCATCTGCAGAATGCTCGAACACCTCACGGAATTGTTGGAGAAATGACTCGAACGTGGGGAAAGCTGAGCCATCCATCCTCCAAACTGCGGTCGCCCACTCTAACGCTCTCCCGGTGAGTAGTGAACACACAAATGCAATGCGACTTGAGTCTGTGGGGTATAGTGAGGGTTGCTGGTTAACGAAAAGTGAGCATTGCAGTATGAAGCCCTTGCACTTGGCGGTTTCTCCATTGAATTTGTCAGGGAAAGCAAGTCGGGGGTTAATGGAGGGTACCTGAGCTGGTGGAGGGCTACTGCGAGCCGGTGGAGAAGGTGATGCGGTTTCAGGCGGTAATATACTCAGTCCTTGCAGCGCTTTGACCAGCTCCTCGGTCAGGGTGGTGAGTCAGCTTAACTGGTGCTGGTGCAGGGTGAGTTGGGAAGCTTGTGCAGATAGCTCGGCTGAGAGTTGCATGATTGCTGCTGGATCGCTGTTTGGCGAAGTCTTCTGTAACGAGGAGTCAGAGACGTTAGGATCCATTCGCAGTTCTTTATTAAGAATAGTCAGGCAGTACAGGGTCAGATAACGGCAGGCAGATCAGCAGAGACAAGGCAGAGACAGAGTCGAACACCGGGCAAGAGATCAGGGCAGGCGGCAAACAATCACAGTCCAATAAACAATCCAAGTCGGGGTAGGCAGCAAACGATCAGAATAACAGGTAAACAGTCCAAGGTCAGATAACAAGAAAGCAAACACGGGTATAACGCTCAGAAATGACAGCCAGGCAAATCAAGACTTCGCGAGGAGTGAATGTGTGTGTGTGGTTTATATGTGTGTGTGTAAATGAGGTGCAGGTGTGGGTGATCAGTCAGTTCCAGGTATGAGGGCTGATGGGAAATGGAGTCCGAATGGGAAATGGCTAGAATTCAGGTGACGGTTCCCTCTGGTGGTGCGGAGGAGGCGGTACGGGAGCCTCCTCTGTAACACTAACACAGTATATGCGCTTTAATTATTTACATGCGTGTGTAGGTTAAGTATGTCACACAGTGGCTCCATTCACAGTAGAGGTCTTCACAGAGGACCCGAGACCCGAGGACCCGGGACCCGTACGGGTTCAGGTCTATATTTTAAATGGTCAGCCGGGTCCGGGTCGGGTCCCAATCTATTACTTCGGGTCCCGGGTCTATTTAACATTGTGTGTAATACCCGAGTTGATCGGAGAACACCGCACCCGCCATAGATCAGTGTCAGTCAACATGCGTGTGTGTAACTTGCAGTTTGTAAAATTAGGATGAGAAAAGTGTGAGCGGGAAATAAGGTGGAAGAAACACGCGTTACCTTAGCCGCCAGAAACAGAGCGCGGGCGGAGTAGTACTGCAAGCGGACGCTGATCATGGATTCCTTCATGAGTGATGTGAAAAAAAAAAGCTGAAATAGCTTTATATAACTGAAAAAGCTCAAAAACTGAATAGACGCACCTGTTATTGTACACGCACGCGGTAGAGTGTAACAAACTTCTAATTCTGTGCGTTTTTTGCTACGCAAATTAAGTCTTTATTACAACCAACAAAAAGTATCGTTATTGTAGTTCAAAAGGGTAAACGTAACAGTCGAACTTGACTCGAGATGAAAAAAAAACTGCGAAGTTGCATTAGTCATTCCTGTCCGTGTACTTTTGAAGCTGGAATAATGAGTGGATTAAGAAGGCTCTTTCAGTCAGCAAGAGAGAGGAACAGCCTAACATGGATGGAAATTTATTGGCAAGGAGGATTGTATGCATCGCAGTCAGGGAGAGGGCTACTAACAGTACAGGAAAAAAGGTTGTTGTTTTTTCCGCAACATGTTTATTGATTTAAAGGAAAACGCCACCGTTTTTCCATATTCCAACATGTTCTTCCCTCAACTTAGACGAGCTGATACGTACCTCTCCCGTCTCAGTCTGTGCACTTAATCGCTCTAGCGCGCGGCACCACTATGCTAGCGTTTAGCTTAGCACCATTAATTTCTTAGGATCCAAACAGGGATAAATTTAGAAGCCACCAAACACTTCCATGTTTTCCCTATTTAAAGACCGTTACATGAGTAGTTACACGAGTAAGTATGGTGACACAAAATAAAACGTGGTGATTTTCTAAGCGGATAAAAATGATAACTATAATGTGTGACGGAAGAGCACTTTGCAGCACTTCGACCTCGGCGCAGTAATATCATCACTCCTGAAAACTCTCCCTCTTCCTCTTCCATCAATACAACCAACGTGGCCTGCACTATCACTATCAGGGGGAGGGAGAGGGTGAGGGAGAGGGGGAGGGAGAGGTGGAGGGAGATGGGGAGGGGGAGTTTTCAGGAGTGATGATTTTACTGCACCGAGGTCGAAGTGCACCGAGGTCGAAGTGCTCTTCCGTCACACATTATAGTTATCATTTTTATCCGCTTAGAAAATCGCCACGTTTTATTTTGTCACCATACTTACTCGTGTAACTACTCATGTAAACGTCTTTAAATAGGGAAAACATGGAAGTGTTTGGTGGCTTCTAAATTTATCCCAGTTTGGATCCTAAGAAATGAATGGTGCTAAGCTAAACGCTAGCATAGTGGTGCCGCGCGCTAGAGGGATTAAGTGCACGGACTGAGACGGGAGAGGTACATATCAACTCGTCTAAGTTGAGGGAAGAACATATTGGAATATGGAAAAACGGTGGCGTTTTCCTTTAATAGCATTTGCTGTGCAATATGTGCCGATCGGGACGGGTGCAGTCGGGTCTGTGTCTTCCCAGCCGGGTTCGGGTCCAACTTTCGAATAATGGTCGGGTCCGGGTAGTACATTTAAGGCATATTAAGCGGTATCACCAACTACAGACGGGCTTAGCTAACGTTATGTATTTAGGTGGGGGAGCATGAGAAGAGAGAATAATTAAGTTCACTAGTCACTGAATTTAAGATGTTAAATTAGTTAACTTACCCAGTAAAGGAGCGGTTGCTGGCCACTGCTGCTAGAAGCTCGCTCTTCTGTCAGACTGGTGTCAGTGGCGGCCCTGGCGGGAAAGCGTAGTGGGCGTGGTCGACCTTTCACTTCAATCGATAATGGCCAATAGAAAAGGGCCTTTCATCCTGGTGCGTAGAGACTGCCCATTAACACACAGCTTCACTCGCAAGCAAAACCTTTCAACTCGCAAACAAAAGTTTTAGACCCGCAAAAAAAGACGGCAGGAAAGAGAGCAACATTTGTGGATTAGTGATGAAAAGTTTTTGAAGTGCACAAAGAAAAATATATATATATATATTAAAGATTTACAGGCACTGCAAATTATTTTGTTTTCAATTACTTTAATTTTGAACCTTAAGAAGACTTTTTTTTGCAAACTTTTATTTTTTAATTACAAAATAATTAGTTTTGCTCTCAAACACAGAATTTTAGTTTGAATAATAAAGACACAAAAATAATTCCATACATATCTGGATTAGGGATGTGCGCTACGACTAATTTGACTGTCGTTTAAACGGAAGTTTTGTATCCGACTAGTCGACTAGTCTAAAAGCTACAAACCCCCCAAAAATGGAAGAAAAAAAAACCTGCGTGTCTATATAACAGCATACAGTTGAAATACTTAATCTTTGAATCACTGTCAAATCCCTCAATGAATTCTGCTAAAAATAGGTCACGATTATGCTGTATGCTTGCCTCGCATTATCATCAATTAATTTTAGGCGGACGTTAAACAGAAAAAAAGATAGAGCACACTCTTCATAAACCAGTGCATAGTTTATTTATTCAGATCGGATGGAGCAATGCAGAAGTGGAAAATCAATCAATAGACTGACAGAATTCTTCATTTTCATATAACGTTAGCCAACATATTAAAACACATTAAAACAAAAGTAAAAAACAGTAGGAAAGTTTATCAAGGAATAGCATTAAAATGGCTTTTAAAAATGTACTTCATGTTGGCTATATTGTCTAAAAACAAAACAAAGCTCGTTTTACTTACTCAGACCGTGCGCATTTGTTCAGTGAATTTAACATGTTAACGTGGTCTGGCGAAAGACGGGACTAGAGGCGATTCTGCACTTGAAAAAAAACGAGCTCGGCAGGAACTGAAGTCACAGGCACACAGAGAAATAACTACAAGCAAGCAGACAGTTTCGAAAAGAGCCTGGAAATCCCGCAGCACCACCGAAGTGGGTCTTCATTTAGACCAGTGGTTCTCAACCCGCGGCTCGCGGGCCGTCACGAATCCAAATGCGGCCCACCATGCTGAATGTTACAGTTTGAACACAATTTAAAAAATAACTTTCAGTTTTACAATTCATTTTAGGTTTTACATTAATTTAAAAATGTACTAAACAAATATAAGCTATAATGTTTTATGTAAAATAATTTTGTTTTTCATATATTATTTTCAGACATGAGCAGATGTACTCACGTAAAGCGCGCACTTTGGCAGAATTCAATTCAAATAGTCATCAGCAGCCATTCGTTCTGTAAAACTGAGCATCAGAATGGACAAATTTGTTAAGGGAGAAAACGAAATGTGGAAAATGCCAGCGAAGGAACGCATTCAAACAAGCATAGTCATAGCATCCGCAGTGAAGAGAGTGCTGGACTTTCGGTTTGCCCCGCGCCACTCACTTGAAGATGTTCAGGTAAAAAGAAACACCCATACTACTACGCAGCTATCATCCTTAATTACAGAAATGTGGCAAAACATCTCTGGAGAGAACCTCAGATTATTAAATTCGAAAATACTTTCCATATTTGGATCAACATAAGGCTACATTTGTGAACGCACACTTTCTGCAGTGTCGCGCGTCAAGTAACGCTTCCGTGCGCGTCTTCTGCAACTTACAATCACAACTTCATGCTGTTACTCCTTTCGAGCAGAATTTCACAAAATTGGTCAGCTCCGCGTAAGGTGTTTTATTAATGGTGAGTAGAATTATTTATTTATTTATTTCAATAAATGTAATCGTTTAGATATCATAATATTTAGGCTATAAATAATATTATAAATCTGGTTGGTTTGAATTGATGACTGTTGCGTTTGATAAGGATCACACTGACACAGTGAGTAGCATCAACTGATCATATATCTTTTTCTCAGACTTCCTGTCCCAGACCCCAGTAAACGAACACCTGCATTGGTCAGGCATGACAGAATGCTTTCAGCACAATCAAACTCGATGCATCACTGAACACTAACACAATGCATTATAAAACAACACATTTGTGAGAACACAACAATGACATAATATGTAAATGACATGCGTGCGGCCCGTGAGACTTCCACTTGGACCATAGTGCGGCCCGGTGTAAAAAAAAGGTTGAGAACCACTGGTTTAGAGGAATAGACAGCGCGGATAGGATCGCGGACCGCAGCGGCAGGTTGAAGTGTATGACATGATTGACATTTGGCTTTGGCTTGCCTCCAAGCTAACGCATACATGTCTGTATTGAATATGATTACGCATAGCTCAAGTAAAGTTATTGTAAGCCAATTTTGACATTACACAGTTTACACAACGTTTCCATTTCCTTCTAATTCAAAATAATCCCACACCTTGCTGGTCTTTCGCGTGGAGCTTGCCGCAACTGACATGAAGAAAACGCATGTGAGGTAAAAATATAGTTCCCGCCCAGATACGCTTTTAAAAATATTTATATATTTAAATATTTTGATATGTATTCTATTTCAAAAGTTTTATTTGAACTGTTCTTTAAAATGTTTTAAATGTAACGTTAAAATGATGGTAATTTGAATGATAAAATCATTTTTTTTTTCTCTCTCTGGTGTAGTCGACTATTGTTTTCAGTGTCGACTAGTAGGAGCTGTACCGTTTAGTCGACTAGTCGACTAGACCCGCACATCCCTAATCTGGATATGAAGTACTTTTTCTCAGCTAGAAGTTTCAGACAAGTATTTTCTAATGTTTTAAGATACAAAATAAATATTTTAATTGTAAATTGGTCATGTAGATGAGAGGGCCTAATGACCTTTGTGCCCTAAGCTGTCCTAGTAATTCAGAAGAGTAAATGTATGTTTTAAGGTGTTGGGTGTTTTCTGAAACCAAGGAGAAATCACATTCCAGTGAGAAGACGTGTAATTCTGTACTCTTCAAGTTTCTTGAAGAGTACCTGCCATTGCTATTAGTGCATCACCCAGATCAACGACTTGATCAAGCCGATCAGGGGGGATGTAGTGGACAGCATATTCCAGAGCCAAGTTTATGGTGGGGCCCCTCTCCTAACACAATAGAGGATGAAGGTTTGCTACATTTTGATTGGATTTTGGTGGACTAATGGCGCTTTTCCACTGCGTGGTACGACTCGGCTCAGCACGGCTCAGTATGGCACGGCTCGGTTTGCGTTTCCACTGCAGTTTAGTACCGCTTTAGAGTGGGCGGAATTATTCACATGTTGTTTTGGTTGCGGCGCCTCTACTGCCATGACATCACCATAAACGCAACACAAACAAACAAACGCACAACAAAAACTTTTTCATTCCGCTTCGCCCCATCAAGCTCTCGCTGTATCTGCTCCTCGGCTATCAAGGAGAGGAACGTCTGTACTTTCTCAACAGACACGAAACAGACATTTTTCGGTTGTTTAAAAAAGGTGCGTTCGTTCATACAAAAGTTGCATTCGATCCTTCGCTTGCTGTGCTGATTTTAATCTAGCGGTTCTGGTGTCTCGTGTCGCAAGTACAATAGTGACGAGTCTCTCTGGCCAATCAGTGATCAGCAGGGTTTACACGTCACATTTGGTAACGGTACGGCTCACCTGGCCGAACTTCCTCAGCCAAGGTAGTACTAAAAAAAAGTACCAGGTACCAGGTACTGTACCCAGTGGAAAACCCCCCAAAAAGTGAGCCGTACTGAATCGTACCGTGCCGTGACATACCATGCAGTGGAAAAGTGCCATAACATAAGCAAACTGTCAAATGCCATCAGACAAAGATGCTAGGACAACAGCCAGACACCTCTTAGAGGGCAAGAAGAAGATCTCTAGTGCCAAGCCCAGGAAGGACAAGACTTTTCATTGGTCAAAATGCAGTTACTGCCCTTTACCCACCTAGAGGCTGTTTTCTAATGTTCTAGCCTGTGACCCCCGTAAAAATTCCTTAGGATCTCCAGACGCAGCAGCAGTGGGTGAAACAAAGAGAGATCACAGAAGTCCATCCAACTCCATTCATGACTATGTTTTCAAACCTTAAAACTAATGCAAACTACAACACACATCTATTCGGAGAAATACGTATTCTAAGTGACAACGATGTGTAGTGCAACATCTTACACAAAGATGTTTCATCATGTTTGGACTTAATGTGTTCATAACATTGCCAAAAGTATTCTGGTTGTGGTTTGGAAAGTTAAAATGCACCGGTAAAACTTCAGTGACACTTTTCTAAATGTGTGTTTGGACTATGCAAATAAGTTTCACAGGAGGAAAGAAGGGTCCCCCCAGTCTGATGGAAACAGCCAATCGCAGCACGGAAATTGCAATCTCCTCCTCATCGGCAAGATATAAAGATACCCTTCCAAAAGACACACCTTGTTCTGAGTCTGAGTCCCATAAAGGAGAGACTGTAACAGATACACTCATACAGTCAACAGATACAGTCTCCAGCACAAGGTGATAAACTAACATATCACCAACATTCAGAGCCTCTGGCCCATGAGGAAAGAAGCAATAAAGGACACCAAGTCCTCAGTCTCCAGCTTCGAGGCAGCAACAGATACGACCACGTTCTGAGCCTCCATCCTGAGAGGAGAGAGATATTCTACTTTTAGAGTCTTCATCCAGTGAGACAACAATAGATGCAGCACGTCCTGAGTCTCCATCCTAGAGAGACAAAGCAGACTGACCAAGTTCTGAGTCTCTAGCCCAGCGAGGCAGAAGACACACAGACATTTGCAACAAGGTTAAGCTCCAGCAAGCAAACCTTCACTTCGAGGTACTTTTGTTTGCGTGTTCCAAGCTAAGAACCTTCTGCATCCACTCCAGGGCCACATCTGCGTGTTCCAGCACTGCATGTTCAAGGCTGTTGAAATGGATTCCTTTCCCCACTGCACTGCCACCAGCACAACCAGTGGAAGAAGTCATCGCCACTAGGCATGGGCCTGTATGAGATTGTGACGGGATGATAACCTTAGATAAAAATATCACGGTTTCAAGGTATCACGGTATTGCCATTACAGGGCTAAAATATGTTATTTTTAAATGTCTGGGTAGAAAACAACAACTTTTTTCTGACTGAACACAACATATTTTATTTTTAAGAAACATATAGAACATTTTGGAACAGTACACGTCAAGCTAAATAATTGAATTCTTCTTAATTAAATTAAGTGCAGTCACTTAAGTGAGCCTAAACCTGCAGCTCAACAATAATCAGAAAATAAAATTAATTATTTTCTGTAAAAAAAAAATCCTTATAAATGAAAAAAAAAAAAAAAATGCAGTCACTTAAAGTGAGCCTAAACCTGCAGCTCAATAATCCAAACCATAATCAAAACAATTTCTGTAAAAAAAATTTTTTTAAGTAATTATAAAAAATAATTGAAAAAGCATTCATTAAACCTGCAGCTCAACAAGGTTTTTGGAGACATGCTCACTTTCTACACATTCATCTTTCAGTCCAAGTTATGATGCAGGAATTAAATTTGGAGCGGTGAGGTACGAGGATGTGTGTACACACATAAGGAGAGAGAGAGAGCGCGAGTGTGTTACACGCACACACACACACAGTCTCTCTCTGTAGTCTGTACACCACTCTAACAGTGGCAAAGTTTGTTTTTTAAATGTCGTGATTTTGAACAGATGTAAACAATGGCAGGAGGCTTAAATGTATAGACGTGATACCAGCTAAATTTAATTATTCCCAGCTAACACACGACGTAACAGTTACGTAACGTATTCGTAATTTTTGGTAATTTCGTGACTTACCAACAGACAACGTTACCACAACGTCGTATGCTCGTAATTTCATTACCATCCCATTACCAACCCACAACGTCGTCAGTACGTCCTCATAACGTAACAAGATAACCAAAAATGTCCCAGACAGGTCCTCTATTCGTAATAATTTGGTAATTTCATGATTTACCAACAACAACGTTACCACAATGTCGTATGCTCGTAATTCCATTACCATCCCATTACCAATTCACAACGTTGTCAGGGCGTCCTCATAACGTAACAAGATAACCAAACACGTCCCAGACAGGTCCTCTATTCGTAATAATTTGGTAATTGCATGATTTACTGGTAACGTAACTGCAACGTCACTAGCCCGTAATTTCATTACCAGAACATGTCGCAAGTGTGTGTGCGTTTTTAGTCTGCAACGTCGTACGCCATAATTTAATTAAACTGCATTTCTTTTAAATATTTTATTGCTATGCGGTACGTTTGTGAGAAAACATAATTTTACAAAAAGGAACAAATATTTATCCATTTGCTAAACAACTCTGACTTTTTATCAAATTCATTTCTGGGAGAAAAATCCTTAGAGGGAGACATCCCCGCACAATTCATAAATGTACAATGAAAAATTAATACAATAAATTTGCTATGTGCAAGATAGGATAAAGACAAAACACACACTTTTAGACTTCATGTATCAGACATCTAAAGCTTTCAGCATATTCAACACCCACCTGCAGCAGTTGTCTAGTGCTTTGTAAAAAAGCTCATACTATTTTTAAGTCATTTATGATCATCACAGGTAAGTGTTCACACACTATTGGTCAAAGAATATAAAGGTTTTTTTTTCCCATTTGTAAAATGCAGTATTAAGACAAAACAAGTGCATAACTGTCCTTATGTGTTATATCTACAAGTGATCACAATTCTATGGTTTTTCAACCCGATTAAACATTTTGCTGGATTGAGACAATAACCAAACTCAGTTATTGACTACTTTTAAATGGATAGGTATCGGCTTATCACTTATAAATGAAGTTCATTGTATATGCAATAATTTTTAAATTAAGTTTAACTGTTTCATACAGAAATGGTGCATAAGACACAGAAACCACAAACCACAGAAACCCTCTTATTAACATATTTAATTTACCATAACACATCTAGTTCTTCACACCACAAAACTGAAAGAAAAAAACTCAAAGTATAGTCACTGATTTGTGATATGTAATTCTCAAAATACTAAAATACTACAGCCTAAATACTACAGCAGTAGAGGACATTATCAATTAATATGTATTAAAAGGACAGAGGTGAAAAACAGAAAACAAACCCAAATGAATACAAATATTCAAGTTCAAGGGACAATCATGGCCCAAGAATAGAAATTACACACAATTCGAGACCTAACTCATATTACATTTATGTTTTGATTGCAAATGTAATGTCAATAACGCTGGAATTGCTCTAATCTAATGTGATGCTGGTGTTTGAAATACCAGTACTTGCTTTTTTTGTCCAAAGTTGTGATGCTAGTTTTTGAAACACTGCAAAAAAGATTGCACAATTTCAAAACTGTTTTTGTGAACGTTCATAAAATATTGTGCTTCACATTTTCATTCATTTACAGTTTTATTTATTAATTTTTATTTCATTTTTTAACATAAAGAATCGAGTTAGGTGTATTAATGCCCTCTAAACTGCCCAAGTTTCTCTTGTGGCCCCTTAGGAAAATTAATTGCCGACCCCTGGTCTACATGCAAGCAGGCTTTCTAATGAAATAAGGTGGTTGAGTGTTCATTTAAAAAAAAAAAAAAAACCCTTAAACTATAAAAGTGCTGCTTTATCCGACGATCACGTGCAGTGTCATAGAACTACATTTAAATAAATTAAATGTATGATTTAATAATAATTTCATTAGATTAAGTTATTTATTTATGTAATGTTCTAATTTTATATGATTATTTATTTAATTCTGCGTGACTGTGACGTGTTTTAATGCGTGCGCCTGAACACTGGAGCGGCGGGAGTTGTCATGGAAACGGAGCTGATCACTGGCGCGGCGGGAGTTGTCATGGAAACGGAGAGGCAACACAATGACTGACAAGCAGGAAGCTCCGTTTCTCGCTGCTGTTTTTACTGTTTTCGGTAAGTTTAGTCCCTAAAATCTCACAAATATTAAATACAACTATTCCTGACACCTCTCTTGCTTGTATTTGACTCGCTTCTGGTGAAATTAGTTCATAGAAATGGTTTAGTGTCTTCTTACAAGTCCGTTAGCATCTTAGCCGTTTTCAGAGGAAGTAAGTTAGGCTAACGTTAACTCCATAGACTGAGCTCTTTTTGAAAGTTTGGGATTTTAATCACATCGTTATGTGTAGATAATAGGTTTTGACAGTTATGTAAAAGTTTAGCTGGTAATTTTTCAGTGGGCGATTGGAAATAGGCTCATTTATTTAACCTAAACATAATTTACAGCCTACACTGTACCGTTAATCGGTGACGTCACTTACATCAGCGGGACAATTAACTAAATCTAGTTCAAACCTATTTTGATCTGTCATGGTAAACAAATATTGATAAAAAAAACTGTTCTGTGATTTCAGAAGAAGAAAAAAAAAACACTGCAACATGGGAGAGGCTCCAAGATTTCACAATTTCTGAAGGGAGCCACAGACAGAGAAGGAACACAAGTGTACAGGTGAAGCTTCTTAATTTTAAGAGGGCTTTGACATCCCTCTAAGAAGTATGAGCAATATTAAGCAAACCTAGAAGCAAATTATGTTAAAAAAAATATTTTCTGTATATTCTTCTCTCTTTTCTACATTGCACCTGCTCTAGCTTGGTTCCTTGTAATAAACCTGGCTGGCATTGTATACTAAATATTGTTGGCTCTGTGACAAATTGTTTATGTTCCTACATTCATACACGTTGATGGCCTGCACCCCAGACTTAGAGCGGACCTCCTGTCGGACAACATCTCCCAGGCAAAATGAACCATATGGCTAGTAAGCTAACCTCAAACATACACTAATGTTCAAAATTCAGTAAAATACTTTTTGAAAAGAAGTATCTTATGCTCACAAAGGCTGAATTTCTAAAAACAAAATGCAGATTTTAAAATACAGTAATACTGTGAAATATTATTACAAATTAAAATAGCTGTTTTCTGTGTGAATATGTTGTAAAATGTAATTTATTTCTGTGATCAAAGCTGAATTTTCAGCATCATTACAGTCTTTAGAGTCACATGATCTTCAGAAATCATTATAATATGCTGATTTGCTGCTCAAGAAACATTTCTGATTATTATCAATGTTGAAAACCGTTGTGCTGCTGAATATTTTTGTGCGTGTGTTTTTATTTTCAGGATTCTGAATAGAAATTTCAAAAGAACAGCATTAGTTGAAACAGAAAACTTTACACTAATTTTTGATCAATTTAATGCATCCTTGATGAATAAAATAAGAATTTCCTTAAAAAAAAAAAAAAAAACTTTACACTGTTAAAACATTCACACAAAAATACTCAGCACGGTTTTTTTTTTTACATTCATATTTGGGTCATTCTATAGAAACATCCACTTTTGGTCTGGCAAGATGTCTTAAAATGGATTTCTTTTTTTAACATTTAAACTTAGACCACATTATTAGATTACCTTTTGACTTTATGAATACGCATAAATGACAGCTAAATTATATTTTATATTTTTTGTGCATTTATTTAAAGACCACATGTAAAAAAAATGTTGTCACTACTTTAACAATTTTAGAGGTTTTTATGAAATATTATTTCTCGATTTTTTTTCAGCACATGTAGTCAGTTACAGAAAAACAATGATAATGTGACAAATAAGGAGATTAAGTTTTATTTATTTTAATAAGGTTTCTTAAAAGTGTGATTGAATGATGTTAGTACATTTGCGCAACCATGTATTTGAAAGTGAAAAAAAAGTGAAAGTGACATGACATACGGCCAAGTATGGTGACCCATACTCGGAATTTGTGCTCTGCATTTAACCCATCCAAAGTGCACACACACAGCAGTGAACACACACACATACACACACCGTGAACACACACCCGGAGCAGTGGGCAGCCATTTATGCTGGGGAGCAGTTAGGGGTTCGGTGCCTTGCTCAAAGGCACCTCAGTCGTGGTATTGAGGGTGGAAGTACATTCACTCCCCCCACCTACAATCCCTGCTGGCCTGAGACGCGAACTCGCAACCTTTGGATTACGAGTCCTACTCTCTAACCATTAGGCCACGACTTCCCCTATTTGCTATAACAATGAAAATATTCAGGAAAAACCCCCCGTTATAAACAAGTAATGATGCAATCCTTTAAATCTTAACTCTTGAGTGAAGCAGAATTCAATGGATGTAAAATTATTATCATGCCACTTGTGACACATTTTATATAATGTGACAGAAAAAAAAACATACATTAGACCAAAGATCCTTATTCTTCAGCTATAATTAATAGATGAGACTAAATTATTACATTCGGCATACATTTGGCAATTAGTGAAAGCAGTTAGTAAAAGAACAAATGTAAACTGATCTTCACTGGTGTTACCCATAAAGAAGGTAACACCAGTGACAGATTTCATGAAAAATGCATTTTTCAAAATGTCTGCTGCAAGGAATCAAACCACTTATTGTCAATCATGGTATACTCACTCACTAAATTAAGTAGTTTAATCCATTTGTATTCTAGTTTTTTACAATTCCCTATCAATAAAGTAGGTTATACAAGTGACTTCAACTAAAAGCTTCATATGAAATCATGAGATAAATGAGAAAATTTCTGATAACTGAAAAGATACAGTGGACTTATCATGGGCCTTTCTTCATAGATCTTCAGGAAATAGGAAGAAGGAAGTAAAGTGATGTCATCAGTGTGATTTTTATTTCAAAATAAATGATTTTTGTTAAGCGGTAACACCAGTGACACAACTCCAAATTACATTTTAACATATTCCCACAGAAAACATCTCATAACCTTGCACTTCAGTTATATGTGATGAAATAAATAGTCTTTTGTCTGAAATAATACAAATAGCAGCTATTCTAATCTTTCTCCTTTTGGTTTCCTGTTTATATCTCGGGATGTCCATCCCAAGGTTACTAGAGATTACACCAGTTCCACTTGGGTCCAGCCTGGCGTGTGAAGACTTCAGAAGACGCCAACACTCACTTCAGATGATGGCAACTAGATGAACATACAAAGCTGCCAAATAATCCTTATATTGTAATCATTGCCCTAAAAGGTAAGTTTGCAGATTTTCAACCAGCTTTGTATTGTTACAGTGTTGGTAATATACAGTATGTAAATGAACAAGGTTTACCTGTTCTCTGAATTACTTGTATAGAGATTTCACCATTTGTGACCTGTGCTGGCAAAATGAGTCAAAATGAACAAATTTTCAAAAATGAGTCACTTTTTTTATTATTACATTCTCCAATAAAAGACCTTCAAAATGATATGAGTTGTTAGAATCGGACGAAAAATGACAGCTACTCCCGTTTGAAGTTGATAAAGTCAGCAAAGACCATTTTGAGAAAAACTGATTTAAAGTTTTCTGAAGGTTCCAAAGCAAAATCACCTAGCAACATTAATTCTTTCCACCCAATTATTTTCTTAATAATCATTATTAGATTAATAATCACAATTTAGCAATTTTTTTATTCTATCTTTGTTGTTATTAATATTAACCAATGCAAAAAAAAACAATGCTATATATATATATATATATATATATATATATACAGGAAATAAACAATTAATGTAGGGCTGCCACTAACGACTATTTTTATTTCGATTAATCTATCGGCTAATTTGACGATTAATCTAAACGCTTAATTCCCCACAAAAAAAAAATCAACAATTTTCCTTAAGAATATTTTATTAAACCAAATTAAATCCAAATTTCTATGAAATCCTATTTTAAAGCAAAAGTAAAGTGCAACATAGAGTGCAAGAAGCAAGTGTTCATCTCATCTCAGTCCAAATCACTGAAATCAAAGTTCAGTATTATAGTGTAAGAATGACAACATATCCACGTGTTCTAGTCTAATAATACAATTATAATCAGTATTTTAAATGGAGTATTTACCAGAAATGTTATTTACCAGAATTTATTTAGGAGAAAAATGTAAATGTGCAGTATTTCTAAAAAAAAAAATGAATGGAACCATTAAAATGGAATCCAGAAAATAATGGAAAACAGAATTTGGTAAAGATAAAACTGTAAAACTCAATTAATTAGACAGGCTTTTTGATTAATAAAATTGAATTTGACCATTAAAACAAAAGTATAGAAAAATTAAAATGGAAAAAAATGAATTTGGAAATAAAACGGATTTCATAGGGCCCTATAATTATAATATTTTTATATTATAGCTTTTAAAATGACTTAAAATACATATATAATAGCAATGATGCAATAATAACTAGTTCAAATAAAGTATCAAAAGCAAGAAATCATATGGTTTTATTGAACAAAACTGTTAAAATACATAATGTATTATAAACAATGGAGCTAATGTAGATGACGCATAACAACAAAGGTCTGCAGGGGGCGCCGACAGCCTGATGATGATTTTTAAACATTACTGCGGGATCTAATCCTTGTTTAATATTGACCAAGCACCATTTAATTCAAATGTCCACTTAATATTTAATATTTGGCCATTTCTTTAGAACAGAAATGCTATAGCCACTGTAATTAAATGAATATGTGGACATCAAAACGTGTAAACTCAGAGTGAGGGTTTGAGCTTTTATTTTGAAATTGCGATATATTCTCCTGTGTTTGCATAGGTTTATAAATTATTTACTTTACAAATCTAATGAAATGGCGCACGTTGCGTTCCCAGATGCAGAGCAGAGACGAAGTTTGAGACGCTCCACACATGTAAATTATACGTTTCTGTGGAACTACTGTGGAGCCGCTGTGTGACGCACGTACTTAACCTACACGCATGTAAATAATTAAAACGCATATACTGTGTTAGAACTGCATCGCATATAATTATTTAATTAAATCATAGCGTTTGTGAATTCACAATTATGCTTAATTATGTGTTTTATGGATTCTAGTCTGTGAAATGCGGCACTTCCGGTATTTTGCCGATTAGTCGACACGAGCAAAACGACCAAAAGTCGATGATTTTTCAAAATCTACTAGTCGACTAAAATCGACGAATCGCGACAGCTCTAAAGTAATGTATTACTTTTTTCATTTTACTTCTAAACAAAAGCATTCAAGTAAGTAAAACAAATAATCAAATGTAAAAATCACTTTAGTGTGTTCATTATGAATAAATTGATTACAAAAGCAGTTCAATCAAGAGCAGCGAGTGATTATCTCTTTTCTTTTATTAGATTAACATTGAGACAGACGGCCTATATATTAGACCTACTGTACTGCACGGATCTAATATAATGTCACACATCCGATGTTTTTACCCAACATTTCCTCAAACGTTCACTTAAGACATAACAGATTATGTTTGCGTGAATACTTAAATACTGTAATTCTGTGTATATTTATTGGGATCGCACACCGTCAGAAGCGCCGTTATGTGTTCGCTTCGGATGACAGTCAGTGCGAGAAGCGAGCGGAGAAAAGGTACTCCTCTCAGAAAACATGCAAATAAAGATATATTTAGATGTTTAAATACTATTTGGAGCATTGGGATCGCTAGAAGAGGGCTTAATGAACTCATTTTTGTGAAAACCTCAAATTCGACTAAAATCAACATCTTTCACTTCTTTTGCCTGTAACTCGAAATTAGCTCATGTGCATTCCGACTCATTTTGCCAGCACTGGTCACATTTATTTGTAAGCAAAACTGTGCCAGATGATGAAAAAGGTTAGGGGGTGATTGTATGTCTCATTTCTTTGTCCTGTGTACTATAACTTTTGAACAGGAACTAATACTCCTTTGACTTGTTTGAGAAGATTTAGATGGAGGGTTTAGCTGTGTTTCTCCCTTCTCCCTATTTTATTCGTTTTTTAATATACTACTACTATTAAATTATTAATCAGTTTGGAAATCTTTTTACCACATTTACTGAAGATCCCTTTGGGACTGAGTATGTATTTATGATGCAAATGTAAATGACTGTAAATTAACCTAAAAAGCTGTTACATGCCTTTCTCATAAGGTTAGCAATGTTCTTTATTATAACAATAATATTATTTAGCGAAGTTATTAATGAGATCATTTAAAAAAGCAATATAGTGACTTCATTAAATGACCCACTATGAAAATACTGTTTTATCAATGTACTTTTAGGGAGGAACTTGTCAACAAATCTACCTCACAGCGCATCAATGAAAGCAGTTTGACAATTACAGATGGGTGTGTTGAATCAGAGTTAGATCTGAATTCTGCAGGTGGGTAGATCTCCAGGAACAGGATCGGGCAGTCCTGTTATATTGGTTATGTATGATGGATTTTGAACTGTACTATTTTTATTGCAGGTTTTCTGGATTCCCAGTTGAAGACATCAGTACATCAGAAGTTGGCCTGGACAGCTGTATCTACAGTACATCACACTGACCTCTCTGCTTTTGCATAGGTGGCTGACTACTACCATATTCTATGGTATTATTAGTATTATGTTCTAAGGTATTATTATAGCAAAACTGAGCACCTGTGACAGTGGAATTTGTAGTTGTAAAGAATAGTCACACATGCGTATTACAGGTGGTAAATTTAAAGTCACAGAGAAAAGGTTTTTTTTTTTGGAGTTCCAAATGTTTTTTTTTTTACTCTTTCTTTCTAACAAACACAACACAACAGTTACATCATTTAAAATTCTGAGGTGATATAATTTTTAATGTGTACTGTTTTTAAAAACAAAATAAATAAACTGGATTTGCCTAATTTTGAGTCCGTCATTCATAAAATATCTTGTCTTTATTGGGCAAATGAGGACACAAACTGTCCGCCCTGAAAATGACCAACTATGTACCAGCACACGACGTTGTCACAACATCGTGATTACCAACTGGCAACGTCACGAAGTTACGTTGTAGCAACGTATCCGGGAATTTCACTTTTCCAGTTGTCACAACGTAACTAGTTACGTTGCCACAACGAAAGTTTGGTCGTCAAATTACGTTGCAGTTACGTAACAATCACGTATTATGGTTAGCTGGGTTGTACTAAATCGCAGAAATGTAGTACTTTAGTCCAGCGGTTTTCAACTCCAGTCCTCGCGCCCCCCGCTCTGCACATTTTGTATGTTTCTCTCTTCACTTCAGACCTTTGTTCTATTCGACCGTAAGTGCCCTGCGAAGTGGACTTCACAGGATATTCCGCCATCATTCCAGTTCGAAGCGAGCGTATATGTTCCATCCAAAGGGCATTGAAGTGTGCGAGACGTGAATTTAAATTGGATTTATTTACAGAGGTATATTTTGTCACACTTCACTAGTAAGTTTCGTCTGTGTGTGATGACGCTGGCGTAGCGCAAATCCGTGAATAAATAAGTTCCGAAGTGAAGTAAACGTCAACGGATTTCTCATGCTTAGGGAGTAGGGAGCAATGAACACTGTGTAGGGAGCATGTCAATCGGAACACAGTTCATTCATGGAACTTTCTTCTAATGAGCTGATGATCTGAATCAGGTGTGTTTAAACAACAGAGACATGTGTAATGGGGTGATCCCCTTTGGTGGGTTCTCCGTTCTGTGTGGGTGGATGGAATTGGGCGGAAGTCAGGTTTGCGGCCCCTTTAAAAAGCGTGGAGATTTCCCTTTACTTCCGTTGTTCTCTGGCATGGTATACTGGCTGCGTGTGGATCGTGTTGTAAAAACTATTGATGTGCATCAAGCATTGAGCTGTGATAAACGCAGTAACCTGTATAAGGTTGGAATTTTTCTCTAACTCTGGGCGTGGGCCTGAGGACGTTCAACTGCATCAACGCATTTCAGGGTACGTTATTGTATTGATTTATGTTGCCGCATGATTTTGAGTGACGGCGTTGATTAACAGTGGACCGGGTTTTTTTTAGCTTGATCCAGGCAGGATTGGTGGATCATTCACCATTCGTATTGAGAGCCAGTTAATTGTGCTGCAGGTAGGTTCTCATATGGTATTTTGTAAGTTGTTTGCTATTTAAAGATTTAATTTTAAATTTAAGTGTATGTGTGTCTAACGACCATTGGGTAATTATTTTATAGAAATTTGTCCGTTGCGGTTTTGCTGCTGTGTGGCGGCTTGACTGTGCTGCGGAGAAGTAGTTCGCCTTCCTTCAAGGGCACTTGACTGTGTGTGTGTTTAGGTCGCATCATAGCGCACTGATCGTGCGTTTGTGTGAGCGTGTGTTTGTGTGTTGGTGTGAGAGCGTGGTTGTTGCTGTGTGTGTGTTGGGATTAACTGGTGGTGCTTTCTTATTTTGATTGATTTAATTTAATTTTCTTTAATGTTGTATTTTTTTTCTGTTGTGAGAATTGTGAGTAGCTATTGTTATCTTTGACTGTCAATTCTCTTATAACCAACAAGGGCTATCATCTGTGGGGAGGGTTTGTTATTTTCTTTGGTTTCTTTGTTTGCTGTGTGGGTTGTGGTTTTGGTTATTTGTTTTGAATGAGGGTAATTTTATTTAGCTTTTCCTTTGGTTTGTGGGTAAGTGTGATTTTTCTTTTGAGGGTTTGGTTTGTATTAAAGTTACTGTTTTTTTTGTTTTTTTCTTTCCTTTTCCTTCCCAAATGTTGAATTATCCCAAGATATATTGAGGTTGTCCAGTCAAGATGCATCCTTACAGGTGGCCACTGAATACTATTTTTATGTAAAAACAGTGTTGCATTTGTGAATTGTGTTTTCTAACAAATTGTGATTTGTATGATTATATATTTTTAAGTATATTTAAGTGTCAAATTAAAGAAGATTGATTGTGCACCTCTCTGCTTGTTTCTTCCATTTGTTTGGAAAAACCTGTAGTTGTGGAAAAAACCCCTACATTATATATGTTACATCCTAGGTGGCATTAGCCCCGTTCACATTTGGCATAGTCGGCAGGGACGTAGATACAAGCAGCGGTGTGTGCTCTCGAATCTCTGGACACTGTGTGTTTGTTGAAATTATTATTATTATTATTCTTTTTTTTTTTTTTTTGGTTATTTGAATGTTTTTGTGTGAGTGTGCTTATTTTACAGCAGCAAAGCAGCAGCGGGCAGTGATTAAGGGAAGCTTTCTCGAGACTCGCAGTTTTTCAGGTTACCAGTGAGTACTGTTTGTTTTTTGTTTTGTTGTTTTTTATTAATGGAGAGTGAGTTGGACGAGCTGCGAAGGCAGGTTCAGTCCCTGCAGTCAGAGAAGGAGCAGTTACAGCGTCAAGCTACTTCTGCAGCTGGGCTCTCTGTTGGTGCTGGCTCTGTTGCGGATACAAATGTTAATGCCTTTGGTGTGTTGGATGCCCCCAGGCCCATGGCAGAGCGTATTATTTTTGTCCCTAGAGAGCGACGATGTCCCATCTTTAGTGGAAGGGGAGATGAGGATGTGTTTGA
Source organism: Aspiorhynchus laticeps (assembly GCA_023376895.1). NCBI lineage: Eukaryota > Metazoa > Chordata > Actinopteri > Cypriniformes > Cyprinidae > Aspiorhynchus > Aspiorhynchus laticeps. The sequence continues at coordinate 648,405 of JALXFT010002218.1, read as the reverse complement.
GTGGGTGGAGGAGATGAAAAGTAATTTACGGGCTCGAAATTTATCAGTAAGGGAGGAAGCTCTTTTTATTCTTGACCATCTAGGGGGGTCTGCTAGAAGTGAAATTAAGTTTAGACCAAGGGAGGAGAGAGAGGATCCAGAAAGGGTGTTTTTTGTGTTAAAGGAGTTATATGGGTGTGCACATTCGTATATTTCTCTCCAGGAGCAGTTTTTCTCCCGTAAACAGGAAGAGGGTGAGTCCTTGCAAGATTTCTCGCATGCCCTTTTTGCTTTGATGGAGAAGGTTGTACAATGCGCTCCAGGTGGCGTTCCGAACTCCGCTACCTTACTTAGGGATCAGTTTGTAGAACACGTGCTTGATAATAGTCTATGCCGTGAGCTTAAACGTTATGTCCGGATCCATCCACAGTCCACTGTTTTGGATGTAAGGAAAGAGGCAATTAGGTGGGTTGATGAGGGATTTCGTCCTGATACACGGGAAAGAAGTTATTCTGTCCCCTCTCTCGCTACTCAGTATAGAGTCCAAGGACATAGTTTACCGGCTAGTAGTCGAGAAAATTCAGCGGAGTTGGCTGAATTGAAGGAGATATTAAGGGCCCAACAAGAGCAACTTAACCAGCTCACTCAGGGCCTGCAGCAGCTGCAGTCCCAGCATGTATTTAATCAGTCTAGGCGATTTAACCCTATTATTTGTAGACGTTGTAACCAACCAGGCCATATTGCCCGGAATTGTGTATTGGATTTTCGTAGATCCACTGAGCAGTCGGGGTCTGGGTCACAGCGGGGTAACGCTGTGAATTCTAGTATGCCGACGGAAAACTTCAACCCCCTGAATTGATGAGCCACACTTCAGGAGGGGTAGCAGCTGGCTCACAGCCCTCTGAATTGAGAGGGAAACAGGCCCTTTGTAAGTTAGTAGGTAATTGTCCTTCTGTCACTATTACTATGGGTGGGGTAAAGGTTCCTTGTTTATTGGACACTGGGTCCATGGTGACCACTATTTCAGAGGGGTTCTTTTTTCAACATTTTGAGCCTTGGGGTAAAGAGAAGTTGCATAGTTGTGGGTGGCTGCAGTTGCGTGCTGCAAATAGCTTGGATATACCTTATCTGGGTTATTTGGAGTTAGATTTTGTTGTTCTTGGGAAAAAAATCCAGAGTAAGGGGGTACTTGTGGTGAAAGATCTGTCCTATTCTTCTTTACCGGGTGGGTTTCCTGGGCTGCTGGGCATGAATGTCATCCAGGAGTGTTTTAGGGAGTTGTTTAGTCAACATGGTCCCAGTCTTTTTGATCTTCCCACGGTGAGGGAGACTCCTGCATGGTATTCTGCTTTGCAGTATTGTAAGGAGACTGAAACGGATGTTTATGAGATTACAGAACGATTGGCTAGGGTTGGGGGTCGAGAAATAGTGCGAATCCCTGCGGATTCATTGCGTTTCGTGCCCGTTACATTCTCTTTACCAGTAGGCCCTTCACCGGTGTTATTGTTTGAGCCTCTGGGGAAGGAGAATTCGCTTCCGGCTGGCCTTTTGGCCTCTGTATCTCTGGTACCAATTGTCCGAGGGGTGGCCTATGTACCTATAGTTAACGTGGGGGAACAGGATTCCCTGCTGCAGCCGCATGTTGTAGTGGGGACATTGTGCAGGGTCCAGACAGTTCCACGGCCGGATGTTGTCGTGGCACCGTTAGGGGAACAGGCTTGTCTTCGAGCCACTGTCGCATTGCAGGCTGGGAAAGGGGATAGAGTGGAGGAGGCAATCCATACTATGGATTTGCCTCAGTTGCCTTTAGACAAACAGGCTCAGGTTAAGTCCCTGTTGTGGAAATATAGATCTGTTTTTTCAGCTCATGAGGGTGACTTGGGCTGCACAGAGCTCATTACTCATGAGATTCCCGTGCTCGATAGTGAGCCAATACGTCAGCGGTATCGACGTTTACCTCCTTCTGATTATGAGGCAGTTAAACAGCATATTCACCAATTGTTGCAGAATCAGGTGATTAGAGAGAGCTCTAGTCCGTATGCCTCTCCGATCGTAGTTGTGAGGAAAAAAGATGGGCAGATTCGTCTTTGTGTTGATTATAGGCAGTTGAATGGTAAGACACGGAAGGATGCTTTTCCCCTGCCCCGGATCGAGGAGTCACTGGATGCCCTGTGTGGAGCCCAGTGGTTTTCCACACTGGACCTTGCCAGTGGCTATAACCAGGTTCCGGTGGCAGAGGGAGATAAGTGTAAGACCGCTTTTTGTACACCCTTTGGGTTATTTTAGTTTAATCGAATGCCCTTTGGGTTGTGCAATGCCCCTAGTACCTTTCAACGCCTTATGGAGCGCATGTTCGGGGACCAAAGGTTCCAGACATTGTTGCTCTATTTAGATGACATTATCATCTTTTCGTCCACCATTGTACAGCACTTGGAGAGGCTGGAAATGGTTTTTGTCCGACTACAGCAGGAGGGGCTTAAGGCCAAATTAGAAAAATTTTGTTTTTTTCGGAAAGAAGTAAGCTACTTGGGGCATGTAGTGTCTAAAGAGGGGGTGTCTACCGACCCAGCTAAGATCAGTGTGGTGGCAGAGTGGAAGCGTCCAACCAATGTGACAGAATTGCGATCTTTTTTAGGATTCACAAGTTATTACAGACGTTTTGTAGTAGGATTTGCACGGTTAGCGGCCCCTTTACATCGCCTTGTTGCAGACTTGGTGGGGACGAAGAAGAAGAGGGTTTCTGGGAAGTCTATTGAAAGCTGTTGGACTGAGGAGTGTGAGCAGGGGTTTCAAAAATTGAAGCAGGGATTGGTGACTGCTCCTGTATTGACATATGCAGATTTCTCTCTCCCGTTTGTGTTGGAAATTGATGCTAGCCACTCCGGGTTAGGGGCTGTGCTTAGTCAGGAGAAGGATGGCAAGCTGAGGCCAGTGGCATATGCTAGCCGGGGACTCCGACCCACAGAAAGAAATATGCAAAATTATAGCTCCATGAAATTGGAGTTATTAGCATTGAAATGGGCGTTAACCGAAAAGTTTAGGGACTACCTCTTAGGACAGAAGTGTGTAGTTTACACGGATAACAACCCCTTGAGTTATTTGAAGACGGCCAAGCTTGGTGCTTTAGAGCAACGCTGGGCTTCCCAGCTAGCAGCGTTTGATTTCGATATTCGATATCGCCCAGGTCGCGCTAACGGTAATGCAGATGCTTTGTCTAGGCAGTACACAGTGGTGCCTTCTCCACAGCAAGACTGTGGTACTGCTCTGCCTGCAATGTTGGTAGAATTGTTGGACAGGGAGAGGCCAGTAGAGTTGACACAGAATATAATCTCTGCTTTTCCCACCACTTTAAGTGTAGACTTAGGACGGGCACAGGAGCAGGATTCAGTCATTGGCCCGGTGTTTGACTTTTTTTCTTCCAAAGTGTATCCAACTAAGGAACAACGTCAGTCTATGTCCAAAAGATGTTTGGAATTGCTTCGTCAGTGGAGCCGGTTGTTTAAGAGAGATGGTTTGTTATATCGTCGCTTAAAACTACCTGATGGGGGGGAAGAGGTGGATCAGTTGGTGCTGCCTGAGGTTTTGCAGATGGAGGTTTTTCAGCAATTGCATGGTTCTCATGGTCACCAAGGTAGGGAGCGTACCTATGAGCTTATACGCAGCCGGTGTTATTGGCCTGGGATGGAGGCTGATGTGCGGAAGAAATGTCAGGACTGTAGTCAGTGTGCTATCGCAAAATTGAATCAGCCACCAGCCCGTGCTCCAATGGGCCATTTGTTGGCATCAAGGCCAAATCAAATCTTGGCGGTTGATTTTACCACATTGGAGCAGGCTAGTGATGGGCGAGAACATGTCCTGGTTATTACGGATGTGTTCTCGAAATACACTCAGGCTGTGCCCACACGGGACCAGAAAGCAACCACGGTAGCTAACCTCTTGATCCATGAGTGGTTTTATAGGTTTGGTGTACCGGCGCAAATTCATTCAGATCAGGGTCGGAGTTTCGAGGGTGCAGTGGTTTCCCAGCTCTGTCAGTTGTATGGAGTCCAGAAGACTCGCACTGTCCCATATCACCCTCAGGGAAATGGGCAGTGCGAGCGCTTCAATCGAACCCTTCATGACTTACTGCGTACACTGTCTTGGGAGCAGAAGAGGTCATGGACTTGTCATGTTGCGCAGGTATGTTTTGCATATAATACAACTCCTCACCAGACCACCGGTGAGTCTCCATATTTTTTGATGTTTGGACAGGCTCCCAGACTTCCGGTTGATTTTTTGCTCACAGCAGTGGACGTAACTGCTCGTGGTCAAGTGAAAGACTGGGTGGATGAGCATAGAGAGACACTTAAAGTAACTTATACCAGAGTGAGGGCTCGGCTGGATAGGGCTGCGGAGCTTCGTAAGAAGCGCCATGGTCAGGTAGGAAGGGAATTTGCATTGCAGGAAGGTCAAGAAGTTTATCTGCGTAACCACGGTGTCCGTGGTCGTCATAAAATACAAAATCATTGGTCCAGTACTGTTTATAAAGTAGTCAGAGCTCCGAGGGGTGATGGGGGGGTATACACTATAGCACAGGCAGATAACCCTTCTTGGGTAAAGCAGGTGCATAGGTCTCACTTAAAGTCAGTACCACACATAGAATGCTTTGGCCACATGGTTGATCCAGGGTTAGGGGTGTCAGGTGATAACTTGGATGAGCGTTTAGCCTTTCCAGTGGTAGTGGATGATGTGGATGACTTGGAGGTAGCCCTGTTAGGAGTTATCCCCTTTGCCTCAGGTGTAGTGGAAGCAGATCCACCACTGGAGCCGGAGAGGTCGGTAGACAGTCCTGGTGAGGTGGGGATTGAAGGTCCCATGTCAGTGGTTGATCCCTCAATTCAAACAAGGGAGGGGGGTAGGCGTCAAACCACTAGGGCTACTGCTGGGAAACATTCTAACCCTTATCATTTGCCTAGGGCTGCAGCAATAGTTCAGAGTGTAAATTTGGGTAGAGAGCCTGTGAATGCTCCATCCCAACCTGGTCAGACCCAGAATTGTTCTTTCCGTCCATGGTTGTAAATTGTATCATCGGGACGATGATAGAAAAGCCAGGGGTAAATGTAATGGGGTGATCCCCTTTGGTGGGTTCTCCGTTCTGTGTGGGTGGATGGAATTGGGCGGAAGTCAGGTTTGCGGCCCCTTTAAAAAGCGTGGAGATTTCCCTTTACTTCCATTGTTCTCTGGCATGGTATACTGGCTGCGTGTGGATCGTGTTGTAAAAACTATTGATGTGCATCAAGCATTGAGCTGTGATAAACGCAGTAACCTGTATAAGGTTGGAATTTTTCTCTAACTCTGGGCGTGGGCCTGAGGACGTTCAACTGCATCAACGCATTTCAGGGTACGTTATTGTATTGATTTATGTTGCCGCATGATTTTGAGTGACGGCGTTGATTAACAGTGGACCGGGTTTTTTTTAGCTTGATCCAGGCAGGATTGGTGGATCATTCACCATTCGTATTGAGAGCCAGTTAATTGTGCTGCAGGTAGGTTCTCATATGGTATTTTGTAAGTTGTTTGCTATTTAAAGATTTAATTTTAAATTTAAGTGTATGTGTGTCTAACGACCATTGGGTAATTATTTTATAGAAATTTGTCCGTTGCGGTTTTGCTGCTGTGTGGCGGCTTGACTGTGCTGCGGAGAAGTAGTTCGCCTTCCTTCAAGGGCACTTGACTGTGTGTGTGTTTAGGTCGCATCATAGCGCACTGATCGTGCGTTTGTGTGAGCGTGTGTTTGTGTGTTGGTGTGAGAGCGTGGTTGTTGCTGTGTGTGTGTTGGGATTAACTGGTGGTGCTTTCTTATTTTGATTGATTTAATTTAATTTTCTTTAATGTTGTATTTTTTTTCTGTTGTGAGAATTGTGAGTAGCTATTGTTATCTTTGACTGTCAATTCTCTTATAACCAACAAGGGCTATCATCTGTGGGGAGGGTTTGTTATTTTCTTTGGTTTCTTTGTTTGCTGTGTGGGTTGTGGTTTTGGTTATTTGTTTTGAATGAGGGTAATTTTATTTAGCTTTTCCTTTGGTTTGTGGGTAAGTGTGATTTTTCTTTTGAGGGTTTGGTTTGTATTAAAGTTACTGTTTTTTTTGTTTTTTTCTTTCCTTTTCCTTCCCAAATGTTGAATTATCCCAAGATATATTGAGGTTGTCCAGTCAAGATGCATCCTTACAGGTGGCCACTGAATACTATTTTTATGTAAAAACAGTGTTGCATTTGTGAATTGTGTTTTCTAACAAATTGTGATTTGTATGATTATATATTTTTAAGTATATTTAAGTGTCAAATTAAAGAAGATTGATTGTGCACCTCTCTGCTTGTTTCTTCCATTTGTTTGGAAAAACCTGTAGTTGTGGAAAAAACCCCTACATTATATATGTTACATCCTAGGTGGCATTAGCCCCGTTCACATTTGGCATAGTCGGCAGGGACGTAGATACAAGCAGCGGTGTGTGCTCTCGAATCTCTGGACACTGTGTGTTTGTTGAAATTATTATTATTATTATTCTTTTTTTTTTTTTTTTGGTTATTTGAATGTTTTTGTGTGAGTGTGCTTATTTTACAGCAGCAAAGCAGCAGCGGGCAGTGATTAAGGGAAGCTTTCTCGAGACTCGCAGTTTTTCAGGTTACCAGTGAGTACTGTTTGTTTTTTGTTTTGTTGTTTTTTATTAATGGAGAGTGAGTTGGACGAGCTGCGAAGGCAGGTTCAGTCCCTGCAGTCAGAGAAGGAGCAGTTACAGCGTCAAGCTACTTCTGCAGCTGGGCTCTCTGTTGGTGCTGGCTCTGTTGCGGATACAAATGTTAATGCCTTTGGTGTGTTGGATGCCCCCAGGCCCATGGCAGAGCGTATTATTTTTGTCCCTAGAGAGCGACGATGTCCCATCTTTAGTGGAAGGGGAGATGAGGATGTGTTTGAGTGGGTGGAGGAGATGAAAAGTAATTTACGGGCTCGAAATTTATCAGTAAGGGAGGAAGCTCTTTTTATTCTTGACCATCTAGGGGGGTCTGCTAGAAGTGAAATTAAGTTTAGACCAAGGGAGGAGAGAGAGGATCCAGAAAGGGTGTTTTTTGTGTTAAAGGAGTTATATGGGTGTGCACATTCGTATATTTCTCTCCAGGAGCAGTTTTTCTCCCGTAAACAGGAAGAGGGTGAGTCCTTGCAAGATTTCTCGCATGCCCTTTTTGCTTTGATGGAGAAGGTTGTACAATGCGCTCCAGGTGGCGTTCCGAACTCCGCTACCTTACTTAGGGATCAGTTTGTAGAACACGTGCTTGATAATAGTCTATGCCGTGAGCTTAAACGTTATGTCCGGATCCATCCACAGTCCACTGTTTTGGATGTAAGGAAAGAGGCAATTAGGTGGGTTGATGAGGGATTTCGTCCTGATACACGGGAAAGAAGTTATTCTGTCCCCTCTCTCGCTACTCAGTATAGAGTCCAAGGACATAGTTTACCGGCTAGTAGTCGAGAAAATTCAGCGGAGTTGGCTGAATTGAAGGAGATATTAAGGGCCCAACAAGAGCAACTTAACCAGCTCACTCAGGGCCTGCAGCAGCTGCAGTCCCAGCATGTATTTAATCAGTCTAGGCGATTTAACCCTATTATTTGTAGACGTTGTAACCAACCAGGCCATATTGCCCGGAATTGTGTATTGGATTTTCGTAGATCCACTGAGCAGTCGGGGTCTGGGTCACAGCGGGGTAACGCTGTGAATTCTAGTATGCCGACGGAAAACTTCAACCCCCTGAATTGATGAGCCACACTTCAGGAGGGGTAGCAGCTGGCTCACAGCCCTCTGAATTGAGAGGGAAACAGGCCCTTTGTAAGTTAGTAGGTAATTGTCCTTCTGTCACTATTACTATGGGTGGGGTAAAGGTTCCTTGTTTATTGGACACTGGGTCCATGGTGACCACTATTTCAGAGGGGTTCTTTTTTCAACATTTTGAGCCTTGGGGTAAAGAGAAGTTGCATAGTTGTGGGTGGCTGCAGTTGCGTGCTGCAAATAGCTTGGATATACCTTATCTGGGTTATTTGGAGTTAGATTTTGTTGTTCTTGGGAAAAAAATCCAGAGTAAGGGGGTACTTGTGGTGAAAGATCTGTCCTATTCTTCTTTACCGGGTGGGTTTCCTGGGCTGCTGGGCATGAATGTCATCCAGGAGTGTTTTAGGGAGTTGTTTAGTCAACATGGTCCCAGTCTTTTTGATCTTCCCACGGTGAGGGAGACTCCTGCATGGTATTCTGCTTTGCAGTATTGTAAGGAGACTGAAACGGATGTTTATGAGATTACAGAACGATTGGCTAGGGTTGGGGGTCGAGAAATAGTGCGAATCCCTGCGGATTCATTGCGTTTCGTGCCCGTTACATTCTCTTTACCAGTAGGCCCTTCACCGGTGTTATTGTTTGAGCCTCTGGGGAAGGAGAATTCGCTTCCGGCTGGCCTTTTGGCCTCTGTATCTCTGGTACCAATTGTCCGAGGGGTGGCCTATGTACCTATAGTTAACGTGGGGGAACAGGATTCCCTGCTGCAGCCGCATGTTGTAGTGGGGACATTGTGCAGGGTCCAGACAGTTCCACGGCCGGATGTTGTCGTGGCACCGTTAGGGGAACAGGCTTGTCTTCGAGCCACTGTCGCATTGCAGGCTGGGAAAGGGGATAGAGTGGAGGAGGCAATCCATACTATGGATTTGCCTCAGTTGCCTTTAGACAAACAGGCTCAGGTTAAGTCCCTGTTGTGGAAATATAGATCTGTTTTTTCAGCTCATGAGGGTGACTTGGGCTGCACAGAGCTCATTACTCATGAGATTCCCGTGCTCGATAGTGAGCCAATACGTCAGCGGTATCGACGTTTACCTCCTTCTGATTATGAGGCAGTTAAACAGCATATTCACCAATTGTTGCAGAATCAGGTGATTAGAGAGAGCTCTAGTCCGTATGCCTCTCCGATCGTAGTTGTGAGGAAAAAAGATGGGCAGATTCGTCTTTGTGTTGATTATAGGCAGTTGAATGGTAAGACACGGAAGGATGCTTTTCCCCTGCCCCGGATCGAGGAGTCACTGGATGCCCTGTGTGGAGCCCAGTGGTTTTCCACACTGGACCTTGCCAGTGGCTATAACCAGGTTCCGGTGGCAGAGGGAGATAAGTGTAAGACCGCTTTTTGTACACCCTTTGGGTTATTTTAGTTTAATCGAATGCCCTTTGGGTTGTGCAATGCCCCTAGTACCTTTCAACGCCTTATGGAGCGCATGTTCGGGGACCAAAGGTTCCAGACATTGTTGCTCTATTTAGATGACATTATCATCTTTTCGTCCACCATTGTACAGCACTTGGAGAGGCTGGAAATGGTTTTTGTCCGACTACAGCAGGAGGGGCTTAAGGCCAAATTAGAAAAATTTTGTTTTTTTCGGAAAGAAGTAAGCTACTTGGGGCATGTAGTGTCTAAAGAGGGGGTGTCTACCGACCCAGCTAAGATCAGTGTGGTGGCAGAGTGGAAGCGTCCAACCAATGTGACAGAATTGCGATCTTTTTTAGGATTCACAAGTTATTACAGACGTTTTGTAGTAGGATTTGCACGGTTAGCGGCCCCTTTACATCGCCTTGTTGCAGACTTGGTGGGGACGAAGAAGAAGAGGGTTTCTGGGAAGTCTATTGAAAGCTGTTGGACTGAGGAGTGTGAGCAGGGGTTTCAAAAATTGAAGCAGGGATTGGTGACTGCTCCTGTATTGACATATGCAGATTTCTCTCTCCCGTTTGTGTTGGAAATTGATGCTAGCCACTCCGGGTTAGGGGCTGTGCTTAGTCAGGAGAAGGATGGCAAGCTGAGGCCAGTGGCATATGCTAGCCGGGGACTCCGACCCACAGAAAGAAATATGCAAAATTATAGCTCCATGAAATTGGAGTTATTAGCATTGAAATGGGCGTTAACCGAAAAGTTTAGGGACTACCTCTTAGGACAGAAGTGTGTAGTTTACACGGATAACAACCCCTTGAGTTATTTGAAGACGGCCAAGCTTGGTGCTTTAGAGCAACGCTGGGCTTCCCAGCTAGCAGCGTTTGATTTCGATATTCGATATCGCCCAGGTCGCGCTAACGGTAATGCAGATGCTTTGTCTAGGCAGTACACAGTGGTGCCTTCTCCACAGCAAGACTGTGGTACTGCTCTGCCTGCAATGTTGGTAGAATTGTTGGACAGGGAGAGGCCAGTAGAGTTGACACAGAATATAATCTCTGCTTTTCCCACCACTTTAAGTGTAGACTTAGGACGGGCACAGGAGCAGGATTCAGTCATTGGCCCGGTGTTTGACTTTTTTTCTTCCAAAGTGTATCCAACTAAGGAACAACGTCAGTCTATGTCCAAAAGATGTTTGGAATTGCTTCGTCAGTGGAGCCGGTTGTTTAAGAGAGATGGTTTGTTATATCGTCGCTTAAAACTACCTGATGGGGGGGAAGAGGTGGATCAGTTGGTGCTGCCTGAGGTTTTGCAGATGGAGGTTTTTCAGCAATTGCATGGTTCTCATGGTCACCAAGGTAGGGAGCGTACCTATGAGCTTATACGCAGCCGGTGTTATTGGCCTGGGATGGAGGCTGATGTGCGGAAGAAATGTCAGGACTGTAGTCAGTGTGCTATCGCAAAATTGAATCAGCCACCAGCCCGTGCTCCAATGGGCCATTTGTTGGCATCAAGGCCAAATCAAATCTTGGCGGTTGATTTTACCACATTGGAGCAGGCTAGTGATGGGCGAGAACATGTCCTGGTTATTACGGATGTGTTCTCGAAATACACTCAGGCTGTGCCCACACGGGACCAGAAAGCAACCACGGTAGCTAACCTCTTGATCCATGAGTGGTTTTATAGGTTTGGTGTACCGGCGCAAATTCATTCAGATCAGGGTCGGAGTTTCGAGGGTGCAGTGGTTTCCCAGCTCTGTCAGTTGTATGGAGTCCAGAAGACTCGCACTGTCCCATATCACCCTCAGGGAAATGGGCAGTGCGAGCGCTTCAATCGAACCCTTCATGACTTACTGCGTACACTGTCTTGGGAGCAGAAGAGGTCATGGACTTGTCATGTTGCGCAGGTATGTTTTGCATATAATACAACTCCTCACCAGACCACCGGTGAGTCTCCATATTTTTTGATGTTTGGACAGGCTCCCAGACTTCCGGTTGATTTTTTGCTCACAGCAGTGGACGTAACTGCTCGTGGTCAAGTGAAAGACTGGGTGGATGAGCATAGAGAGACACTTAAAGTAACTTATACCAGAGTGAGGGCTCGGCTGGATAGGGCTGCGGAGCTTCGTAAGAAGCGCCATGGTCAGGTAGGAAGGGAATTTGCATTGCAGGAAGGTCAAGAAGTTTATCTGCGTAACCACGGTGTCCGTGGTCGTCATAAAATACAAAATCATTGGTCCAGTACTGTTTATAAAGTAGTCAGAGCTCCGAGGGGTGATGGGGGGGTATACACTATAGCACAGGCAGATAACCCTTCTTGGGTAAAGCAGGTGCATAGGTCTCACTTAAAGTCAGTACCACACATAGAATGCTTTGGCCACATGGTTGATCCAGGGTTAGGGGTGTCAGGTGATAACTTGGATGAGCGTTTAGCCTTTCCAGTGGTAGTGGATGATGTGGATGACTTGGAGGTAGCCCTGTTAGGAGTTATCCCCTTTGCCTCAGGTGTAGTGGAAGCAGATCCACCACTGGAGCCGGAGAGGTCGGTAGACAGTCCTGGTGAGGTGGGGATTGAAGGTCCCATGTCAGTGGTTGATCCCTCAATTCAAACAAGGGAGGGGGGTAGGCGTCAAACCACTAGGGCTACTGCTGGGAAACATTCTAACCCTTATCATTTGCCTAGGGCTGCAGCAATAGTTCAGAGTGTAAATTTGGGTAGAGAGCCTGTGAATGCTCCATCCCAACCTGGTCAGACCCAGAATTGTTCTTTCCGTCCATGGTTGTAAATTGTATCATCGGGACGATGATAGAAAAGCCAGGGGTAAATGTAATGGGGTGATCCCCTTTGGTGGGTTCTCCGTTCTGTGTGGGTGGATGGAATTGGGCGGAAGTCAGGTTTGCGGCCCCTTTAAAAAGCGTGGAGATTTCCCTTTACTTCCGTTGTTCTCTGGCATGGTATACTGGCTGCGTGTGGATCGTGTTGTAAAAACTATTGATGTGCATCAAGCATTGAGCTGTGATAAACGCAGTAACCTGTATAAGGTTGGAATTTTTCTCTAACTCTGGGCGTGGGCCTGAGGACGTTCAACTGCATCAACGCATTTCAGGGTACGTTATTGTATTGATTTATGTTGCCGCATGATTTTGAGTGACGGCGTTGATTAACAGTGGACCGGGTTTTTTTTAGCTTGATCCAGGCAGGATTGGTGGATCATTCACCATTCGTATTGAGAGCCAGTTAATTGTGCTGCAGGTAGGTTCTCATATGGTATTTTGTAAGTTGTTTGCTATTTAAAGATTTAATTTTAAATTTAAGTGTATGTGTGTCTAACGACCATTGGGTAATTATTTTATAGAAATTTGTCCGTTGCGGTTTTGCTGCTGTGTGGCGGCTTGACTGTGCTGCGGAGAAGTAGTTCGCCTTCCTTCAAGGGCACTTGACTGTGTGTGTGTTTAGGTCGCATCATAGCGCACTGATCGTGCGTTTGTGTGAGCGTGTGTTTGTGTGTTGGTGTGAGAGCGTGGTTGTTGCTGTGTGTGTGTTGGGATTAACTGGTGGTGCTTTCTTATTTTGATTGATTTAATTTAATTTTCTTTAATGTTGTATTTTTTTTCTGTTGTGAGAATTGTGAGTAGCTATTGTTATCTTTGACTGTCAATTCTCTTATAACCAACAAGGGCTATCATCTGTGGGGAGGGTTTGTTATTTTCTTTGGTTTCTTTGTTTGCTGTGTGGGTTGTGGTTTTGGTTATTTGTTTTGAATGAGGGTAATTTTATTTAGCTTTTCCTTTGGTTTGTGGGTAAGTGTGATTTTTCTTTTGAGGGTTTGGTTTGTATTAAAGTTACTGTTTTTTTTTGTTTTTTTCTTTCCTTTTCCTTCCCAAATGTTGAATTATCCCAAGATATATTGAGGTTGTCCAGTCAAGATGCATCCTTACAGGTGGCCACTGAATACTATTTTTATGTAAAAACAGTGTTGCATTTGTGAATTGTGTTTTCTAACAAATTGTGACTTGTATGATTATATATTAAGTATATTTAAGTGTCAAATTAAAGAAGATTGATTGTGCACCTCTCTGCTTGTTTCTTCCATTTGTTTGGAAAAACCTGTAGTTGTGGAAAAAAACCCTACATTATATATGTTACATCCTAGGTGGCATTAGCCCCGTTCACACATGCAAAATGTGCAGAGCGGGGGGGCGCGAGGACTGGAGTTGAAAACCGCTGCTTTAGTCTAAAATTCCCCGCTCTGTGAAGTAACGTGAGGGAGGAAACTAGTTGACGTTAGCTAGTTAATTAGCCATGTTATCTGCCTCGTTAAGCCAAATAGTATTTATTTTAACACTAAAACAAATGGCGGGTGGGTGTGTCTATGTCTTGATCGGGGCTAAAAGAGGGAGAAATGAAGATGACACAGATATAAAGTTTATGTACAACCTGGAAGTATTTATTTAGCGATTGGTGCTAAAACGTCATCTGTGCGGAACATCGTTGTGATTAGTCTACATTACCGGAAAAAAATCCCATAAGGCAGACATCGTGTTTTTCGACGGGGGAAAAAGTTCCAGGGATTCATCTCCTTCGGACATCATCCTACACACAGGTGACTCTCACTGACAGTGTTGCCAGATCGGGTTGACGATTTCCAGCCCAAAATCTCACCAAAACCCGCCCACTTCAACAAAAACCAGCCCAAATTTTTAACTGACAAAATGATGAGATAATTTTATTGCCATGTCAATCAAGGTTGATAAGGACCATTTTTATCTCCTTAAAATAAAATAATGATAAATCAATTTCACAGGAACATGGAGGGCAAATGCGTTAAAAGCGGCAATCAAGAAATTAACTGATGACTTTAACCCTGAAAAAATGCATCACTTTCAATGTCTACAGTAAAAATAAGCTCATTTTTGTGCAAAAACTGCACAATAACGTGATCAGAAAGCAATGTAAATTAGCTGGCATTTACTCTGGTTCATGCACACACCCCCGACAGCCAAAAAATATTCATTGATACATACTGTATATGATAACCTGACAGCAAAAATAAAATAATAATAATAACAATTAGCAACAATAATGTGCTTACCTTTGTCTTGTGCTTTATCTTCAGACAGAACAGCACGTATTTCACGAAGTACACATTTTAGAACAATGCAGAAGTTTGCAGTCAAATCTGTTCAAGTCCAGCAGCTGCATGTCAATGCCAAGTATACCAGAGTAGAGTCTGGACGGTTTAAAAGATGTTCTGATACAGAACAGCATCGCCATATTCAGTTTTGATTTTTATTAAATCATTCAACTGTTCTCTCATTTCAGTTACAGTTATATTTAGAAATCTTCTTTTCATCTCTCATCACGTATAATCCACGATGTGAGATTTGAGTCACTAGACTCTTTCTCGTGTAACTTATATTTAGGCCACTTTGCCATCGCAATCACTTAAAATGAATGAATGAATGAATATATAGCTGCACATTTAAATCTTGCCCTTTATAGCTCACGAGTCATCACATCTCACCAACATAAAAGATGGTAAATTCACTGACAGGTCTCGGTTAAACTGAACCAATAAGGGTTGCTTTAAGGAAAAATGAGTTGATGACTGCACTACACATTATTTTACTGTGATACGTTGATCTCGAACATATTAAAATAACATGACTAAAGATAAATGCGAAGAAAAAAAGCAGCTGATTGGGCGGCTTTTCATTTTTTAAAAGCAGCCCAAATTTTGTCTACCCGCCCAATGCGTTATTCTCCGGTCCAAACCGATCAAAAGAAGCCCAATTGGGCGGCAACCCGCCCAATCTGGCAACACTGCTCACTGACTGCTTGCACCAACCGGAGGGGGAGGGGTCATGTGACTCGCTCTTTGTTTGACGCATAATAAGTTTCTTCACCTTATTTCTTTCCAGATAACGTAGCTCTGACATAGCAACACCCAACGTACTTGCATTTTATGCAACTTATGCACTTTATTACTTTTTTGTTCATGGTATTCATTTAGTAGTTTTTGATTATACTTGTCTATCTTTTCTTAATACAACTAATTTTATTACACTTGTGCCCTCATTGTGTTGATGATACAGAAAGAGGTTCTACAAGGTAGGTATCCCACCAATCTTTCTTATGTGATGTACTCATAACCGCACCATAAGTGACACGTGATCCAAAAATCATAACGTCAACAGTGACATGTGTACCAATCACTACACTATTTCCCCTCCCTAGGTGGTGAAAGCAAATTTACTACAATATCAGCATTTGTCCAGGTGTCTTGTTCAGGACGTGTTGTTTTGATTCAGTTGTTTGGAGCTTGTTGAGTTTCAAATACTGTACAATAAAGAGAAAGATAAAATACACTAAGATCTGCTTTAATACAAGATAATAAATGAAAGCACTGACTCAATAACTTACTATAGTTTCTCCAGTTTACAGTGTGGATCCTCCAGTAGAGCAGAGCGCAGCTTCACTCCTGAGTCTCCTGGTTTATTGAGACTCAGATCCAGTTCTGTCAGGTGTGAGGGGTTTGATCTCAGAGCTGAAATCAGAGCAGCACAGCCTTCCTCTCCAATACTGCAGTCCCACAGCCTGCAGAGAGTGAAGAACATGAATGATCTCTGAGATTGTGTTTAAGTTTTAGGGTGAGAGTGTGTTTGTGTGTGTGTTTGTATGAGCACTACTTTTTCTATACACCAGTGCTATAGAGATTTTAACTTGCCAGCATCTAAAACATTAATTTAAATGCACTCTACCCACATGATTCCCGATTGTGATGCTGAACTAGTTTATAATACTATATAGGTGATAATGTTAAAATAAGAGTAACAGTATAGTATAACTATGACATATCTTTTACTTGCGCTTCTGCAAAGTTCACTTAATTTGGATCGAGTTTTAATTTTATTTTAGCTCCGTGTTTAATCTGACTCTAATTTTCAAGTGATCATTAAATTTAAAATGTGATTCTAATTAGTAACTAATCACAAATATTGGTTAATATTAATTGAGATATTTGATTATTATGGACATCCTTTCCATTTGTAAATGTTATGGGTCTTGCTTCCAGTCTCATTCCCTTCCAGCTAATCTTTGCTGTACAAAACAGCTTGTTTCGCTGCTTGATATTATAAATTGGTGTGTCTTACTAGATTATTTTAATGTACTATCTTAATTATGAACACACTGGTTTGTAGTGCAAACAGTTTTACCATTTACTGCACGTTGTAATTCTTCTCATTATTTCCCTATAGCGGCTAATGAACTAGATGTCTCACCCATGGGCTTACTTCTGCATTGAAGAATAAGGTGAATACTTTCAGTTATTCATTCATCAGGGAACCTTTGTCAAATTTGAGTCTCACGCCGACTGGAGGTCGTGGATCTCACGATCACAAACTCTCCAGTCTGAACTTAGACAGAGGTGCAAGGTTAACTTATATCTTTAAGTCGTTCGCCTACTGCTTGCTCAGAACAAAAAGTGTAGTTTCGGTCACTCCAGTACAACTTGCTAAGTCAGTGATAAACAAGAAATCAAAAGGTCTCTGATGACGTGCATTCATCCTTGAGCCTTTAGTCTGTTCTGTCCTGGACACAGATTTGAGGAAACATCAGCCTCTACATCAGGGGTGGGGAACGTTGATCCTGGAGGGCCACTCTCCTGCAGAGTTTAGCTCCAACCCTGAAAAAACCTTGGAAAAAAAATACCTAATAGCATCCTGAAGACCTTGATTACCTGGTTCAGGTTTGTTTGATTAGGGTTGGAGCTAAACTCTGCAGGGACACCGGCCCTCCAGGATCAACGTTCCCCACCCCTGCTCTACATGATCTACTAGTCATAATGATTTCAGGATAAATCAAATATAAATTTTTATTTGTCAGGTGTTACGGCCAGAGTGTTCTTTTTGCATCTGTCCACTAGGTGGTGTTCTGTGGTTTCGTCTTTTCCAGAGCGAGATTCTGGTACAGGTGTGGAGTGTTACCTGTGATTGGCATTCGGGCTTAAAAGATGGAGATTCAGAGAGCAGTAGGGGGGTTCTCGACTGTGGTGCCGTTCATCTTCCCTCTCCAGTCCTGGATTGTTTTCTTTTGTTGTTTTCTTTTTTCCTATTTATACTTTGTTTTTACTATTTTGATTTATTTTTTTTGATTTAATGTTTATTTGTTGAATTTAGTCTTCTGTGTGGCCTCCCCTTTTTGTAATGTTACTTCACCCAGAGCCAGGTGGTTGTAACATCAGGGAAGAATGTACCATGCTAACTACATACTTAAACAATAAGAATCCAATTCAGAGATAATAAATACATAACATCAATTGCTCAAAGATGAATCTAATGTAACGGTAACGGACGGTAATTGTTTCTCATAAGGACGTCTGTAAAAATAAATTTACATATCACCTCTGATAAAACTCATGGATTCGGATGGCGATTTATTCACAGTGGAGGAGCGAGTTCTGTGATCCTACGCACCCCGGAACGCGCTGCTCACGTGGCCAATCACATGATTGTCTGCTGTAAATAAAATGAATTTTATTTACAAATGTATTCTTATTATTGTGTAAAATGTATTTAAAAATACTTATGTAAAATGTATTATTATTATTCCAAGCATATTTTAGAATATTTATTATTTGATTATTTAAATCTCCTGTTTAAAATTATGAAAATAGACGCGCTATAGTTGTATATAATTATATGCGATATACAGGTGCATCTCAATAAATTAGAATGTCGAGAAAAAGTTGATTTTTTTTCTTGCAAGTTATTTCAAAAAGTTAAAATTTCATATATTTTAGATTCATTTTGTAAAGTAAAACATTTCAAAAGTTTTTTTGTTTTAAATTTGATGATTAGAGCTTACAGCTCATGAAAGTCAAAAATCAGCATCTCAAAATATTAGATTATTTACATTTGACTTTCAATAAATGACCATCCATACAGTATAATTTATGGGTATCTCTTGATCTTTGAAATCACAATAATGGAGAAGACTGCTGACTTGGCAATGATCCAGAAGACGAACATTGACGCCCTCCACAAAGAGGGTAAGTCACAGAGGGTCATTACTGAAAGGTGTGGCTGTTTACAGAGTGCTGTATCAAAGCATATTGAATGCAAAGTTGACTGGAAGGAAGAATTTGGGTAGGAAAAGGTGCACAAGCAACAGGGATGAATGCAAGCTTGAGAATACAGTCAAGCAAAGCTGATTCAAACACTTGTGAGAGCTTCACAAGGAGTGGACTGAAGCTGGAGTCAGTGCATCAAGAGTCACCACGCTCAGATGTCTTCAGGAAAAGGGCTACCAAGCCACTTCTGAACCAGAGACAACGTCAGAAGCATCTTACCTGGGCTGTGGAGAAAAAGAACTGGATCGTTGCTCAGTGGTCCAAAGTCCTCTTTTCAGATGAAAGTACATTTTCATTTCAAGGTCCCAGAGTCTGGAGGAAGAGCGGAGAGGCACAGCATCCATGTTGCTTGAAGTCCAGTGTGAAGTTTCCACAGTCAGTGATGATTTGGGCTGCCATGTCATCTGCTGGTGTTGGTCCACTGTGTTTTCTGAAGTCCACAGTCAACGCAGCCATCTACCAGGAATTTTTTAGAGCACTTCATGCTTCCTTCTGCTGACAAGCTTTATGGAGATGCAGATTTCATTTTCCAGCAGGACTTGGCACCTGCCCACACTGCCAAAGGTACCAAAAGCTGGTTCAATGACCATGGTGTTACTGTGCTTGATTGGCCAGCAAACTCACCAGACCTGAACCCCATAGAGAATCTATGGGGTATTGTCAAGAGGAAGATGAGAGACACCAGACCCAACAATGCAGATGACCTGAAGGCCACTGTCAAAGAAACCTGGGCTTCGATACCACCTCAGCAGTGCCACAAACTGATCACCTCCATGCCACGCCGATTTGAGGCAGTAATTAAAGCAAAATGAGCCCCTACCAAGTATTGAGTACATATACAGTAAATTAACATACTTTCCAGAAGTCCAACAATTCACTAAAAATGTTTTTTTTTTATTGGTCTTATGAAGTATTCTAATTGGTTGAGATAGTGAATTGGTGGGTTTTTGTTAAATGTGAGCCTAAATCATCACAATTAAAAGAACCAAAGACTTAAACTACTTCAGTCTGTGTGCATTGAATTTATTTAATACACGAGTTTCACAATTTGAGTTGAATTACTGAAATAAATAAACTTTTCCACACCATTCTAATTTATTGAGATGCACCTGTATATCTGTTTATAATACACATTTTAAAATTGTATTGCATACCGGCTGCTGCCATAATAAAGACCCATTTGAAAGTTTGAGTGCTTTTCTTCCTTTTCTGCTCCCAGTCGCTGTGGTTGAGCAGTTATGAAGTATTGTTCTTTTAAATACTTTCCAGCATTTCAGAAATAATATGTAAATTACACCGAAGTACAACGTTACGGTGTTCGGGAGTGCTCAAAAAGGATTAAACACTGAATTTTCAATCGTTTTCTTCTCGTAAACTCAGAGATGTGGATTCGGACAGCAATTAAATTACCACACGGCCTCGGTGTTTGTCAAAAAATAGTAGGTAATTCGGCCGGGGATTTTCACGGGGGAGGTGAGAGATAAACACCGACATCCTGGATTCGGACGGCAATTAAATCACCAACTACCCCCTGTATATGGTGAAAATCACTTACGTCCCACTGAGAAACAATTACCGTCCGAATAGGGCTTTAGAGTGAGAGTTGCATACCTGACAGCAGAAAAAGTAGCATTTATGTATTCTGTTCCCCTTATATAAATACTCTTCAAACTGATTAAAATGTTCAAGACTTGGTGCTATTAACTACATGTATATCTGCTTTTCATGGATTGAAGAATTTTTTTGCAATTATTTATCTCTATGTTTAATTTTGTGTATTACAGTAACATTGTAAAGAGGCTAAACAACTGTACAATTACAGTAAACTACAGGCAAATATGCTGCCAGTATTTTACTATTAATTTATAAGGACAATTTTTAATACACTGTAATGCTATATACAGCAAAAAAAAAAAAATATATAAAAAAGATACAGTACTTTATATGTGAAGCTGCTGCCAATTAATTACTGCAAATGAAATAAATTTTGGCTCACACTTATGTACTTTGTTGTTCAATGGTCTATAAGTGTATATACAAACATACAGTAGTCAACATTTGAAGTGGATAAAAAAAAAATCATCAAAGTTGTCCTAAGACAAGAGCTCATTTTGGTTTTAGGTTTTAGGACAACTTTGATGAAAGGTTTTGATCCACTTCAAATGTTGACTTATATACATTTGTTTTGGGCACACTCAGTATAATCATTGTACTTGATCATTTACATTTTGAAAGGAATCGTTCACCCAAAAATAAAAATTGTCAATTTACTTCCCTGCATGTCATTCCTAATCTGTATGAGCTTCTTTCTTCTGTGAAACACAAAAGATGATATTTTGAATATTGTTGGCAACCAAAGTTTTGGTACCATTGCTTTCCATTGTGTGGACAAAAACATTTCTCAAAATATCTTCTTTTATTTTTCACAGAAGAAAGTCATACTGTTTTGAAATGACTTGAAGAAAAGTAAAGTGACAACAGCATTTTCATGTTTGGGGGAACTATCCCTTTAACGTGAAATGTTTTTGTTTAGCAGTATTTTCACACAGTTTTTGTGTTCAATAATATAATAACACTCACTGTAGTTTCTCCAGTTTACAGCGTGGATCCTCCAGTAGAGCAGAGAGCAGCTTCACTCCTGAGTCTCCTGGTTTATTCCAGCTCAGATTCAGTTCTCTCAGGTGTGAGGGGTTTAATCTCAGAGCTGAAATCAGAGCAGACCAGCCTTCCTCTCCAATACTGCAGTCCAACAGCCTGCAGAGAGTGAAGAACATGAATGATCTCTGAGATTGGCCATACAGCAAAAAAATAAATAAATATATATATATATATATATATATATGTGTGTGTGTGTGTGTGTGTGTGTGTGTGTGTGTGTGTGTGTGTGTTTTCAAATATATTTCAAAATATACAAAAAATGGCCAAAAAATATATTTGTTAAAATACATTTCAAAATATATTTATGTACATATATTTTCTACTAATATATTTTTGGCAATTATTTTTTTTATTTTCTATACACTGTAAAAAATAATGGTAAGAAAAAAAGTTGAATTATTGGCACCATAAAATGTAAGTAAAATATCCTAATTTAAATACTATGCCAAAAACTCTTATGGAAATTTTCATTAATTGTTTTACAAAACAGGTATTTCTTGAATTATTCCAATGAGATATCTTGACTTTTACATAAAATGGTAAAAACCGGTCAAATGACAGGCAGTAATGGCTGCAAAAGAAAATAGGGTCATTAGGGTCATTAGGGTCAAAACAGTGCATTAGGGTCATTCTACAGAAACGTACATTTTTCTGTCCCTAGCCTTTACAGAAATATTACAATTGAAAAACACATTAGGGTTACAATTTTTTTTTATATTTTAAAATAAAAAAAATTGTTATTTGAATAATTAGACCTTCTTGCACCATCAATGTGGCAATATTTGTTTTTAATTAATTATAAAGAATTCCCAGCACCACAAAACTGCTCGTCCCCACAGCCATGTACAGTGCTTTATTTTGAGGTCAAAAACAGGTTTTTCTACCATTTAAAATACAATAATGTATTCATAACTATCAAATATATGATGTGAATGACATAAAAAACAAAATGCCAAATGAATATTATAAAATACATAATGAAAGTAGTGTTCCCCTGGAGTTGTGTCACTTGTGTTACCGCTTAACAAAAATCATTTATTTTGTAATAAAAATCACACTGAAGACTTTTTTTTTACTTTCTTCCTCCTATTTCATAAAGATCTATGAAAAAAGGCCCATGATAAGTCTATTGTCTCTTTTCAGTTATCACAAATTTTCTCATTTATCTCATGATTTCATATGAAGCTTTTAGTTGACGTCACTGGTGTGACCTACTTTATTGTTAGGCAATTATAAAAAACTAGAATACAATTGTATTAAACTACTTAATTTAGTGGGTATACCATGACCGACAACAAGTGGTTTGATATCTTGCAGCAGACTTTTTGTAAAATGCATTTTTCATGAAAATTGTTTATGTACAGTATATATTCTTTTACTAACTGCTTTCACTAAATGCCAAATGTAAAAAATTTGTCTAATAATTATAGTTGAAGAATAAGGATCTTTGGTCAAATGTATGTCACTGGTGTTTCATTGTGTCACTGGTGTTACCGTGTTTTTTTTTCTGTCACATTAAATAAAATGTATCACATGTGACATGATAATAATTTTACATCCATTGAATTCTGCTACACTCAAGTTAAGATTTAAAGGATTGCATCATTAATTGTTTATAACTGTTTTTCAAATATTTTCATTCAAATACATGGTTGCGCAAATTAACTAACATCATTCAATCACACTTTTAACAAACCTGATTAAAATAAATAAAACAATCTCCTTATTTGTTACATTATCATTATTTTTCTGTATAGAAAAAATATTTCATAAAAACCTTTAAAATTGCCAAAGAAGTAAGGTAACGCCAGTGACAAAAAAATGGTACATGTGGTCTTTAAATAAATGTACAAAAAAAAGATAAAAAATCATTAAGCTGTCATTTATGTGTATTCATAAAGTCAAAAAGGTAATCTAATAATGTGGTCTAAGTTTAAATGTTAAAAAAAGAAATACATTTTAAGACATCTTGCCATACCAAAAGTGTACGTTTCTGTAAATAACCCATTAACACAAGTGTGAGCTAATGTACTGTATATATAGACATCACTGCGTTAGTTACTACACAGTCTTTGTCTTTAAATAAGGAAACATGCAGCATAACATCAATGCTTTCTGTTTTGTCCTGGACTGAAGCACAGGCTCTACTCTTCAGCACAATGGTGACCTACAAAACTCAACAGAAACCCTTTAAATCCCCCAAAAAAGTTACACTTACAGATCTCAAGATCTCAGCAGAGGATGATTAAACAACTCCACAAACAGCACTACCAGCTTCAGTTAATTATTAACCAGATTCACTTAATTTCTTTCATACAAAAGTTCTTATTGAGAATTAACAGGTTTATTTATTGAATTTTTATTGAAAATAATAAAGTTTGATGTTACCATGATGGAGGTCAGTGTTTGCTTTAGTTGGGCTCTTGACTCTTGACTTTGAATTGTAACTTTATGTTTTTGAAGCACATTTGCTATAGCAAGAATGCAGAAAAAACTGATTGGAGAAAGTTGTCGTCATCATGTAGTGGTTGTTTCATAGTCTGGTTGTTTAATATGAGTTATTCATTCCACACAGCTGTGTTGTTTTGAAATATTTTACAAAGCCATTATGCAGAAAACATTCTGGCAGGACCTTTCAGACGCACACACACAGACATCAAGAACCATTGTATGAATCTCAACAATAGTGACAAAATATTCAGATAAACAGATCAAGTCTGAACACCACAAAACAACCTACTAGATTCACAAAAAAGCTTTTTGTTGATTGTCACCACTGTTTAGATTCATGTGCTGATTCTTGATGTCTCTGTGCATCTAAAACACACAGCTCAATACATTTTCTTTATATTGACTTTAAAAATAATCTGAACCTCTTATTAGTACAATATTTCTGCCATAACATCACAAAAGTGCAGTATATAGCAGTTTTTTAGTAGTTAACAAAGTCTTTTTCTCTCACATTTGTTGCTTTAACAATCGCACTTTAAAAACATGAGATTAAAGCAGCCAGAGAAAAAGTAACACTTAAGCAATCAAGGCTCAAGAGCCCAACTAAAGGAAACACTGATCTCTATTATGGTGACATGAAACTTTACTATTTTCAATAAAACATCAACATCTGCAACTCTGTTAATCCTTAAAATTAACTTTTGTATTAAATTAAGTCAAACTGGTTTGTTATACATGAAGATGCTGAGATCTAGAGATATATGTTAGTGTTTAATATACTGTTGCTGCAAGTCAATTGACCTTATTTATTTATTATTTTATAGAGTGAAGGTGTTTGATTGTAATAATTCATGAAATACCTGTAAAATAACAGTGTTTGTTAAAGTTTAAATAAAGTTTTTTGCACTTTAAGTTAGGATATTTTACTTAAATTTTACAGTTTTTGTTTTGACAGCCGTTGCTGCCAGGCATTTGACCATTTTTTATTGTTGTTGTTTTTGTTTTGTTTTTTAACATTTTTTTTAAATAGTGTGAAAAATTGTGCCATTTGCACCATCTGGTGGTGATTTCATAATTATCACCATAATTTTTGTAATTTTACATTAATTTCTATGTAATTCAAAAAAAATACTCTATGAATAATACAGTATTTATCTGTATAAAACTGAAAATAACTTTAATGCATTGATAATGATATAATACTTAAAATTAAACCCAAATTGTTACTTTTACAGATATTGTTAGTAATTTTACAGCATTTTGCATGAAATTTAAAATGACTAGGGAAATGACTGTGTATTTTGAAAATATACTAATATATTTAAAATACGTATTTTTGAAAATATATTTATACATTTAAAATATATTGTAAAAAATATATATATATATATATATATATATATATATATATATATAGGTGCTGGTCATATAATCCATTCAAAAAGTGAAACTTATATAATGTATACATTCATTCCACACAGACTGATATATTTCAAGTGTTTATTTCTTTTAATTTTGATGATTATAACTGACAACTAATGAAAACCCCAAATTCAGTATCTCAGAAAATTTGAATATTACTTAAGACGGAATGAATGTATACATTATACAAGTTTCACTTTTTGAATGGAATTAGTGAAATAAATCAACTTTTTGATGATATTCTAACTATATGACCAGCACCTGTATATACACTGACCAAAATTATAAACACAACACTTTTGTTTTTGCCCCCATTTTTCATGAGCTGAACTCAAAGATCTAAGACTTTTTCTATGTACACAAAAGGCCTATTTCTCTCAAATATTGTTCACAAAAATCTGTCTAAATCTGTGTAAGTGAGCACTTCTCCTTTGCCGAGATAATCCATCCACCTCACATGTGGCATATCAAGATGCTGATTAGTCAGCATGATTATTGCACAGGTGTGCCTTAGGCTGGCCACAATAAAAGGCCACTCTAAAAAGTGGCAGTGGAGCCAGATCCGCAAATGACGTCAGTCAAGGTGTGTGAGCCAGCAACAATGCCCGCCACGAGGGAGAAAGCCACGGACGGTGTGAGCGCGGAGGGGAGCTACGCCCCCTGCACCGCGGCTGAGGGTGAGCTAAGTATGGCGCGTGGACTGTGCCACAGCAAGGGAGAGAGGGCTCCTGATCCCCAGTTAAGTCCATGGAGGGCTCCAGTTCCTGAGTTAAGCACAGTGAGGGCTCCTGTTCCCGAGTTAAGCCCAGGGAGGGCTACTGTTTCCCCGTTTGTTCCAGGGAGGGCCACAGATCCCAACCTTCCTTCGTCTCCGCTGGTCCAAGCCAGCTCCGCTCCTCCAGAGCACCCTCCAATGCCTGCTCCCCGAAAATGTCCTCTAGAGCCCACGCCTCCAGAGCGCCCTCCAGAGCCTGCTCCCCGAAAGCGTCCTCCAGAGCCAGTGCCTCCAGAGCCCCCTCCAGTGCCTGCTCCTCGAAAGCGCACTCCTGTGTCGGCTCCCATTCCTGAGGTCAGCCCTGGAAGCCCGGAGGCTCACAAATGCCCGCCCTCCCACCCGCTCCTGCCTCCTCCTCCGCTGCTGTTGTCTGGCAGCCCCTCTGCTCGCCCTCAGCCCACCATCTATGCGGTGCGAGCTCTGCGGGACTGCCATCCTCCAGCGTCGCCATGGTCGGAGTTTCCCTCGACTCTGCCTCCAGCCTCCGAGGCCCGTTGACCCGCCGGCTCCACCATGGTTCCTAGCTCCCTCCTCTCCACCGTGGTCCATCTGTCCACTAGCTCCGCCGGGCTCCCTCGTCCCTCTGGCTCCGCCTTGGTCTGGCGTCGACCATCCTGCGCCTCGGGACTCCACTCCTCCGGCTGTGACTCGTCCCACCGGCTCCATCAGGCTCCTTCATCCCCTGGGCTCCTCCTCAGTCCTCTGTCGCTCCGGCTCCACCACGGCCATCTGGATCCCCATCTCTGCCTCTGTCACCGGCACCATCTGCTCCGCCTTGGTCCCCCGGATCCTCCCCGTCGCCCTTGCTTTTCGGCTCTCCGTCTTCGCCTTGGGCTTCTCCTCCTCCTGTTCCGGCTGCCTCCAGTCTTCTCCCTGTCTCCTGTCTCCTTCGTCACCCCCTTGGACTCTGTTTGCTGGCCCCCTCCCGGAGGTTCGTCAAATGTAACAATTGATTTGTCAAGTAAGAATGTATCATGCAAACATCTCGGTTACGTATGTAACCCTCGTTCCCTGAAGGAGGGAACGGAGACGTCACGTCGGGTGACCGACGAATTGGGATCTCGCTTAGAGAGTGTAGCTAAACGAGCCAATGCACATTGGCATGCAATTATTGCATCCAGCTGCCACTGATCACAGCGTGAGTATAAGTAGGCAGCAGGTGCAGCGCATATTCAGGTTTTCGCTGAGGAGCCGAGCCGGTGACCCGGCCGGTCAGCGGTGGTACAGCAGCCGTGGCGACGGGACGTGACGTCTCCGTTCCCTCCTTCAGGGAACGAGGGTTACATACGTAACCGAGATGTTCCCTATCAGTCGGTCACTCCGAGTCACATCGGGTGACCGACGAATTGGGATTTCTACCAAAGGGCCACGGATACTTCCCCTTCCAGTGTCCTGTGGAAGCCTCCTGCATCCCTACTTTTTGGCGCAGGCCAGGGCTTACCACAAGACCAGTTACTGTTGCTATGACACTACCCACTCAGTAAGACTGGATAACACTGGGAAAACATACCCATTCCACTTGGAACAGGAAAGCTACGGAACCCCAACCTTCCCGAAGGAGGTTCAGAAGCACTTACGCATATGAACAACCGTTTAGGTGCATATGGAAGATTAGAGGTGATTGTAGCCGCTTGACAGAATGTCTGCCGGGGAAACACGGGCTCTGAGGCTATACCGTGGACTTTACACATATGAGATCCAATTAGGTCTCTACATATGGACCCCAGCCCTCTACTGGTTCTCACAGATTCATCGAGCTCCGCCACGTCTGGCTGCCGAGGGGACGGAGGAGCTTGGCAGGGTCTACAGTACGGACTCTCTGAAGCAGTTTTAGCAAGCCGACCTGAAACCGGAGCCTCTCAGTGTCTCAGTGCTTCTACCCATTTGAGGTGAGAACACAGGAGGAAACCGGTTCCACACGAAGGCTATAGATTCTAGCGAAGGTTTTAGGGTCACCCAGCCCGCAGCTCTACAAATATCTGCCAGCGAGGCGCCACGAGCCAACGCCCAGGAGGATGCCACTTCTAGTAGAGTGGGCTCTCAATCTGAACGGGCAGGGCACACCCTGTGCCTGATAAGCCAGGGTGATGGCATCCACTATCCAGTGGGCCATCCTCTGCTTGGAGACGGCATTCCCTTCTGTCAGCCTCCTTGACAGACAAAGAGCTGGTCTGATGTCCTGAAGCTTTGCATCCTGTCAACGTAGCATCTCAATGCTCGGACGGGACAAGCAAAGCTAGGGCTGGGTCTGCCTCCTCCGAGGGCAGGGATTGCAGGCTCACCACCTGGTCCCTGAAGGGAGTAGTGGGAACCTTGGGCACATAGCCGGGCTGGGGCCTCAGGATTACCTGGGCTGGCCCAAACTCTAGGCACAAATTGTCGACCGAAGATGCGTGCAGGTCCCCTACCCTCTTGATGGAGGCCAATGCAAGCAGGAGCGGAGTCTGAAAGAAACACTCGAATACCTACAGGCCCGGAAGAGGAAGCACGGTTTACCCTGCCGGGTGGAGGCGGTATTAGGACACAACTGCATCGCAACCGACTGCTCCACCGGGGGGCCCCCCGTATACCCCTTAGCTGCCAGGGTGGTGAGGGAGGAGGAGCTAGCAGGTCAGTTTCTGTCAGTAAAAGGTGCCATCCACAACCTGGTAAGCTCCCCATGCACCTCCGGGAAGAGAGGCACCGGGGCAGGGTGCTGAGAACCAGCACAAACTACCCTGAGAAACCAGTCGTCCAACCTCGAGGGCTCGGGACACGGTGGAGGTCTCCACTCGAGCCCTACCCTCTCAGAGGCCCGGGAAAGCATAGCCGTGATTCTGGATCCAACCACCCATGCCACCGCCTGAAGTAGTCCTCGTCTGTCTGCAGCCAGAATGAGAACCAGATCAAGGCAGAGGCAACAGAGCTCCGCCCCTTTGTCGAGGTAACGGAGCATGGCCGCAACTCCAAGATGATCATCTTCCCACCATGAGAAGATGCCTCATCCACGAACGCCACCTCAGCATGCTTACTGCCCAGGCACGTGAGGCAGTGATCAAGACCATCACCCGGCACCAGGTAACGACCGCATCCAGAAACGCACGGGTGACACGTTGTCTGTAGCAAGATGTACAAAGATGTAACGTCGAGTTTACCAGATGCAACGTCGTATTTAAAAAGTCGCACCCGTGAATGCTCTTTTAGGGAAAAAGCTATTTTAATGTGCTGAAGTGCACAGGGGAGATGGTCGCCTGCAACACAAACAGGGGTAGTGTAACCTGATGTGTGCAATCCACTCGACACGGGAAGAACCACCGCCGCTGAGGCGCCGTAACGCCAGCACGAGAGTCTTCCGAAGAGCGTGCTCAAGTCGTTGAATTCACTCGTCAGCAGAAGTCAAGAGCAGAATGATGTAATCGCTCAACTCATAAGCAAAAAGCTGAATATGCACTGCACCTGCTGCCTACTTATACTCACGCTGTGATCAGCAGCAGCTGGATGCAATAATCACATGCCAATGTGCATTGGCTCGTTTAGTTACACTCGAAGTGGATTGGTCTCTCTAAGCGAGATCCCAATTCGTCGGTCACTCGACGTGACTCTGAGTGACCGACTGATAGGGAACTACATACTTAAACAATAAGAATCCAATTCAGAGATAATAAATACATAACATCAATTGCTCAAAGATGAATCTAAGAGTGAGAGGTGCATACCTGACAGCGGAAAAAGTAGCATTTATGTATGCTGTTCCCCTTATACAAATACTCTTCAAACAGATTAAAATGTTCAGTGCTTGGTGCTATTGAGTACATGTAAATCTGTTATTCATGGATTGAAGAAAGACTTGTCAGTCTGTCATTTTTGTAATTATTTATCTGTATGTTTAATTTAGTGTATCACAGTAACACTGTAAAGTGGCTAAAGAACTGTAGAATTACAGTAAACTACAGGCAAATATGCTGCCAGTATTTTACTCTTAATTTACAGGACAATTTGTACTACACTGTAATTCTATATACAGAAAAAAAACTAAAAATATACAGTACTTTATATGTGAAGCTGCTGCCAAATAATTATTGCAAATTTATACTATGAATACAATGAACAAGTTGAATACTTGAATCTGATTGGCTGACGAATGTTCTAAGGTGTTTCAGGGAAACGCATGGCGAACATAGTTCCAGGCAGGTCTTGACCACATTACATGTCTGTATCACTTCGCCAAGTGATTTGAGTTATTTCAAAGGTCCTTATTACAGCCTAAAACAGCAAAAAAAAATAAAAAATAAAAAATAAAAAAACTCAAAACGACACTGGCCAAACAAATAAATATGGTAAGCAACAGGATAAAAACAACAGATCATTTCCACGTTTTTGCCACAAGATTATGTTTTATTATGCATGGAAAGCACATACTCTATCTCTCCCCCGCTCTCTCTCCCTCACAGACGCACATAAAGTTTGCAGACACATTAACATTAGGGGTGGGAGAAAAAAATTGATCCATCGATACATTACGATTCTCTCTCCAACGATTCTGGATCAATTCTGAGAATTTCAGAATCGATTCTGAGCTTAGTTTTTAACCAGATGTGCGATGACGCTGAGTTTGCTTTAGAAACACCCGTATTCTGCTTGCTTCCAATTCCTCACACACATACACCACTCAAACCTTCCGTAAAATAATCTTTCATAAAGATCGGAAAGGTTGAAGCGAATTACAAGGACATTCGCGGGCTTCATTGCACAGGATGCGCTGTGAGAGACGCGTGCTTTGTTTGATGTTACACTTGAAGTGTGCGGTCTAGCCTGTCGGTATTTTCCTTACAAATGCTCCACGAAGTCATCATTTATGTGGTTTGGAATGCAGTGGACTTGTATATTTAAAATATGAACATCACTAACAGAAGGCTGCTTTCAATTTCGAATGCTGACGCGCGCTTTGTTTGTGAAGACTGCTCGCGCATGCGGCTGTGTGTGCGCGACTCTGTGTAAGTGGTTTAATGTACTTGCATCTCAAAATGGTTTTATGATGCAAAATTTATGTAAACACAGCCAGTTATGTCTTAAGGGATTAAACGGACTGAACAAACCACATACTTCTTATATTTCAAAAGCAATCCGTGTGTGAATGCAGCTTAATAGATCTCCCGCTGTCAATGATGTCATAGTAAAAAACAAGAGTAAAGATGAAGAAAAATCACCCACAGTTCTGGAAAACGTTCAGATAATCTTAAATACTGAAAGCACTCTTTGTTTGTTGTTTGCTATATGTTTCTATGCTCCTCTTTATTATCTGCTACTTGCTTGTATGTTTTGAAGTTATATTAGTATATAACTCCGCCGCTTCCGGTCTTCGAGATCTCCACCCGAAACCGCTTCACCCCCCTCCACGAGACGGAACGTGACGCTGTGATCGTCGGAGACTCCATCGTCCGGCACGTCCGTGCTACGTTAGCTGAAGGTAAAGTGCACACACACTGTTTCCCTGGTGCTCGTGTTCTCGATGTTTCTGCGCAGATACCCACGATCCTGAAGGATGACGAGAGCGTCGGAGCGGTCGTGCTGCACGCGGGCGTGAACGACACCAAGCTGCGGCAGACGGAGACACTGAAGAGGGACTTCAGGAGCCTGATCGAGACGGTATGCAGCACATCGCCCGCGACGACGATCATCGTGTCAGGACCGCTTCCCACGTACCGACGAGGACATGAAAGGTTCAGTAGACTGTTTGCTTTAAACAAATGGTTATTGTCATGGTGTAAAGAACAGAAACTGCTCTTTGTTAATAATTGGGATCTTTTCTGGGAGCGTCCTAGGCTTTTCCGTGCTGATGGCCTGCACTCCAGCAGAGTCGGAGCGGAACTCCTGTCGGACAACATCTCCAGGACACTACGCTCCATCTGACTAGTAAGCCAATTCTCAAATAACTGCTATGATGACTTTTGTTCTACCCACTTAAATGATAGAAGTACTTGCGTTGTCCAATCTATACATACTGTGTCTGTTCCCCGAATAGTGAGGTCAAAATATAAATTTAACACAGAATCTAGAAAAAATCTGATCGTGATTAAACCAGAAAAATGCAAAATAAATGAACAAAAACTATTTTTAAAGCTTGGGCTCCTAAACATTAGATCACTCACACCTAAAGCAGAAATTGTAAATGAAATGATCACAGATAATAGTTTTGATGTACTCTGTTTAACTGAAACCTGGCTTAAACCAAATGATTATATTGGTCTAAATGAGTCTACTCCTCCAAGCTACTGTTATAAGCATAAGCCCCGTCAGACTGGTCGTGGCGGCGGTGTCGCAACAATATATAGTGATATTCTCAATGTTACTCAGAAAACAGGATACAGGTTTAACTCATTCGAAATACTTATGCTTAATGTTACACTGTCAGATATGCAAAAGAAATCTGTCCTATCTCTTGCTCTGGCTACTGTGTATAGACCGCCAGGGCCATATACAGATTTCCTAAAAGAATTTGCAGATTTCCTCTCAGACCTATTGGTTAATGCTGATAAAGCGCTAATTGTCGGAGATTTTAACATTCATGTTGATAATCCAAATGATGCAATAGGACTTGCGTTTACTGACCTAATAAACTCTTTTGGAGTCAAGCAAAACGTCACCGGGCCCACTCATCGTTATAATCACACGCTAGATTTAATTATATCGCATGGAATTGATCTTACTGATATAGATATCGTACCTCAAAGTGATGATGTTACTGACCATTTCCTTGTATCGTGCATGCTGCATATTACTGATATTAACTGTACGGCCCCACGTTATCGTCCGGGCAGAACTATTGTTCCAGCCACTAAAGACAGATTCACAAATAACCTGACTGATTTTTCTCAGCTGCTCTGTGTACCCATAAATACAAATGAACTTGACAAAATGACTAGCAACATGGGCACTATCCTCTCTAATACGTTAGAAACTGTTGCTCCCATCAAATTAAAAAAGGTTAGAGGAAAACGTGCTGCACCATGGTACAACAGTTATACCCATTCTCTCAAGAAAGAAACTCGTAATCTTGAGCGCAAATGGAGAAAAACTAACTTGGAAGTTTTTAGAATTGCATGGAAAAACAGTATGTCCAGCTATAGACAGGCTCTAAAAGCTGCCAGGACCAAGCATATCCGCAAACTCATAGATAATAACCAAAATAATCCAAGGTTTTTATTTAGCACAGTGGCTAGACTAACAAATAACCAGATGTCACCCGATCTAAATATTCCCTCACAGTTTAATAGTAATGACTTTATGAATTTCTTCACTGATAAAACAGATAACATCAGAAATACAATAACTAATGTAGATTCTACGGCGTCTAGTACTTCAGCCTCATTCACCGCACCCAAAGAAAAACTGCAGTGCTTTTCAACTATAGGACAGGAAGAGCTAAATAAACTTATCACCGCATCTAAACCAACAACATGTCTATTAGATCCTGTACCCACTAAATTACTGAAAGAGTTACCTGTAGCAGAAGCACCGCTTCTCAATATTATTAACTCATCGTTATCTTTAGGCCACGTCCCTAAACCATTCAAGCTGGCAGTTATTAAGCCTCTTATTAAGAAGCCACAACTAGATCCTAGTGAACTGGCAAATTACAGACCAATCTCAAATCTTCCAATTATGTCTAAAATTTAAGAAAAAGTTGTGTCTGCTCAATTGTGCTCATTCTTGCAAAAAAATGATCTCTGTGAAGAATTTCAGTCAGGTTTCAGGCCCCGCCATAGCACAGAAACTGCACTTGTTAAGATTACAAATGACTTGCTTCTTGCATCAGACAAAGGCTGCATCTCATTGCTAGTTTTACTTGATCTTAGTGCTGCGTTCGACACTATAGATCATGACATACTCGTAGATCGATTACAAAACTATACAGGAATTCAAGGGCAGGCTTTAAGATGGTTTAGATCCTACCTGTCCGATCGCTACCACTTTGTTTATTTAACCACAAGGATCTGTCCTAGGTCCTCTGCTGTTTTCAATATACATGCTGCCCCTTGGTAATATTATTAGAAAATACGGGATTAGTTTCCATTGCTATGCTGACGATACTCAACTATATATCTCAACAAGACCAGATGAAACTTCTAAATTATCTAAGTTAACTGATTGTGTTAAAAATGTAAAAGATTGGATGACCAATAATTTTCTCCTATTAAATTCAGATAAGACAGAGATATTACTTATTGGACCAAATAACAGTACACAGAATCTCTTGGATTACAATTTGCAACTAGACGGATGTCCTGTTACTTCCTCTACAGTCAAAAATCTGGGTGTTATATTAGACAGCAACTTGTCGTTTGAAAAACATATTTCCAATGTTACAAAAACAGCATTCTTCCATCTTAGAAACATTGCCAAGCTAAGGAACATGTTACCTGTTTCTGATGCAGAAAAGCTAGTTCATGCATTCATGACCTCTAGACTGGACTATTGTAATGCACTGCTAGGTGGTTGTCCTGCATCTTCAATAAACAAGCTACAGGTAGTCCAAAATGCAGCGGCTAGAGTCCTTACCAGGTCAAGAAAATATGATCATATTACCCCAATTTTACAGTCTCTGCACTGGCTACCTATTAAGTACCGTATCAGTTACAAAATATTATTACTTAACTATAAGGCCCTAAATGGTTTAGCTCCTGCGTACCTAACGAGTCTGCGTACCTAACTCTCGCTACAATCCATCACGCTCCCTAATGTCGCAAAACTCTGGACTCTTGGTAGTATCTAGAATAGCAAAGTCCACTAAAGGAGGTAGAGCTTTTTCATATTTGGCTCCCAAACTCTGGAATAGCCTTCCTGATAACGTTCGGGGTTCAGACACACTCTCTCTGTTTAAATCTAGATTAAAGACACATCTCTTTAGCCAAGCATTCACATAGTGCATTCATATAATGCATCTCATAATCTTGTACTGCAGTTATATCTGATCAAACGCACATTATAATTCTTTAGCTTGGGTTGAACAAATAATTTTTGCTTGAATGGAACAACAGCTACGCTAATTATGTCTCTTTGTTTCTCTGTTTCTGCCACGGGATTAACATTCCGTGGTAACTAGGAATTACACAAGCTTCAATCTTGATCCAGCCCTTAAATGATCTGAGATGAACAAACACCTGAGAAGAGATGATGCCGACCCCTCGGAGGACCTCAGAGGATGCCAACCTCTGATCCCCCAACAACATGCAGAATTAACAAATTTTGCCAAAAGTTAATATATTAAGTTTCTACAATGTATATATATATATTGTAGAAACTTAATTTCCTGTAAAGCGCTTTGCAACGAATGTATCGTAAAAAGCGATATAAAAATGAACTTGAATTGAATTGAATATTAGTTTAAAATTCTTAACATACAACTGTTTTAATTTTTTTTATTATTTGTAATTATTTTAAAAAGTACTTATGTAAGGATATGTAAATGTAAGGATTTTAAGATTCTCAAGTCGGTAAACTAATTAATTAATAAAGGGGGGAAAAAGTAGATCAAGAATCGTTCTGGAATCGGATTGTGACTCCCAGAATCGGAATCGGATCGGATCGTGAGGTGACCAAAGATTCCCACCCCTAGTTAACATACGCGCTCATGTTGTTAGCGCTACACTGGCCATTTTATCAGTAACGTTACCATAGTTTAACAACTTAAAAACTACATGACTTCTCACAAGCGAGGTAACAACAACAGCGCTGTTCGTGAAGAAAATGAACTTAAAGTTTTACTATTACTAGAGACATTGCTGCCAAAAACTTTTGAGAGACATACAGACTCACAGAGGTAATCTCTCTCTCTCATAACTTTATTAGTTGCATTAGTCTGCTATCAATGACTCAAAGGTTTAAAATTACATTTTGGAATTAGCAACGGAGGCATTGGATGAGATGCGGAAGAAATTAATCCTACTCACAGTAGCATTTCAAGTAGAAAAACCAGACAAATGCCTTGAAATATATCATCTGATCGATGTCTTGCGGTGTGGTAACCATAGTATAAACGGAATAATTGACTCCGGGCCGTTGAATTATTGTTGTGAAAAGGAATGGCAACATTACAAAGTGGTAAATGCTTTACTGTCCCAACTTTTTTTGGAATGTGTTGCAGGTCTGAATGACAGGGAAGGATGTATATTTACAAATGACATGAAGTTGACCAGACAAAACATGAAATATTTTGTGTTCATATTGTCTGCAATGACATACAAGTCAAAGTAAATTTAGAAATCACTACTTTCTTTTTTTTATTTGCGTTTTCCATACTGTCCCAACTTTTTCTGATTTGGGGTGTATATCAATTTTAATGTATGTTTGTAATACACTTATATACCATTAAAAACAAAGTACATAAGTATAATCCAAAATAAAACATACAGATAAATAATAACAAAACTACAAATTGACAAATCTTTCTCCAATTCATGAATAACAGATCTACATGTACTCTACAGATCTACGAGATCGTAGATCTACAGATCTATGAGCTTTCCTGTAGCTCAAATGGTAGAGCATGGCCCTAGCAATGCCAAGATCATGGGTTCGATTCCCAGTGAAAGCAAGAGCTGATAAAATGTAAAACTGTAACTTGAATGCAATGTAAGTCGCTTTGGATAAAAGCGTCTGCTAAATGCATAAATGTAAATGTAAATGTACTCAGTGGTATGAAGACTAGAGTATTTTAATCTGTTTGAAGAGTATTTATATAAGAGGGAACAACATACATGAATACTACTTTCTCTAATTCAGTGTGAGAGAAATAATGTAGAGTGATGTCTATTTTACAAATTTACCTGTGCTCTCAACCGCCCCACAATCTTAAACACCAGAGTAATATGTCATAGTTATACTATAATGTTACTCTTAATATTTTAACATTATTGCCTATATAGTACTACAAAAGGTTTGAAGAATGAAAATGATAAACTAGTTCAGTATCGGGAATCATGTGAGTAGAGTGCATTTCAATTAGTTTCTTAGCTTGTGTTTGTGCTTGCGCTGGCAAATTAAAATCTCTATAGCACTGATCCTTGTGTAAAAAAAGTATTGCTCATACAAACACACACACAAACATACTCTCACCCTAAAACTTAAACACAATCTCAGAGATCATTCATGTTCTTCACTCTCTGCAGGCTGTTGGACTGCAGTATTGGAGAGGAAGGCTGTGCTGCTCTGATTTCAGCTCTGAGATCAAACTCCTCACACCTGAGAGAACTGAATCTGAGCTGGAATAAACCAGGAGACTCAGGAGTGAAGCTGCTCTCTGCTCTACTGGAGGATCCACACTGTAAACTGGAGAAACTACAGTGAGTGTAATTATATTACTGAACACAAAAACTGTGTGAAAATACTGCTAAACAAAAACATTTCGTGTTAAAGGCATAGTTCACACAAAAATGAAAATTCTGTCGTCACTTTACTTTTCTTCAAGTCATTTAAAAACATTATGACTTTCTTCTGTGAAAAATAAAAGAGGATATTTTGAGAAATGTTTTTGTCCACACAATGGAAAGCAATGGTACCAAAACTTTGGTTGCCAACAATATTCAAAATATCATCTTTTGTGTTTCACAGAAGAAAGAAGGTCATACAGGTTAGGAACGACATGCAGGGAAGTAAATTATGACAATTTATATTTTTGGGTGAATGATTCCTTTCAAAATCAAAATGTAAGTGATCAAATACAATGATTATACTGAATGTGCCCAATGTGCCAAATACACTTATAGACCATTGAACAACAAAGTACATAAGTGTGAGCCAAAATTAATTAAGGAATAATTGACTCCGTTGAATTATTAAAAAAATAATGCACACCCAAGGTGGTGATGCGGCCATGACGCGAAGCGAAGCATTATTTTTCTACAACCCCAAATCAGAAAAAGGTGGGACAGTATGGAAAACGCAAATAAAAAAAAGAAAGTAGTGATTTCTAAATTTACTTTGACTTGTATTTCATTGCAGACAATATGAACACAAAATATTTCATGTTTTGTCTGGTCAACTTCATGTCATTTGTAAATATACATCCTTTCCTGTCATTCAGACCTGCAACACATTCCAAAAAAAGTTGGGACAGGAGCAATTTAGGGCTAGTAATGAGGTAAATTGTTTAAATAATGATGTGATTTGAAACAGTTGATGTCAACAGGTGATTGTAATTATGATTTGGTACAAAAGCAGCATCCAAGAAAGGTCTAGTCCTTTAGGAGCAAAGATGGGCTGAGGATTGCCAGTTTGCCAACAAATACGTGAGAAAATTATTGAAATGTTTAAAATCAATGTTCCTCAAAGAAAGATAGGAAGAGATTTGGATATTTCACCTTCAATAGTGCATAACATAATTAAAAGATTCAAGGAAACTGGAGGAATTTCAGTGCGTAAAGGACAAGGGTGCAAGCCTAAGCTGAACAACCGTGATCTCCGATCCCTCAGGCGGCACTGCATCAAGAATCATCATTCATCTATAAGCGATATCACCACATGGGCTCAGGACTACTTTGGCAAACCTTTGTCAAGTACCACAATACATAGTTACATCCACAAATGCCAGTTAAAACTGTACTGTGCCAAAAGGAAGCCCTATGTTAACAGTGTCCAGAAGCGCCGTCGACTTCTCTGGGCTCGGAGGCATCTGGGATGGACCATCACACAGTAGAAACGTGTACAGTGGTCAGATGAATCAGTATTTCAGGTATTTTTTGGGAGGAATGGACGCCGTGTGCTCCGGACCAAAGAAGAAAAGGATCATCCAGACTGTTACCAGCAACAAGTCCAAAAGCCAGGGTCTGTCATGGTATGGGGTTGTGTCAGTGCCCTTGGCAAAGGTAACTTGCACTTCTGCGATGGCACCATTAATGCTGAAAAGTACATAGAGATTTTGGAGCACAATATGCTGCCTTCAAGAAGACATCTTTTCCAGGGATGTCCATGCATATTTCAACAAGACAATGCAAAACCACATTCTGCACACATTACAATGTCCTGGCTGCAGAGGAAGAGGGTATGGGTACTTGACTGGCCTGCCTGCAGTCCCGACCTGTCTCCAATAGAGAATGTGTGGCACATTTTGAAGCGCAAAATGCGACAATGAAGACCCCGTACTGTTGCCCACCTTAAGACTTGTTTGCAGGAAGAATGGGACAAAATTACACCTGAAACACTTCATCACTTGGTGTCTTCAGTCACTAAACGTCTTTTAAGTGTTCTGAAAAGGAATGACAACATTACAAAGTGGTAAATGCTTTACTGTCCCAACTTTTTTTGGAATGTGTTGCAGGTCTGAATGACAGGAAAGGATGTATATTTACAAATGACATGAAGTTGACCAGACAAAACATGAAATATTTTGTGTTCATATTGTCTGCAATGAAATACAAGTCAAAGTAAATTTAGAAATCACTACTTTCTTTTTTTATTTGCATTTTCCATACTGTCCCAACTTTTTCTGATTTGGGGTTGTATAATTATAAGAATTTTATTTAATCATTTATATGTTTTGACTTGTGT
Source organism: Aspiorhynchus laticeps (assembly GCA_023376895.1). NCBI lineage: Eukaryota > Metazoa > Chordata > Actinopteri > Cypriniformes > Cyprinidae > Aspiorhynchus > Aspiorhynchus laticeps. The sequence goes on along the minus strand of JALXFT010002218.1, from coordinate 609,257 downwards.
GTCGTAGTTTACAATGGGGCTAAAGATGGACTCATGTAAAAGACACATTTAAAATTATGATAGACTTATGTAGCAAATGATAATCATTAAAATTACAGGCTTATATTTTGAAAACAAAGGTCTTGTTAATGTTTTCAGTTTTGTTCAAGGTAATTAAATCAACAGATTTTCAATCACTGAAGAATATGAAAAAGATGATATTTGGGGTAAAAAAAAGAGATAATCACCATATTGTGTTCCCAAAAATTCACCAACATATAGACTTTCCAACAAGGGGAAAAAATACCCTGGATTTTGTTTACACCACACAGAGAGGAGCTTACAAGGCCCTCCCCCTCCCCCACCTCGGAGCCTCAGACCACATCACTGTCATGCTAATGCCTGCATACAGACCGCTCGTTAAAGCTATCAAACCAGTACACAAACAGATACAAGTGTGGCCTGAAGGGTCGTCAGAGGCACTTCAAGACTGTTTTGACACTACTGACTGGGATATGTTTAAGCAGGCTGCCACATATAACAATACTACAGACCTCCAAGAGTACACAGAGACAGTCACTGCCTACATCACCAAGTGTATTGATGATGTAACGGTCACAAAGTCTATCACTGTCCGGGTCAACCAGAAGCTGTGGCTGACAGGGGAGGTCTACAGACTTCTGAAGGCTCGGAATGCTGCCTTTAGAGCTGGAGATGAGGAGGGCCTGAAGACAGCTAGGGCCAACCTATCCCGCGGCATCAGAGAGGCCAAGAGACAGTACTCCAGGAGGATAGCCCATCGTTTCAGCGACAGCAGAGACACTCGGAGCCTGTGGCAGGGGATTCAGACCATTACGGACTACAAGCCCCCACCACAGACCTGTGACAGCACCATCCCCCTGCTGAAGGAGCTGAATGCCTTCTTTGCTCGCTTTGAGGCACAAAACGGCACCACTGCACAGAAGACTACACCTCCTCCCGGCGACCAAGTGATGACGCTGTCCCCGGACAGCGTAAGGAGATCCCTCAGCAGGATCAATGCACGCAAAGCTCCGGGTCCTGACAACATTCCTGGGCGTGTACTGAGAGACTGTTCAGTGGAACTCACTGATGTCTTCACAGACATTTTCAACATCTCACTAAGTCAGGCTGTTGTCCCCACATGCTTCAAAGCTACCACCATCATTCCAGTCCCGAAGAAGTCATCTCCATCCTGCTTCAATGACTACCGTCCAGTACCACTCACTCCTATTCTCATGAAGTGCTTTGAACGGCTAGTCATGCAACACATCAAATCTGTCCCCCCCCCTCCCTGGACCCCTTCCAGTTTGCATATAGGTCCAATCGCTCGACCGATGATGCCATCGCCACTGCCCTCCACCCAGCCCTCACACATCTGGACAAAACGGACACGTATGTCAGATTGCGGTTCATAGACTTCAGTTCAGCATTCAACACAATCATCCCTCAACAGCTCATTCATAAACTGGTCCAGCTGGGGCTCAATACATCGTTGTGCAACTGGCTGTTGGACTTTCTGACCGGGAGACCTCAGGCAGTACGGGTCGGCAGTAACACATCCAGCACCATCACACTGAACACGGGCCCCCCAAGAATGTGTGCTGAGCCCCCTCCTCTTCACTCTGCTGACCCACGACTGCACACCGTCACACAACTCCAACCTCTTCATTAAATTTGCGGATGACATGACTGTGGTGGGTCTCATCAGCAACAGAGATGAGACAAACTACAGGAGCGAGGTGAGCCGCCTGGCCGGGTGGTGCAGTGACAACAGTCTCTCTCTAAATGTGGAGAAGACAAAGGAGATTGTCGTTGACTTCAGGAGAGTGCACTCTCTGCATGCTCCTCTGACCATCAATGGTGCGACCCTGGAGAGAGTGAGCAGCACCAAGTTCCTGGGTGTACACATCACAGAGGACCTCTCCTGGACCAACAACACTGCAGCACTAGCCAAGAAAGCACAACAGCGTCTCTACTTCCTCCGCAAACTCAGAAGAGCCAGAGCCCCGGCCCCCGGCCCCCATCAGAGAGCATTCTGACTAGCTGCATCACTGTGTGGTATGGCGCCTGCAACGTGTCCTGCCGCAAGTCCCATCAACGGATAGTGAGAGCAGCTGAGAAGATCATTGGTGTCTCTCTCCCCTCCCTCCAGGACATCTACAGCACCCGTCTCACCCACAAAGCCCTCCACATTGCAGGTGATACCACCCACCCGACACACAGCTTCTTCAGTCTGCTACCATCAGGGAGGAGACTGCGGTGTCTCCAGGCCAGGACCAACAGACTGAAGGACAGCTTCATCCACCAGGCTGTCAGGAATCTGAACTCCCTCCCGTCCTTGCCCCCCCTCCCCTCTCTTACACCATGCACCACTGTGTAACACTCGGCCTTTTCAGCCAAGTTACAAGAGTAAAATGGGGGTCGGATTTAACTGTGAGAGATGACTAGTGGTTAAAAGAATGAGACATGAAAGGAGATTGGTTTAAATAGGATAGGTGTATTTACAATGTTCACATAAAAGACTTTAAAACAACACGATAAAACCAGGTAAACTCAGTCTGTTAAAAGAATACAGTTCGCTTATCCATACCCTAAAACAGTCCAAGAATCCCAGTGTGTTGATAAGTCCAATGTGAGTGTCCACCCGTGTATATACAATCCACAGAAAGTGTAATCCAAAGTTTGTAGATGGTGTCCGGAAAGGTGAGCTCTGAAAGTGATAACTCCTCAATCCAGTTAGGTGACAGTCACCCTGTTTGTTTGTCATGCTGCTCTCTTATCCAGTTGTTGTTTCCTGCTTCCTGTCATGTGACTAGTCACATGACAGGCCAACCATACCGTTCTTAAAGACATACACACACTTAAAATGTTAAGAAGAATAAAATGGACTAAAAAACATGTAAACCAATTAAAACTCTATAATACATTAAATCATTGTAACAAATAGAGCGGTAAAACATGTTTTTTTGTGTGACAGTGTCACATAGTCCCCCCCCTTAGCTTTCACCCCTCGGGGAAGAAACTAGCCTCTCAGGAGTACTGTCATCCATTGTCCATGAAATGGGTATCCTCTTTACTGGGTGTATTAAAATGTCTTTGAAATAAATGAGATAAAACTAGGCACCCCCATGCAGGCACTAGTTTGCTGGAAGGTATTGGGGAACCATAACAGTGAAGAGGAGATCGATACCAGGCTGGGTATCCCTGGGTAGGTTGCGCTGTTCCTCCCCGGTGCTTTCTGTACCCAGCATTGCTGGCTCGTCGCTCTGTCTGTTGATTCCTCCTTCCACGTTGAACAGTTGGAGTTGATGTGCAGTGACGAGATGGTTCGGGGCTGTGGTTGATGACGTTACACCTTTTGCAGTCTCCCACGTAGCGCCAGACATCCTTTCGGACCGTTGGCCACCAGGCGACCTCCAGGATGTTGAGGAGAGTTTTTAGTCGACTGTGATGACTCTCCCTTGTCCTTTCGTGGAGGCTCTGTAGCGTTCGCTGGATCAAGGCTTTGGGAACCACTAGCTGTATTCTCTGTTGGCCGCGTTTGCCCTGGATCCTTCGGTACAGCAAGCCCTGGTGGTTGTGTACGGTGATCCTGTCTGTCTGGTGTGTGGAAGTGGAGATGGAAAGGGTGGCGTCATCTTGCTTTGCGCTGATAATTTCTTCGCTGGAGAAAGGAAGGACTGAGAAGATGTAGCTGACAGCTGGCCCTGTTGATGTCATAGCTGTGATAGTTCCTTCCGTCGCTCTGTCTTGAGTAGGTGAAGACGTGGAGATGGCAGGACGGTCCGTCCGAGGCGAAGAGGAGCAGATGGTAGACGGCACTGAGTCGGTTTCGGTAGGCGGTGGTACAGCGACTTCTGGAACGTTCTTTTCCCGGAGTTGTTTAGTCCACTGTTTATCTCTCCTCCGCAAACACTCAACAACCTCTTTCCCTAGTGCCTCTACTGCCTCTTTCACAAACTCCTCCATCTTTTGGAACTTAGTGTCCACTGCCTCTCTAAAATAAACTTCACGATTAAGATTGCTTTCGACAGAGTCTTTAAAATCCTTCTCCAGTTTTAAAATAATGTTTTTAAGAGAAAGCACTTCAGCGCATAGCTGTTCACAGTCACAGTGGTGTAAAATAGGTTTGTCACTAAAATCAGCAGGCGTATTAAAAGGAGCAGCTTTACCAAAAGGTGTCGTCATTTTTTCACCACTTCTCAACACAGCTTTCAAAATCTTTGACGTTCCCCATACGGGCCACCATATGTAACACTCGGCCTTTTCAGCCAAGTTACAAGAGTAAAATGGGGGTCGGATTTAACTGTGAGAGATGACTAGTGGTTAAAAGAATGAGACATAAAAGGAGATTGGTTTAAATAGGATAGGTGTATTTACAATGTTCACATAAAAGACTTTAAAACAACACGATAAAACCAGGTAAACTCAGTCTGTTAAAAGAATACAGTTCGCTTGTCCATACCCTAAAACAGTCCAAGAATCCCAGTGTGTTGATAAGTCCAATGTGAGTGTCCACCCGTGTATATACAATCCACAGAAAGTGTAATCCAAAGTTTGTAGATGGTGTCCAGAAAGGTGAGCTCTGAAAGTGATAACTCCTCAATCCAGTTAGGTGACAGTCACCCTGTTTGTTTGTCATGCTGCTCTCTTATCCAGTTGTTGTTTCCTGCTTCCTGTCATGTGACTAGTCACATGACAGGCCAACCATACCGTTCTTAAAGACATACACACACTTAAAATGTTAAGAAGAATAAAATGGACTAAAAAACATGTAAACCAATTAAAACTCTATAATACATTAAATCATTGTAACAAATAGAGCGGTAAAACATGTTTTTTGTGTGACAGTGTCACAACTGAACTCTGACCCCCCCCCACACACACACACACACCCACCCCCCGCCACACACACACACACACACACACACACACACACACACACACACACACACACACACACACACACTGTGACAAGCACCAGTCACTTTGTACAGCATTGGACTGACCTCATTCAACTACCTCTTCTGACAGTCTGAATAAAGACTGCTCTCTTTTTGTCACTTTAAATAGAATAGACTTAATAAGCTCTTTGCACTACACCATTAATATCCTGCATTGTCTGTTTATTTCACTGGTTTGCATCTACCATGTGCCTTATGCCACTTTATCTATTTTTTATTATTATTATTATTATTTTTTTTTTTTTTCTACATGTCCTTATTTGTATATTTGTGCGTTCTACTGTTAGTGTTTAGTGTTATCTGTATGCACCAGGGAGTAAGAGAGTAATGCAATTTCAATTCTCTGTATGTATGTACGGTACATGTGGTAGAATTGACAATAAAGCTGACTTTAACTGACTTGACTTTGACTTCAGTAACATGTTGGTGAGTTTGGTGACATCTTGTGACATATGATGGTATAAAAATATAAATATTAATATGTGGCTGTAGTACTCAATGGCTGCATATAGGTTGAAATCTATAAACCATTGTTGTAATGAACTTAACCTCTTAAGTTTTAGATTTTATCACAAGTTAGAAGTGTAGAATTAAAAAAATAAAAAAACATTTGTGTTTGCCAAAATATGCTTACAGGCAAATCTGACCCTGCTATACGGAAAAAAGAAAACGTAGGAGACAGAGTAATCATTTATTTCTAACAAGAAAATTAAAATAAAAAACAATACATTTCAATAACTCAAAAAAGTAAAATGGAACCAAATGGTGCCAAACAGGTAAGAATAAACAATAAACCTATAAACCACGAAGGACAAATTAAGGATTTTTTTTTTATCAACCACTTAACTTTGTGTCACAGAATGGCCCGTATTCCACCATCACTGATCACCCTCACCTGCACCTGATTAATGATCATGTACACCTGCTCCTCATCATCACAGCTCATCACCCCTGCTCTACTTAAGCACACTCCTCACTCCAGTCAGAGTCTGATCTTGAAGTCACAAAGCTGCCATGTTGTTGAGACCTGTGAATGCTATACGGACCTTCCCTCTACAGCGGACTGCTAGCTGAGTATACTTTCCTGAGTTACTTACCTGATGATACTTACCCTCTGTCTTCCCTCTCACCACCAGATACCTATACATCTGTGATCTCTAGATACTCACGGGCTCTCCAGGATTCCTATCCGCCACGAACCTGCCAAAGGACAGAGACACAGTCAGAATCCCAGCGCACAATCCACAATTCATCTAAGAAAGCCACTTACCTCACGCAAGGACTATCACCACTGTTGTCTCACCTAATCCTTGTAAATAAACTCACTGTTCTCAACACTCACCTTTGTGTCTGGCAGTTCCGTAACAGAAGATCAGACCATTACCGAAGATGAGGAGGAGGTTAGTTTTGGTTCCCCGAAAGGGAGGTTTGGGGATCGGCAATCTGCCGTTCACCTCGTCGAAAATGATTCCGCCTCTCGAAGCGACGATGATGGTTCCGCCGCCTGAAGCGATGATGATTCTGCCTCTCGAAGAGGCGATGATAATTCCGCCGTCCACGGCGAGGATGATGCCGCCGCCCGCGACGAAGATGGTTCCGTCACCCGCGGTTAAGTATGGGCTACCGCCCGTAATAAGGCAGGAGCTTATGGATGAGGCTATTCCCTCAGGATTCCTGGCTCCTGTCCTCTCCCCAGTGGCTGCTCCACGCCAGTGCCCTCCAGTGGCTGCTCCACGCCAGTGCCCTCCAGTGGCTGCTCCACGCCAGTGCCCTCCAGTGGCTGCTCCACGCCAGTGCCCTCCTGAGTTCCCGCTGGTTCCGCCCAGCCGTCCTGAGTTCCCGCTGGTTCCGCCCAGCCGTCCTGAGTTCCCGCTGGTTCCGCCCAGCCGTCCTGAGTTCCCGCTGGTTCCGCCCAGCCGTCCTGAGTTCCCGCTGGTTCCGCCCAGCCGTCCTGAGTTCCCGCTGGTTCCGCCCAGCCGTCCTGAGTTCCCGCTGGTTCCGCCCAGCCGTCCTGAGTTCCCGCTGGTTCCGCTCAGCCGTCCTGAGTTCCCGCTGGTTCCGCCCAGCCGTCCTGATTCCGCGCTGCAAGAGCGCCCCCTGGTGCCCGCTCCTCCAGAGCGCCCCCTAGTGCCCGCTCCTCCAGAGCATCCCCTAGAGCCCGCTCCTCCAGAGCATCCCCTAGTGCCCGCTCCTCCAGAGCCCACTCAAGGGCCCGCGCCTCCAGAGCGCCTCCTAGTGTCTGCTCCTCCAGAGCACCTCCAAGAACCCGCTCCTCCAGAGCACCTCCAAGAACCTGCTCCTCCAGAATGCCCACCAGAGGGGAGCTTCCCCATGAAAATTTTTGGGGGGGCTACATACCCTCTGCCTGGGTGGCCGGGCCCAGAGCCAAGGCCACGGAGATCCATGACCCACCATGGCCGCCCAAAAGAAATAGGCCATGGTCTCCCGAGCCTCCCGAAGCCCCGGATCCGCCATGGCCTCCCGAAGCCCCGGATCCGCCATGGCCTCCCGAAGCCCCGGATCCGCCATGGCCTCCTGAACCTCCTGTCCCGCCATGGCTTCCTGACTCCGGTTCCGCCCTGGATGCCCTCCCTGTGTCCATGTCTTCCACCGACATCCAGGGCGCCCACCCCCCCTCCCAGGTTTTATTACGTCGCGGGACGCGCCGTCCGGGAGGGGGAGGTACTGTCACAGAATGGCCCGTATTCCACCATCACTGATCACCCTCACCTGCACCTGATTAAAGATCATGTACACCTGCTCCTCATCATCACAGCTCATCACCCCTGCTCTACTTAAGCACACTCCTCACTCCAGTCAGAGTCTGATCTTGAAGTCACAAAGCTGCCATGTTGTTGAGACCTGTGAATGCTATACGGACCTTCACTCTACAGCGGACTGCTAGCTGAGTATACTTTCCTGAGTTACTTACCTGATGATACTTACCCTCTGTCTTCCTTCTCACCACCAGATACCTATACATCTGTGATCTCTAGATACTCACGGGCTCTCCAGGATTCCTATCCGCCACGAACCTGCCAAAGGACAGAGACACAGTCAGAATCCCAGCGCACAATCCACAATTCATCTAAGAAAGCCACTTACCTCACGCAAGGATTATCACCACTGTTGTCTCACCTAATCCTTGTAAATAAACTCACTGTTCTCAACACTCACCTTTGTGTCTGGCAGTTCCGTAACACTTTGTTGAATTGAGTCCATTGTGTGTGTTCAGGTGGCAGACTTAGGAAAAGTAGCCAAGTCTCGTACTGCTCAGATTAAAGAAACTATATAAAAAAAAAAAAAGATTTTGCCCAAATTTGTCCGGAAGGATGCTTGAGAGTTTAAAGGGTCTGAAGTGAGGGTGAGAGGGGAGCAACCAAAACCACTTCTACAGAAAACACATCTGAGTTTTTACTTTTTACTCCAAACCTTAGTTACTGAGATGTGATGAGACTCACTGTAGTTTCTTCAGTTTACAGTGTGGATCCTCCAGTAGAGCAGAGAGCAGCTTCACTCCTGAGTCTCCTGGTTTATCACTCAGATTCAGTTCTCTCAGGTGTGAGGGGTTTGATCTCAGAGCTGAAATCAGAGCAGACCAGCCTTTCTGTGTAATACGACAGCCGGAAAAACTGCAGAGAATATACAGAAAATTAAAAATGAGTTATTAATGCTTGACTCATGTCCAATGTAATTACTGAAGTACACAGATGTAATACATTTTATAGATATCAATTATTAAACCAGGCACAGAGAGTGACTCAGAGTCAAGTCCCATTTTAATAGACTTCAGACTCAAACTGAAATGACTCAGATTTGACTCAACAAATAGGACCCAAACATTCCCATACATATTCCCAAACTACCTGAATCTTAACCTTAACTACTGAAGAAGATTTTGTATTTTAATTTGTATTCAGCCTGCTTATAGTGGAGCGGTACAGACCGTGTACATTGTGATCATTTGTTTTCTGATTTAATACTGAAAGCAGAAAAATGAGAAAGCAGCACCTTTTTCATTTTATAAAAAGCAAAAACAGAATAGAAACAGATAGATAGAAAATGGTTAATATTTGTAGGCGGACATGAAACACACCTTTCTGCTGATTGGTCAACCAAAAATCAACTTGTGATGTACAAACACTTGTTAACAAAGGTTACAAGTTAGTCAAGATTACAATTGATGCCCAACTGGAGTCCTCACTTGATGCCAAAATGAATACATTTTGGGAAGTTGTGGGAAGACTCGTGGGAAGTTGTGTAAACTGTTCGTGTTGTATAGGTTTTTTTTTATTTATTGTTTTATTTTTTGCAACATTCATCAGATGATTTGTTGACTTGCCATTTGAGGCTCAGTCTTATTGACCAGACAATAGTTTGCTAATACAAGAAAGTACTGAATGTTGTCTAATTAAACATGGTTAATGTTATTGAAGATTTCTGCACATGTATATCTGATGTACAAACAAAGTGTCATGAAATTATACAAGCTAGCCTTATCCATGTTAATATATTTATATTTTTTGTAAACAAATTTTTCTGAAGGAAAAAAAAAGTAAAAAGGCAGAACCATAAATGGCTGTCAATTGCAAGTGACGTCACAGGTAGTGGAGAGTGCATGTGACGATTGTAAATTACATTGTAATATGGTTTATTTTTTCTTGTCTTCAAAACTTGGCTACTGTTGCAAAATGTTGAGTGATTCAAATAAACAAAATAAAAATAAAAAAAATAAAATAGAAAATAAAAAAGACTTCAAGTGATTGCGGAAGCGCAAGTGTCTGAGAGTGCAAGTGCAAAAGTCTACATCCAGACCCTTCTCCAAAAAGTGGCGGTTCTCCACAGAATGTGACTTGATGCTGATTGGACTATATATCCAGAGGCAGAGAACAAGCAGTCTAGAAGAGTGACATCTGTGGTTGAATGCAACAGAAGAAAATCCCTCCCTATCGCACTTCTTTGGTGGTGCATCGCCCACTCGCCCTAATGAAGAAGCCAACCCTGCATATATACTGTATATATACAGGTGCATCTCAATAAATTAGAATGTCGTGGAAAAAATCATTTATTTCAGTAATTCAACTCAAATTGTGAAACTCATGTATTAAATAAATTCAATGAACACAGACTGAAGTAGTTTAAGTCTTTGGTTCTTTTAATTGTGATGATTTAGGCTCACATTTAACAAAAACTCACCAATTAATTCACTATCTCAACAAATTAGAATACTTCATAAGACCAATAAAAAAACATCTTTAGTGAATTGTTGGCCTTCTGGAAAGTATGTTCAATTACTGAATATGTACTCAATACTTGGTAGGGGCTCCTTTTGCTTTAATTACTGCCTTAATTCGGCGTGGCATGGAGGATTCTCTATGGGGTTCAGGTCAGGCGAGTTTGCTGGCCAATCAAGCACAGTAACACCATGGTGAACTGAACCATTCATTGAACCAGCTTTTGGTACCTTTGGCAGTGTGGGCAGGTGCCAAGTCCTGCTGGAAAATGAAATCAGCATCTCCATAAAGCTTGTCAGCAGAAGGAAGCATGAAGTACTCTAAAATTTCCTGGTAGATGCTGCGTTGACTGAGGACTTCAGAAAACACAGTGGACCAACACCAGCAGATGACATGGCAGCCCAAATCATCACTGACTGTGGAAACTTCACATTGGACTTCAAGCAACATGGAATCTGTGCCTCTCCGCTCTTCCTCCAGACTCTGGGACCTTGTTTCCAAATGAAATGCAAAATTTACTTTCATCTGAAAAGAGGACTTTGGACCACTGAGTTATTTTTCTCCACAGCCCAGGTAAGATGCTTCTGACGTTGCCTCTGGTTCAGAAGTGGCTTGGTAGCCCTTTTCCTGAAGACATCTGATCGTGGTGACTCTTGATGCACTGACTCCAGCTTCAGTCCACTCCTTGTGAAGCTCTCACAAGTGTTTGAATCAGCTTTGCTTGACTGTATTCTCAAGCTTGCAGTCATCCCTGTTGCTTGTGCACCTTTTCCTACCCAAATTCTTCCTTCCAGTCAACTTTGCATTTAATATGCTTTGATACAGCACTCTGTAAACAGCCACACCTTTCAGTAATGACCTTCTGTGACTTACCCTCTTTGTGGAGGGCGTCAATGTTCATCTTCTGGATCATTGCCAAGTCAGCAGTCTTCTCCATTATTGTGGTTTCAAAGAACAAGAGATACCCGGAATTTATACTGTAGGGATGGTCATTAATTGAAACTCAAATGTAAATATTCTAATATTTTGAGATACTGATTTTTGACTTTCATGAGCTGTAAGCTCTAATCATCAAAATTAAAACAAAAAAACTTTTGAAATGTTTTACTTTACATGCAATGAATCTAAAATATATGAAAGTTTCACTTTTTGAAATAACTTACAAGAAAAAATGAACTTTTTCATGACACTTTAATTTATTGAGATGCACCTGTATATATATATATATATATACACACACACACACACACACACACACAAGGCCTTACAGCAGGGGTCGGCAAGTAAGTTTGGCATCGGGCCAAAAAAAATGTTCACCACTAGATGGCGGGCCAGAACATAGTCAAAGGATAATTTAAGAAGTTAATTGATGAAAAATTCAACTAGAATTGCCTGTGACAGACTGTTACAGTGTCTTTTGTAACTGGTAGTGAGCTGTTACTCTGTGATAAATCCTGTAGTAGGACAGTCATTAACAAAAAGCCACATTTGTGTGGCGGTGTCACGTAACGTGGCAAGTATCTTCATTCACCAACTTGCAACACAGACCGCCTTTCTAAAACACACATATGTGACCCTGGACCACAAAACCAATCTTAAGTCGCTGGGGTATATTTATAGCAATAGCCAAAAATACATTGTATGGGTCAAAATTATTGATTTTTCTTTTATGCCAAAAATCATTAGAACATTAAGTAAAGATTATGTTCCATGAAGGTATTTTGTAAATTTCCTACTGTAAATGTATAAAAACTAAATATTTGATTTGTAATATGCATTGCTAAGAACTTCATTTCGACAAATTTAAAGGCGATTTTCTCAATATTTTGATTTTTTTTTTGCACCCTCAGATTCCAGATTTTCAAATAGTTGTATCTCGGCCACATATTGTCCGATCCTAACAAACCATACATCAATGGACAGCATATGTATTCAGCTTTCAGGTGATGTATAAATCTCAATTTAAAAAAATCAGGCTGTTACATGCATCTGTTCTTCCTTGAGTGGCATTGACTAAAAACTTTTACTTTTCCCCCAGTTTTACTAACAAACATTTTTTTCTAATAATTCAACTTAATGAAATTGAATTATTATACTTACGTATTATTAGACTGAATTTGAATTATTTTCATTTATTTCAATAAACCTGAATGCAACATCAAGTGATTGATGATGATCCCAATCCAATATTTGTAATATCAGTCACAACCCTGTTCCTGAAGGCACCTCAGATTTGCACAGTTTGGATGAATCTCTCTTATCAAACACTTGATTCAACTCATCAGGTCATTAGTAGAGCTCTCTGTGATGTTAGCTGAGTGTGTCAAATATGAAAGACCTAAAAATATACAGAAGCAGTGTAGAGAAACACATGCCTATACTGTATAAAATAAAGTCAATAAAACAAAGACACTGTAAAATACTCACTCAATCTTTCTAGATGTTTTGATCACTGGCAGCAGCCTCAGGAGACATTCTTCTGATGGATCATATTTACTCAGATTAAACTCATCCAGCTCTTCTTCTGAGTTCAACAGCACAAACACCAGAGCCGACCACTGAGCAGGAGACAGTTTGACTCTAGAGAGACGACTGTCACTTCTTCTGCTCAGGTATGTTTTGACCTCCTGCTCTAGTGAACGATCATTCAGTTCATTCAGACAGTGGAACAGATTGATGGATTTCTCTGGAGAGCGATTCTCCCTGATCTTCTGTTTAATGTATGCAGCTGTTTCCTGATTGACATCAGAGCTGCTTACTGTCTTTCTCAGGAGGCCTTGTAAGAGAGTCTGATTAGACTCTAGTGAGAGACCTAGAAGGAACCGGAGGAAAAGGTCCCAGTGTCCGTTCTCACTCTGTAAGGCCTTGTCCACTTCACCCTTCGGTAAACTGGTCATCGGTGATCTGAACTCATTCATTAGTTCTGTGTTTTGTTCAGAAAAGGACAGCAGCTTGAATAAAGCAGCAAGAAACTCCTGAATACTCAGATGAACAAAGCTGTACACCTTTCCCAGCTGCAGTCCAAACTCCTCTCTGAAGATCTGGGTACAAACTCCTGAGTACACGGACACTTCTCTGACATCAATGCCGCTCTCTTTCAGGTCCTCCTCATAGAAGATCAGGTTCCCTTTTTCCAGCTGTTCAAAAGCCAGTTTTCCCAGAGACAAAATTGTCTTTCTAGCCTGACGAGGATCGATTTCATATTTCCCATCATACTTCTGTGTCTTCAGTTTGGTCTGAAAGATCAGGAAGTGTGTGAACATTTGTGTGAGAGTCTTGGGGATCTCTGCACTCTCTGCTTTACCCATCATCCTCTCCAGAACAGCGGCTGAAATCCAGCAGAAGACTGGCATGTGACACATGATGAACAGACTTCTTGATGATCGGATGTGTGTGACGATCCTATCAGCCAGATTCGGATCATTTATTCTCTTCCTGAAATATTCCTCTTTCTGAGGGTCGTTGAATCTTCGTACCTCTGTGACCTGGTCGACACACTCTGGAGGGATCTGATTGGCTGCTGCTGGTCGAGAGGTGATCCAGAGGAGAGCAGAAGGAAGTAGATTCCCCTTGATGAGGTTGGTCAGCAGCACATCCACTGAAGCTGATTCTGTTACATCAGACAAGCTCCGATTGTTTTGGAAATCTAGACATAGTCGACATTCATCCAGACCATCAAAAATGAACATGATTTTGTAGTCATCATAATCTGCTGACTTAAATTCCTTGGTTTCTGTATGAAGGTGGTTTAGAAGATCCACAAGACTGAGATTTTTCTGTATCAAATTCAGCTCCCTGAAAGGAAGTGGAAATATGAAATGAACATCCTGATTGGCTTTTCCTTCAGACCAGTCCAGAATGAACTTCTGCACAGAGACTGTTTTTCCAATTCCAGCGACTCCTTTAGTCAGCACAGTTCTGATGGGTTTGTCTTGTCCAGGTGAGGGTTTAAATATGCCATTGCAGTTGATTGGTGTCTCCTGTGTCTCTGGTTTCCTGGACACTGTCTCACCTCATGTTCATTATTGACCTCTCCACTGCCTCCCTCTGTGATGTAGAGCTCTGTGTAGATCTCATTCAGACGTGTTGAGTCTCCATGATTGGACATACCTTCATTGATTCTCTGATATTTGTCCTGTAGTCTGGATTTGATCTTTTGTTGATACACAGTCATCAGTTCTGAACAAAGGAAATAATTGTTGTTATTGGCAGAGCAATATTTTAGAAATGTATTTTTAGGTTTGATATGTTAGATATATCATGACATTCAGGTACATTACTGACTGAAGACAGAAGGTTCATGATAAAAATACAGGCACTAATCTGCTGATCCAGAGCTCTTACTGGTCTGTAGTGTGTTAGCGAGGTCTGTCTGGTTCATCTTCATCAGGATGAGCAGTGTGATCTTCAGAAGCCCCTCTCTGACACTGTTATGATCCTCATCATCATAATGGTCTCTTTCAGAGCATTCTGGGTAATTTGGACTCAGTAGTCTCTTAAAGCTTTTTAACTCATAAATAATTTTGTGCTCAAGCTCCTGAAATCATAGTAAATATTCAAACAATAAACCTCCATTCAGTCACAGAGAAGATGAACCAAAGTTTCAATACACAAGAGTCAAGGCATGAATACTAATAAACATCACTGAATTATATCACACCTGCTGATACATATCTCACAGAAGTGAGTACACCCCTCACATTTTTGTAAATATTTTATTATATCTTTTCTTGTGACAACACTGAAGAAATGACACTTTGCTACAATGTAAAGTAGTGAGTGTACAGCTTGTATAACAGTGTAAATTTGCTGTCCCCTCAAAATAACTCAACACACAGCCATTCATGTCTAAACCACTGGCCACAAAAGTGAGTACACCCCTAAGTGAAAATGTCCAAATTGGGCCCAAAGTGTCAATATTTTGTGTGGCCACCATTATTGTCCAGCACTGCCTTAACCCTCTTGGGCATGGAATTCAACAGAGCTTCACAGGTTGCCACTGGAGTCCTCTTCCACTCCTCCATGATGACATCACGGAGCTGGTGGACATTAGAGACCTTGCGCTCCTCCACCTTCCATTTGAGGATGCCCCACAGATGCTCAATAGGGTTTAGGTCAGGAGACATGCTTGGCCAGTCCATCACCTTTACCCTCAGCTTCTTTAGCAAGGCAGTGGTCGTTGTCATGTTGGAATACTGCCCTGCGGCCCAGTCTCTGAAGGGAGGGGATCATGCTCTGCTTCAGTATGTCACAGTACATGTTGACATTCATGGTTCCCTCAATGAACTGTAGCTCCCCAGTGCCAGCAGCACTCATGCAGCCCCAGACCATGACACTCCCACCACCATGCTTGACTGTAGGCAAGACACACTTGTCTTTGTACTCCTCACCTGGTTGCCGCCACACACGCTTGACACCATCTGAACCAAATAAGTTTATCTTGGTCTCTTCAGACCACAGGACATGGTTCCAGTAATCCATGTCCTTAGTCTGCTTGTCTTCAGCAAACTGTTTGCGGGCTTTCTTGTGCATCATCTTTAGAAGAGGCTTCCTTCTGGGACGACAGCCATGCAGACCAATTTGATACAGTGTGCGGCGTATGGTCTGAGCACTGACAGGCTGACCCACCACCCCTTCAACCTCTGCAGCAATGCTGGCAGCACTCGTACGTCTATTTCCCAAACACAACCTCTGGATATGACGCTGAGCACGTGCACTCAACTTCTTTGGTCGACCATGGCGAGGCCTGTTCTGAGTGGAAGCTGTCCTGTTAAACCACTGTATGGTCTTGGCCACTGTGCTGCAGCTCAGTTTCAGGGTCTTGGCTATCTTCTTATAGCCTTTTTTGTGATGTGTCTACGTTTTTTTCAACATTACATGTTATCAGAGGTGTCAAGTAACGAAGTACAAATACTTCGTTACCTTACTTAAGTAGAAATTTTGGGTATCTATACTTTACTGGAGTAATTATTTTTCAGCTGACTTTTTACTTCTACTCCTTACGTTTTCACGCAATTATCTGTATTTTCTACTCCTTACATTTTAAAAATAGCCTCGTTGTTTTCATTCCGGCTTGTCATCGTTAAAAGAAAAAACAAAAAAACCTATCCAGATAAATCGTGCCATCCGGATAGAGTGAATTTGATTGTGGTTGAATGAGAAGTATAAACATATACCATTCCGACAACCTATTGGTTTGTACGCGATCCATCGCACCTGCACATGACACAAATCACGTCACACTCCAGCAAGGACATAGCCAGAGTTGGGGTCGTTAGATTATTTCTTAAAAGTTATTATTTCTCCACTACTGGCTCATTTATCAAATGGGTGCTTTCTCTCCGTCCTCTGCAAATTAAGCTACAGTAGTTCGGTAGAGAGAGACATTTGAATAAATTATCATTTGCGATTGACAATGCGATTGACAATGTTGTGATAAGTAGGCTATACTAACTTTGTAACTTGTTACCCCCAACACTGGACATAGCAGACGTATGTAGCCAAGTACGAAGATGTCCGTGGCAGAGACTCCAGAAGAGAACTCGAGGATTATGAGTTATTATTTATTTTTATTTTTTGATTAATCACTTGGATTAATCATTCATTATGACAGCACTAATGTTTATTGTATATAGACAACCATACAAGGGTAATTGTTACTAAGCCTGCCCTGGGTACACCAATTTTCTTGTCCGTTGCCCTCACAGTTTCCTGCAGCTAAGCTTGGATGTACATTTACATTCCAATAAAGGTTATTAATGACATGCCTCTGAAGTTTGACTATTTGCACCAGTACAATACTTATAGGCAACTAGTCATCATATCTTCCGCTCCATGAAACACGTTAATGATCAGTAGTACACATATATGTTTTTTAATGTATTTGCATTGTACTAAAATGTGTTCATTTTCAATGGGCATATATGCGGCTGAAACAGGTAGCCTAGTGCATCCCAAATTTTTCAACATTAACATTTTAATATAACATTATAGTCATTATGGCCTTCAGAAAAATGTTTTTTTGGAGGAGGTGGGGTAGTGCACAATAGGCCCCTGTGGTGCGGCCTAAGCTTTTGTCCTTAATGGCATTTTTTTCCTTACATTACTTTTACTTTTAGTAAGTAGTTTTAGTAAGTAGTTTTGAAACCAGTACTTTTACACTTTTACTTGAGTAAAAAGCTTGAGTTGATACTTCAACTTCTACAGAAGTCTTTTTAAACCCTAGTATCTATACTTCTACTTGAGTAATGAATGTGAATACTTTTGACACCAGTGCATGTTATAAATGCATGTAAAGGGAGCCAAAGGCCTGGTAATTGCTGCTGTTACACTTACAGGACGATCATATCCTTGTTTAATAGTCTATTGACCAAACATTTAATTCAAATATACACTTAATCTTTATTTTTTTGCCACCTTTTTGCTATGGATGACACAGCATCTATAATTTCTTCAACAAAAAACATGTGGACATCACAACCCTTACAAAAATTAACCATGGTTTTCGTGGTAAAACTGCTTAATTTTCTTTTGCGTGATTTCTGAATGCTTGAGACCATAAAATCAATCAGACAACTGTATTATTGCCATAGGCAACTGTCTAGAGCTACAATTGTAATTTGTAAATAATACAATTTAATTACTTTTATATTTTATTTAAGTTCTATTATGGTAGGTTTTTTTTTTTTACTTTCATAATATTTGAGGGAGGAGGCACAATAATAAAATACTGCTCAGGGCACCCATTTGGCCAGCAGTGGCCCTGATAAAAATGTCTCCACAATCTGCTTTTGAAGAAATATCGTAGTATTGTGCTACAGCACATATTCTATCAGCTGCAGTTCTGGCGCCGCCGTATCAATATACTGTACAGCGCCACATACATTCACATCAGTAAGAAGATATTTTGAAGAATGTGGGTAACCAAACAGTCGCTGGTCCACATTGACTTTGACAGTCGGGAAAAACATACTATGGAAGTTACTGTGGACCAGCAACTGTTTGGTTTTCCACCTTCTTCAAAATAGCATTTATGTTTAGCAGAAGAAGGAAACTCGGGTTTAAAACAACTTTTGAGTAAATGAAGGTATAAAAATAAAACACTTTCCTATTTTAATTCTTGGGTGAATTATTCCTTTAATGTTTATAAAACACCAAACACAAAGAGAAAAATCACTCACTGCTCTTGACTGAAAAAACTTTAAATCAGTTTCTTTAATAGGAATCAATCTATATTGTTACGGGGCTGACGAGACGTGAGACATGCGGATCCATATGCAAAGCTTTATTATAAGACATGGTCAATACAGGCAGGGTCGGACAGTAGCAAACAGGTATAACAAAGACAGGGCAGAGAATAATCCAAGGGCAAGCGTGGGTCTACGATCGGCAAACAGTATCCAGAGGGCTAGGCAGAGAGACAATCCAGGAGAACGAGCAATAATCCAAGCGAGGTACAAACAGAGTCCAAAGGGCAAGGCAGAGAGAATAAACCAGGAGCACGGGCAGGAATCAACACACAGGAATTCTAACTAGGAAAATACTGGGAACGCTTTGTAATGCAGCGGGGCTAACAATACTCAGCAGAGAGCAAGGGAAAGTCCAGAGCTTAAATAGTGTGTGTGATTGGGTGATGGTGATTGTGAGATGGTTCTCAGGTGCAAGGGGTGATCAGTGTGAACAGCTGTGTTTGTGCAGTGGATGATGGGAAATGCAGTCCTTGAGTGATCTGTGGCTGACTGTGTGGTGTGAAAGTCAATGTGATGGGTGAGTGACCTCTGGTGGTGAATAACCAGAAGTTCATGGCCAGGATTTGTGACATATATAGTGTTTTATTTTTATATTTGTTCATTCAGTTTCTTGAATGCTCATACTAAATACACCTATTGTAGCTACCTGAAAATAAAACACTCTTTATTTTATTTGTGTATTGTGTGTATTTGTAATGTGTATCTTTGTTCTGATTTTTTAATAACAAAGATAAAATAATGACAAAGATTTTTATCTTCACCCACTTTGGCCTTACTTTTTAATATTTTGTTACCTTGAAAGGCTTTGTCTTTATAATAGGGAAATTAGTTTGGCAGTAATGCTAAAACAGCTTGCAAAATAGAAGAACCAACATGACAAAGAACAATGATAAAATCGTGAATCGTGATACCCCTAGCCGAGGGGATTGTGACCCCTAGCGATTGTGCTCTTGTAATGCCATTTCGCCTCTGCCCCTCCGGAGGCCTGTGCATGCCACTGCCGGGGAGAGAAAATGGCTAATTGGGCCAAATTTGGACATTTTCACTTAGGGGTGTACTCACTTTTGTGGCCAGCGGTTTAGACATTAATGGCTGTGTAAGAAATTATAGTCTGCCTCGACCCAGCTTCCACCCATATTGTGTAAACTATACTCCTTTCCCTACAAAGAGCTTAATTATCATAGAAGTAGTTATTTCCTTTAAAAGAATATGTAAATAGTATCTCCGGAGTGATACTTCGTCACTTATAGCAGGGGAACGACAGTAGGCCACCGAGAACCATCTGCTGACCAAAAGGGTACAGGAAACAACTGATAGGGACTCTATTTGATCTTATTACCTTAACATTTGGTCGTTCCCACCTGAAAGTCTACCAAAGATGTGGGAGCAGAAGGCTATCGCTTTCATGGTTATCCGCAATTTACATTTAAAACGAAACTTCATTTACATGTTGAGCAGGAAGATGAATGTAATACTGTATAAAAGGTTTGAACTTAGGATGTTCGAGGTTCATTTCTACTCCGTTGGACCCAAGGTACTACATGTGCTTTGTCACTGCTATGCTGCCATAAACATCTTCATCAAGATCTTCAAAGTCATCATCATTTTTTCTTACATTGGCGAGCCACCCAGCGCGGGGATTTGAAAAAGCAGGGAAAGGTAAGAAAAGCGGGTTTCTTTCTTTTTGCTGGTTTTGTCAGGGAACCTCCTCGTTTAAAAAAATCTAGAAAAGAAATGGTAAGGATACAATAGAATTTAGTTTATTCAGTATTAGCAGGAGGAGTTCTTAAGCCTATTCTGTACAAATTCTGTTTAAGATTCTAACGGAACTGAATCAGCCCGAAGCAGTGTGGTGGCAGAATTTGTATTAGAATTGTTGTTTCTAAAGTAATTGAAGCAAAGTGCTTAAGTCAAGGTTTCTAAAGTAACTGAAACTTGGTGTTGGTCTGTTATAATTCTGTTAAGATTCTAAAGTAATTGAATCAGCCCGACGTAGTGTGGTAGCAGAACTGTATTAGACCTATTGTTTCTAAAGTAACTGAAACAGAGTTGTAAGTTTCTAATGTAATTGAAACTGACTGTGAAGTTGTGATAGTTCTGATGCAATTCTAAAGTAACTGAATTGACCCGATGCAGTGTGGTCACAGAATTATTTCATAACTGTTGTGTTATAGTGTAGTGAGTCCGATGCACCGTGACTCTGTGAAGTTTAAAACAGTAACCCGAAGCAGTGTGGTTTTTGCCCAATGCACGGTGGCACTGTTTTTAATCTGATAAATATCAGTTTGAGCCGAAGAACTGTGGCTAGAAAAAGGCTGTTTGAGAAAAATATAAAAAGAGACCCGACATATTGTGGTTTTGTCCGATGTACTGTGACAAACATTTTTATATAGTTTTTTTTTAAACAATTGCAGAAATTGAAGCTGTAAAATGCTTGGTTTGTCTGAAGCATGAGACATTGGAAGTTTAAAGGCACAACGAGTGTGGCTATCTTGTTCATATGGTACGAAGTACTGGAACTATGAATACATAGACTAACAGATATCTTAAAGATAAAGTGTAGTCATTTAAAAAAAAAAGAGAGAGAACAAAGTTTTGAATTACCATACGTAGTTCAATAAGATTTTGAAAATGGAAGAAATGATTGTTAAATACATCGTAAACACGGCACTCAGGGAATGTTTGATGGAATAGAGAAGATTATTGATAAACCATATGAATGGGCCATCTCTAAATTTGAAAACTATCCAAAAATGCCTAGGAACAAAAAAGGAAAAATTGCCAATGCGCTTCAAGCTGTTCTTGCATCATACAAAATAACTAAGAGGAGAGTAGATGAGCAAGAGGCTGAAAATGAGCGACTCTGTTTAGGAGTAATATCTACAAAAAATTACCATGCAAGTGAAACAATATGGAAAGAAGAAAAGATTAGGATGCAGAATGAGATCACACGTCTTACAACTAACAATAATATGCTTAGATCCTCTGTAGAAGCATTGTCCAACGATGGACGAGGAAGCAAAGATTGCTTGTCAGTTTATGATAAAGAATGGTACAACTAAGAAAAACAGCAGTAAGACACCGTTAGGGGTCACGCTGTTTAACCCAATTCCAGGAATGCTAGATTTGCAGGAAGATGAGAGTTTGGAAAGAGATTCTGAGTCATTCAGGTCTATGTATTCTGACTGCACAGCTAGATTCCCTATGGCACCAATTCATGCTACCACAACTATGCGTAATAGTGAGGAAGGAGAAGAACCAATGACCTCTACCATGGTCAGAGGGTTTAATCAAAATGAACTGGAAGCTGTGATCAACAACATTCAAAAATTTGACCCTGCCAAGTGAGATCCATTAGATTTTCTGAAAAAAATTTGAAGAACATGCTGAGGTTTACAAATTTACAGATGGTGATGCATGCATTTTGTTAAGAATGTGCTTACCTGACACTTTGTCTGGGGCCTTAACTCAGAAAGTAAAGGACAGAACTGCAAATAAGTCAGAGAGGAAACAGGCATTTCTTGAAGTCTTAGGTGTGATGTCAGTTAACTGGGATAAAATATATGAAATTCAAATGAGGAAAGGGGAGCATCCAGCTACATTTTCAGAATTATAACTGGAGACGTTTAAAACATTCAGTGGCGATTCTGGTATTACTCAGAATGATGTCCGTTTCAAGTCTGCCTTGATTAGCAAATGTGACCCACTCACCTATTCTGCTGTGACAATGCTTGTGACACCTCAATCTGATTATAGTGACATTATTGCTAAGATGACACAGTTTTACAATAATAATGCTAATACAAAAAAACACATCCTGTGTCTGTAATAAGTGCTAAAAAGCCATATCAGAGCAGTGGTCGTAAGGTCTCTTGGAAAAGAGAAGATCATGTTAGTGGAGAAAGAGAGGAGAGACCACCTCCTTATAACCCTGATAATCTCCCAGTATGCTATTCATGTGGCAAAGAGGGGCATATTTCTAGGGAATGTACATTTTCCCTTAAGAAAACAGGTCCAAAAATTGATTTACATCAACTACAGGCCAAAGCAGACAGGCTGAGTAAGGAGAACGAGGAACTGCGTTCTCATATGGAGAAGCAGACCTCTCACGGCAAGTCTTTTTCAGCATAGGGATCTAAGGCCTCCATAACACATGTAGCACCACTGTCACGAGACAACCATGGTAGACCAATCGTAAATATTGCTGTTGGAGGCCGATGCAATGATTGGTTAGTGGATTCTGTTACTTCCTTAACAATTCTTCATTCAGATAATCCCTCACAGAAAAGTAAAAATACAATAACGTTAGAGGGTTTTGATGGCACAATTTCTCTAGCATCACAAACAGATAACATGGCATTTCAGATTGGCAAAGATGAGTTTAAAGAAAAAGCCTGGCTCAGCAGAACTGGTGATGGTCACAGTATCCTAGGTTCAGACATTATGACCAAGCGTGGTTATGTTATTGACTATGGCAACAATTGTATCTGGCGTAATCCTCAGACTGGAGACAAATTGGTGGAGATTTCTGATGTACATGCTGTACATGCAATCAAGAAGTCGGAGGATTATGATTTAGATGCTTTGTTGCCAGTGGACGATTTCGAACTATCTGAACTCTGGAGTAAAAACAGAGGTGTTTTTGCTATTTCGAAACATGATTGTAGCCGAGTTGATACTAGTGTGATGGAAATGAAGATTCAGGGGCACGACCCACCCTCTCTCAGACAGTATAATTATCCAGATGAAGCAAATTCATATATACAGCGTACTGTGGATTCTTTATTATAACAGGGTGTCATCAGACCATGCTTTTCTCCATCATTAGCCCCAATTTGGCCTGTGCGCAAACCAGATGATTCTTGGAGATTATGCATAGACTACAGGGAACTTAACAAATGTACACAGACGTGTGCACCTGTAGTGGCTTCCACACCAGATGTGTTAGCATCTCTTTTACCAGAAGCTAGCTATTACTCTGCCCTTGATGTGTCCAATGGATTCTGGTCAATTCCATTACATCCAGAATGTCAGTATAAATTCGCTTTTAAGTTCAGAAGCACGCAGTACACATGGAATGTTCTTCCACAAGGTTTTGTGAACTCACCTACACTGTTCCACCAGTGTTTAGCTAAAATACTGAAACGGTTTTCTAAGCCTGAATGTCTGATTCAGTATGTGGATGATTTGTTGTTACAGACAGCTACTAGGGAAGAACATCTCACTTTACTGGCAGAATTGCTTCAGTTACTAAAAGAGGCTGGACTAAAATTGAATCCAAAAAAAGCTCAGTTCCTCAAGTCGGAGGTAACTTATCTAGGCATCAAGATATGTAAAGGGGGCGTACACCTGATCCACACAAGGTGGAAATTATTCAGAGACTCCCAGTTCCAGTATCAGTAACAGCTTTGAGGTCATTTTTAGGCATAGTGGGATTTTGTAGAGAATTCATTGAAGGCTTCGCAGATATTGCAAAACCTCTCAACACTCTTCTTTCAGGAAAAAAGAAGAAAAACGATTCTTTAGATTGGGGTCCCGATCATCAGACAGCGTTTGAAAAATTGAAAGTGGCACTGATTGAAGCTCCAGCCTTGCGCAATCCAGACAGAACACAGCCATTTATTTTGCAGACAGCTGCAACTGAGGAAGCTCTTTCAGCTGTCCTCCTTCAAGAAGTTCAGGGAAATCTGCGTCCTACTGCGTATGCTTCTCGAGTACTTTCCCCAGTTGAAAAAGCTTTTAACTCCTGTACAAGACACCTCCTGTCCGTCCACTGGGCAATGCCACATTTTGAATACATTTATGGTTTCAATGAAGTAACATTACATACTCCGCACACACCTTTGCAGCTTCTTTTAAACGGGAAGGTGAAGGGAGTGTCCAGTGCCAGACTAGGCAGGTGGACATTAGAATTAGGGTCTACAAATTTGAAAACTGTATACAAGCCCAACTCGATGCTTCCCCGAACACTCCTATATGAAGGTACACCACACACTTGTGAAGATGAACACACCCGCCCCCCTGAAAGTGTATTTGAGGTAAAAGCAATTGAAGGAGCTGTGGATGTGTATGTTGATGGTTCTAGATATTGGCAAGATGGGCAATATCATACAGGATTCGCCATCCATTCTGACAAAGGAAATTTTCTGTATAAATGTCCACCCCATTTTTCAGCTCAGAAAGCAGAGGTGACAGCCGTACTACAACCGCTAGAGGTAATTTCAGATTCAGATTTGAATATCTATTCGGATTCTGCCTTTGTAGTTAATTCTCTTACAGAATATCTTCCAATTTGGCAAAAAAGGGGTTTTACCAGTGCAGATGGTCAACCTTTGACTCATTGTGGTCCAATTCAGGCTTTGTGGTCAGCTGCGAAGAATAACATCCATAAGATTGCTTTGTTGAAAGTCAATGCACACCAGAAGCAAGGGACAGACAAGCATGGCGATGGAAATTTAATTGTTGATGAGTTAGCAAAGAAAGCTGCTGTGGAGGGAGTACCACATTGATCAAATGAAATCCTACAAACATTCAGAAGGCAATCCTACAGAGCAGTGTGTATAGAAAAAAATAATAGTGTGTAAATAAAAGTGTGTATGTGTGCTTTCATTTTATCAGTATATTGTTTGCTGTGCTATGTGAAAAGGGAAAAAAAAATAAAAAAAATAAAAAAAGGGGGGGGGGGTAATTCTTTCTGTTTGCATGTGTTTTTCAGAAATTCTTAACCAAGAGATATAAAGATGTGGCGATGGGTCCTGACAGTGGTCCTGCCAATGATGGTGACGATGCAAGAGTGCCCAGAACTGCAACCAGCACTCCCTTCTGGCTTGATGACGAAACCATATCAAGGGGTGCTGATCAACAACATCCAATGGATTCACGTTCCAGTTCTAGTAAATCTGACAGCATGGTCTGAGGGTAGAAGCTCCTCCTCAGTCTCTCAGTTTTTGCCATCATGCTCCTGAAGCGCTTGCCCGATGGCAGTGTGATGAAAAGACGGTTACCGGGGTGATTTGAGTCCTTGATTATTTTTGCAGCTCTGCTATTGCAGCGTTTGAGGTAGATGTCCTGCAGGGAGGGGAGGGCAGACCCAGAGATGCGCTCAGCTAAGCGCACGACTCTCTGCAGAGCTTTGCAGTCCTGATTTGTGGCGTTACTGTACCACACTGAGATGCACTGAGTCAATACACTTTCTATGGCCCCTGAATAGAAAGTTTTCAGGATTGCTGGTGAGACCCCGAATTTCCTCAGCTGTCGCAGATGGTACAGTCTTTGCCTGGCTTTCTTGACCTGTGTTTGAATGTGTGCAGTCCAAGTCAGGTCCTCGGAGATGTTTACACCGAGGTACTTGAAGCTGCTCACCCTCTCCACAGGGGTCCCGCTGATCATAAGAGGAGTGTAGGGCCGCTGCTGTCTCTTCCTGAAGTCTACAATCAGCTCTTTAGTTTTGCTCACGTTCAGAGAGAGACAGTTGTCCTGGCACCATGATGTTAGTCTCTCTACCTCACCCAAGTATGCGGTCTCATCATTGTTGGAAATGAGGCCCAGAACCACAGTATCATCAGCAAATTTCACAATAGAAGTGGAGCTGTGAGAGGACACACAGTCGTGTCTGTAGAGAGAGTAGAGCAGGGGACTCAGAACTCAGCCCTGCGGGGCTCCTACGTTCAGGGTGATGGAGTTGGAGGTGAACTGGCCCATTTTCACCACTTGTGGTCTGCCGGTGAGGAAGTCTTGGATCCAGTCACAGAGTGTAGTGTTTAGGCCGAGGTCTGAGAGTTTGACAGCTAGCTTGGTGGGGACTATAGTATTGAAAGCTGAGCTATAGTCAATGAATAGCAGTCTGACATAGTTGCCATTTTTGCTGTCAATATGAGTGAGGGAGGAGTGCAGTACCTGAGAGATGGCTTCATCAGTAGACCTATTTGGGCGATAGGCAAACTGAAGAGGGTCCAAGGTAGCAGGGATGGAGGAGCATATGTGTTTCTTTAAAAGTCTCTCAAAATCCTTCATGGCTGTTCATGTGAGGGCAACTGGACGATAGTCATTCAGGCAAGAGGGTTTACTGTTCTTAGGCACAGGGATGATGACAGATTTCTTAAATGAGGTGGGAATCACAGAGGTAGCAAGGGACTCATTAAAGATGGAAGTAAACAAACCAGCAAGCTGATCGGCGCATGATCTCAGGACGCGGCCGGTAATCCCATCAGGTCCGGCGGTTTTCTTGATGTTTACTCTCCTTAATTCTCTCCGAACCTCGTCCTCCGACACGGTGATAACATGATCAACATCGCTGCTCTGTCTGCTGCTTCCTGACGCGCTGATCGGCAGAGTAGTGCCGCCGTTGCGTTCGAAGCGGCCGTAGAAGGTGTTTAGCTCTTCGGCCAGCAATGGATCTGCACTCACCACGGCAGAGGAGTTATTTCCAGAGGAACAGATGGTCTTCAGGCCCTGCCACATGCGTCGAGAGTCATTGAGCTGAAAATGTAACTCAGTTCTCTCTCTGTATCGGAGTTTAGCAGCTCTAACTGCCCGTCGGAGAGCATAACATGATGCTTTGTAATTGCTCATGTTTCCTGACAAAAGACCGGCGTTGTATGCGGCAGTGCGTTGGTTAATCGCAGCACGGATTGTTCTGTCCACCCACGGTTTCTGATTAGAGAATGTCCTTATTGTTACCGTTTCAGTGGCTTGGTTGGTTAGCATGTAAACAAAGCTTAATGCTACATCCGTGAACTCGCTGACGTCAGCTGAACTCGCCCGGAATATGTCCCAGTCGACAACATCAAGAGACGCCTGTAGCATAGCTTCAGAGTGGGAGGACCAGCGCATCACTTCCCTCACCCCCGGGGATTCCTGAACGATCCTTTGTTTATATTCCGGTGTGAGGAAAATGGCCGCGTGGTCCGATTTACCAAAAGCCGGCAGGGTCCGAGCTTTATAGGCATTCTTGAACTGAGTGTAGCAGTGATCCAGTGTATTCGGTCCTCTAGTTGGACAGGATACATGCTGATGGAAGTTCGGCATGACCTTCCTGAGGTTGGCTTAGTTAAAGTCCCCTGCGATGATAGAGGCAGCGTCAGGGTGTTTGTTGATGTAGCCGCTGAGCTCTTCGTGAAGTTTGGACAAAGCCAAGCTCATGTCTGCCTGAGGTGGAATGTAGACGGCAGTAGCGATAACCGCGGAGAACTCACAGGGTAAATAGAATGGGCGGCAGATAATGGAGAGATGTTCCAGATGAGGCGAGCAGGAACGCGACAGAATGGAGATATTCCTGGGGTCGCACCATTTCTTGTTAATCATGAAACACACTCCACCACCTTTGATTTTTCCGGCCTCGGCGGTTCTGTCCATCCGTATAACAGGACGGTGTTACAGCGGTGTCCGGGACCGAGGGAGTGAGCCATGTTTCAGACAAACAAAGGATGTTACAGTCCCTAATGTCCCGTTGGAAACTTATCCTGGCTCTAAGATCGTCCATCTTATTTTCCAAGGATTGGACATTAGCGAGCAGAATACTGGGGAGAGGGGGGCTGTGAGCGTTTTTTCTCAGTCTGTCACGAATTCCAGCGCGTCGCCCGTGGTGTTTCTTTCGCCTCCTGGGATTATTCGGGTGGCCTTTGTTAACCTCGGCGTTCCGAAGAATCTCCGCTGGCCACGCTGGATCCGTGGATAAAGTGTCCAGAAGCAGGTTAGTGCAGCGGTATCCAATGTCCAAAAGTGTTCTTTTGTCATAAATAGATAGTGCAGACGTTAAGCGTGTAAAAAGAGAAAGTAAAAATACGTAAAAGAGTATATAAAAACACAAATTGAGCGGAGCCATCCTTTAACGTCGACTAAACACAGCAGCGCCGGAAGCGGAAGCAGGTCAGCTCTTAAGGTAATATTACCTTTCCGTTCCGCTCACATGCTCTGCAACAAAACCTGTGAAGGGTTGAACCTTTGAAGGACTTGTTCATCAGCCTCCTTGGCAGCTTCTTCAAGATCAGCATTGGGAGCTTTGAGTTCAAGTTGCCTGTTATTTCTAACTTCTCTCTGAAAGAATTGGTCAAAAAACTTTAGAGTTTTAAAAATATGTCATGATGAGCCACAGAAAGAGAGGCTACTATGTGTAAATGAATTACGGATTACAGTTTGGAAAAATAGGAAAGGAAAACTGAGAGAGAGAGAGAGAGAGAGAGAGAGAGAGAGAGAGAGAGAGAGAGAACCTTTACAAGAGATGGCTTCTTAAAAGAGCTGCTGGAGTATGTGATCAGAAAGATTTTTAATGTTTTTTAATTAAAGAAGTTTCTTCTGCTCATCAAGGCTATGTTTATTTGATGTAAAATAAAGAAAAAATAATAATATTGTGAAATATTATTACAATGTAAAATAATGGTTTTCTATTTTAATATACATTAAAATCTAATTTATACCTTTAATGCACAGCTGATTTTTCAGCATCATTACTCCAGTCTTCAGTGTCACATGATCCTTCAGAAATCATTCTAATGCTGATTTATTATCAATGTTGTCAACAGTTGTGCTGCTTAATATTTTTTTGGAACCTGTGATACTTTTTTTTAGGATTCTTTGATGAATAAAAAGTTCAAAAGAACAGCATTTATTTAAAATACAAATATTTTCTAACAATTTACACTACCGTTTAAAAGTTTGGGGTCAGTAATTTTTTATTCTTTCTTTTTTTTGAAAGAAATGTATAGTTTTATTCAGCAAGGATGTGTTAAATTGATAAAAAACGATAGCAAAGACTGATATTGTCAGAAAAGATTTATATTTTGAATAAATGGTGTTCTTTTTAACTTTTTATTCATCAAAGAATCCTGAAAAAAGTTTCACAAGTTCCAAAAAAAATTATATTTGGCAGCACAACTGTTGCCAACATTGATAATTCTAATAATAAATCAGCATATTAAAATCATTTCTAAAGGATCATATGACACTTAAGACTGGAGTAATGGCTGATGGAAATTGAGCTTTGCATCACAGGAATACATTATATTTTAAAGTATATTAAAATAGAAACCATTATTTTATATTGTAATAACATTCTGCAATATTACTGTTTTTTCTGCAATTTTGATCAAATAAATATAGCCTTGATGAGTATAAGAGACTTCTTTAAAAAACATTACACGTCTTACTGATCCCAAACTTTTGAACGGCGGTGTGTATATATTAGTGCTGTCAATCGATAAAAAAACAACAACTAATTAATCGCACATTTTTCTGAAATTAATCGCAATTAATCCCACCTAACATTAAAGTTTTTAAATATACTTTTATATTGCAATAATTTCACATTCAATCTTCCAAGTAATGTACAAACAACATAAAGACAGTATATATTTTATATTTGTTTAATGGCCTCTTTTTTATGACTGAAGGCCAGTATCACTGATACCAATTAATACTGATTTTCCTATAAAAATGTTTCCTAATATTTAACCATTGACTATAGCCATTCAACTTTACATTATAATTAAGAGCTATCAATTTCAACATTTATTAGAAAATAAAAATAGTTATTAAAATAAAAAAAGTTATTAAAAATAACTTCTAATTTAAGTGAACTTAAAACAATCTTCACATAAACCCATTATAATAAATGTCATATTTATCTACCTGTGCCCCTCAGCAGAAATATACAGAAATTGAATAAAGTTATCAAACACTAAATTCTAAACTAAATACAGATGAATCCTTAAAACTATAAAAGTTATTGATTTCCTCTTTTTTCTTTTGTTCTTAAAATAGAAACCATTATTTTATATTGTAATAACATTCTACAATATTATTTTTTTTCTGTTTTTTTGATCAAATAAATGTAGCCTTGATGAATATAAGAGACTTCTTTAAAAAACATTACACGTCTTACTGATCCCAAACTTTTGAACGGCAGTGTATATATATACATACATATATATATACAGTGCACAGCATAAATGAGTACACCCCCTCTGAATAAATATAAAATATGTATTTTCTTAATGATCACAAATATAATTCATGGAAAGATGGCAAAATTGAAATGTATTAAACATATACTTAATAAAAACGACAAAATATATGCCAACATTTTCTGTAAGATAAGTAAATTAGCCAATTTAGTTTAAATGAAGGACTGCAGAAATGAGTACACCCTAGATTTAATTCAGCAAATGTTTAATATTCTAGTACTTAGTATGTCCTCCAGAACTTTAAGTATACTGCTCTGACCCTTCTTGGCATTGAGTGTACAAGTTCATGACAAATTTTCACATCTGTCCTGTTTAACTCCTGGAGGACGACCTCCTTAAATGCTCTGGTCTTTAATGGCAAGTTTTGCTCAGCTCGTCTCTACAGAATCCCCCACAGCTGCTCAAGAGTGCTAAGATTGAGTGAAATACATGTCCACTGAAGGATTTTCACCTTGGGAGAATGAATATCTTCATTGTCATGCTGAAAAAATGCCCAATAATGCAGGGAATGAGGGGAGGGTAGCATCTTCTGTTTCAAGTTTTTGTATTCCATCACACAGTAGTGTGTGAATTCATGACAGCGTTGATAAAGCACAACTCCCTCACACCTTCAGCACTCATTCATCCCTATAGAAGAGCTTTACTACCACTGAACGTCACTGTGGGTACCAAACACTTCTCACTGTACTCCTCCTCTAGCAACAACAGAACATTTTGGATGCTTTTGGATCTGAAATGATTGACTTGGTCTCTTGAGACCAGAGTATGGATTCCCAGAAGTCTCTATTTTGTAGATATGGGCTTTGGAAGAGGTTAAATGAGTTTATTTTGCTTTGGCTACAGTAGGGTAATTCTAGTGGTGACAACAACCATGCATGTCACTTCTGCAGGCTGCGTCATACTCTGTGAGATAAAGTGTCACTCTTTTCATAGCTTTTGCCGGCTCTGAGACACTTGCATGTTATTTCTCCTGCTCTTTTTCTAGCAAAAATTCACTCATCACTAAATTAAAACTTAAAGTGAAGACCTGATTATTTCATGAGCCTTGTCACAAGTCCATTGTTTTTGAATGTCGGTGCTACTTATGCTAAATTTTCACACTTAAAACAATAATTTGGTATTCCTCTTGTACCATTGTCCGCTTTTATGCTAAGAAATAGGTCAACTGGCAGTTCTCTCACAAGTGGTTCCACTGCTGCCAGCATTAAGTCTGAGTATGATTCAGAGGACTATATAACACTTTTAATTGTCAGGAAATTACTTGTCTTTAAAAGTTTTGGTTCAATATACTTACCTGTTGATCAAAAATAACCTTAAACCTATACACTTTTTTTTTTGTAACATTCAGGAGGGTGTACTCATTTTTGCAACACAACATTTTATCACTTTGATAAGAAAATCTTATTTTGCTGAATAATTTTGACATTCTTCTTTGGTAATTGATCAAGCAGACTTGATGGAACATTATATTTCCAAAGAACCCTAACATGTCATCTAAGTAAAGAGTAATTGCTGAATTTGTTAAGTTTTAGAGGGGGTGTAATCATTTATGCTGTGCACTGTATATATATATATATATATATATATATATATATATATATATATATATATATATATATATATATCCTCAATCATTAATATATAAAAAATATATTTGTAGTATATTAAAATTTAAAACACATTTAATCATATATTTTATGTATGTTGACTTTTGTTATGCACTTATTTGCAGCAATTGATTTTTTTTACATGTATAATAAATTGAAAAGCATGTGGTCCTTGTATAGTCTCCACCAGTTTGCTGTGCTGCATTATGAATGCTCCAGTCACTCACAGAAAGGAGTGTGAATGTATGGTTTCCCTACTGATCTGGAGAGGAGAAAAAAAATGATGCATTAAGTTTTGTTCTATTTACATTTATTTGTATAGCACTTTTTATTATACACATTGTTTTAAAACAATTTTCATTGTTTGTCATTCTACATTACAAATAAGAGTTTTGTTAACTGTCAAAGTAATGTTACTATGGCAGAAATATTCTGAAATTAGGCTATATACAGGTGCATCTCAATAGATTAGAATGTCGTGGAAAAGTTCATTTATTTCAGTAATTCAACTCAAATTGTGAAACTCGTGTATTAAATAAATTCAATGCACACAGACTGAAGTAGTTTAAGTCTTTGGTTCTTTTAATTGTTATGATTTAGGCTCATATTTAACAAAACCCCACCAATTCATTATCTCAACAAATTAGAATACTTCATAAGACCAATAATAAAAAAAATTGTGAATTGTTGGCCTTCTGGAAAGTATGTTCATTTACTGTATATGTACTCAATACTTGGTAGGGGCTCCTTTTGCTTTAATTACTGCATCAATTCGGTGTGGCATGGAGGTGATCAGTTTGTGGCACTGCTGAGGTGGTATGGAAGCCCAGGTTTCTTTGATAGCGGCCTTCAGCTCATCTGCATTGTTGGGTCTGGTGTCTCTCATCTTCCTCTTGACAATACCCCATAGATTCTCTATTGGGTTCAGGTCAGGCGAGTTTGCTGGCCAATCAAGCACAGTAACACCATGGTCATTGAACCAGCTTTTGGTACCTTTGGCAGTGTGGGCAGGTGCCAAGTCCTGCTGGAAAATGAAATCAGCATCTCCATAAAGCTTGTCAGCAGAAGGAAGCATGAAGTGCTCTAAAATTTCCTGGTAGATGGCTGTGTTGACTGTGGACTCAGAAAACACAGTGGACCAACACCAGCAGATGACATGGCAGCCCAAATCATCACTGACTGTGGAAACTTCACACTGGACTTCAAGCAACATGGATTCTGTGCCTCTCCACTCTCCATCCAGACTCTGGGACCTTGATTTCCAAATGAAATGCAAAATTTACTTTCATCTGAAAAGAGGACTTTGGACCACTGAGCAACAGTCCAGTTCTTTTTCCCCACAGCCCAGGTAAGATGCTTCTGACGTTGTCTCTGGTTCAGAAGTGGCTTGGTAGCCCTTTTCCTGAAGACGTCTGAGCGTGGTGACTCTTGATGCACTGACTCCAGCTTCAGTCCACTCCTTGTGAAGCTCTCACAAGTGTTTGAATCAGCTTTGCTTGACTGTATTCTCAAGCTTGCAGTCATCCCTGTTGCTTGTGCACCTTTTCCTACCCAAATTCTTCCTTCCAGTCAATTTTGCATTTAATATGCTTTGATACAGCACTCTGTAAACAGCCACACCTTTCAGTAATGACCTTCTGTGACTTACCCTCTTTGTGGAGGGTGTCAATGTTCATCTTCTGGGCCATTGCCAAGTCAGCAGTCTTCTTCATTATTGTGGTTTCAAAAAACAAGAGATACCCAGAATGGTGATTTATTGAAACTCAAATGTAAATATTCTAATATTTTGAGATACTGATTTTTGACTTTCATGAGCTGTAAGCTCTAATCATCAAAATGAAAACAAAAAAAAAAAACTTTTGAAATGTTTTACTTTACATGCAATGAATCTAAAATATATGAAAGTTTAACTTTTTGAAATAAGTTACAAGAACAAATAAACTTTTTCACGACATTCTAATTTATTGAGATGCACCTGTATATCATGCAGTTAAGTAATGTCATGCATTCAAAAACAATGAAACATACAGAAACAATGAACACAAAAGCAATGGTTACATGATGTGATCATGTTGATTACAATGAAAGGAAATTTTAACAGTTGTGTATGTTTATTCAGAGTCAGCTTCATCTGAAGTACTCTCAAGGCATCATCTCTTTACAGGTGCTGGGTCATCTGAAGTCTTCATAAGAGACTGGATATAGTCAGCGGGATCAATCTGTAGATTACACCAACACAATGTGATGGGATCATACTTGGGAACTGGCACTTTTTCACAAAAACACAAAGAACAGGAAAAGCCTTGCCAAACCCAGTGAGCTGAGACTCATTGTGAGAGTGATGTCTCATTACAGGGAGTCTTCAGGTGGATCTTGTTCTGAATGTGAGAGAGAAGAAGAAACACAGGAGAAATGGTTAAGTGATGCTCCATCACATTTCAGTCCAGTGGCATCACTGCTCCTCCACCACCAGTGCTTCTACAGTAGCTAAGAAGTTTTAATAATAAAATACAATAATAATGTGCAGGTTTACTGTGATTACTTCTATAATACAGTAGTGGTATATAATACATTTTTGGAAATTTAGCCTAGCATGATTCTGAAATGAAAACTGCTCGCCTATTTTAAACTTTTCATTCTCCCTTAGGTCCATCAGCATCCTTTGCAATTAATTCAAGTCTATTAAATAACTCCCCACCAGCAAATATCACGTTTAAAAAGCCTTAATTACACGATGAATGAAACTGCATGAAGAGAATGAATAACATCCCGTAAATCTACTAATTAAGTGAGGAATAATCTAATAATAATCTGTTGTAATGCACAAGGTAAATTGATTAGTTGTGCTGATAATATACAGTTGTATTTTATAAATGCCTTACCTTTTAAAAGTTTGTCACAGTGATTCTGCTGATAGTATAAGCACTAACTTCCGGGAACTATTGAGCGGCTCCACGATCCGCCATTGCTGTAAAAAACTGGTCCATTGGAGTGAATGGAGTTGTCGCAACTCTCTCTCTCTCTGGCTCTGTTTAGGGGAACCCCCCCCAAGAACTTTGACACAATTCGAACACTGCATACCTCATGTGTTGCAGAAGATATTTTGATAATGTTGATAATCTTGTAACATGTCACACTGACTAACATGCAAGGTTTCTACTGAAATGTTGTCATGACCCATTCCGTATTAAATTGAAGAGTATTTATTTGCTGTTATGAAAAGTTGTATTCTGGTGTGTTCAATGAACAAGAGAAATGGAACAATATTTCAATGGCTATTTATTGTAATAGTGGTATTAGCTGTGTTTATAATGATGTATTTACATGGCAATAAAGTGAACAACTGCTGCTCCCTCACTGGATTGTGTGTTGGGAGCTGAAACAGAACAAACCAAAACAAATCAAACTATGATCTTACATCTATTTATATTCTATCAGGCCTCTGATACTGATTTTGCTGAGTCTGACACAGATATATTTGTACCTGTGAATTGAAACAAAAATCCAATAAAAATGCAGATCATACTTAAATTCAGTTAAGGAATGAAGAATATACATGCTTATAAATGTAGAAAATTAGATCAAAAGGGAAATGTATATAAATAATTACAATTAATTATGATTAATTACAATTATTTATATCAGCCGCCAGTAGTAACTGTAGCAGAATTAAATTGCCATAATCTAATCTGTTCGTCCAGCGAACATTCAGTGTAAGTTCATATCAACTCTAAGAAAGGATATTTTCGTGGCCACAGAAAATACTTTCCTAAGTATTAATGCATTAGAGCATGTAGTAAAGATCAAAATCGTGAAGGGACATTAATTTGCAAGGCAGAATCAGAAACTCATGTAATTTGTGCACAAGAGTTTTATTAATTAAACACTAACACAAACTAGTCTAACAAACAAACAAACATACAATCACTCATACATGGGGAAAGGGCAGATGAGACTTGATGGATTAAACCATCTGGAAACCAGAGAATGAAGCTTTGAAAAGAGTCAGTCAACCACCCGAGTAAAACCATCAGCGGCATTTATAACGGGGTCTATAGCTTATACTAAACCTCTGTTTCGTTTAGTTAAATGTACGATACTTGCATTGCCTTTGTCGTTGACGAGTGTCTGGATGCAGTCTCGGATGAAAGTCTGGATGGTTTCAAGGTTTTGGACTTGCCGTCACGTTCTTCCTGGTTTGAAGAGTGATGAATTCCAAAGATGTTCTGACTCGATGGTGATTGGGAGTTTCTTCCCAGGTGAAAAGTGAAGAAGAGTTAAGAGACATCCGCAGAGATTTGAGGATCTTTGGTTGAATGGAAAGAAAAGGCCGCAAGGCCTGGCGCAAAACTTAAGGGTCCAGAAGTGTTCTAGCTCACATCCTCATCTTCTCAGAATGTAAAAGATCCGCAGACTCGCTGCAGGGCAGTGATGTGATTGCCTTTATCTTGATATACAAACTATTAAAGATCCTTAGAACACTAATATGTTGCATAGATATCAACATATAATATTCACTCTCAATTAGATCATCCGAATACGAATTGATAGAGACCAAACATGGTGTAAGTGAGGTGATATCAGTGGCAGGCCGTGCATTTCACACCTAGGCCTTCAATGGCATCCTACATGAATTAATCCACGTCTTAATACCATCATAATGATGCCACGGCTATAGAAACCATAAATATTACACAGAACTGCAGTATAACAGGGCATTGCATCACAGACAGGTATCTTATGTAGTGAGAATGAATGCTATTACTAAAGCTACAGTAGAAACCCAATTAAGACAACTCAACTAGTTGCCGCAGCTGTGCAACGCATCATCTCTGGCTGAGGCATTAACCTGACAAAATAACAAAAAAAACAGTCCAACCGATGTTCTTACAGACATTTATTAACTCAAACGTATTTATACCTTACAGATAACAATGGTATAAAACAAATAAGGCGATTACATGTGTTTTAAAGTTGACAACAATTTAACGAACTCTTACTGCTTTTCGTCTTCACGAGTCTCCCCGTCGGTCTGCCCATGTGCTGCGGGAGGAAAATACTAT
This sequence comes from Aspiorhynchus laticeps, assembly GCA_023376895.1. Classification (NCBI taxonomy): domain Eukaryota; kingdom Metazoa; phylum Chordata; class Actinopteri; order Cypriniformes; family Cyprinidae; genus Aspiorhynchus; species Aspiorhynchus laticeps. The sequence goes on along the minus strand of JALXFT010002218.1, from coordinate 572,180 downwards.
TAGCACAGCTTTACCGGGAAAGCGAGCAAGTAACATTAAAAAAAATCCAGCAGTGCTGCGGCCAGAGGAAAAGACCCGTTAATACAGCTCGACTCAGAAACTGAGATATTCTTACGGAAACTTAAACCTGGCTTTATATCTTGCAAATAACATCAGAATACAACGCATAAAGCAATAAAAAGTCAAAAATGAAATACAGGTGCATCTCAGAAAATTTGAATATGGTGAAAAAGTAATTTTTTTCTTGTAACTTATTTCAAAAAGTGAAACTTTCATATATTTTAGATTCATTAAATGTAAAGGAAAACACTTCAAACGTTTTTTTTTTTGTTCATCTTACAGCTAATGAAAGTCAAAAATCAGTATCTCAAAATATTAGAATATTTACATTTGAGTTTCAATAAATGACCATCCATACTGTATAAATTCTGGGTATCTTTTGTTCTTTGAAACCACAATAATGGGGAACACTGCTGACTTGGCAATGGTCCAGGAGATGATCATTGAACACCCTCCACTAAGAGGGTAAGTCACAGAGGGTCATTACTGAAAGGGGTGGCTGTTCAAGGAGAGCTGTATCAAAGCCTATTAAATGCAAAGTTAACTGGAAGGAAGAAATTGGGTAGGAAAATGTGCACAAGCAACAGGGATGACCGCAAGCTTGAGAATACCGTCAAGCAAAGCCGATTCAAACACTTGGGAGAGCTTCACAAGGAGTGGACTGAAGCTGGAGTCAGTGCATCAAGAGTCACCACGCTCAGACATCGTCAGGAAAAGGGCTACCAAGCCACTTCTGAAACAGAAACATTGTCAGAAGCATCTTACCTGGGCTAAGGAGAAAAAGAACTGGACTGTTGCTCAGTGGTCCAAAGTCCTCTTTTCAGATAAAAGTAAATTTTGCTTTTCATTTGGAAATCAAGGTCTGGAGGAAGACTGGAGAGGCACAGAATCCAAGCTGCTTGAAGTCCAGTGTGAAGTTTCTGAAGTCAGTGATTATTTGGGGTGCCGTGACGTCTGTGTCACAGAATGGCCCGTATTCCTCCATCACTGATCACCTTCACCTGCACCTGATTAATGATCATGCACACCTGCTCCTCATCACAGTCATTAGGACCTGGATATAAGTTCACTCCTCATCCTGCACCACTGTCTGATCTTAAAGTCACTAAGCTGTCATGACATTGAGACTTGTGGATACTACTCGGACCTTCACTCTCTACAGCGGACTGCTAGCTGAGTATACTAACCTGTGTTACTTACCTGATGATACTCACCCTCTGTCTTCCCTCTCATCACCAGATACATGTTCATCTGTGGACTCTAGAGACTCGCAGGCTCTCCAGGATTCCTATCCGCCACGAACCTGCCAAAGGACAGAGACACAATCAGAATCCCAGCGCAATATCCACTATTCATCTAGAAAGCCACTTACCTCACGTAAAGACTCTCACCACTGTCGTCTCACCTAATCCTGTAATAAACTCAACCTCTTCTACACTTACCTTCGTGTCTGGCAGTTCCGTAACAGAAGATCAGACCCTGACCGAAGACGTAATCGGACCACACCGATATGGAGGCGGCTTCATTTATTAATAGGGCTTATGCAATCCACGACCCGCTGGACTTTGTGAGGGAATTCGTGCCATTCGCCCTCTCCAGCTCGCTAGAAGATCGAGCCCTCAAGATCTTGTTCCGGCTCGGGATCACAGCCCATCACCCCTTGAAGCTCCCAGACACTTCCAGCCTCACCTGGCAGGAGACTGTCTTCAAGTGTCTTTGTTCCCGAGTCGGAGTTCCGCCCGAAGCGACGATGATGGTTCCGCCGCCCGAAGCGACGATGATGGTTCCGCCGCCCGAAGCGACGACGATAATTCCGCCGGTCACGGCGATGATAGTTCCGCCACCTGAGATGGCGATGATGGTTCCGCCACTCGCGGCGATGATGCCGCCTGCCACGGCTAAGAGCTCTCCTGAGCCCCTGCTGGTTCCGTCCAGCTCTCCTGAGCCCCTGCTGGTTCCGGCCAGCTCTCCTGAGCCCCTGCTGGTTCCGGCCAGCTCTCCTGAGCCCCTGCTGGTTCCGGCCAGCTCTCCAGAGCTCGCTCCTCGCCAGCGCACCCCAGAGCCCGCTCCTTGCCAGCGCCCTCCAGTGGCTGCTCCACGCAAGAGCCGTCCTGAAGTCCCGCTGGTTCCGCCCAGCCGTCCTGAAGTCCCGCTGGTTCCGCCCAGCCGTCCTGAAGTCCCGCTGGTTCCGCACAGCCGTCCTGAAGTCCCGCTGGTTCCGCCCAGCCATCCTGAAGTCCCGCTGGTTCCGCCCAGCCGTCTTGAATCCGCGTTGCAAGAGCGTCCCCTGGTGCACGCTCCTCCAGAGCGCCCCCTAGTGCCCGCTCCTCCAGTATGCCCACCAGAGGGGAGCTTCCCCATGAAAATTTTGGGGGGGGGCTATATATCCTCTGCCTGGGTGGCCGGGCCCAGAGCCAAGGCCATGGAGATCCATGACCCACCATGGCCGCACAAAAGAAATAGGCCATGGTCTCCCGAGCCTCCAGATCCGCCATGGCCTCCCGAAGCCCCGGATCCACTATGGCCTCCCGAAGCCCCGGATCCGCCATGGCCTCCTGAACCTCCTGTCCCGCCATGGCTTCCTGAATCTCCGGTTCCGCCCTGGATGCCTTCCCTGTGTCCATGTCTTCCACCGACATCCAGGGCGCCCCCCCCCCTCCCAGGCTTTGTTATTACGTCGCGGGACGCACCGTCCGGGAGGGGGATGTACTGTCACAGAATGGCCCGTATTCCTCCATCACTGATCACCTTCACCTGCACCTGATTAATGATCATGCACACCTGCTCCTTATCACAGTCATTAGGACCTGGATATAAGCTCACTCCTCATCCTGCACCACTGTCTGATCTTAAAGTTACTAAGCTGCCATGACATTGAGACTTGTGGATACTACTCGGACCTTCACTCTCTACAGCGGACTGCTAGCTGAGTATACTAACCTGTGTTACTTACCTGATGATACTCACCCTCTGTCTTCCCTCTCATCACCAGATACATGTTCATCTGTGGACTCTAGAGACTCGCAGGCTCTCCAGGATTCCTATCCGCCACGAACCTGCCAAAGGACAGAGACACAATCAGAATCCCAGCGCACTATCCACTATTCATCTAGAAAGCCACTTACCTCACGTAAAGACTCTCACCACTGTTGTCTCACCTAATCCTGTAATAAACTCAACCTCTTCTACACTTACCTTTGTGTCTGGCAGTTACGTAACAGTCTGCTGGTGTTGGTCCATTGTGTTTTATCAAGTCCAAAGTCAATGCAGCCGTCTACCAGGAGATTTTAGAGCACTTCATGCTTCCATCTGCTGACAGGCTTTATGGAGATGCTGATTTCATTTTCCAGCAGGACTTTAGCACCTGTCCACAGTGCCAAAACCACTTCCAAGTGCTTTGCTGACCATGATATTACTGTGCTTGATTGGCAAGCCAACATGCCTGATATGAACCCCATATGGAATCTATGGGATATTTTCAAGAGAAAGATGAGATCTAGTCGATCCAACAATCCAGATGAGCTGAAAGCTCAATAGTGCCTCAGCAGTGCCACAGGCTGATCGCTTCCATGCCACACCTCACTGATGCTGGAATTTGTGCTAAAGGAGCCCCGACCAAGTATTGAGTGCATAAATGAACAAACTTTTCTGTTTTGCAAATCCTTTTTTTGATTGATCTTAGGAAATATTCTAATATTTTGAGATACTGATTTTTGACTTTCATTAGCTGTAAGCTCTAATCATCCAAATAAAAATAAAAAAACTTTTGAAGTGTTTTACTTTACATGTAATGAATCTAAAATATATGAAAGTTTCACTTTTTGAAATAAGTTACAAGAAAAAATGAACTTTTTCACCATATTCAAATTTTCTGAGATGCACCTGTATAACCTACCATACTCTAGTAGTTTTTCATCTTCACAGCGCCGGTGCCGATGAGGTGTGTGGTTGTTTTTCGTGGTCATTTAGTACTTTAGTATTTAGATTTACAGAAGGCGAATATTTTTCAAAATGCACTGAAAATATACAATAACGCACTGTACACAGCATATACGGTAAGACACCTGAGAAACATTAATAATACTGTGAAAACAAAAATGATTTACAGTGATGCTGTTAGCTAGCTTTGACTAGTACGCTCTCTGACCATCCAATCAAAGGATGAGAAAATGCTGACGCTATCGTAAGCCTGCTAGATGGCCCTGGTGCTGCCAACTCGAAATCTGATTGTTTAAAACAATGATTTCATTGCCATTGATTTTAAGCTACAGACGCCTGCACTGTTGATTCTGAAGGCCTTAGGCAGATTTATTTGACCCTGGCAACACGATTGCTGAAATATGATTGGATAAAAGCTCTAATATAAACATACACTACTGGAAGCAGCGCAACCAAGAGAAAAGCTATGAAATGAAGATAATAGACTATTGGAAATAATTTAATACACATTCATGGAAAAAAATATATTAAAACTAAGTCAGTGATTCTGATAGTGTTTAGGCCAGCAGAGAAGGCTTTGCTGGCCTTGACGGCCCACCACTGGGTGATATTAACTAGTGATCTATCATAAGCATGCGTAAAACAGTATACAACACAAAATAACATATATAAGAACAGTAATAATATACACCAATGACCTGAGGATATGTGTGTTCATTCAAAGAATGGTTTTCTATTAATTAATTAGAGAAAAGTCCATTTTTATGGCATAATGTCTTTCCTAAGGTTCAAAGATAGTGAGAGGGAGAACTCTCAACATGCAATTAGATCAAAAAGTTTATCTGGTCTGGCTGAGCTGTTCTGGTTACTATGGAAACCGGGGCCTGGAGTCATTCACAGACATACTGGCACCCAGTATGTGTATTGGGTGAGGGGTATGTGATTATTTGTTAATCTAATGATAAAACATAGTGATAAAACATGTATAGCCTGAATGCACTGTAAGTCGCTTTGGATAAAAGCGTCTGTTAAATGCATAAATGTAAATGTAAATGTAATGTAATGAATCGTTGATTTGTTAAATCTTATGAAAAATTGTGTCGGATTGGTCCAAATGGTACATAAATTACAGTGTGGATCCATGTTCATGATGATTTTAACAACTATGAGATGCCAAAAGGAGTCACTCCCAAAACATGACTTTTACAGTAAGTAATCATGTTCAGTCTGAACTGAGATTCTGAGAGATTCCAGGATGAAGCTGAAGTTTTCTCACCATCACGACAGATTAAGATCAGATTGCAGTTTCTTGCTCTTCAACAGATGCAACAGTTAAATACACACAAAACAATCAAGCATTCACTTGAACGGGTATGTATGTTTTTTCTCTCTATGTTTATTGTTTTTATGAAGTACATACCATCATCTTTTAACTATATTTAAACAAATTTGGCTAGAAAAGACAAAACAAAAAATCATGTATTTTGTCAGTAAGATGTGTATTTATAGATTAAAAGATAAACAGGAGGAGCAAGACAGATACAATTTAACTCATTTGTATTACAGCAATTTTCACAATACATGCTGTTTCAAAGCAGCTTTAGTAAGCACCTTACAAACCCAAGGCATGACAAACTACACAGTATTAATGATACTAGATAAAAATTTTGGGGAACACTTTATTTTGATAGTCCACTTTAGACATTCTACTAACAGTAAGTAACTTTGCAACTACATGTCAACTAGCAGTCATTAGAGTATTAGTAGACTGTCTGCTTAATATCTTTTAACACTTAATTTTGTTGGGTCCACAACACACAACATACTGACTATCAGAAACTTTGCAAGTATGTCAACTTATTCTACTAACCCTAAACCTACCCTACTGAGAGTTAGTAGACATGTAGTTGCAAATTAATGAGAATTAGTTGACATGTACTTACAAAGTTACTTAGTAGAATGTCTAAAGTGGACTATCGAAATAAAGCATAACCTGAAAATATAGATAGATTAGATGTTGATGACATGTTTCTAAAAATATGTGATGTATTGTCAAGTATGGTGACCCATACTCGAAATTGGTCCTCCGCATTTAACCCATCCAAGTGCACACACACAGCAGTGAGTAGTGAACACACACTGTGAACACGCACCCAGAGCAGTGGGCAGCCATTGCTCCAGCGCCCGGGAAGCAGTTGGGGGTTCGGTGTCTTGCTCAAGGGCACCTCAGTCATGGTATTGAAGGTGGAGAGAGCGCTGTACATTCACAATCCCCACCTTCAATCCCTGCCGGACCTGAGATTCGAACCCACAACCTTTGGATTACAAGTCTGACTCTCTAACCATTAGGCCACGACTTCCTGTATAACATTCTAGCATGATTAGCATGTTGTTAGCATGTTTCTAGAATGATTAGCATGTTGTTAACATGATTAACATTTAGTTTGCCTGTTGCTAATCATGATGCTAACATGATTAACATTTTGTTAGCATGTTTGTAGCATGATTAGCATGTAGTTTGCATGTTTATAGCATGATTAGGATGTTATTAACATGATTAGTATGTTTCTAGCATATTGTTAGCATGATTTAACACATTGCTAACATGTTTTAACATGATTAAGCTTGCTAGCATGTTTTAACATGATTAATCTTGCTAGCATGTTTTAACGTGGATTCAACACACTGCTAGCATGTTTTAGCATGATTTAACACACTGCTAGCATGTTTTAGCATGATTTAATACACTGCTAGCATGTTTTAACACATTGGCTGTGTTCGAAATGGCATACTTGCCTACTGCTTACTACCCAGTACACAGTGCATACTGCCTACTATTTTTTAAAGAATAGTGTGTGAAACAGTATACAATAAGCAACAAATGTTTCAGAGTAGTATGCTTAATTGTCACATGACAAACACTGAATATTAATTCAGCACAACTGTCGAGGTTGTTACCTTACAAACAAATGTGCTAACTATTCTTTTACAAAGGCTTGTTAAAAAGGCTTCATACTAGTAAACAATGCTATATTGCCCAATTTAACTCATTTCATAATTGATAAACTTTACATATTGGACAGAACTGAATCAACACTGAGCTGTCTTTAACTGAACAATGATATTTTTGGCAGTTACACTTAAGTGGAAAAAGTGATATATTGTAGTTACACTAAGGGAAAATAATGATAAATTCTATTTTCACTAAAATAACATTTTCTTTAGCAACAGGCGTGTAAATAGTAGTTAGGTGGCAGATAATTATAGGCTACTTCAATACTGTAGTACATTATAAAACAGTATGACATATCTTATTGAGTGTAAATTGTCATATATATAAATTTTATTAGATGAATGCCACTTTATTGGGACAAAAACCTACCTACAGCTAAGCATACATAACACTGTATTATTAATTAGGCGTTTTATTTCCACTTTTGAAATATTTACTTAATTTTTATTGAAAATAAATGCCTTTCTGATCTGGTATGTGATTGGAAAAAAGGGGAAGCACGAGTTTGACAAAAGCCAGAATCGAACTCAGGTCAATCTCGTCAAAAGCTCACATCTTTTACTCACTGTGCCAGTACTGATACTAAGGAAACACACATGTCTTTTGCAGTGCTTTTTATCGCAGCCAGGCATTGGTGGGCGGAGTTTATGTAAATAGCCTCTGCCAACAAATTGGTCTATTTGTCCTTAGAGTAAATACACTCCGGAATTGAATTCTGTTTGCAGAATTGAAATATTATTATTGCTGCAATATTGTTATTACTTAATATCTTTGAAACAATCGAAGCGCTAGAGATAAAGGTGACATCATTTGACTTGATCGGAAACGTGCCGCAATGATTAAAGTACAATTTATGTCCTACTATTGTTTTTAGATACACAGCGATAGTTTGTAGTTTACATGTATATGTAATATACAAGTCTTACATTTAGCCTATAATTACTATTCCCCGCCTCCAGTTCACTCACGCGTTTGAAGATGAAACGTCACATGGAGCGCGTTGTGTTCAGGGAAAAAGTATCCCACGCAGTGTCTTCAGATGCATACATCAAAATTCAGCCAATGTAGCAGGTAATCCGGGCATTCCATGCATACAGAAAATTCACATACTATTCACAGTATTCACACAGCATACTGCAATATAGTAGGAGTTGTATGATAGTATGCCATTCGGAACACAGCTTCTGTACTGATTTCAGTGTACTTCAGTTATATTTAGCAGATTCTGGCAAATATAGGTCATCCGGGTATTCCATGCATACATAAAATTTGCATACTATGCGCAGCATACATACTGCAGAAATAGTAAGAGTAGTACTAGCTTAGCGTTCCGAAATTTAGAGTAGCGTTCCGAAATACTAGAGTAGCGTTCAGAAATTTAGTCAAAAAGAAGAAGAAAAAGCTTAAATAGCATATCAGTAGGTTAGTTTTCTCAAGCCTACCTAATGATGACCAATTTGGTGTTGAACTGAATATAATGAATATAAAGTAATAAATCATACAGACATTTACCTCTCGTCCTGCAGCATTTGAAAACCAGCACGACTGTCACTAGCAGATATGGAGAAACTGCCAGAACAGAACTGAGTGTGTGGAGGACAGAGATCTGAGATCCTGAATGAGACGCTGAAGAAGAGACACACAAGCACTTTATCAAGCACCATATCTGAACGAGAACATAAGAAGAAATAAATCAGCTCAGTTTCACTGACTCTCACCTGTGACTGAGATCCAGCTCTTGGGTGACTCTCCTCTCTCTGGGTGTTTGCAGGAGTAGAAACCCTCGTGTAACTTTGAGACAGTAGAGATGATCATCTCTGTAGTTTGATTCTGGATGAGTGATCCATCTTTATAGAAATCAGCTCTGAGGTTTGGTGAGGTTGAATATTTATCTAAACAGCGTAGAGTCAGAGTTTCTCCTTCAGTCACAGGATGAACAGGACTCTCCAGAATCACACCAGCTACAGAAACAGAGCAAACATCAACTGACAAATAGTAAGAATGTATCAACAATGTGGAGACAACACCAACAACAACAATAATAATAATAATAATGCATTATATTTAGAGGTGCCATTAAAAACAATCAAGAACACCTTAAATTTAATGGCAATCATAAATTACAAGGCAGTAATACAATCAAAGCAATTTCTATTCAACATTAAGATGATCCAAATTAAAATTAATCAGGAAAAGCTCATTTAAAAAGGTGTTTTTTTTATTTTTATTTTTTTTATGACAAAGTCAAAGTTTGAGTAATGGTTTAATAGTCAATGGTTTATTAGTCATCACATGGATGATTGAACTGAGATGGCAATCCGGCAAATCCGAAACATAAAATGAGGGCTTTGTGAAATGAATAAACACAGAAACACAGGCTCACAGTGTACAGTGATATTAACAGGATGACTTTTCTCTCCAGATTCAGACTCACACCAGTACACTCCAGTATCATATGTGTTGGTGTCTCCGATTGTACATGTAGATCCTGTTTGTGATCCTCGACGTAATGATGAGCAATCTTTCAGCAGCCCCCATCTGTATATGTATTTTCTCACTGTCCATCCAGTAGAGTTACTCTGGTCCTCACAGCTCAGAGAGAGAGAGACAGATGTGAAGTGTTGAGTTCTGCTGGGACTGACGATCAGAGAGACTGGAGGAGAAACACCTGAGAAGACAATTACAGCTACAATTTAGAAATCAAGTCAAGACAGTTTTATTAATATAACACTTTACACAACTTACATTGTTTCAAAACAGCTTTTCAGAAAAATAAAGTTCTAATATATGAAAATCCAAGTCAACACTGAATATTTCTAAAACTTCATAAACAAAATTACACCTTGATATTTTTCATTTCATTTTCATCATTTCGTGTTTATATGGTTCATCCTATAAAATTTACTGATGTGCACATTGATAGAGTGTCCTGTGTTGTTGGTAAAGTGCCTCCTAGAATCAAGGTGTGGTCAGTTACATAAAAAATAATTTCATAATGAAAGCACTATTTATTAAATATGTCAGATTATACATTTTTATTACACCTATTTGATTATTTTCCCTCAAGTCCACTTATGTGAGCAACACTTTTGTGCCACAGTGGTTATCTTCTAGTTTTTCATGTCAATTTTCCACCGTTAGAATTAAATGTTTTACATTTTTGCAGCTAACCCAGGAATCAATTTTTTTCTGGTTAGTTTGGTTTATTTAGGCACTGCTAGTAGATGCAGTAACTACACCTGACAGCAGAAACATCTTTCTCCATTCACACCATTAAAAAGTAGCCATATATTATGACAGGATAAAAATTCAAGACACATAAAGCTCTAAAAATATCAAGGAAAATTTCTAGAGTGTCTCACTCATTCTGATATTCAGTCTGAACTCACCAGTGACACATATTAACTGTTGGTCGCTGTACTGTGTTTTATAGGCTGGTTCTCCTCTCTTTGCTCTGCACATATAAACTCCTGTGTGATTTAGAGCAGCAGAACTGACAGTGTAGTTTCCTCCAGCTCCTCTGTTGCTGTCTGAGAGTAGCTCATAACGATTGCTGTAGTCTGTATAAACTGAAAAAGTGCAGACACTTCAAGACATGAGCAGTCATTTTTACATGAGTCCTATAAATGACCTTTGTTGGTACAATCAGAGTATTCAGATTGATTAAATATTAAATTGATTAAATTTGCCTGCACGCGGACGGGGTACGCGGCTGTCCGCGAGCCCTCCTGATGACGAAAATGATGTAATGCGGACGGTGCGCGGACGGCCGAAGTATACTTTAGCTATGACTTAGCGCTGCCTCCACTTGAGCTGAGTGATACCAATATTACTGTACATTAAACGCTATGCTTTACTTGTAGGTCGAACAGTTCTCAAATCGACTTCATGTCAGAGTAATAGCTTACTGATATGTGAGACAAATGTTAAGGTCGAGACTGAGGAGCATTTTTGCAAAGGGTAGCGAACTAATGTAGCTATATCGTAACTTACAATATTCATAGCTATCACAACAGCAGCCTCACGCAAACAAAAAAACAAAAAAAAAACAGCAGCCTCACGCGGTAATCACCATTTAAACTGGAACACCATAATTTACAGCAAATACAAATGCATTCCGTCCGAAATATGGACAGTTGCCTGCAGCGTCTAAAAGTTAGGCTTCAGGAGTGAGATTGGTTGGATGAGGGAAAGAACATTAAGGTAAGCCAATCAGAGGAGAAGGTCCTCACTGCAGAACACAAGATCCAGGGGGCGGAGTTGGATCTAGATCCAACTCCTCCTACCTTACATAGACCTAAACCTACCCGTCTCCACCCCCTGATCCCTAATCCCACCCATCCCCACCCCTAAACCTACCAATCTCCACCCCCTGGATGTGGATCCAACCCCGCCCCCTGGATCTTTGTTCTGCAGTGAGGGGCTACTGAATCAGAGGCAGAGTAGGGCGGGTCTATTCCTTTGCCAACTGGGAAAAAACGCTACAGGTGACGTGACACAGATGACTCGCAGATACGACGACGACCCCCCCCCCCCCCCCTCCTCCTCAAATTATTTTTTTAACAGATCTACACGATTCACGTGAATGACCTATTTCAAGGTGAAAACGGCGAGTTTCGCCGAAAGGTGAAAAATTTGCACCCCTGTATAATAATTTTTCATGAAACCAGTTTATTCAGATGTTGCTACATGAAGCACATTATATCTTACCTGATGAGACAGTTTTAGTGAACCATCTGAATGTCCAGCCTGTAGAGGAGCCTTTAACCTCACAGATCAGAGTCACTGGATCTCCTTCAGTCAACCACGTCTGTGGAGAAACACTTAAAACTGCCTCGGCTTTATCTGAAATAGAGAAATCACTCATTAATAACATGTTAAACTTGTGTTTGAATGTGAAGAGATGATCATACTCACCTGAGACTGTCAGTGTAACTTCATCACTGCGGTGTGATGTTCGTGATCCGTCTCTCTCTGCTCCTTTACATGAGTATTTACCTGCATCAGACTCAGTAACAGAACTGAATGTGTGTTCCTGCAGTTCACTGAAAGCACTGCCTGAACCATCTTTATACCAGCCGTAATGCCAGCTAGTGACTCCTTCAGCATATATGTCACATCTGAGAGTGACTGTCTCTCTTCTGAATACACGTTGATCAGGTTTGATGGTCACTGTGGGTTTTGGTGTTTCTGTAAAAGGACAACAATTCACAATAAAAACAATGTGCTGCTTTTACTGCATGAACACAGTTACTTGATTGTAAAACACACTGATCAGATGAGACTGAAGTGTTGTTCTCTATAGCTGTTATAGTCATTTATAAAAGATCTGTCAATATACAATCACTGTGAATTTGGAAACATGAGTTGTGAAAGTTGTTCAATAAGTTTACTAACAGATGATCTCTCACTGATTTAATTTTGATTTCACAGTGAATGTAAGAAATATTTCTGCTGTTTTTGATAGACTGATGTTTGTCAGACCTCAGAATTGTCACATGAATAACTCAACTTGTTAAAAGGTTGCATTTATAATCATAATAACATGTAAGTAATTTCTCAACTCTCAGTTGGTTTGTAACAGTTTCTGTAGAATCACTCATATGGGATGAAATATATGAATTAAATTCACTCACTCACCTTCAGTATGTTGAGAGTAGATGTTTGCAATCAACACTAAAAACACAAAGAGAAAAACTAAGATATTGTTTGGGGACTGTATATGTGTCTAGATTAACATTAAATATCTGACTGGTATTTTATAGATTTGGTCACAGCAGAGAACTGTTTAGGGAACTTGAAGGAAACAGTCTGATCACGAGCAGAAGAATAAAGACAAAATCTTACTAACTGTGTACTAGTGAATATGGCGACAATAACTGCAAAACAAACCAACAGAACTGATTCAACTAGGCATGGGCCAGTATGAGACTCTGAGGGCATGATAACTGTAGATCAAAAACAGAGTGTTTATTTACACTAAGTGCAAATAGCCCGCCTTGTTGGCAAAGGCTATTTACATGAACTCCGCCCACTAACGTGTGATTGGGTTAGTCAACACTGAAAAGTGATGCATGATCAACATTAGTTTCAGTGGTGTTGATGGTAGAGCACATGCTTTTTGACGCGATCTACCGGAGTTCGAGCCCGCCTTTTGCCAAACTTTTTTTCTCCCTTTTCAAATCTCATGTCGCATCAGAAAGGCATTTATTTTCAATAAAAATGAAGGAAATAATTACAAAGTTAAAAATAAAAGTATCGGGTAGGGGTAGGGGTAGGGTAGGTGTAGGGAGGGCTTTATTGTTAAAATAAGGTGGCATCCCTTTAATAATTTGAATTAATCTATAATTTACACTCGATACGTTATTATTGCTACTGTTTTATAATGTACAATACTGAGGTGCAGATAATTGCAACTATTTGCAATAAGTAGTATAAATAGCGGAAAATATTGCTATTTAAACAGTGTAAATAGAATCTATAGCTATTTGCACTTAGTGTAAATAGCATATCGTTAAAAAATACTGCTATTTTCACTTGGTGTAAATAGCATCTATTGCTAAAAAATATGCTATTTGCACTTAGTGTAAATAGCATATATCGCCATTTACATTTAGTGCAAATAGCCGCTGCCGATAAAAAAATCACGGTTTCACGGTATTGCGATTACAGTTCTAAAATATGTTATTTTTAAATGTCTGGGTAAAAAACAAGTTTTTTTCCACTGAACACAATAGAAACATATAGAACATTTTGGATAAGTAAACATGTCAGGCTAAACAATTAAAATAAATAATTGAATTCTTGTTAATTAAATTAAGTGCAGTTAAGTGAGCCTAATCCTGCAGCTCAACAATCCGAACATAAATTATTTTCTGTAAAAAAAATCCTTCTAAATGAAAAAAATAAATAAATAAATGCAGGCAATTCAGTGTGCCTAAACATACATGTAGCTCAATAATCAAAAACATAAATTAAAACATAATTTCTGTAAAAAAAAAAAAAAAAAAAAATGCAGTCATTAAACCTGCAGCTCAACAAGGTTTTTGGAGACATGCTCACTTTCTACACATTTATCTTTCAGTCCAAGTTATTAGAGGTGAGGTACAAAGATGTGTGCACATACACATAAGGAGAGAGAGAGTGCGAGTGTTTCTCACACACACACACACACACACACACACATGGTACAACACTCAAACAGTGGCAAATACACTGAGAGCCAGCAGTTTGTTTGTTTTTTAAATGTCATGATTTTGAACAGATGTAAACAATGGCAGGAGGATTACCAGCTAAATTTAATTATTGTACTAAATCTCAGAAACGTAGTACTTTAGTCTGCTATCCCCCGCTCTATGAAGTAACGTGAGGAAGGAAACTAGTTGACGTTAGCTAGTTAATTAGCCATGTTATCTGCCTCGGTAGCAAGCCAAATAGTATTTATTTCAACACTGAAACAACCGGCGAATGGGTCTCTGTCTTGCTCTTGATCAAGGGTGAAAGATGGAGAAATGAAGATGACACAGATATATAGTTTATGTACGACCTGGAAGTATTTATTCAGCGATCAGCACTAAAACGGCATCTGTACGGAACATGGTTAGTCTACATTACCCGAAAAATGACCATATGGCAGACTTGTTTTTCGACGGGGGAAAAAGTTCCAGGGATTCACCTCCTTCAGCCATCATCCTACACACAGATTACTTTCACTGAATACTCGCGCCAACTGGAGGAGGAGGGGGTCCGTGTGACTCGTTACGGTCTTCACTGCTCACAACCGAGTACTGCACTTTATGTTGACGACATAAAAAAAAAACTGCGCATACCGCAGAAAATGGTAGGCCTGTAATGGAAAATTTTAGTGGTTTTGAAACCGTGAATTTTCCAAACCACGGTATACCTTGAAACCAGTTATCGTCCCATGCCTAGATTCAACACATTACACATCACAAAACTGAATGACTGAACAAACACTGATTTACAACACAACAGAGTGCATTTCTCTTTCACAAACAGCACTAACTGCACTGTTAGACATTTCAAAGGGTTTTTACAGTAATTAAGTTACTGTAATTAAGATTTACAGTAGCAAACTGCATTTGATTTACAGTTGCAAACTGTACTGTTTTACAGTAAATTACTGTTAAATAAAATCCAATTCATTAGTATACTACTGTAATTCATTAATTTTAATATAGATTTCATACGATTTGATTATTTTTATATAGAATTCATTTTATTTTTTACTCTACATAGGTATTACTGGCATTCAATTAAAACAGACACAATAATTACAAAATATCAAATTCTTTATTTAAAACACTGCATGTATAACACTTAAAAATACAGTCTTCCAATTCTGGAACAGTGCATCTTCACCATTTCTCCTGTCTTAGGACGTTTTGCAGTGCATTATGTTGTATCCTCTGGATTTATCCTCACAAAGATTCCTTAGGCAACAGAAACATAATGGGGAAAAAAGACAAGCAGCCAAAGAATACATAGCCATCTGCAAAACCCAGGTGCTGCTCCAAAACGTGGCCACCACCTTTGCTCACCATCCACTTTGTTAGTGACAGAAATGTCTTCTCTGAAAAACAAGAAGTAGAAATGACACACTTTTAAAAGGCAAACCCCATGTAGAATACTCAAACCTCTCAAAACCATAGTTGTTGTTCTCTTACCATGAATTATCAGCCTTGGGGTGGCTGGCATGCTCATGTCTTTCTTGATGCTTCATTGCAGTTGCCTTTAAAACACAAATACAAAAAAATGCAGTAAATATTAAATTCCATGAAGAACTATAACAAACTTTTTCTAAATCTAGAAAAGGCAGCTAGCCATAAAACTAGCTAACATACGATTTTATTTTCTCAATAGGCTACTGGCCAACATTAACTAACACCTGAACAAAATTACACATTAGTTAACCTAATGTTAATATAAGATAAGCGTTGCTCGTTAAAAATACTTTTAATTCGGTAACTTAATTCAATCAGCTGACAAAAGTCGTGTGTGACTTTTTTTTCGAAACGACAGCCCAGTTTACCATATTAAAGTTTGTTACCGCCATGTTGACAGGTAAATGTTACTAACATTAGGTAAACTGGTGTGCAAAAATCTGACACAAACACTCAGACAAACGTACATATATTTTTACCTTGCTTGCTGGTCTTATTCTCTCGTAAGGTGCATCGACACACATCGCAGGTGTTCACCGGAACTCTTCCACTCTTGCGGGTTCATCCCCGGGCAAAACCCACGGCGCTTCCCCGCTGCTTCCGTGTCTTCCTCGGACACGAGTGGCACAGCGCGACTCGATAAAAACAATAGAACCCATTATATATACTATCTACAGTGGATGCGGACAGTAAAGTGAAGCCCCGATATATTTCTGAGGTACAGATGTACTCCAAGCGCTCGCGCTGTTTCTGACATGAAGGACAAAAGGATTTTCCCATCATTACAAGGGATGTAACACATCCAGTGTAGTCAGTCCCAAGCTGTTGCGGTGTTGTGGACACGGTGTAGGGCAAATCGTGTCATTCCAAATGTAAGAAATTAGGAAAATAATGCAACCTCAATAGAATGGCGCCAAAGAGACAGCAAATACAGTAGTATACAGTGATTTTAAAAAATACAGTAAGTCTCTGTATGTGGGGTCTGACGTCACAGAAAATTCCCATGATGCAAAGGGTATTACAGTTATTTACTGTAAAGGGAATTTGCAGTATTATACTGGGTGATTTACAGTAAATAACTGCAGAAATTACAGAAATGTCTAACAGTGTGCAAACTTCCTCTCTCAAACTCATCCTTCACTCATATATCATGGACTAGAGCTGGATCTGAAACTCTGAGAGCAAGAAAGGACACAAATCTAGAAACACTAAAACACTTGATCATTTACATAATATAATAGCAATTCCACTGAAATACATTTAGAGAAAATAATACTCACAGAGCACAAGAGGAAGTTGACTGAGCTCCATACTGACTGAATGATGACAGACGGTTAAAGACACAGACGGTGTTAAAGACTCAAGACTTCCTGAAACCCGCGGTCAGATCTTTAGAAACATCACGACAGATTAAAGACATACAAATGTACCTCATGTGTTACAGAAGATCTTTTAATAATGTTGATAATCTTGTAACATGTCACACTGAATAACATGCAAGCTTTCTACAGAAATGTTGTCGTGACCCATTCAGTATTAAATTGAACTGGATTTATTTGCTATTATGAAAATTTGTATTCAGGTGTGTTTACTGAACAAGAGAAATGAAATAATATTCTGATGGCTCTTTGTTGTAATGGTGGTATAAGCTGTGTTTATAATTATGCATTTACGTCACAATAAAGTGAACTGCTGCTGCTCTCTCACTGGTTTGTGTGGTGGAGCTGAAAGAGAACAAACCAACACAAACTATGATCTTACATCTATCTATTTCTATCCTATCAGGCCTCTGACACTGATTTTGCTGATTCTGACACTGATATATTTGTACCTGTGAATTGAAACACATTTAATGTTTATAATTCCAGTTAATCTTAATGAATCAACCGTCTTAATTTGAAAAATTATTTTTTAAGTTGTTTTAAGGAAGAAATTCTTACTTTCAGCTCCCAGAAGTCTGTTCACTTGTGTAAAAAGTTCATGAGTTTTTTATTGCCATTTCAACAGTTTATGCATGGTGGAAAACTAAGCAGTGAAATTTGTGAGGTCCTGTAGGCTCTGAACAACAACGACAAAAGCACAGCAATGCTAAATACAATAGTACAATATAACACAACAACAATGCAGACTACACTGGTCACTGTATGTTTCGCACTGTTGACTGAGTGACACAGACGGTAAAAACTGTAGCAAATCTGAAGAAAGCAACAATTATTAGATTTTTTCTTATAAATATTTTTTAGAAAGATATAGCCTACATCAGACATGCATCAATATTTAACTGAGAATGATATGAAAGAGGAAGTACAAGATAAAGAATAATTAACAGAAATTAAATTAGACACATTACTAAGAATTTCTGATGGTGCCGTGATGCCAAATATATCACATGCGTGTGAATAGAAGCTCGTATCAGTGGTTCTCAGATTTTATTTTGTTAGTGCTTCATGCAGAATGAGAAATGTTAGTAAAACTAAACATATAGACATTTTTATTAATTGAGAAGCATCAATATCACTGTTGCTCATATTTGCTTTTTTTGTTGTTGTTCTTTTTTTTGTAAGTCTCTATTCTTATAAAATTTTTCTCAGTTGCTTAGACACTAAAATTCATTATAAAACCAAAATGTCACCAACATAACGTCGCTTTGGAATTATAAGGTTCTATCTGACATTTTTGTAAAAATTGAGTTATTCACATATTCTTATTCTGTGACAACTTATTTACATTATGTGATTTTTTTTTTTAAGTTGTGTTCATTGTAGGACTTTTTATTTAGAAAACAAAAAGGTTCTATCTACAAAGTAGAACTCTAAATTGGTTCTATAAGGTTCTATCTGTGAGCCAATCAGCACTTTGAATGCACACAAGAGGACAGGATCAACTTTCTTTGTCATGTCGCCGGACTGCTCCGTAACAGCAGGAATGATTAAACGTTAAACAACAATTACATGCCTGCAGAATCAATAAGTGCAATTCACCTTTATTTCTCAAAGTGGCACTGTTTAAAATATAATGATGATGTGATTTACTCATTATTACCACAGGCATAAAACAAATAATATCATCTGCAAAAATTGAACTGGCTTGAATGGCTTTACTGCAGAGAAATTACTGTACATAATTAAATATAAGTGTCACTGATGTTTGATGGTGGATGTGGTGAATAGCGATCAAAATGTTGTTTTTGAAAAAGTTGAAAACTATAGTTTGAGATCATGAATATGAGCCTGATGCTGAATGTATACGGGGGAAATGCGCTCTGATGATGGCAGTGATGCTTAAATCGAATCATTGTAAGTTTCGAAAGGTAAGGAAGTATGCTTTATTTATTCTTTAGTAATTGTTCTTTAAATATCAGGAGAGTTTTATGCTATTGCAGCAGTTAGAGATCCATCCATGTTAGATATAAATCTGGGTCACTAAAGACCCGAATATGAAGGCTAATGATTGGCGAAACATTCGTGCAGTTTAAAGTCTTAAAATGTCTTAAATTTTACAATATTAAGTCTTAAAGATCAAAAAGTCAACCATTTAAATGATGTGGTCTTAATTACAACAATAAACGTTGACCTAAAGAGAAATCCATTTTCCCTGTCCCGCTTTTTGTGGAATAAAGTCCTGGTCAGATGGATTAGAGTAGCTGCCTTAGCTCTTCCTGCAATAATTTGTTTAATTACCTACTATAATCCTACCTAAAATTAACATCGGCACTGGACAAAATATGTAGCACTGCCTTTTATGCCTAACTTAAACAAGAAAAAAAATTAAGAAGAACTTGGACTGAAATACTTAGTTCAACCGCTCAATCCTACATACAGCAACTTTAAATCATTATGCAGTAATTATTGGGGCTGCATCACGCAGACTCAAAGACATCAAGAATCTGCGTATGAACCTCAACAATGGTGACAGTCAACAAAATATTCAGATAAACAGATCAACTCTGAACATCACAAAACAAGCTACTAAAGTCACAAAAAAGCTTTGCGTTGATTGTCACCATGGTTGAGATTCATGCATTGATTCTTGATGTTTGTGTGAGTCAAAAAGACACAACTGAAAACACTTTCTACATAATGAAAGAGAAAAATCACAATATCTGACTGTCATCATAACATCACAACACTTACAGCTAACATTCTCAGACATCAGACTACTGATATGATCTGTACGTGAATCTGACCACTACATGATAATGGTGATAGTCATCATCAATAAGTGATCAAGATCATCTGACCAGAGTTTCTCTCACAACTGTTGCTGTAACAAATGTGCTTTAGAAACACAGTTGCAGCAGTCAGAGAAAAACGGATGTTAAAGAGTTAAGAATAAAGAGCCCGATTAAAGCAAACTCTTATCTCCACAATGGTGACTTCAAACTTGATTATTTTCAATAAAACATCATCTAAACCTCAGTTAATTCTCAATAAGAAGTTTAGTATGAACGAAATAAAGTCAGACTGGATTGCATGAGTCATGCACTCATTATTTTTGAGGGGGCACGAGTTGGGGGGGGGGGGTCATGTGACACACACGCATGTTTTATTTATTTTTTCCTTTTTATTCAAAACATTCCCAAACGCATTAACTATATCATGAATATATAGATTATGTTAGTAGATCTATTAGTGGGCGATGGTCAAAGTAACCTAATAATGTAATCTAATAACTATGCATACAGATACCTGTCTGTTTACTTAAATAACAGATATTGGTGTCATGCCATAACATATTTTTAATACGACTATATATTTAATGTGAATTTAACATTGAAAGTTAATGTGAATAAAAACATTGTAAGTTAGGCTACTTATCATAACACTTTCACTGTACAGAAAGAGAGCAAAGAACATTTACATTATCAAATAACATTTTCACTGACAGTCTAGAGGTCAAGCACTCTCAAAAACACCCATTAAAATCACTGAAGCTGTTTACACTGTAAAATGAATATCTTACTTACAGATTCATACACACATCTGCACTTTGTTGTTTCTAACAAGAGAATTTGCCAGAAAGAGTTATTCAATCAGCGAGCGATTGAAGAAAACACAGGGTTTTTAGTGATGACTCATCTGAACACCTCTGATTGGTCATTGCATTCATAAGCTAAACAGAATCATGTGTGATTGGTTATAATGTGCAGCGCTGTAAAAACGCGTCTGTATCTGGCTCAGCGCCAGCAAATGCAGATTTGAATTTAGCAGCTGATGATATGACACACTGAACTTTCTAATCATGCTGGTGTGATTGTATTAAATATAGAAAATATTAATTGGCTATTTTTTGTCTTTTGGAAGCTGCATTCAAAATCCACTTGGCTCAAAAATCTGAGGGGGCATGTGCCCCCTCACTTTGAATGGGCATGACGCCTCTGCTGGATTATAATATGTTAGAGAGAGATCTGTCAGTGTTGTTTTGTCACTACTAATATATATATATATTTTTTTTTAAATATACTAACTAATTTCTTTTACAGTGGTTACTGTTGTGCTGAAGAGTAGCACTGTCAATTGTGATTTTCACTTTTCTGCAACTTAAAATATATAATAACCTCTGTCACAGTGAGGCTCTGTGACTAGAGACTTTTATTATGAAAAGGACTCTTACATTGACACGGGACTGTGAACATACATGCATACATTTCCCTATCTGTTTTGCGCAAACTGAACACCAGTTAACACAGATATGTTGGTCATTGATCATGTGTTATGTAATGTTGTTCCTGTCCTTATGTCATTTCTTTCAAAGTTTGACATCTAATGATTCATAAATTTTATGTTGATTTATATATTGTTGTGCTAAGAAGTAAAGCGAGACCGGTGATCAGGTTAAATGTTTATTGTTTCTGTATAACAAATTACATATTATATATAGTCATACTTACGTACTGGAACAGTTTCCCATGCCAAACAGACAAAACCCGATCACAGTAGATGCTCACCATTTTGAAGATCCTATTCCCGCCAATAGATGGCATGGTTCATTGTACTCATGTAGGAAGGGGGATGTTGGTGATCTGCTTAATTCTGGGTTGAGCATTGATAAGCATTAATAATTAATTGAGTTTGTTTTGTTTCAAATTTCTGTGTTTTGTGTTATCATAACCGTTTATCTCTTTGTTATTGTTAAAGTATATCTATTTGTTTTTCTTAAGTTTCTTTATTACGTTTAATTACCAAATGGTTTAGTCCAAGTAGGAGGGGCTTTGTCTTTTTAAGATGGCCTCTCAGATTTGTAAGGAGATTCGTAGAGTGAGTTGTGAGATGATTTTTGGAGTCGCTGTCTTTTGGGTCAATTCGTTTGACATAGCCAAATGGTTGTTTGATCAGTTTTTTTTAATGTTTTTTTTTTTTCGTGTTTTTGAACTTTCATTGTAAATATCTTTGAGACACTAGAGGGAAACCTTCATTTTTGCACTCCTGGGAATAAACACTCTGAAATTTTGACCCCATTGTCACGTCACCTTATTTTTACGCCTCCATCTGCCGGTACATTTGGAACAGTGGTGCTTATGCTCTTCAGAACATCTTTGGGGCCTTTTTTCTGCAGTTGACACACCACTGGCTCCCTTACAACCTCAAATCATAATTTCCAATTGAACCAACATTCACCAATCAGCATGGAGCAGGTGTGCATGTTTTGAAGGGGCATGTTCAAGTTCACACCGGTGCCCAACGTTTTGCTACGGTTTCTGGGTTGAACGACATGTTTCCTGGAAACGGTGTGCAACGGTGTGCAACGGGGTTTGAGATACGTTTTCTCTTGTTTGGTGGGTGTGTCAGAAATGTCAGCCCAATCAACAGCAACATGTATATAAACCACGCAGTATTAAAGAGACCGCTCGCACAATGGGTCCAAGTGAAGTAATTTACAAATGTGTCCGCTGCAGCTCGGTATACACAACAATTGAAGATATTAGAAGACATGTTTGTCTTAAGAGTTTTATAGTAACAGCATATCAACATGATGATGATGAATTTGTAAGTAAATGTAATTAACATCAAAATAAATTCACAAGAGCAAGTATATTGTTTGCACATGTTTATTTTCGTTAAAGGCAAAATAACTGAAATAATAAGACCACACATATAGACCTGAAACTTCTTTAAGTCTGTCTAAATATCATGTAGTAATTGCAATGTCTTCTGGTTCATATCCTTTCCTTAGGAAGGTGTGCTAGACACTGATTAATGTAACATAAAAATACTATACATATTTATATATTTTGCTATTGTATTGTGGAGTGACACGTTCATAAACTTTTCTATGCTCCTCTGATTATATAATAGCAAATATTACAATATCATAGCACAACAACAGTGATCAGCAATAATAAGTGTAATACTCACAATAAAAATAATAAGGTCATATAGATAATAACACAGTCTCGGAGGTAAGAAGTGGATTATCCTTCATCTGAAATGTTTGTCTTTTCATCCTGAAATGCGAGGCAAATATTGGATCACAATAATTAGGAACCACAGTTTCCACAAATCCCTTCACTCGATTGGGATGTTCTCTTTTATTCTGGACGGCAAGGGCAGTGACTGTAACATCGAGCGTATTTTGCGGTATTAAACACGCATTTATACCGATTTCATCAGGCTCCGAATATTCTTACAGTTTTTTCTAAATGTTTACACACAAAATCTTACACGATTTTTGAAACCTCTCACTCAAAGTGCAAAACTACACACCAAATCTCCAAAACCATAAGCTATTTCTCAGCATTTCACTCAGTTTTCAATTGCATAAAACACTTTTTTCAAAACACTACACACAATTCTCTACCTAAAACACAAAAATCGAACAGGAAGTGACTTGCTTTCCTTTTCCAAACACAACCAATCAAAATGCTACACTTATTCACCAGGTCACACACACACTCCTCACATGTGCAAACACTAATTGCTTAACTGATCACTAACCAATCACTGCTTTACTGTAGTATAGGCCTATAAATAGGTCAAAGGTCAGAATACCTGTTTTGAACAATGGATGCCAACAATGGACAGAGAGCAAGAGGAGTAGGAGGAAGAGGAAGAGGAAGAGGAAGAGGACGAGGGCAAAGAAGAGAAGGAAGGAGAGCCATCTCTGATGAGATTAGGGCAACACTTGTTGATCATGTGATCAACCACGGTTTGACCATGAGAGAGGTTGGACTGAGAGTCCAGCCCAACTTGAGTCGATTTACAGTGGCGTCCATAATTCGAACCTTCAGAAATGAGAACAGGTATGCAACTATCTAATGACTATTTTAGCATTACAGTAATGTACAGTAAAATACGTATGACTGCATAGTATTTCATAAACATTTGTAACTCTAAGCCATCCATTTACTGCACTGCATTGAATGAATGAGGTTGGTTATCATGCTGTACTACATTTTTTTGTAAATTGTTTACAGTTCCTATGCTGAACACATACTGTGTTTCAATTCTGTACAGAGTGGAAAGGCAAAGACATCATGGAAGACGAGGACGCTTGTTTACAGATGTACAAGAGATTGCAATTGTAAATATGGTTTTGGCCAACAATGCAATTAGGATTCGAGAGATAAGAGAGCATATCTTGAATAATGACACCATATTTAACAACATCAATGCTGTAAGCCTGTCGACCATACAACGCATCCTCCAACGGCACCAAGTGACGATAAAACAACTTTACAAGGTGCCATTTGAGAGAAACTCTGACAGAGTCAAGAATCTGTGACATGACTTTGTAGAGGTATGTATGCAACACTACTTCCAGTACTTCAGACATACCATATTTACTCATCTGTATATCCTTTTGTCTGTTACAGAGAGTATTGGAGATGGATGCCCATGTAATTCGCCATGAATTTATTTATGTGGATGAGGTTGGCTTTATCCATTCAATGTAATAGGACAGAGGGCAATTACCAATGTCCCTGGACAGCGTGGGGGTAATATAACTATGCGTGCTGCCATCACTCAAAATGGGGTCCTCCATCAAAATGCCACACTGGGTCTGTACAACACCGGCCATATGCTCACTTTTCTGGATGCAATTTACACAATGCTTGTCCCTGATCCAGACCAGGAGCCTGCTAGATTTGTGGTTACATGGGACAATGTTAGATTTTACCGGGCTGTTCTGGTCCAAAACTGGTTTGCCACCCATCCACAATTTGTAGTTTTGTACCTACCCCCATATTCACCTTTTCTAAATCCCCTAGAGGAATTCTTCTCAACCTGGCGCTGGAAAGTGTTTGATCGCCAACCCTATGCCCGCATGACACTTCTCCAGGCAATGGAGGACGCATGTGGGGACATAGAGGTTGCCTCTGTCCAAGGTTGGATACGCCATGCTAGGAGATACTTCCCTCGATGTTTGGCAAGAGAAAACGTATCTTGTGATGTGGACAAAGTATTGTGGCCAGACCCAGCCCGGAGAAGAGATGAAGCATAGCTTGGCACTGGTGACTGCCCCCCCCCCACCAATTCCTGGACTGCCCCACCGGGACCCCACACACACAATTGTGTTCTTTACTGTATTCTAAAGAATATACTTTTGGTTTACATATGTTTATGATTTTGTTGTATGCTACTGTATAAAACAGTAATGTTTGGCCTAATAAATATTTTCTGTTTCTACATTGCATTGGTGTTTACAGTGTACTTGTTACCCCTCTCAGCAGATTACTTTCACTGTAGAACATTGTATTGAAATGTAGATATAAACCTATGAAAGACCAAAGAGCTTTAGATTTAGAACAACAGTGTTTACATGGTATATCCAAACATTTACTATTATGAAAGAAGTGTTTGCCATTTGATGCAAATGCTTCATTCTGACATGTGTTTATGGCATTTTGAATGCAGTTTTACATTTTGAAGGAGATGTAAGGCATTTTACATTTTGTGTGTGCAGTTTTGGGAATTGTGTGTAGAGTTTTGAAAAAAGGTGACAGTTTTGAAAACGTGTGTAAGCAGTTGGAAAAAACTGTAAAATATAGCACAAAGAATGGCCTTCTCGCTGCCATAATTGCAACACTTGCGTCATCAGAACAGTGTGTTCAACACATCACCGTTTCCGTTTAAAAAACGTTTTGCACCATTTTGTCGGAGCTGAACTTGGCCAAGGTGTTTGTTCTGAGCTTTATTGGAAATTGTATGTCGGGTCAATGTAATGGATTAAAGTTGAAATAACATCCTCTCATTTTATGTTACATAATCTTGATTGAAATAGGTTACAACAACAAAACTAGAATTATAGGTAGTATCAGATAGAAATACCTCCTTAAAGCAACAACTGCACAGGTTCACTTTTTACAGTCTAAGTGTCTGCACACCTGATGGCCGTGTTTGATCAATTGATTCATATGTGTAGTATTATGGAGAGCAGTGCCTTAAAATGGCAAAGAAGTGACATCATGTTAGATTTATGTCTTATGTAGAGAAGTGTGTTTAGTGTCTTGCAAAACAATGTGTTGAGTGTTTTGCAAAAAGTGGGATTCTGAGAATGTGCTTATAGTTTTGCAGATTTGAGATGAGGTTTTGCTCTTTGAGTGTCAAGTTTCACTAACTGTGTCTTATTTTTAATTTTAGCGTGTAAGCAATTGTAAAAAAGCTGTAATGTTCAGTTCTGATGGGATGTAGTTTTTTTTAATTGCTTAGACACTAAAAGTGATACTTGAGGCCCACTTAGTGAATCCATTCACTCATATACCTAATCTTTAGACCAAGTCTGCAAAACTACAAGCACATTACATGCTTTAAACTCAGTTTGCAATTGTAAAACAAACTTTTTGTAAAACTCTTAACACAGTTCTCTACATTACACACTTAATTCGAAACTACATTTACATTTAATCATTTAGCAGACGCTTTTATCCAAAGCGACGTACAAATCAGGAGAACAATAGAAGCAATCAGACCATCGAGAACAACAGTATACAAGTGCCATGACAAGTCTCAGTTAGTCTAGCACAGTACACGTAGCTAGGATTTTTTTTTTATTTTTTTTTTTTTTAAATAGAATAGGTAAGTGTTAGTATTAGTTGGTCAGGTGCTGGCGAAAAAGATGTGTCTTTAGATGTTTTTTGAAAATGGCTAAAGACTCAGCTGTTCGAATTGAGATCGAACTAAACTGAGAAACTAACAGCTCTTTTGTTTCATTTGGGAAACACTGCCATTTAAATGCCACACTCATTTACTAATGACCTTCCTTCAGTGATTGTGTGTGAAAACACTTATACATCATTTGTTCACTGAGAAATCAAATCTATCTATCTTATCTATCTATCTTATTTCTAAAGGGCTTTTTACAATATAGATTGTTTCACAGCAGCAATAGTATCAAATTCAAATTCTGCTGTAAAGCAACTCTAACAAGTCAATAGTGTCATTATACAGCTCAAGTCAGTTCAGTATTGATTCAGTTCAGTTGCATAACTGTGTAAAATTCATCAGTCATACATACTGTATTTACAGTGTATATGTGCATATTCATGTATGTGCGAGTGCTATGACAAACTCCTTTGTACCCCACTGCACTCTGACCAAGCAAAAGACACACGAGAGTAGTGTTTTACATTTTTCACATCTGTGTGTAGTTTGGCGTGTATGTGGCTAATTATTTTATGCTTGTGTTTAGAGTTAGAGTTTTTCTCAGTCGCTTTGGTGCATTTCTCGAATCATCCTTAATATTTGCAAAAAAAGTATGTGCATTTCTCAAAACAATTCGTACAAACAGCACCACACAATGAATTTCCTGCAAAAGCCTGTAACTTAGAATTAAATGTCCTTGTGTCATTGTTGATAAACAAGATATTCAAAATGCTTAGTCATGTTGTCAATATAACAGTGCACTCTGTTAGTACTACTTGATGTAAACTATGGCAACAGTTTGTATGACAGTTACAGTATTTAAATGCATAAGGCTGCACTTTTAATATATGATATTTCAAAAGTACAAATGTACACATTACATGTATGTGGGATATTGATTGAAAGACAATTTCACAATTCACAATTTCACAAATATGATTCACATTTTCACTTATAGTGCTCTGACAAAAAAACACACATTACAACGTCATTGTGATATAGAAAAGAAAAATAAATATGTGGACTTACATTGCTCAGAAGTCAAATTTTGATTGAAAGTGAAAACCCAACCTTTGTTTAATGTCAAGCTCCAGCATAAATAACTCCAAAAACAGCATTACCAGCTTCACTTATAAACCATTGACTTTATTTCTGACATACATTTACAAAATATCTTATTGAGATTAACAGAGGTTTAGATGTTGATGATTTATTGAAAATAATAGTTTGGTTTTACATCACCATTATTGTGATCAGTAGTTGGGCAGTTTGACTCAAACTTTTCAATGCTAGTTTTTGTTTGGCTGCTGTAGCTATGTTTGTTATGGCAAAAACAGTAAGAGAAAATGTGATCAGATGATTTTGGCTACTTGCTTTTTTAAAAAATCAACTGATCTCATCTAGAGTCTAATCTATGCTATTAATTCCATATCAGTGATTTTAATAATGTGTTTCAACAGCATAAAGTCCAGCAGTGTTTTAATCAGACGATCTGTATTTCTAGCACAAATAACTTTGAACTACTAAACGCTTAGACACACACAGACATCAAGAAACGGTGCATGAATCTCAACAATGGTGACATTCTTCATGCTGCAATGCATTTTGGGAGCCATTAATGAGTTTTGTATGATGCGGCCAGAATACACTGCAGCATGAAGCATGTCACCACTGTTTCATAACCTGAGTCTTGATGATTTTTTAGTTCTTTTTTTTAATCCTTGAAATTATCTGATTAAAACTCTGCTGGGTCTCAGTCTGTTGAGCCAATGAGGTGCGATAATATATAACATGCAACTAACACCATAGATTAGACTGAACAAAATCAGATAATCAGACCGCTATGTGATGATATCTTAATCATCAGCAGCAACCAGCATCATCTAATCACATGCTCTCTTGCTGTTTTTGCCATAACAAGCATATCTACAGCAGCTAGAGAAAAAACATTGAGAAGTCAAGAGTCAAATAGCCCAACTAAAGCAAACACTGATCGCCACAATAGTGGCATCAAAGCAAACTATTACTTTCAAACAGACAATAACATCTAAACCTCTGTTAATCTCAATAAAACATTTTGTACATGTATGACAGATATAAAGTCAATCCGGTTTATGATAAATGAAGCTGGAAATACTGCTTTTGGATTTATTTAATGAAGTTGGAGCTTCATCAAACAAAGGTTGGGTTTTTACTTTCAACCAAAATTTGACATCTGAACAACATTTGAGTCCACATCCAATGGAAAGTTTCCCACTTAAATCTTTATTAGAATGTTACGGTATAATGTTCTAATAATGTTATCAATAAACATTTTTAGAATGTTTTTAGAGAATGTTATCCTTTTAGGAGAATATTCTGGGAACTAAAATAAAATGTCAGTCAATTTATCTCTAGAGCACAACTTGAAGTTGATCAAAGTGCTTTATATATAGACACATATAGAACAACATTCAAAACAAAACAGAGCAAAAGAGTTTAAATATATTAAATTAATCTCTATAATACATTAAAAATAATGCATTGAGTTTTTAACTTAGCCTTAAAATCTGACAATGTTATAGCAGTTCTGATATACTGTGAAAGACTATTCCACAATTTAGGGGCAATCACAGAAAAATACTGATCCATTTTTAGTCCTGCCCTAGGAACAGTCAACAGCCTCTGATCAGATGATCGGAGAGATCTCGATGGGTTGTGTAAGAGCAACATATTTGACAGATATGATGGAGCCACCCATACGGAAATGTAATATATGACATATATGTCCCTATATCAGTAGTGATGTTGTCATATATGTTACATATAAGGAAATTATTATTATCACAATATTATTATCTCATATATTCATCTTCTGGATATATGTATGTGTATGTTTATAACATATATGAAATTACCATAGTAAAATTTGTATATAAACATATATTTAAAGTATGTATATAGTTTATATGGTATTACATGTTATGGCCATATATGTTAACAATATATATTAAAATGGTATATTGTATTATATGATATGACCATATATGTTAACAATATATATCAAAATTTGATATGGTACTATATGTTTTGACCATTTGTTAACAATATATATTGAATTTATATATGCAAATTTATTAGCCATATATGCCTAAAAGATACAGCTCATTGTAAATCAAAAAAATCTCATAACAAAATTACTTTTTGCTTAACTTTATTCATTGTTTCAATTCAGTTTTCTGGGGCAAAAGTAGAGATGAATGTTTAACGTTCAAAAAAATGCCAATAAGCATAAATTATTGGATAAGTTCTTGTTGTAGAAAAAGGAATGTGTTATAGAGTTATGGAGGGGGGGCACTTCATTTAACTGTTTGTGCATATTGTGATTATCGTCATTACTAAAACGCAATTCATTATACTACATGAGCGAATCAGCGTGATTGTGCTTGAACCTCACAATACCACTTCTGCACATGCGCCAAAATTCAAACACAACCGCGCTAACGGCAGAGCCTGAGCAATGGCTGCAGCTAAACAAACAGTCGTCTACGTTAAGATGTTTTTCTTAGCAAGTGGAAGGATAACAAATGTGCCAGCACCTTCACATAAAGTTTAAACGACAATGATTTTATAGACGGGCACGAAGACAGACCAACAACATCACTGAGTGGAGCACTGGATGAAACACCCTTGAATGAGCTGCAGCGGTGCAGGTAATTTACACTAATTTACTCAACGCTTTATTAAAATTCATATGCTAATATTACATAGGAACTAAGTGTTTTATGATTGTTTTGGACTGCAAGAGCCTCTGTCCTTATACAGATCAATTTCAAATATTCCCTGTTATTGTTTTATATATGATATGATTGCATTGATGTGTTTTGCAATTTGCTCGCGTTAAAGTTAATTTTAACTATATACTATTGGATAGAGATACTGTAAGCTCATAATTTTCACTGGATAAGCAATGCAACATTTGAAAATTAATTAAAGCTCTCTGACAAAAGTAATGGGGCAAAATTACGTTATAATGTTTGTCTCTGAGATGTAATAGTCTAGTCTAGATTAGAACCATAAGGCTGCATGTCCACCAAAGCCAGCCTTGGGGAAAAAATGCTTTGGTGGACACATGGCCTAAAGCAGCACAAAATGGAATTACTCAAATACAAGCGCCTTGAATTCATACAGTACTGTACTTGGTTATATTGCACCAAGTACATTGATATGTCAGTGACATGCCTATGGTGGGTGCATAAGCACATACATGTGCATATTACATAAAGGTACAGTACACTAAAAGATGTGACTTTGGGGTTTTGAAAATATGGTTAACCTATGGTAGTCAATTTTGTTCATATCTTTGCTGATAATTGTGCTTTTCCTGTTTGTGTCCCTTGAAAAGTTAATGAGTCCAGAAAGACAAGTCCAGAAATTCTCAGAAAATAGAAATGGAGACTGAACCTGCAGATTGTGGATGGCAGTGATGTGAATGATGGAGCATCTACCCAGAAAAGGTTACATATTTTATTGAAACCAAAATTAAAATCTGCAATATACATCATTTATATACATAAATCAACTACCCTTTTTAATTTATTTTCTCCAAGCCAAAACGATGCCCTCATTAGTTATTATTAGGGGTGTCAACTTTAACGCGTTAACGCAAGTGATTAATCTAAAAAGTTTAACGCGTTAATATTTTTTTAACGCAAATTAATCGTTTGATAAGGTTTGACCCCTACTTCTTCCCGTCATCGCAGCGCGGAAGGTTATCTATCAGTGTGTGATGAGCATAGAGTGAACCAGTGTTGCCAGCGGCTGTGGCACAAGTGGCCAAGGGCTATTTTGAAAACACAGTTGCGGGAAAAATTACAGAGCTGTGGGTTGCGGTTTTTCGGGCTACTTTTATAATCTACCGCGGCTGCCCGAAGTGTATATAGACAAATAAAAATTAAAATAGATCCTTTTACTAATGTGTATCATACTTGGAATGTATACCTGGCAACTTCAGAATGGAGAGGCGCTTGTAACATCACAACGTGAGTTTCAGCCACAGAATACAACACAGCAGAGATAAACATGACAACAGCCACTATAGATTATATAAGATAATAAACACACGATTACGATAGGATATGGTTTCTATATGATTTTCTTGAGATGAATGTGTAACTTACATCTGAAATGCTCATTTTTGCAGCGATATAAAAGGCTATAAAAAGCATATTTTAACAACAGTAAACAACCAAATTCCACATGTGATCGCAAAATGAAGTTATTACAAACACTCGATGGTGGTTTGAAGTGAGTTCAGAGTAAAAGTGTACTATTAATCTCATAAATTGTCTTATGATACTAATGTTAGCTCTAATGCACCAGAACAGGTCCAATTCTTCTTCATAATGCATTTTGTCATAATACTTCACGTAAGGTCGCAAGAAATGTTTTGTTGTATTTATTTAGAAATACTTTTGATAATAGTTGGGTAAATGTATACTGGGATTGAAGCGATGTGGCTTGGTAAACGTTTTATTGCCAGTATAAAGACTGATAATGGCAAAAGAATAAAAAACAAAAGAATAATGATAAAAGAATAATAAGGATTATGTCTCATACCTGGCGGAAGTGTGAAAGGTTATGTTTCCTTAAACTAGTTTGTCATGCATTTATTTATTTCAACACATTTACAGGTAAATCCTAGTATATTAAATGTGTGATTAATCATGATTAATCACAGTCCATGACTGTGATTAACGCAATTCAATTTTTTAATCGATTGACAGCACTAGTTATTATGAATGCCAACTATCTATTTATTTGATGCTAAATAGCAAATGAAATTGTAACCTTAGTTGTGAACTCTGTCATTAAACACTTGGGTTACTGTAGTATAATTCTTCATGTCTGTAGAGGCATATTATTTGCATGGGCATGTAGGCTGTGCTTTGTTGTTGTTCTGCCTTGTCCTTAAGAAGGTGGAGCTCAGATCAAGTCGTATCTGGGAATATTTTACAACTACAACTTATAATTATTACATAAATAATTAGTATTCTACAGTCTTTTAAATAATCTTTACCAACTATGTTTTAATACTCAATATACACTACTCTACAACAAGTTATTTATGGAAAATGTTATGGAAATTATATCATGAAAGTAGGGCATTTAAGTAGAAGCATGCAGTGGTAATTTCTTCATCTCAAACGGTGGTGGCTATACCACAACAAAAATGTCAATGTCTCAATAACTTGTCATGTGTCCTTGAGCATCAATTACAGCTTGACAACGACGTCTCATGCTGTTCACAAGTCGACTTATTGTCTGCTGAGGCATGGCATCCCACTCTTCTTGAAGGGCTGCCCTCAGGTCACTGAGGTTCTGGGGTACATGGTTACGACCCTCTGCACAACGACTCAGCTGATCCCATAGGTTTTCTATGGGATTCAGGTCTGGAGAAAGTGCAGGCCACTCCATTTGAGGTACCCCAGCATCCAGCAGCCGTTCCCTGATGATGCAACCTCAATGAGCTGGGGCATTGTCGTCCATGAAGATGAAATCAGGTCTGTGTTGCTCATGCAGAGGCACAATGACTGGATTAATGATGTTATGCAGGTAGTATTGGCTTGTCACAGTACCTTTCACAAGGTGTAGGCCAGTTCTGTATTGACTAGACGCACAGTCCTGGCTAACAGTCCTGTTAGCCAGCACCCCCCATTTTGGATTTTGGACCTCACAGCTGAAAATGACCTACCTAAATTAAAATGGTAACAGTTCCTGACAATAATGTGCTACACATACAATTTAGGTACCTTTGGAAAGAAGACACTCGAGGCTTTACTATCCATCACCCAAAGTTGATAATGCTCAAAAAGATATACCACCCCCCCCCCCCCCAATATTGAGAATCATATCTGAAAATGACTAACTAACTTAAACTGATAACAGTTCCTGACTTCAGTGTGCCACACACACAATTTTGGTGTCATTGGAAAGAAGACCCTTTGGGCTTTAGTATCCATTATACAGAGTTGATAATGCTCAAAAATATAAAAAGTTATAGACACTGAAGTGCCTTGAAAAATGTTTTACCACACTGAATGTTTTTTTTTTTAATTTCATATAAAAATACATGAAATCAGTCCTGGAGCAATCCAGAAAAGTAATGGGTTGAAAGTCACATGTCTCATAAGTTTATATTTC
Organism: Aspiorhynchus laticeps; assembly: GCA_023376895.1. NCBI lineage: Eukaryota > Metazoa > Chordata > Actinopteri > Cypriniformes > Cyprinidae > Aspiorhynchus > Aspiorhynchus laticeps. The sequence goes on along the minus strand of JALXFT010002218.1, from coordinate 538,221 downwards.
AAACCTGAAGAAGATACCATGGAAAATGAGATTCCTGCAACCATTTTTCTGAGATTTTTGTAGTCAGTACCAACGCCCCCGTTTGAGGAAAAATATTTACCAAATGTATTGAAGAGTTCTACAAGCTATTTAGTCATTAAACAAACTCCTGCATAGTTTTTCAATTATAAAACAGTAGACAGAATCTTAGACATCGTATAAGTGATTTATTTGAGCACTAGAAAAATACAATAAGAATAATTTTTTAGTGATGAAAAAAAAAAAAAACTTTGAATGTCAAGTAGCCTACGTACTCTGATTTTCTGACATACAGATAGGTGTTCAAATATAAGTAATCACATGCTGATGATCATTCATACAGATGGTAATCATACAGATGGCTGCCCATATAGTCAATAATCACATTATAATGGCCTTTTTATATAGACTGCATTCACCATGATAGCCGTCAACAGTCAGCAATTACACGCTGATTATCAGCCATACAGATGGTAATCATACAGATACAGTCACATTCCCCACAAAACACGCAAACATATATGAAAAATGTTGAAAAAAAAGAGGTTTATTTGGCAAAAAAAAAAAAGATCTCCCGAAGAAATGAAACGTAAACAAAGGAATTACCATCCATATTACAACGTTATTGTTTCGTTGGACTAAACCTGCTCTATGGGATGTTGTTCTGTGGACCCTTGCCTTTCTAACTAAACTGGGATTTCAGCAGTGGATGCATTTGTGACTCGTTATTACAATGATAATGGTACGTACTGCTTTTTTATTATGCATGTTTTGATGTGTACTGCTTACACAATTTAGCAAATACATTCCTTATAAGCTTTCCATTGAAAAACAGCGATCTATCATTGATGCTTGAGGCTTAGACCTTCAGAATGATATATAGTTTGTCAAGACTAACTTTGTCTCGTTTCATTTAATCTATTCATAAACAATGACACGTGCAATCAAAGAGCGTTCAGTGTGACTGCGTCCTGGTGCAGGCTAACAGGTTAAGCATTTGCAATATTGCTTCACAACAAATATTTTGTGCATTTGCACATTGCTGAATTAAAAGCTTGAGGAAGCAGATGAGCTTACACTTTCTGCTTTTAAGTCACTTGAATGAACATCATGAAGATGTCTCTCTTTGGTTTATCGACTGACATTCAGCTATTACAAAACTGCAAAAAGTCCTATTAAACAAATGTCACTTGTTTAATGCTTAAATATTGGAAAAAAATAACTATATCGCTCAGGCTTTTAGACATGAATTCTTATCATAGGATCCTCAAAAGTGGTGACAATAATTATTCATGCTGCAGTGCATGATGGGAGTTTTTACTATGGTGTTACCCAGCATGCATTGCAGCATGAAGCATTTTGTTGATTGTCACCATTGTTGAGATTCATATGCTGGTTCTTGATGTCTGTGTGTGTCTAAATAGTATTGAAGTTCAAATATTTATATGCATTACATAGATTTAAAATGAATTCACTATAACTATTAGAGCAACACTTTCATTGCATGTTGTAGTTTCACAAGGTTGGTTATTCAAAACATGAACATATAAATATATAAAAAAAAAAGATATTTTGGATGTAATCAGGCCAGTGCCTGATGATTATCTCATCATATGAAAACAGCTAAAAGTTTCTCACACTGCACAGCACTGATCTCACTGCTTCACAACACCACATGCTGTGTTACAGAGAGAGATCTAACTCAAGAAGTCAAGGGTCAAGAGCCCAACTAAAACAAACACTGATCTCCATGATGGTGGCATCATTTTAACCAATAAAACATCAACATCTGATCCTCTGTAATTCTCAGTAACAGCAGGTGTTCATCACTAATGCACAATCATAATTTAATTAGTCTCTTAATTATCTCATTAACTTCAACTCTTTGAGGACTTGGGATTTGACTTGAGACTTGCTATTAGGTGTGTTCGACTTGAAGCAGCGCTGCGCAGAATGATCAGTGTATGACATCACAGTACTGCTAGAGTGATAAGAGAGCCGACGGATCCTTATGCTTTCGAATTGCTCTCGCGGTAATTTGATGTCATACACTGATCATTCTGCGCAGCGTCAAGTCGAACACACCTTGTGACTTGGTTCCTCCTCTGGTGAAATCAGCTGTCTGAGTTCATGGGTGGAATAAACATATGGCAGGACTTTTACTTTCTGACCCCTGGACTTTACACCTCTGATTATTGGTGGCAGTTCATCCCTCCAAACTGCCTCCATATTGACTTCTAACATTAATGGAGTGAGTTCTGTGACATAAACTTTTAAAAACTCTGCAGCAAAACCATCCGGTCCAGGAGCTTTTCCTGTAGGTAATGCTTTGATCACCTCCACAGTTGGTAATGACAGACAGTTGATAATGATGTTGATTTGTAAAATCTATGTAAAATTCTTTAAATGTCTTAATTTCTGTAGCAGCAGTTACCTGCAGTTGTACTTTAAAAATGTATTTCACAAATTCATATATTTGTTTTGCTTTATTGTAGGCTATGGAGTTGTGTGAGTTTTGATGCAGATCTGCTTAATGTCACAATGCAAAAATATTTAAATGGACCTGAAAATAGGCTTTATTTCTTCTTTATTTTGACTTTAGGTTACTTATGACATACATTGGACACATTGCAGTTGATTTATTCTGTTTGTCTGTACAAACTGTTTCAAATTCCTCATAATAAAGAGAAAGCATATTAATAGTAATCATTTAAACAAGTTTCAAACAATTTCTGACCATAATAAAAAACAAATTGTGCAAATTGTCACCGTCAAACTTGAAGGGCATCTGATTAATGTACATTCACAGAAATAGCAGTAGAAAGACAGTCCCTAACAGAAACATTTTTTCCTATACAACATCCTCAACCTCATTTTTCTCATAATGACAAGGTTTGATAACTTACTGAGAGACAAAACTACCGTTAATCAAATGTCAGCTTGTGGAAGAGCATCTAGGAAGCCTATCAATTAATCAACACAATCAAAGTCGCCTTAATATCTGTCAGAAAGCCGGGGGCGGCGAGTCACTAGGCCATTATCATGAACATGTGTGGTGTCAGTCTGTCAGTCAAGCTGTTGTTTATGTGGGAGGGGTCTATCATTTGTCAATCAGATAACGGAAGAAAATTAGCGGTATTGAATTGCTAAATGTTTTTCACATTATTATTTTGGACCATTGGTTGCATGCATATCTTACCGATATGATGTTAAAGGAATAGTCCACCCATAAATGAAAATTAGCTGAAAATGTCTTCACCATCATGCCATCCAAGATGCAGACGAGTTGTTTCTTCATCAGATTTGGAGAAATGTAGCATTATATCTCTTGCTCACCAATGGATCCTCTGCAGTGAATGGGTGCCATCAGAATGAGAGTCCAAACAGCTGATAAAAACATCACAATAATCAACAAGTAATCCACTCTACTCCAGTCCATCAATTAATGTCTTATGAAGCCAAAAGCTGTGTGTTTGTGAGAAACAAATCCATTATTACGACGTTTTAACTTTAAACCATTGCTTCTGGCTAAAATATGAGTCCTCTATCCATAATATTGCTTCTCCAGTGAAAAGGTAATCTCTTCTGAATCAGGAGTAAAATATGCACAGATCAAACACTGCTTACAAGTGAAAATAGTATAAAACAAATAGACTTTCTCACTGGAGGAATCTTTATTATGGATTATGCACTTGAATTTTGGCAAAAAGCAACAGATCAAATATAAAAACGTCTTGATGGATTTGTTTCTTACAAACACACAGCTTTTGTCTTGTCAAGATGTTAATCGATGGACTGAAGTGGTGTGGATTACTTGTGGATTATTGTGATGTTTTATCAGCTGTTTGGGCTCTCATTCTGATGGCACCCATTCACTGCAGAGGATCCATTGGTGAGCAAGAGATATAATGCTACATTTCTCCAAATCTGATGAAGAAACAAACTGATCTACATCTTGGATGGCCTAAGGGTGAATCAGTTTTCAGACAATTTTCATTTTTGTTTGAACTATTCATTTAAGAGCCGATTTTGCTGTGCTTATTGTAGGGGCCATGGGAGGAATGTGTGTCATCGCAGATGTCCTGGCTCAGCAGGTGTGTGATCTAGCACAGCTGTGTGTTTCAGGACACTGGGACGAGGCCAGAGAGCTCAAATGTCGCCTCATCGAACCCAACACAGGAGTGAGCATCACTTCACCAAGGCAAAAACCACACATTTATACCACAGAAATATTTACTGCTTTACCCTGTTAGCCTGCACCAGGACGCTGGCGCACTGAACGCTCTTTGTTTGAACATGTCATTGTTTGAGAATAGATTAAATGAAACGGGACAAAGTTAATCTTGACAAACTATATATTATTGTGAAGGTCTAAGCCTCAAGCATCCCTTGTCTCTCCAACTCAATCTTGGTCAGTCATTGCTCTGCCTTTGCTGTGAACTTCTTGGCTGCTTGCTTTGCTCTGTGAGTCTATGCATCCCTGACAGTGACAATTGGGTGTTAGAAACAGAAAGTTTGTGTACGGTTGCTAACAGTGTCCTCTCCTGTGTATTATAAGACTTACCTGTTACCCCAGTGGGGTTTTCTTCTCCTGTGTATTATAAAGACTTACCTGTTACTCCAGTGGGGTTTCCTCTCCTGTGTATTATAAAGACTTACCTGTTACCCCAGTGGGGTTTTCTTCTCCTGTGTATTATAAAGACTTACCTGTTACCCCAGTGAGGTTTTCTTCTCCTGTGTATTATAAAGACTTACCTGTTACTCCAGTGAGGTTTTCTTCTCCTGTGTATTATAAAGACTTACCTGTTACCCCAGTGGGGTTTTCTTCTCCTGTGTATTATAAAGACTTACCCGTTACTCCAGTGGGGTTTCCTCTCCTGTGTATTATAAAGACTTACCCGTTACTCCAGTGGGGTTTTCTTCTCCTGTGTATTATAAAGACTTACCCGTTACTCCAGTGGGGTTTTCTTCTCCTGTGTATTATAAAGACTTACCCGTTACTCCAGTGGGGTTTTCTTCTCCTGTGTATTATAAAGACTTACCCGTTACCCCAGTGGGGTTTTCTTCTCCTGTGTATTATAAAGACTTACCCGTTACCCCAGTGGGGTTTTCTTCTCCTGTGTATTATAAAGACTTACCCGTTACCCCAGTGGGGTTTTCTTCTCCTGTGTATTATAAAGACTTACCTGTTACTCCAGTGGGGTTTCCTCTCCTGTGTATTATAAAGACTTACCTGTTACTCCAGTGAGGTTTTCTTCTCCTGTGTATTATAAAGACTTACCTGTTACTCCAGTGAGGTTTTCTTCTCCTCTGTATTATAAAGACTTACCTGTTACTCTAGCCATACTCCTGTGTCTGAGGATAGTTACCTGTACAACTTTTGTGTTGTCTGCTTACTGGCCTGTACTCATTTCTGTTTATCATCAATAAACCTGCATCATTCTCTAACTCCATCTCCAGCGTGTTGTTACAGAAATCTGCTAGTGCCAGCAGCAATTGAATAATGAAAAAAAAATGCATTATACTCGGCCCCCCTCTATAAATTGTGGCCCCACTGTGGCCCCTTTCTTTAAAAAATCCTAGATCCGCCACTGCTGAGCGATCAGGCTTGAGTGATCTGCTCATATCCCGCCTGCTCACTTTGATCTGCCAGCGCGTGTGTAACACGTGAGGATTAGCGCCCCTCATAGAGTGGTTCAATCCTTCTGTGCAGATCGTAGAATGCTGTGCTGGGCGGCCCCGCCTCTCACGTTTCTCTTCTCTCAGACAAGAGACGGTAAAATTGCGGGGCTGAGCATTCTGGCTTGAGTGATTTTTCGCGCTGGCATAGCCCCACCTGTTTCACTCTGCACACAGCCCTTTGATCTGCCAGTGTGTTTACACTAAGGATTAGCGCATCTTGCAGCTCTGATCTGCCAGCGCTGCTTTCATTATGAAAGCGTCAGTCTGCCTCGCTCACTCAATGATGGTGGCCCCGCCTCCCCTGCTCTAGTGTTTCTCCCCTCCCAGTTATCTCGGAGAAGAAACAGCAAGTTCAAGGGTTTGAATCAAGCTTGAGTGAATTTATGCTGGCGCACTCGCGGCTCGCCTTCTTCAGTGAAGGTGGCCCCTCCCCTCGTCCGCTACGAGCGGATCTGAAAGGATGCGCGCTGCACTTTTGATCTGCCGGTGTGTTACACATAATGATAATCAATACCCCTCTTCTAATGAGCGGTTTGTTCTTTTAAGGCAGATCGAAAGAAAAGGCTGTCATTATGATTATAACTGACAGCTTCAGCCTCCTGAGGCTTCTGGGCTGTGCCCACGGGGGCTGAATGCGCTCGTTACAAAAGCATCGAGTCTAGCGCCCCCAAACGGCCGCTGTCACGCCTCCAAGCACCCCGTTTAGCTCCAGGTACCGACGGCAATGTGTTTGTGGTAAATATTGTTGTAAACACTGGGCCCGTTCAGATAGCGCCCACACAACTGATCGCTGTTATGGCGAGGAAAATAAAACACAAACATTTTCAAAAAGAGAGCACATTCCTCTCCCTCGTATCACGAGCTTCAGGTCCCAGCTAGGCGGCCTGCCACTCAAAACGATTCAACCCCTCGCCGCACGGGCTGAGGCCTGGCAGGCCATCCCCGGAGTGTCAGACTGGGTTATGGGGATAATAAAACGAGGTTACTCACTGCAATTCGCTCAAAGACCCTCGCGCTTCAGCGGCGTGGTTCCCACTTCTGTTCAGAGCAAAGACTCACGCTCCGAGGTGATGACTTTGCTGGCTAAGGGCGCCGCAGAAACGGTCCCTCCAGCCCAGAGCGAGTCAGGTTTCTACAGCCGTTACTTCCTCGTCCTTAAAAAGGATGACGGCCCCCGGCCCATCCTTGATCTCAGACACCTGAATCGCGCCCTCATAAAGAGGTGGTTCAGGATGATCATGCTGAAGCAGATCCTCTTGCAAATTCACAGGGGACTGGTTCTTTCTCTGGACCTGAAAGGACCATCCTTTCACATCCAGATAGCCCCCCATCACAGAGGGAGTGGCTTGTCAGTACACGGTCCTTCCTTGGACTGTCTCTGGCCCCCCGCACCTTTACGAAGTGCATGGGCACGGCTCTTTCCCCTCTAAGACAGATGGGAATCCGCATTGTCAACTACCTCGACGACTGGCTCGTTCTGGCCCAGTCGGAGGTGGAGCTACTATCGGACAGAACCCTCCTCCTCAGCCACCTAGAGCGCCTGGGACTCAGGGTCAATTTTGCCAAGAGCACGCTGTCCCCCAGCCAGCGAATATCATTCCTGGGAACAGTTCTCGACTAAGCTGGGAGGCATGAGAGTCGTAGTCACGCCAGATCGTGCTCTGGCCATGCGAAAACTCACAGCCTCCTTCGAGATCGGTGCCGCTCGCCCTCTCAAAAGGTTTCAGAGGATGCTGGGCCTCATGGCCGCAGCATCACCAGCAGTACAGCTGGGCCTGCTTCGCATGCGGCCCCTTCAGTGCTGGTTGAAACCACGGGTTCCATCCCATGCATGGCTCCGGTTTGGATGATCCGGAAGATCTTTGGCAAGGCCGAAGTAGACCTTTTCGTCTCCAAAGACAGCTCTCACTGCCCAACTTATTATTCGAAGGTCAGGGACGCCTTGGCCCACGATTGGCCCAACCTCCTCCTTTATGCATTCCCCCCTATCACCCTAATTCCACAGATCATCAGGCGAATCAGGGAACAGGGACACAAGGTGGTTGTCAACTTTGGTTGTCAGAACTGACTCAGCTGCTGACAGCAGCCCCCTGCCCCTGCCCCTGCCCCCTGCCCCCTGCCCCTGCCCCTGCCCCCTGCCCCTGCCCCCTGCCCCCTGCCCCTGCCCCTGCCCCTGCCCCCTGCCCCCCCCCTGCACCGCCCCGCCCCCCCCCCGCCCCCTGCCCCCTGCCCCCGCCCCCTGCCCCCCCCCTGCACCCGCCCCCCCCTGCCCCCTGCCCCTGCCCCTGCCCCCTGCCCCTGCCCCTGCCCCTGCCCCCTGCCTAACTATTTTAACAGTTACAACACTTATTCACACGCAATCGCTCTCTCAATAATACATTAAAACAAATGTAATCTTACAGTGCTACTTCATCTGTATCTGATGTTGAATGAGCAGAAATCTGTAAGAAATGAAGCAATAATAGTAAAATAACTGACTGTTCTTTTCATCAGAAACAAAATAGGCACTGCAAAAAGCAGCAATTATACCTTTTAATGCTGATTTTAGCTTGTCATGCGGTAGGAAAAAAAGTTTGCACACTTCCAATAAGCCACTTTGAAACTCTCCTGTTATTTTATTTATTTTATTTTATTATCCTCTCTTCTTTTAATATACGTTATTAAAAGAACTGTGATATTTCAAACGTACTGAAATACTTTAGATGCAGAGCGGTGTTTCTGATATCAGTGAGCAAGGAGTGGAGTGATGAACCCGGAGCGGAGCTGGAGTGGAGTGATTAAATGCTCGGAGCACAGAGAGGAAATTGTTGGTGCTCCACTCCGCTCACGTACTCTGGAACCCATTGATGTTGTCTACACTGTATGCGGCGGGGCGCGATGCGACACGATCCCCATCAGTAAACTGATGCCTCTTCCATTTATGAAGTTCAAATGATTTGCAACTGTCGCTTTTTCGCATCAAGTGTAGACAGACTTTTAGCACAGCGGGGCGCAGCACGACAACTGTCTGGTCTGGTGTAGACACGGTCAGACAGTGTCTGCTCTATTACAAATAATTTATATTTAAAAGAATACCTAAAACAGCTACAAGATGTAAATATAGACTAGAGATATTTACACTTACTCTGTCCTACGTCCATGACACTGACTCACTGCGGAGTTGCCCGTTTTAATCTTAACAGCTCTTAATGCCGAATGTGCGCCGGATGGTTAGATAATAGATACATGATGGGCTAGTATAGTAAAAAAAAATAACTTGAGGTCTTCCCAGCATTAAGGTAATCCTGCTTTTTTAAAATCATCTTGTCCTAGTTACAAATTTGACAGGTAAATGATAAAGAATGATAGCCCTTTTGTATTGCATTGCATTGCATATCAGGGATGACAGATTGATAAAAAGACATGCTATTTATGACTGGATGTAACTTTTGATACTTCAAAAGTAAAAGTGGCTCTCCGATTGACTTTGCCCTATCAGTGTGGCTCCCATGAAAAAAATAGTGAGGACCTCTGCTCTAAAGCATGCTTCGAGTACTGCACTTCCAGTCTGATGGTACTTACGGAGACATGGCTGCACCAGGACATTCAAAACACTGCAGTGGAGTTGGACGGTTTCTCGCTTGTACGGGCGGACAGGAATGTTTAATCTGGGAAAAGCAGAGGGGGTGTACATGAGTAATGCCTGGTGCAAACAGTACACAATTAAAGAGACAATGTGCTGCCCTGATGTTGAAATTTTATGTTTAAAAATGAGACCTTTTTATCTCCCAAGGGAGTTTGGCTGCATGGTTGTTTGTGCTGCTTATGTCCCTCCTAGCGGCAATGCAGCAAGAGCAGCAGCCTGTAGCACGGATTGTGTCTACCAACAACTTCAATGTACACCAGAGGCGCCTGTATTCATTTTAGGTGATTTCAATTACTGCAAGCTTGAACTTTCCTTGCCGGGGTTTGAACAATATGTGAAATGCGACACACGGAAGGATAGAATCCTGGACAAGTGCTATGGGAACATTAAAAAGGCTTATGAGGCCAGATCTAAACCATCTTTGGCCAATGCTGACCACAATACCATCTACCTCATTCCTATATATAAAGCCATGCTCAAACGTAGGAAATCAGTAATGAAAGAAGTAACAGTGTGGTCAGATGATGCTATAGAAAGACTAAAAGATTGTTCCTCTTCAGGAACTCGAGCTGCGTCAAAGCACTACGGGAACGCCCCCAGCGTGACCGCGCTCTGAATCACATGTGTAATCTGTCCAAAGGATGGGCGAGACGTCACGGAAGGGTGACGTAATCAGCCAGGAAGCATAAAAGCACGTGCAGTGGAACCGGCGTCAGCTTTTTGTTATTCAGCAACCGCTACTCTGTGTGTGTGTCTGTCGATCTGTGTTGTGAGTCTTATTTAGTGTTGTTTGTCCCAATCACTTGAAATAAGCTCCACAATGTCTATAAGTGCAGAGAAAACTAAGCACCTGGACGAGAGTAGATCACATTGCAGGCTGTGTGTTCCTCCCTGCAAACAAATTTTCTCTGCTCGAGATACACATAGTCTGCGCGAGGCAACTCGCGCATTATGGTCATTCTCGGTTCATTATATGAAGCTTTTCACGCTGTGATCTCGCGCTCCCGGTCCCGCTGCTGCTGAGGTACGGCGGCGATTGAGATCGCGGGGAACGCACATGGATTTGGCGGACGGGTTGGAGACGGGTTCGCCTATCTCCACCTGCATTCCCCAGATCTAGCACTCTCGCTCGGGGCTGAAAGCCCACGGTGCGGTTCTTCCCCCTTTGAGTGAGAGCGCGCTGTTGCAGTGCGTTGCCGAGGCGATGCGCGCATTACTGTCATTTTAATGCAGCAGCCAAAAAAAAAGAAAAAAGAATGACTTATTTAAGGAGCATCACTTTTCATACTCCCCTGAATGCTGGAGTCAAAGTGGCGCTCCTGGGCAGAGGCTTCTAGCAGAAGGCGGATCTGTGGACCGTCATTCTCGCTGGATAGTCTTCGGCTAAAACGTCCTGCTGCCTATAGCCCAGGACTTCTGTGAGCCGGCCCCTCTAGGGAAGAGCGGTGTACACCGTGGTACACGGTGCCCGTCTCTCCTCAGTGCCCTTAGGAGATCGGTCTGCCAACCCTGCCACTCTCGGTGCTCCAGGGCGCAGCGATCTCCAGCGAGCACACATCTCAGTTTCTTCCGCCCAGAAAAGTAGCGGGGCTGAGATGCTCGCCACCCTTTCGGGGGTCTCTAGAGCAGCTAGTTCGGCCGTCTCTAGCAGCTCTAAGTAAACCAGAGGCCAGTTTGGGGGGAGATTTTGCTTTGGGGCAAAGCATACCAATATGGGGTTCTTCCCCTCGAAACGGTCACTGCAGGCGTTGTAGGCCTCCTCTCGATGCGGAGAGTTTTAGAGGCCCTAGGTGAGTCTCCTTACAGGATGTCCAGTGTGTGGAGCATAGTAGATCTCCTTTCGATTAGAGCGTCGGTATGCAGAGGTCTCCGCTCTGAGAGCTCGACAGTTTCGGCGAGTGTCGTCAGGTCTCCTCTCGCTTAGAGAGTTTAAGAGGCCTCCGTTCACCGGAGCACGAGGCCAGAGAGAGCTTATGCCTGTGGTGGATGAGGATGCTTTCAACAGCCTCGAGTCCTCTGCTCTCCCCTCTCTTGGGGACCAAGACTCACTTCCAGAAGTTGGCCTTCGGGACGCAGGCCCCGCCCACTTAGACACTCGTGGCCTTTTTTCTCTCGCCCTAGCTGTGCTCCTTCCACACTAGGCAGGGATTTGGAAGTCCGGCAGCGTGGGCATCTCATTCCCGTAGCGCTTCGACACAGCTCGAGTCCCTGAAGAGGAACGTCTCAAGGTTACGTATGTAATCCTAGCTCCTCGAGGGAACGAGACGCTGCGTCTCGGGGTCATACTTCCGGCATCCCTGCGAGCGGTTGCTTCATTCCTGAAACTGACGCCGGTTCCACCGCACGTACTTTTATGCTTCCTGGCCGATTACATCACCTGTCTGTGACGTCTCGCCCATCCTTTGGACAGATTACACATGTGATGCAGAGCGCGGTCATGATGGGGGGGGGCGTTCCCGTAGCGCTTCGATGCAGTGTCTCGTTCCCTCGAGGAACTAGGGTTACATACGTAACCTTGAGATGTTTCCTATGCACAGACTGGGATGTTTTTAATAACATGGACATTGATGAGACTACGGAGACTATTACGGACTACATAAACTTCTGTGTGGATAATGTACTTACTAAAAAGAATGTTATCGTATATCCAAACAATAAGACGTATTTAACTAAAGAGCTGAAGGATTGCATTAATCGGAAAAAAAAAAACGAGTTTAAAAACAAAGATTATGTTGAGTTAAAAATCATACAAAAAGAGCTCAATTGTCAGTTAAGGCAAGCTAGGGGACAACAGAAAGATATGATTGAGTATAATTTTACTACTCCGAACTCTAAAAATATGTGGAACACTACGAAAGTTGTTACAAATATGGAACCAAGTAAACCACGTATATGTGTAATGGATGAGTTTGCTAAAGCAAATGAGCTGAATGATTTTTATCTTCGGTTTGAAACGCAGGATTTTTCGGATGAATGCAATCTAATTGTAGACTCTTTGGTATATGATGGGAATACTGGAGGTAGACAGTACCAAAGTGCAGTTATTATTTCGTCAGTTGTCTACAAAGAAATCTAAAGGTCCGGATGGGATTTATACCCGCCTTTTAAAAACTTGTGCGGTAGAACTTACTCCAGTTTGGTGTACACTTTTCCAACGTTCACTAGATTTACACAGAGTTCCTGCACTTTGGAAAAAATCTGTGATTACCCCAATCCCTAAGAAACCACACCCATCTGAGAATAATGATTATAGACCTGTAGCGATATCTTCGATCGTTATGAAATGTTTTGAGAAATTCATGGTGACCTTACTGAAAAATGAAGTGACACCACAGCTTGATCCATGGCAGTTTGCCTATAAGCAGGGAAGGAGCACGGAGGATGCAGTAGGAGGTATCACTCATTTAGTTTTGAAGCATTTGAAGCAACACTAAGGCATAAGCATGCCTCCTTTTTATTGATTTTAGTTCAGCTTTTAATTCATTACAGCTTTATTTACTGTTGGATAAATTAAAGAAGATGCAGGTAAATCCATTTATTATTAATTGGTACTTTTCCTTTTTAACAAATAGAACACAACAGGTAAAGGTTAATAGGACAATATCGGATTCCAAATTTATTAGTACAGGAGGTTCAAGGTTCAAGGGTTCAAGGTTCTTGTTTATTTGTCACATACACAATAATACAGGGTATAATCAGTAGTGAAATGTAGGTCAGGACAGGTCCGCTCAATGGACAGTGCAAAAAAAATAAAATAAAAGATGATACATAACACAGGAGCATATATATAATATAGGTAGGAATAAGATAAAAAATAAAGTAATAATAATAATAATAGTAAAAACAAGAATAAAATAAGGAGTAAAATGTGCAATGAACTAAAATGTGCAATATAGTCTACTGTGGGTTTAATAAATATTAATATTTACAAGGATGTGTGAGCTCCCCAGTCCTCTTCACATTGTACACAAACGCTTGTGCGAGGAAAACCACCAACAATTATGTTGTAAAATTCAGTGATGACACAGCCATACTTAGTTTGTTAAACAAAGACCAAGATATATCATCTTATCATGATGAAATTAAACAGTTTGTGGAGTGGTGTGATACACACAATCTTGTTGTCAATGTGAAGAAAACAGAGGAGATGATCTTTGATCCTAAGTCAATGCGCTCTATGCACGGTCACTTCCGCGTTTATTCTCAGGGGGCGCGTTTATATCCGGCGCTGCACCGGAAGCTATTGTTCTTTACCTAGAACTGTCAAAATGAATGCGGAGATGATGACTTTTTACACACGCTGCTTACAAGAACTTACCAGGATTGCCGTTAATGATATCTGTCGTATTGCGAGGCTGTCACCTGTCACTCCATTGAGTAAAATGGAGAGGGGCTATGCGTTTCAAGTTACACAGACAATGTTGAGGGTGAGTATTATAATTCTACTGTCTATTATTAGCAAATCTAGCTCATGAGGCTGTATAATGCTGCATGATTTTTACGCCAATTTTTAGGTGTAAAATAGAATTATTTCACATGTATTTCTATATTAAATTACTTTATACCATTTGCTATCTTCTGCACTTAAATAAACAGCAACAACAAGCATTATATAAATCCGATAACACCAATAGACCTCGGTGTGATAGGAACGACTTCACATGAGTGTCAGAATGTAGTCGTTTGGTGTGATGTCTTGTAGCATAATCCTGCTTAAATCTGTTTTTAACAGGCCATTCTTATATTTTCAATGTTTATTAGAAATAAAATGTTATTAGTAATAAATGTATGCTTAATATCTTATATTGTACTTTTTTGTTCTTATTATTGTTACTCTACATAAACACTTGGCTGATAGGATCTACAGAGGAACTCTCCAGACTGCAGTTATGAAGAAAGGTCTTGAAATGCAATCTTCAGCTGTTCATGAATGTTGTCTGCTGCGATACGTTACCTTCTACCTGCCTGTATTCACCCAGATGCACCTGCTAGCATCACTTATGACCCTACAGAGCACCCAATTTTCAGTCTTTTGGAGGTAAAGTGGCCAAATGTAAATAGTTACAGTGACTGCCCTTACCTTAAGATTCAGAATGGCAAACCAGAAATGAAAAAGCAGCATGTATATTATTAGCAAGTTCAAGGTCAGATGCTGATCTCAGGATTTGATGGGTGTGATTTTGCTCTATATGCACAAAATGACATGATGATCCAGCGCATCTACAAAGACAAAGAATGTTTCAACCTACCAAGATACCTACAAATGTGTGTGTGTGTGTGTATAAACTAAAGTTAATCATATTTACATTACTCTGGTGTACAAGAAAATGTATAAATTTTTATTTACATGTTTACATTACACTGGTTTACAAGAAACAATGTATAAGTTATTTGCATGTTTACTTTACACTATCAAAGTAATTAATATTTACATTCTGACATTACATCATATCAAAGTTACTTATATGTTCAAAAAATTTTTTGTTTACACTTTATATTACAAGCTGTACAAATAAAACCAAATCCAACTAATCCATCCTGTCGTCTAATCCTTTGCCCATGCTTTGACCAGTGGGCCATTCTGGTAATTTACAAGAAGGCAGACAACTGTGTAGAGCTGGTTTATGCTCCCAGTGATGGAGAGAGGGATGACGGAGTCAAACAGCTTGTGCTGTTTCACCCTGCGGATGAGACGCTCAACATGGACCCTCAGTCGAGCAACTGACTGTGTCTCTCTCACCTCATCAGCTGACAGCTGTTTCCTCTTTGAAAGGTAAGCAGGTCTGTAGACTTTGCAGGGCACACAGTCATCAACAAGAAACCCTTTATCAACCATAATGGCCATTCCAGGTTTCAGCAAAGACACTATGCCAGACTGCTTTAAAAGTTCCTTGTCACTGATACTTCCTGCATACAGGGATGACACAAAAGTGACTGCACCATGGGGTGCCATGCCAATTAATCCCTTGAAGGTGCAGTGGGACTTATATGAGGAGAACACTTCACTCTGAAGCAGGAGAGAGGATGGTGTTTGGCAACGCAGCTCTGTGCAGTCAATCACCACGTGTGTGTCTGGGTAGTCCTGGAACTCTTTGGGCAGGTTAGCCCAAAGTTATTATTCTGCTCACTGTGGACTGATGGATGTTAAATCTGTGGGCCAGATCCCTCTGTGTAAGACCAACTGAAAGGTGGACCATGAAGAGAAAGAACTCATCAATTGGCTGGAGAGACTGACACTGTAAAAATAACATTTGAATAATTATGATACACATAATATGCATGCATCAAAAGTAAATATATTTTTTCCCTTGTGCTAAAGAATACAATACCATTACCGTTGCATTGCTTGTTGCTCCTACTTCACTCCTTGTTGCAGCTGCCCTTGCTCTAGTCACACGAACCATGTTGTGGGATGCAGGTTCAATGAGTCTCCAAAAGGCCATTAAGTGGTTGTAAGTCACGAATCTAAATTAGATAGGAGAAATGCTTTAAGACAATACACAAAAAAAAACATAATAACAATGCAAGTTAGTTTATGTCTGTTGAACTTAAGGTTAAATAAAAGGGATAGTTCACCCTCCCCCCAAAAAAATACCCCATTCTAGGTGTATATGATTTCTTGTTTCAGAAGAATACAATTGGAATTATACAAAAAAAAAAAAAAAATTTTGGGTGGACTGTCCCTTTAAAATGCATGGTTATAATGTATTGACATGCAAATACCCTTATGATTTTTTCTTCTTCTACAGAATAAAATAAACTACTCAATTAAAATACTTCAATAATGTATTCTCCCTAATGCCGTCGAAAGAATGAATGAATAAGAATGGTGACTTACACTACCATTCTTCCCAACATATCTGTATGGCATACAAAAATGCTGGAAAGAATGTTAGTGTCAGTCACAAATTGGTAATAGTAAATTATAAGGGGGTTTAAATCTTACCTGATGTAGAACCGTATGTCATAATCAGATGCAGCAAATCGGCCCAAACAGAAACTCTGACGGACCGACAGCTCTTCCACCTGTTTACTCAGTTGCTCCACCTCTTTCCGAAGATCTTCAGTTTGATCTAGTGCAAGATCAACTGCTGCAGGTTCAGAAACGGAACAGTAATCATGCTCCAGATGCCATGGGGGGTCCATGGGAACAGGATCTTCATCCACTGGAAGGGAGACATCTTTCATCTGCCATACACCTGTGCGCCTTGGTGCTGAAACAGAGTAATTGTTCCACTGGAACAAGGTGGGCACAGCCCCTTTCTTCAGAAGCCGGCGTCCTGAGGGAGTTGATGGCTCGATCACATCTTCACACTTGAAGTGACGACTGCAAACTCTAGTATCAGGAGTGATGTTAAAATCCTTACGTCTAATACCGTGAATCCACTTACTGCGTGTTTCTTTATCCAGGGGAAATGTGTGAAAACTTAGCACAGCGTTAAACCTCTGGGAAGCCTCACAAAACGGGACACAGCAATGGCGGGACGAACCACCCTCACGTCGGACGTATTTAAACTTTCTGGAACTCATCACTAAATAAGTTCTGTATTATATGTCTGTAATATATTTCATATGTGATATTATAATAATAAAATGTATAAATATGGTTTTATAATCGTTCAATGACATATGATAGCGGCTGATAATGCACTCACTCAAGCTATGGCTGAATAGACTGGAAGCTTTTACGCGCCCTCAGATTTCACCGGAAATACGTGGGCTATGTGCCGTGCATAGAGTCCATTGGAGATCACAGTCCAGTTTTTATTCATAATGTTCCTATTATGCAGGTGTCCTCTTACAAATAACTTGGTATTCATATTAAGTGTTCATTGATATGGAATGTCCATGTTGAAAGTCTGTGTTCCAAGTTACAACAGAGACTGTATTTCTTGAGAAGGCTGAGACTCTATGGTGTTAACAGTAAGATCATGTGGTTGTTCTATCAAGCTGTACTGGAGAATATGATTCATTGAATTAATCTTTGGTATGGTAACTTGACAGTGCAGTTAAAGACTAAGCTTACACAGCTTATTCGAATAGTCATGAAGATTGTGGGCATGAAGGAGCATTCTTATCTCCAGAACCTGTATGAAAAATCAGTGCGTATTGAGGCATACAAGATCTTATATGATACAACGCACATTTTGAATCCAGAATTTGAAATGTTACCATCAGGAAGGAGATTTAGAATGCCGAGGTATAGACTTAATAGGTTTAAGAATTCATTCAGTCCTTCTAAGGCAGTAAACAGTAGCATGTGCTTTTTTTATGTTTTATTAATGTTTTATTGAGATGGTTGTTTATTTGTGTGTGTTACCTATTGTTTAAATGTGGTGATGCAGTGGCTGTTTTTGGAGCCCAAGACAAATTTCCCTTTGGGGACAATAAAGTATACCTTACCTTACCTTACCTTATAACTGGCTTGATTATTTTTGTTTTCTTCCATGCTCAATGTTTTATGTTGTTCGCTAAGGAATTATAAACAAATCCCTAATTAAACATTTTTGTATTATTTTATCATTTTAAAGTTTGTTTTCTTCATCACAGTACTGTTTCTCCTTTCCCTGCTTGGTGCATCAGATCTTAAAAAGCCATTTTGAACCATTCTGGGTGTGATTTTACATCATTTATTCTTGTACATTACATCCTATTCTTGTTTTGAAGTAAACCAAAACAATACTTTTAGTACAGTACAATATTTTAGTACAGTATGTATTATATACATATTTGAGTAAAAGGAAACAACAGTTCTGGACTATTTTTATGGACTATTTTTTTTAATTTTATGATTCAATAACGCATGAGGGTTCAATTTCATGTGCGACCACAAGTGGGCGCTTTACACCACCAAGAAGTGTTTAAATTGTCTGATCAGTTGCATTAAAATGGATAAAAAGCATTGGTATATGAGTTATGCATCTCCAAAGAGTAGAAAATGAGAGAGACGAATTGCTACATTTTCTGACTCTTGCTGGGAGCAAAATGACCAGAAACTCTAGACAGAGATCAGTCATCCCTTACGCCAGGGGTGGGCAATTAATTTTCCCAAGGGGCCACATGAGAAACTTGGGCGGTTGCAGAGGGCCATGGGGCATGTCTATGGGGGAAGGGGGCGGAGTCTTTTTGCCAGGAATATAGCCGTTTCCTCGGTAACCGCAGTAAACAAAGCAGCGCAGCACCTGACTTTGAAACTTGCAGCGCTCATATTTAAGCAATTAAACCATTGCCTTTTGAAGTGTAAGCTATATCTCAATTTACATGTATAGTTTGTTTTTTTACCGAAGCACCACCTAAGTCTTCTCCTCCTATTTCTACCAGTGAACCGTTTCTGTCACTGCAACATCCCGAACAGGTGAACACACACACAGAGACACAAACGAAATCGCATGCCTGATGAAAAATTTTATTTAAAACATGTTCAAATTTTAGAAAATGTAGTTAATATTTGCATCATTAATGATTTATCTTATCCACCTGCAAATAATCAGAATGCATTTTTTTATTACCCGACCCGTGGATTATCCACAGCGCTCGCGGATATAACCGCCATCCGCGCATCACTACTGCGCAGATATCAACAGCATCACTGGGTTGTGAAGTTGCCAAGTTGAGAGGACAAATGGGTTGAAATTTGTATGTGTCGACTGTGTGAGAAAGATGCGTTTCATACAAGATCTGGCAACTGGATAGCCTTGGAATATGTTGACATGATTATTCATATAATGAGGTTTGGGCCATACAAATTACGGGAGTTTTACCAGAGGCGAATGTAGCAAACATATAAAATACGCCCAGTGGGATTTTCTTTTTTATAGAAAGATTAAAAATACGGGAAAATATTTAAACGGGATGATAGCGGGATATAATGGTAAAATACGGGAGAATCCCGGGAAAAACGGGAGGGTTGACAGGTAGCCTATTCTCCAGAGTACTGGATGCGCCTTTAGAGCGAAATGCAACTTTCATACAGATTACAATAATCAGGAAATATTTGTTTTTTAATTGATTCGTTTAAAAGTAGACATTTCACATGTGTGGGGTTCAATACTTTACAAAAGCAACGTTTTGTTGTTTTTATGAGTTTACAGAAATAAAATCAGTTTCAAATGACTTTAAGTTGTTTCATTATCAGGAAACAAAGCTGTTGCCTTGAAAATAAAAGCAGTGCAGTTGTATTGCGTACACATATAATTACACCTATTTGCGATTGACTTTTAATTCACGAATTACCTTGAGCGGGCCGGTCAAGGATAGCCAGAGGGCTGGATGTGGCCCGGGGGCCGTACAATGCCCAGGTCTGCCTTACGCAAAGAAAATATATTTCCTTATTTATGAATGATCAATATATTAAATGACATAACAGTATATTAGAAATTATACAGAATAATATATTGAACTTACTCATGCAGTATATATACACGTATATGGAAATCTATAGCTCTTATGTTTAACAATCATTATATCGTATACAGGTGCTGGTCATATAATTAGAATATCATCAAAAAGTTGATTTATTTCACTAATTCCATTCAAAAAGTGAAACTTGTATAATGTATACATTCATTCCACACAGACTGATATATTTCAAGTGTTTATTTCTTTTAATTTTGATGATTATAAGTGACAACTAATGAAAACCCCAAATTCAGTATCTCAGAAAATTAGAATATTGTGAAAAGGTTCAATATTGAAGACACCTGGTGCCACACTCTAATCAGCTAATTAACTCAAAACACCTGCAAAGGCCTTTAAATGGTCTCTCAGTCTAGTTCTGTAGGCTACACAATCATGGGGAAGACTGCTGACTTGACAGTTGTCCAAAAGGAGGGCAAGACACAAAAGGTCATTGCAAAAGAGGCTGGCTGTTCACAGAGCTCTGTGTCCAAGCACATTAATAGAGAGGCAAAAGGAAGGAAAAGATGTGGTAGAAAAAAAGTGTACAAGCAATAGGGATAACCGCACCCTGGAGAGGATTGTGAAACAAAGCCCATTCAAAAATGTGGGGGAGATTCACAAAGAGTGGACTGCAGCTGGAGTCAGTGCTTCAAGAACCACTACACACAGACATATGCAAGACATGGGTTTCAGCTGTCGCATTCCTTGTGTCAAGCCACTCTTGAACAACAGACAGCGTCAGAAGCGTCTCGACTGGGCTAAAGACAAAAAGGACTGGACTGCTGCTGAGTGGTCCAAAGTAATGTTCTCTGATGAAAGTAAATTTTGCATTTCCTTTGGAAATCGGGGTCCCAGAGTCTGGAGGAAGAGAGGAGAGGCACAGAATCCACGTTGCTTGAGGTCCAGTGTAAAGTTTCCACAGTCAGTGATGGTTTAGGGTGCCATGTCATCTGCTGGTGTTGGTCCACTGTGTTTTCTGAGGTCCAAAGTCAACACAGCCGTAAACCAGGAAGTTTTAGAGCACTTCATGCTTCCTGCTGCTGACCAACTTTATGGAGATGCAGATTTCATTTTCCAACAGGACTTGGCACCTGCACACAGTGCCAAAGCTACCAGTACCTGGTTTAAGGACCATGGTATCCCTGTTCTTAATTGGCCAGCAAACTCGCCTGACCTTAACCCCATAGAGAATCTATGGGGTATTGTGAAGAGGAAGATGCGATATGCCAGACCCAACAATGCAGAAGAGCTGAAGGCCACTATCAGAGCAACCTGGGCTCTCATAACACCTGAGCAGTGCCACAGACTGATCGACTCCATGCCACGCCGCATTGCTGCAGTAATTCAGGCAAAAGGAGCCCCAACTAAGTATTGAGTGCTGTACATGCTCATACTTTTCATGTTCATACTTTTCAGTTGGCCAAGATTTCTAAAAATCCTTTCTTTGTATTTGTCTTAAGCAGTGTCGGGGAAAGTTACTTTTAAAAGTAATGCATTACAATATTGCGTTACTTCCTAAAAAAGTAACTAATTACGTTACTTAGTTACTTTTTATGGAAAGTAATGTGTTACGTTACTTTTGCGTTACTTTTTAAATATGAGCAGGGCTTGATTGTTTTTAATACAAGTTCTATTTATAGCCATAACCAGTCATAAGCAGCACAGGTATATTTGTAGCAATAGCCAAAAATACATTATATGGGTCAAAATTATCCATTTTTCTTTAATGCCAAAAATCATTAGGATATTAAGTAAAGATCATGTTCCATGAAGATATGTTGTGAATTTCTTACCGTAAATATAAAAAAACTTTTATATTAAAATTTTTTGATTTGTAATATGCATTGCTAAGAACTTCATTTAGACATCTTTAAAGGTGATTTTCTCAATATTTATTTTTTTGCACCCTCAGATTCCAGATTTGCAAATAGTTGTATCTCGGTCAAATATTGTCCTATCCTAACAACCCATAC
This sequence comes from Aspiorhynchus laticeps, assembly GCA_023376895.1. Classification (NCBI taxonomy): domain Eukaryota; kingdom Metazoa; phylum Chordata; class Actinopteri; order Cypriniformes; family Cyprinidae; genus Aspiorhynchus; species Aspiorhynchus laticeps. The sequence continues at coordinate 516,525 of JALXFT010002218.1, read as the reverse complement.
ATCAATGGAAAGATTATTTATTCATTTTCCTTTATTTATAGCTTTCAGATGATGTATAAATCTCAATTTCAAAAAAATGACACTTAAGGCTGGTTTTGTGGTCCAGGGTCACAAATGGGGAAAAAGTAACTCGCATTACTTTTTTGAAAAAGTAACTTAGATATTTTCTTGTAAATTAAAAAGTAATGCGTTACTTTACTAGTTACTTGAAAAAAGTAATATTATTACGTAACTCGCGTTACTTGTAATGCGTTACCCCCAACACTGGTCTTAAGTAATATTCTAATTTTCTGAGATACTGAATTTTGGGTTTTCATTAGTTGTCACTTATAATCATCAAAATTAAAAGAAATAAACACTTGAAATATATCAGTCTGTGTGGAATGAATGTATGCATTATACAAGTTTCACTTTTTGAATGGAATTAGTGAAATAAATCAACTTTTTGATGATATTCTAATTATATGACCAGAACCTGTACATGTTTTCTATTTTAAAATACAGCTAGTTTACAATAGCATAAACACACCAGCTCACACTAAAGCACTTAGTTAACAGACTATCACTGTATGGCAAGCCATTTTAACATTTAAAACATTTTTTTGACTATCCATAAATATAATTTGGATAGTCACAATTATAATTCGGAGAGTCATAATTATAATTCGCCTAGTCACAATGACAATTAGAGATATCTCCAATTATAATTGCACTAGTAAGAAATCGAATTAGAGATATCTCTAAATACTTTATGACTAGTCAAAACTCCATTTAAGATATCTGTAATTACATTAGAGATATCTTCAATTGCGCGTCATACATCCGCAAATGTAATTAGAGATATCTCTAATTCAGTTTCGACTAGTCACAATTATAGTTGAAGATATCTGAATTGCAATTGCTCCTAGTCGAATTGCTGTTGTGTGATGTGAGAATAAATTTACTCAGCTCCTCCCAGAGCTCCTCCCCGCCTGCTGCTAACAACATAATAAAAGTCTGCTTTTGTTGTCACGGAGAGAAAAGCTACTGGATGAAGTGCTTCATGGATTATTAAATGAATCTGGATGCAGCCTTATGTGGCAAAAGGTCTCCAGCGTGCATGTATGTTTAGCTCTGTGATTTTAATTGAATCATGTTTCAAAACGGACCAAATGCTGTATAATGTTCAATAAAGGCAGAAAATCGCAAACTGCTCATCTGAATTTATTTATTATATATTTAGACATAATGAAAAACAATGGAATTATATATATAAAAAAAAAAAAAGCTACATGAAAAATAGTACAAATAAATGCATGACGGACAAGAACAATGCCTCATAATCAGATGAAGTCAAAAAAGGTGAAGGCTGACTTTAAAAGGATTACAATTTAATAAAAGTTTATCTGGCATTGATGACATTTATTAGTAGGTTACTTTATGTTGTGTATGAATTCAGGTTCACTTGTGTTATTATGGCAGCTTGTTTCCACCGTGGAATAAAAAATAAAGGTATTTTCAGCTTTTTATCTTACCATTCATTCTGACTTTTTCTCAGATTTGCGAGATATAAACAATGCAAGTTATAAATTTTATAATTGTGAGATAAAAAGTTGCTATTTCTTTTTCTTTATTAATTATTTCTTTATTTAGTGGCAGAAACGAGCTTACATAGGAAATCGCCCACAAGGTGGCAGTATTGTATTGTATTACAGCAAAAGATCCATGATGATGATATTCTGCTTTGTTCAGTGATGAGTGCTAATGTGCAGATAACATTTTCTTGGCGATAGATGCTATTTACACTGTGCAAATAGCTATAGATTCTATTTACACTATGTTAAAATAGCAAGATTTTCTGCTATTTATACTACTTATTTCAAATAGTGGCAATTATCTGCTCCTCGGTATTGTAGTGCATTATAAAACGGTACACAATGATAACGTATTGAGTGTAAATTATAATTTTAATTCCAATTTTTAAATGGATGCCACCTTATTGGGACAGTAAGTTTCAAGTTTCAAGTTTTATTTGTCACATACACGACTATACAGAGATTGTATAACCAGCAGTGAAATGTGAATCAGGTCCGCTCTATGGACAGTGCAAATATTGTAGAATACAACACAAGGGAAGTATGCATAAAATAAAATGAATAAAAAATAAGATATAAAGCACAGAATATAAAATATAAAGTATAAGAGAATGTGCATGACAGTATGCTGTAGAATTAAATATTAAGATAAGCATGACTGTACGGGAGGGGGAATGTGCAAACAGGTTGAACATGGTGACATGAGCAGCAATCACAAAAATAATAAATATAAAATATGATAAGATATCAAGATACAGAAAGTGTTGTGTGCAAATGACAGTATTGTGTGCAAATGACACTGTCAGTATGAGGTAGATGATAATGAGGTAGATGATTACTGATTGTGAGTGATTAGTAAGTGAAGCCCTCCCTACAGTAAAGCCCTCCCTACACCTACCCTTACACTACCCAATATTTATCTTCAACTTTTGAATTATTTCCTTCATTTTTATTGAAAAGAAATTCCTTTCCAATACGATATGAGATTTGAAAAGGGAGAGAAAAAAAGTTTGGCAAAAGGTGGATTCGATTGTGTCAGAAAGCATACTCACTAACCACTACACCACTGAAACTGATGTTTGCTGACCGTCGGTTTTCATTCTTGACGATCTAAATCACACCTAATGATCTACATTATTACACTATTTGCACTTTGTGTAAGTAGACACTCCGATTCTTTTAACATTCTTTAACATTATATCAAATGTTGCAACGGCTGGCATGAGGCTTATACATGTGTTCGTATGCAAATAAAAGGCTAACACAATTTAATCCACAGCACACACGTCTCAACATTACCATATAAAACAGGACAAAAGCCTATTTAAGTCCTCTCTGTATAGCCTACCACTTTTACTCATGCTCCAGCTACATCTTTATTGCCATACTTTTGAATTACTTCTGTATAAAACAGTTTAAAATCACCCAAAGACGCAGGACCTTTATTATACAACTCTTAGACAAAACGGCACACAAAATGGGGACTCCGTCCAATACTGGACCTGAACTGAGAACCTCCCGTCTCAGAACAAGGGTATTTTGAGGTAACGTCAGTGATGGAACCATGCCATTGAAGCGGGGTGGTCTGCGTCTGAACTGGAGAGAGTACCCATGTTGTATTATGTGTAGCAGCCAATGTGGAATGCCTGGAATAGCCCTCCACGCATCTAGAAACTCACACAGTGGTTGAATCTCTGAAGTAGGTGGCAGCAAGTGACTGTTAAAGAGCGAGTCAATGAGATTCAACCGATTCATTCAAATGGCCAATTCATTCAGAAACAAAGCATTTGACTGTGTTAATGAGTGAGTCACTGAATCTTTCATGCAACCAATTCGTTCAATAAGTAGACCCCAGCCTCAACTGGTTCTGCTTAATCCATATTTGTAATTTGTTTAGGAAAATATAGCTGAGTATTATCATCATACAGGTGAAAAAAAAACACTCCATATTTTCGAAAGATAGCACCCATCAGTGGCATTTATAAAAAAAATAAGACTGGGGCAAGAATTGAACCCTGTGGCACCCAACATGCAAGTGGGCGTGAGGATGAACTATGTTGGCCAATAGAAACACTAAATCTTCTATTTGTTAGAAACGATTGAATGAGGAAAAGATCCATGAAAAAAGGTTGGCTGATGCTCACCCGGAGATGACACCGTGGGTGGCGGAGGGCTGCCGGCATCTCAGTGACTCTGGGAGGCAATAACAGGCACAGACTGCTGCTCTGCGCTGCTGTGAGGCAGGGTAAGCAACGCAGTATCTATAGTACGTGGAGGAAACAATTCTGTTGATGGGTCTCAAGTCCAGGATCTGAGGCAGCAGCAAGTCAGATTCAGTGCATGCAGTCAGACCCAGAGAATGCAGCCTCAGCACGGGCCAGTCCCAGATGCAGTGTTCGTGCTGCTCCGGCAGCCATTGGATGCAGTTAAGAAGATGTAGTATCCTCTAAAACAAGCGATAATTAGCCAATTTACTGAACTACCATTATCTTATGAGGTTTCAGGATTTTGGAGAAGGGGAGGAGTTCCCACAGCGATGCTTCGCAATGTAGAGTGAACACTTGAAAGGGAACCACATTGTAATGTGCTGCTGCAGGAGCTCGGAATAGACAATTGACGTGTTTCAATTTGTTTTAATGTGCGTTTGTACACACAAAGCTGTCCTATGACCCATGCAGAGTTATATTACTATATTTTTGTTTTAACTTTTGAAAACAGAGATAAAACACTTCATTCCTGTTAATGTCAATATAAAATATTGGAAATGTTTAATCATACGTGTTGAGGCTGTTTGTTTGCGAAGATCTATCTGTCTGTCTATCTGTCTATCCATCCATCCATCGAAAGAGGGGAAAAATACACATCATCTTTAAAGCTATATTATTTATTATTTGAAGTCAGTCTCCATGTAATAAAAATAATACTACTAACACTTCAGATAGCTTTGATATATATTACCCCTTAAGTTTTCAATCAGGAGGGCAAAGTAGCACCAGTCAACCACATCAATGCTGAAAATAAGATTGAGGTAACATCAAAAATCAGAAAACATGAAATGTGACTCATTCTAATTGTAGTTATTGTGCAATATAAGTCTCATAGTAATCAATGACCCATACACATTTTCAGTATAGATAACTACGTTTGCATCAAAATCATTTGTATTAAAAAATATAATGCATCTATGGCAAGCACAGCTATACAGTTTCAGTCTCTGAAATCATTTTCTTTTTTCATATATGAGACAAACTGCCTAATTTAAATGTTAATTTTACACTTTATGAATTAAAACAACAGTTCATTTCAGCTCCTAATTGTGGATATCAGCTAACAAATAAGACTTAAAAGCATATCTAAGACGTCATTGAAAGAAAGCAGCTCCTGAGTTAATTAAAGCAAACATAACGGTGATCTTCATTATATGGGATCAGCCCATTCTTTGGTGTTATGTCAGATACATTTGTCGATAATGTGCGGAAATCAGCATCTTTACTCAGAACCGCGAGGAGCAGAAGCAGCTTTGAGAGACTGAAGCAGGAGAGGAGGAGTGAGATCCTCTACTCTTCTCCGCTCAGAGGCGGCACGCTGGCCAGAGCTGGGACCAGACGCTCGTACACCTGGATGCCCCGCAGGAACACCTGCTCATTCAGATACTCGTTATGATCGTGAAGCAGGATGGGAGTGAGATTCATCGGAGAGAAGCCAATGGCTGGAAGACCCTCCTACAAAAACACAATTAACAATATTAATAGGAACTCATCTATGGAGGATATAACATACAAAATTAATGAAATGCACTAGTTTAGGGTCAGTATGATTTTAAATATCTATACATTTAACATGTATGAATCAGAAATGTTTCTTGAGCAGCAAATCAGCATATTAGAATGATTTCTGAAGGATCATGTGACACTGAAGACTGGAGTAATGACGCTGAGTAAATTCAGCTTTAAACAGAAATAAATTACATCTTGAGTAGTTCAGGTATATTTTAGATTTTCTTTAGATGATGTTTCAGATTTGTTTCTGCAGACAGAAGTGAACTTGACTTACTTCCCTGATGAAGCGGCTGTCTGTGGCAGCAGGGAAGATTTCCTTTTTCAGAGTCACGTTCCTGTTATGAGATGCATAGAGTCACATGTCTGCATGTGTATAATATAAACTAGAGGCTCACAAAACATTACAACAAACTACTTTTTCCTCACATGGCTTTGCACGTAGAGCTAAACGCGTGCCACCAGGGGTCACTCTCCTCTGTGGATGTGAAATTCTGGTCCATGTGTTTCTGAAGAGCAGAAAAAAGCAACAGATTTAAAACCAAATCATGAGTCTCTTGTGCTTGTACACACACAGTTTAGTAATTTACAGGAAGACTGACATTATTTTAAATACAAATAATGTTGTATTTAAAAGCATATCACAGTTGTCTTTTCTGTATGTGGGGTGCAAGAAATTATGGAAGTTTTTGACTCAGCAGTGTTGCCAGATCTTGAAAAAGGTGATTCACACCTTGATCTTGAAAAAGGTGACACGTGGCTCAAGTGGCTGCCTGTGGGCTATTTGGAAAATCCAGTCGCGGGAAAAATTACAGAGCCGAGGGTTGCGTTTTTTTGGGCTACTTTTATAATCTACCGCGGCCGCCCAAAGTGTATATAGACAAATAAACATTAAAATAGATCCTTTTACTAATGTGTATTATAATTGGAATGTATACATGGCAATTTCAGAACGGAGAGGCGGTTGTAACATCACAAACAACGTGAGTTTCAACCAGAGCATACAACACAGCAGAAATAAACATGACAACAGCCACTATAGATTATAAAAGATGATAAACACACGATTACCATAGGATATGGTTTCTATGTGATTTTCTTGAGATGAATGTGTAACTTACATCTAAAATGCTAATTTTTGCAGTGATATAAAAGGCCATAAAAGCATATTTTAACAACAGTAAACGACCAAATTCCACGTGATCGCAAAAGGAAGTTATTACAAACACTCGATGGTGGTTTAAAGTGAGTTCTGAGTAAAAGTGTACTATTAATCTCATAAATTGTCTTATGAAGCATGATGCTAATGTAAGCTCTAATGCACCTGCAGAACAGGTGCAATTCTTCTTCATAATGCATTTTGTCATAATACTTCACGTAAGGTCGCAAGAAAATGTTTTGTTGTATTTATTTAGAAATACTTTTGATAATAGTTGGGTAAATGTATACTGGGAGTGAAGCGATGTGGCTTGGTAAACGTTTTATTGCCAGTATAAAGACTGATAATGGCTGAATAAAAACAAAAGAATAATAAGGATTATGTCTCATACCTGCGGAAGTGTGAAAGGTTACGTTTCCTTAAACTAGTTTGTCATGCATTTCTTTATTTCAACACATTTACAGGTAAATCCTAGTATTTTAAATTTGTGATTAATCATGATTAATCACAGTCCATGACTGTGATTAACGCGAATACATTTTTTAATCGATTGACAGCACTAATATATATATATATATATTGCAACCTGCACCTGCCTACTTGATTAACTCCATAAACTGGATCACTTTAGGAGCCGATTCCAAACAACAAACCCAAAGATGCTTAAAGGGGTCATAAGATGCGATTTCAAGTTTTGCTTTCTCTTTGGAGTGTTACAAGCTGTTTGTGCATAGATAAGATCCCTGAAGTTGCAAAGACTAAAGTCTCAAAACCAAAGAGATATTTTTTATAAAAGTTAAGACTCTGCCACGCCCCCCTAAAACGGCTCATTCAAACACGCCCCCACATGTCTACGTCACGGTGTGGGGAGATTTTCATAACACCTCCCAAACGTACATGCAATGAAAGAAGGCAGACCTATTCTTCTCACTGTAGTAATGTTGCTGCCACCGTCGTCATGTCCTGGAGACACTGTGAAAGCGAAAGTACTTTGTTTGGGCTTCCAAAAGAGGACACAACTAGAAATCAGTGGTTAAGTTGTATTTACAACACTGTCCCAAAGCAGTACAACGCAAATATTCGAGTGTGTGCAGCACATTTTACGGAGGACTATTTCCTGAACTTGGAAGCTACAATGCTGGCAGCACAAAGGCTGTTTCTATAAAGTGGGGCAATTCCAACTTTGCAAGGACAGTCTGGCGCTTCTGACCACTGTAAGTACATTTCTGCCACTGACGATTCAAACACGAGTTTTGAGCAGTGTAGAGTAGTGCTCGTTGTTTGTGTTTCTCCGATCACAAATGCAGACATTGTAATGTTTACGCGGCGCGATGCGTAAAAAGACAGTATAAGTCATTATAATCAGTAATTATGTCCCCACTGAATGCAACAAATGCCTCGTTTGTAATGGGTTTTATGGTTTTTGTGTGACTCGCGCCCTGAAACGCCATCATAATACAGTGAGGGGCGTATCGTTTCCGTCTCACGCTTGAGGTATTCGGCCAATCACAATGCACTGGATAGCTGGCCAATCAGAGCACGCCTTGCTTCTCAGAATGATGAGCTTTGTAAAAATCGAAGCGTTTCAGAAAGGCGGGGCTTAGAGTACAGTATGTGGAAAATAATGTGTTTTTTGAACTTTAAACCACATAAACAGATTGCATTACACCAAATACACAAAATAATGTTTTTTTTAGCAACATCATATGACCCCCTTTAATAAGCATAGCTTATAATAAGTGGACATGGCAACTGTTCAAGAGCGCACGTTGTGAAGCAGACTTAAAAACACAATGACACTGTGGTTTAGTTAAATTCGCCAAACATAAGTCTTTGGTCAATGGAAAATTAAAAAGTGAGGCCAAATGTGCAAGATGCCACATGCAACGGTTACCATGATGTAAATCATTGCAGTTTCGAGAGCAAGTTCTGACAATAATTTGGAGAATTCACTCCCGTATTTAAATGCAGGTGTCACTCCTGAATCTCTACAGTGTGTACGTGGCCTTAGTCTCCTGGCAGACACATACAATGACCAGATGTGAGATCAGGACAGATGGAATTGTGTTTGGTGTGTAAAAAAAATACATCTGACCTGTGCAAAATCATATGTCACGTCCTCACCAGCTTCTTTACACCAGGCTTTTATCTTCTCTTCAAACTCCTGTACAGTGAACAGAATTGGTAGTGACACATGGCAAAAGAATCAGTTCAAAGCCAAATAATTTAATAAAATAAAAAGATATTGCAAATGGAGGAGGGTGTAACTGAACTCGAGTTCGGATCACATGTAATTGTCCAGATACACACCTGCAGGTTAACGGTGGGTGGGATTCTCAAGTCAAAGCTGACATCCATATCCGCAGGAACCACGTTGTAAGCCACGCCTCCTTTCACCATGGTCATGTTAACAGTGGTGACATCACCCAGAGTAAAACACTCACTGGTGTTCAGCCTGGAAATCACACACGGGTGTATTTTCATGTTTAACAGATCTCCTTTAACCAGCTGTTCATCATACAGATTGAGAATGAAGCTCACCTGTGTTTCTCCTTCTCTCTGAACTCCAGGAAGGAGTTTATAACTCGCCGCTGTGGACACAGCACAGACAAATGCATCAGAAACAGAACAAAAATAGGCTTCAGGATAAAATAAACTTCATGATTTTAGGTTAAAATGCATATATTTGTAAGTCACTTGCAATTTAATATAAACAACTTTTTGCCTTCATTTGTTCATTTTAAATATTGCTGTTTTATGTAGTTGTCAATTAATAGGAGAATGAACATGAAAACTGTATGGACAACTATTATACATTTTGAAAGAGTTGTTTAAAGTATTGTTTCTAATAGTTCAACATCTGTATGCTGCGCCCTCACAAATAAGAGAAGATGTGTCCCATGATCCTTCAGAAATCATCCTGATATGCTGCTCAAGAAACATTTCTGGGGCCGGATTCATGAACATCATCTTAAAAAATAATTTTTAATGTGCCATGTTTTTGAACAGTTACTTTTAAAGAGCCTGTTTCATGCTGCAGCGATCCGTTTTTCATTTTTGTGCTGTGTTTTTGCACTCTCTTCCGAGTGAAAGCTTTCGGTATATGCAGTGTTGCCCAATGTACGATAATTATTGTATTTGTACTAGTGCTGTCAAAGTTAATAACGCGTTAACGCAAATTCATTTTAACAGCACTAATTTTTTTAACGCGCGATTAACGCAGCGCGTATTTTCTGTTTGATCCGTGGCTCAACCCGTAGTTGGAGAAATGGAGATGCACAGTGTTGCCAACTTAGCAACACTGCAGACCCCTTTAGCGACTTTTTTCCCTTCAAAAAAAAGTGTCTTCAAAAGGTCTTGCTCGGTCCATTACTCAGGTCCATTACTCGTCTAAAGTAATGGGAACCTGGTATTTCTTTTTTTTCATGTGTCCAATAGACATGAATAAGTTCTTTGAAAAACATCTATGACTTTTGAAACATGTCTAGTCTTCATGCGCTATGTTGACTATGGTTTCAATAATAATAAACATACATTTGCATAAAGCATCCATATTTGTCCATGCCCATGTTGATTAGAGTATTAAAAATTTGAACATAAAGGTACATTTAGAACAAATAAAAATGTGCGATTAATCGCGAGTTAACTCATGACAATCATGTGATTAATCGTGATTAAAATAATAATAAAAAAAAAATAATAAAAAAAATAATCGATTGACAGCCCTAATTTGTACAATAATTTTGACCTCTTTACAAATGTACAATTGATGGCAGTTGTAATCATAGGGCTTCTATACTCATACACGAAATCGGCACATCCAGTGTAGACATCGTCACTGATTATAATGGGTTCGATATTATTTTGCTCGAGTCTGGTGTAAACATGATGTAAAGTATGCCTAGTTATTTATCTACTGTGGTAATTTGCAGATCGTGTCAAAAAGTTGTTGGTCTAGGTAAATAGCTGTATTCTGTACGTTTGATTCGTGTACGATCATTTTCTTCCAAATATGAGAAATTTGAGATTCTGGTATGATACTTGGACATTTCCAATCTGGCAACACTGGTTGTGTGTGTCCATGCTGCTACAGTAAACGCGTCCTGTGTATGGGCGCATTCATATGCACTGAATACTCCCAAAGGTTATATCGTATTTATAGGCTAAAATTAAAAACAAGCACCCTATCTGACTCGTTTTTGTAAAGTTGTTACTGAATTTTGAATTCAGCAAAAAGTCGTATCAGCTGCACCACACGGATGTGTTTACTTACGCTTTGATTTGAATGAAAACAATGTATACGTGTGGTGCGGCTGATACGCTGTTTGCGTTCAGTGGATATTCTCCAAAATGGCACTACGGTGACGCAGAGGAGACGAATTGTTGAATAAAGTCGTTTTTTTTTGTTTTTTTTGCTTACAAAAATTATTCTCGTAGCTTTGTAAAATTACGGTTGAACCCTTGATGTCACATGGATTATTTTACCAATCGCTTTGCTACGTTTCTGAGCCTTGATCGTGTTAATTACATTGCTGTCTATGGGAGGGTCAGAGAGTTCTCAGAATGTATCAAAAATATCTTAATTTGTGTTCCGAAGATGAACAAAGCTTTTACGGGTTTGGAAGGACATGGGGGTGAGTGATTAATGACAAAATTTTCATTTTGGGGTGGAGTATCCCTTTAAGATGTTATTTACGAAGATTTTTAAGATGATTATTTTCAAGAATTTGAATTCTTCTTAAGTTTGTCTTAAGAACATTCTTAAGAAAAAAGTTGTGTATTTTGTACTAACTTAAAAATTCTTCTTAAGTTAAAAAATAAGAAGAAAATGGCAGATAAGAAGACTTTTTCTTAAGAATGTTTCATGAATCCGGCCCCTGATTATTAGCAATGTTGAGAACAGTTGCACCGCCAGATATTTCTAATTCTATGAAGTTAAAAAAAGGCATTTATTTGAAATATAAATCTTTTGCACCATTATAAATGTTTTTTTTTTGGCCACATTACATTCTGAACACACTCACTAGTTTCTCTGCTGCTGTGTTCTCCACAAACCTGGAACCATGACCTGGACTTCCTGGACAGCGGACTGTGATCCCTGCAGGACAGAGAACATGTTTGTTAAAACACACACACACAGAGTAAATGTGGCTACTGGCATATGTGATACTCACACCAGGGGTTCCTTTCTCCGTAGAAGACAGTATAGGCATTGGTTGGGTTTGCCAAACCTGTGAACAAGTAAAACAAGCAAAAACTCTCATTAATATTAGTGCATACATGTTTAAACTTAGTTTAAAACAGATTTTTATAAAGATTGAATGGTACTGTAATGCATTTGAATGCTGCACTGTTTCACAGATGAGCTTAAGTATAAGGGAGCGCAGTTTGTGTCTTTCTTATCAGAGTGGTGCTAAAGCAGTTTAAAAGTTTAATGAATTCACCCCTCACTCTGTAAAAATCAAGTCTGCAATTTTGAGAAAACCTGACAATACTAAAGCAACCACAACAACTAGAAGACTAAATCTACATGTTTGTTTACCTTCATCAAGGGCAAAACCAATGTTCAGCTTTTGAAATTCAGGGTGCTTCACAAATGTCTCCATTCCTTTGTGACCACCGACCTCCTCATCTGTCAAAAACATTAAAACACCATACATTTTTAGGCAAAGTGGTTTTTATTGCGGAACTGATCATAATGGAAATAAAATGGATCTTTGTTTACGCCATGTTTAATTTGCTAAAAATGAAAATGAGGATGTGAGGGACAGACATACAGTATAGAGATAGGTTGTGTTATTGTCTATCTTGGTGTCAATGAGCCAGTGAAAAACTGGTATTACATGCATAATATATAGTCTACTTAAAATTCTAGTATACAAAAAAACTCAGGAAAACATGTTTGTAAAAATTAGACATTGCATAAAACAAATTTAAATCACCATTCAAAATTGCATTTTACTTCCAGAAGTATTTTTAATGTTGTGCAATAATACAGAAAACTTGTATTAAAGTTAACTACAATTCAGGGTAAATTTTTACTACATTGACTATCCACCTCATTTTTTAATGCAGAAGTAAGGTGTTTTCTGTGAATGTGTGAGACGGTTCATTAGTTACTGTAGTGAAATAATGGGAAAAATAACAAAATACAGTAAACAGTAAAACTGTTTGCACTACAAACCAGTGGTTTTATCATTTAGACAATACATTAAAACAATATGTTAAGAAACACCAGTGTGCAATATCAAGCAGCAAAATGAGCTGTTTTATAAAGCTAAAAATAGCCGGAAGCAGATGAGACCAGAAGCCACACATTAAATTTACAAATAGCTACATCCACTCTTAGAGGAAAAATAAGGTAGATAAAAAAAATATATAAAAACTGTACTGGTTAAAATTGCATTGACAGTATACATAAGTATTTATTTATAAATGATAATCACAAATTTGTTCTGCTTGTGTTCGTGAAACTAACTGAATTCAATGCAATAATCGGTTGAAGTTCTACAATCAATTTACGCAGAAATTTGTTCTGAGTGTGTTTCTAGTCACATATTTTCACTTGACGAATTCTTGTAGACTTCTCATTTATGTTTTCAATTAAATATGCCGTAATACAGAAATAAAGGTGCATCATATTGTCACCATGTTTGACTGGTGAAATCCAATCATTTTAATAGAAATCCACATGATCAGGAGTTTGTGTGAGGGCGAAATATCCTCACACATATTTTGCACCAGTTTCAATTTTACTGACATAATGCTGCTTGGTTTGAAACTAGTGAAAAAAGTAAATGGCTGATTTTTGCCTGCAAACTATTGTTAATGTGACAGCAGCTTAAATGGGTCATGAACTGAGAAACCAAAATTCCCTTGATCTTTTGACATATAAGATGTCACTGTACTATAAAAACATCCTGTAAGTTTCAGAACTCAAAACTTTGTCATTAGTCTAAAAACAGCTTATATTGAAGGCAGTCTGTCAAAATGACAGCTTGTGGAATGTAGGACTCTATGATGTAACAGTGTGGATAAGCACTGCCTCCGAAGGTGATCAACGCCAGCTTCTACATCGCTGCCTGTTTAGCCCCGCCCACCAATTCTACATCACTGCCTGTTTAGCCCCGCCCACCAATTCTACATCACTGCCTGTTTAGCCCCACCCACTGATTTTATGTCGCTGCATGTTTAGCCCCGCCCACCAAATCGTGCATGTAGCCTAGCGTTTATGAGAAAGGTGAACACACAGGTCTATGCAGAAACCAAATAATAAACATGCTCCGAAGACAACAAGATGCTGTGCAGTGCCAAGTTGTGGAAAAACAGTCTTTGCATTGCCTTCCTTCTAATCCCAACATTAGGAAAGAGTGGATGAAATTTATTTTTAATAAAGATCCAGACCACGTCAGTAAGAACTGTCTTTTGTTCACTTCATTTTACTGTGAATTCATTTACAAACAAGGCACAATTCGACGCGGGATTTTCAAAAAGACTGAAACTAAACGTTGATGCTGTGCCGACTATATTTGATCTGACAGTAATGTCACAAGTGAGAATAACTGTTTTCATTACATGATCACTATTGCTTTGTCTGTTAAACAGATCGTTTGATATGTATTGAGTTATTTATGCGTTTTTAACCTAAATCACAGCAGCGTCCATCTATGAGGAATGTGCACTGTCAAACATACACAACTATTAGCCAATCATAGCAGTGGGCGCTTATTTCCGAGTCTACAATCCACCACACCTATTCAGACAGAGCGTTCTGATGAGGGGGTCAAAAACAGGACAGAAAATAGCATATTACTTCTAAATTATGATGTTTTTTTATGTTAAAATCTTGATAACATTATACGTGGACCTCAGAGAACAGTACAAAATAAAAAAACAGAGGCAGTTCATGATCCCTTAAAGATCTGTTGCTAAAATTTTAAAGCATGTTGTGAACTGACCTGGGACAAATGTTAAATGGATAGTGCGAGAAAATCTCTTCCCAGCCGCCTTTAATCTGCGAATGGCTTCAATATACCTGCAGAGAAACAAAACTTCAATACACAAGCAAACTCTATTTCCAATTTAGATAAATTATTATTATTTTCTCATCTTTGTTTGAGACCAACCAAACCATAGCTGATGTTAGAAAATATTTGACTATAATACTCCAAAAGATTTCAAGCTAATGTTCTTACTTCATCTCAAAACGTTCATAATTTTGACCACAATTTATAGAAATATAAACTTTAACTGTAACTATAGTAGTACCCCAGTAATACTACAACAACACTGGCTTGCCAGGTCAAAGGTTTTAAAGGGGTCATATATGACGTTGCTAAAAAGAACATTATTTTGTGTATTTGGTGTACTGCAATGTGTCTACGTGGTTTAAGGTTCAAAAAACACATTTTCCACATACTGTACATTATTGTTGTTCCTCTCTGCCCTGCCTTTATGAAATGTGTCGATTTTTACAAAGCTCATCGTTCTGAGAAGCGAGGCATGCTCTGATTGGCCAGCTATTCAGTGCATTGTGATTGGCCGAAAACCTCAAGCATGTGACAGAAATGTTACACCCTTTACCATATTTGGAAACACACAGCATCTACATGACATGGCGGCGGCAACAATACTACAGCGAGAATAAAAGTTACGCCTTCTATCTTTGCGTAAACATTTGGGTGGCGTTTTGCAAATCTTCCCACACAGTGACGTAGATTTGTAGGAGGGTGTGGACGAGTCTTAACTTTTGGAAAGAATATCTCTTTGGTTTTGAGACTTTAGTCTTTACGGATCTTATGTATGCACGAACAGCTTGTAACGCTCCAAAGACAAAGGGAAACTTGAAATCATGTCATATAACCACTTTAACATAATTTTTAGTTTGTAGCTGGTTTTAAACTCACTGTATCGTGACACATTTCATATCCTGAGATCCTCTGCCGTAGATGTTGCCATGCTCATCTTTAACAGCAGCAAATGGATCATGTTTCCAGTGTTCCTGAAGCAGACGGACACAGGGTTTTTGAGTGAGATCTGACCCATGCTATGTGATCTGTACAGTGATTGATGTGTTACCTCATAAACCGGAACCACATCAGTGTGTGAGTTCAGCACCACAGACTTCAGCTCCGGCCGGCTGCCGACCCACGTGATGATCGCAATGACTCGACCCGGACACACCTGAGGGACAGGTTTAAATTAACATGGATGTGATTGATGAAACACATGATTAGAGTTACACAGATCCAGCAGTTAGTATCAATACCTCCACTTTCTTCATGGGTAAAGCCAGCTCCGCTGCTATCCGCTCCAGGAACCTTATAGCAGCATCTGACAATGATTGATCGACAGAAGCAGATTTACTTTACTGATCCCAGACATGACAGTCAGCAACTTTTCATTTGTGATAACCAAAGGTTGTGTTTCACATAATCATTATCCCTCAGTTTCAGAGACAACAGCTGTTTTCTATTTATACCCTTCTGTAGAATAATGTAATTGTAATGTAATTGAATAATGTAAATGTAATCCAATGAGAAAAAGACACCAGACACTACAGTTCTGCGATCGGTTCACCCAAATTAATGAACAATATGTCATGAATTATTCCAATGAACTAAACACTCTCCATTTGCATCCTTTATTCTGAGGATGTTTGCAGGAAAGACCAGGACAGGGTTGCACCAGCTATCTGCAATTTACAATATAAGCACAACTAAATATGTAAGCGTTGCATCACTAAATTTAGTAGAGCATAACTGTGTAAAAACTAAATATCTGCAGTGGCTGGAATGGTGCGGATCAGGTATGACGTCAAAACTCAGAGGACTAATTCAATGCTGATTCCTATGGGGGTTTATAATGTTTTTTTTCAGTTTGTGAGTAAAATAAAACCTGTGGTAAACTTAACTTGACGATACTTTGAGGTTACTTTGAGGAAGTACTGCATGTCTTCAATACTCTTCTGCATTTCTGCATAAACTGAATCTAAACTGTAGCAAACAACTTGGGTAAAATTTGTATAAAACAGTGATTAACCTACTCCTAGTTTACTGTATTAAGTAATCATCACCTCACTTGATCAAAGATCAACTAATGGACTTTGAATGGATGTCAATGGTAATACATAACACCTTTCAGGGTAATTTAGTCTTAAAACTAATAAACTGCCAACCTAGACAACATTTCTAGACGCTGTAGGGGTTAACATGTATTCCTGGGCAAAGGTTACCCGAGTCATAAACCTAGAAGGTGAAATTACAATCCTATTTACAGCAGGACAGGGGGAGAGGGTCTCTGAGGTACCGTAGTCGGGCTCTGGGTGGACCGTCTTCAGCCGCAGGTATTCTCTGAACAGGGTCACTGAAGGGTCTTCTGTCCTGGGGCCGTCCTGGACCCCTCCGCCTCCATTTGGTCCATCTTTATCAGGCAACATAACGGCCCACTGTCCTGCGGAACGAGACGGTTTATTATTAACTAATACACATATTTAACCTTAAATAAATTTTTTTTTTTTTTTTTTAGAAAATAAAGCCTGTTGAAGGGCCATTTTAAGGATTTCTTTTAACATGGATATTTTAACATTATATCACTATATTTATGAAGTACATTTTCATGAACCAGCTTTATTAACTGTGATTCAAAAGGTGCGAAATAATACTTTAATTCAACAAAGATGCATTAAATTAATCAAACGTGACAGCTTATAATACATTTCTATTAATATACAAAATGTATATAATTCATAAACATTTATAACATTGCAACATATTTCAAATAAATGGGATTCATTTGAATTTTATATTCATCAAAAAATCCTGAAAAACTATTTTTGAATATATAGTTTAAATAAAAAAATATGCATTTTAATCATTTTAAATAGACTTTGCAATTAATTCAAAATTATTTTTAATATTTTTAAACATCCTCATAAAGGGTTTTGGCGACATATACATTACACTTACTAAAACAAACTAAATTTGCATATCTTACAGATGTCTTATCACTGGTTAGTTCTAGTAACAATGTTGTTAGTTAACACCAGGCTTTTTGAACCATAAACTGCTTAGACTAGCCTTAAACGTTAATATAAACTCACTTATTGTCCGTCTGCATAAACCAGTTTATATTTTCATGAAACAAACTTGAAAAAGTTACAACCAGTCTAAAAGAAAAAACAAAAAAAACTTGTAACACTAGTCTAAGCAGTTTATGCAACCAGCCACTGCCACCTAAAGACAGGTGATACATTACATAAAATGGGATAGATAGATAGATAGATAGATAGATAGATATAAAAGACTTGGTCAGATTAGTTTTCACCTAGTCAGTGCGTCTATGCAACTGACCCCTGACCTTTAACTGAATCACACCAGCATCATCACAGAAGGAATCGCGCTGAATGTCACTGTGATGAGGTTGTGATAAACAGCGGTCTTCTCGTAAACACAGGTTAAATGTCAAGAGAAGTAACTGTGTCATATGAACTAATCTGTTGCTGGTCACAACCTGTTTAACTGTCAACCCAAGAAAACAAACATGCAAAACAGCATGGCAGAAACAAATGTTTATAGCGTAAACAGCACTACACAACAAATACCAGCCTGTCTTAAATCAGACAAGCGTTTCTATTGAGTGTCGTGTGTTTAATAATAAATCCATCATCAATAGCAGCAGCTCGAGACATCGACTCACCTGCTTCCGCGCGAGCTCACGGCTGATTTGCGTCTTAATCAGTAAACAACACCGTTACAAAGACCGTCTTTCTCTGTGAGAGATGTCTGAAGGTAATGTATAACTCACCTTCGCTCCAGGGTGCTCGGCTGAACTCGGGTCGTTATTTATTATGCTCGATCATGCCAAAAAACCCTCTCGCGCCAGAGTCTTGCGTCATGACGTCCATATCTCCGTTACGCACGTGATGTTTAGAGCGCATGCGCAACATGGATGAAGTGTTGTGTGTGTGTGTGTGTGTGTGTGTGTGTGTGTGTTTCATTTTCTCTACAGGGATTACAAAAACACCGACAGCTTCAGAGGTTTAAGCCTTAAAACAACGAACTTGACGCAATTTATCTTTATACCACACATTATTTTAAGAAGGTTGGAGGCATTTTTTTTTTTTAATGCAGTTACTCAGTTAACAAGTTGCTCAATATTGATCGTTGAGTTATGTAAGGAATATTTGCCAATGTTTTTTATAGTTTTTTAGATAAGTGATTTTTATTCCCGGTCCTGTATGTCGTCTCTATTTAACACACTTCAGACTACGAGCTCGAAACACGCTGTTCTGCTGAATGGCTCGAGGTGTTTGAAGGAATCGGTTCAGTGAGTGAATGATTCAGACTCACTCATGGTGTTTGAAGGAATCGGTTCAGTGAGTGAATGATTCAGACTCACTCATGGTGTTTGAAGGAATCGGTTCAGTGAGTGAATGATTCAGACTCACTCATAAGTGCCGCCACCTCCCGGTGTAATGAAGAAACACACAGAAAGAGTTAACGTTACTGGAAAAAGTCGTGTCTTTTCTCGTCGAAAAAGTTTGTGAATGCTGGAGAATTGTTTTAATAATATTGTACACATTGCTGAAGTTCTGTGTGTATATCAGGCATCGATCATTGAAGCTGATAGATTTAACTGATTAATCTGACAAATAAATCGTTTGTAAAACATTCCCAAACGCATATTTTGAATTCAACAACTAACTTCAGCAAAAAGAGAGACTCGTTGTATTTTATGTTACTTTTACAGGATTCACGCTGTTTTGGTTTTGTGTGAATTTTGAGGCTGAGTATGTGAGGGCTGTAGTGCGCACTAGTAAGCACGCGTTGGTGGTATAGTGGTGAGCATAGCTGCCTTCCAAGCAGTTGACCCGGGTTCGATTCCCGGCCAACGCAGAAACCTTTTCCTGTTTCAAATAACTTTGAGGAAAAGTCCTTTCACGCCGAGATCGATCATTATAAGGTCTAATTATCGTCCTCATTCTATTTTAAATAGGAAGTTAACTACTAACGATGACAACAAAGAGAAACGATAGCGTTGGAATTAGTTTCATAACGATTTTTTTTTGCTGTTAGTAAATGAATAGAGTGCAAGTCTAAAAGGGACACATTTTTTAAAGAATAGAATTAGAAAAGAGAGTGCTAGAGTTAGAGGGTCAGATAAAGATTCCTGAAGATGGACTCCGCTGCTGGGATTGAGTCAGGCAGGTCATTCCACCAGGAGGGAACATTTGGACTATTTAAATGTCTGTGAAAGTGATTTTGTGCCTCTTTGGGATGGCACAATATAGCGAGGTTGACTGGCAGAACGCAAGCTTCTAGATGGCACGTAATGAATTTAGGTAAAGGGGTACAGAGCCAGTGGTGGTTCTGTAGGCAAACATTAATGCCTTGAATTTAATGCGAGCAGCTATTGGTAGCCAGTGCAAATAGATGAACAGAGGTGTGACATGCGTTCTTTAGTTATTATTAATTAGTTATCGTTATAGTTCTTAATCAGAATGGGCCTTAAGTGTAAAATATAAAAGACATTTCCCTCCTAATTCCTGTTTTTCATCTTTTCAATTCTCCTCTCTGAAATAGCCTGCCGCTTATACATTCAGAAAGTCTTCCAGTTTTGTGGAGATTCACGCAGAGATCAGTCGTTAGTCAGGAGGCTACACAGCATTTGACCACTGGATTTACAAAACTCATTTCAGGTGTAAGTGTTTTTTAACATTGCATCAACTACTTGATTTTTTATTGAATTATCACTCAGTCGGTTATTTTACCATGTAGGCTATATTACTTTGGAAGGCGTTTGTCTTTCAAACACATTAAAATGCACAAATTCACCAATTTTTTGCCAATTCTTTCACCTAATATATTTTTTTATTTGAAGTCCCTCTGAAATTTTAAAATAAACCCCCTGCAGTTCCTTCACAATCCTAGTTTGGGATACTTTGATGTTACATAATGTTTAATGCACTTCATGTTGTTAATTACAACAGATTTAATATATTTTCTTAATCTTTGTATTTTTTATGTCAATATGGTACAAGATTATCCTATTTAAATCAGTGTGAAAAACAAGACAGGTCAAAAGTAATCTAAAAGTAGCTGATTATATTACCTAAAATGTGTAATGCAATGGATTACATTACTAACTACAATTTTTGTCATGTAATTTGGAATAAATAACAAATTGTAACAGATTGTAAGCAACCTACCCTACATTTATTTTTGTAGGTTTGAGCAAATAAATAGCAAACTTTAGTAAAAGCAAAGCTTTAGGTAAACCTCACTGATAATCTGAGAGAGTTCAACAGTACAAAAACTATTATGAAACTAAAAGCTATAAAAATTCAAACCACCACAATATCTTAGCAAATAATTACAAGCTTTGGCGTCATCATTTCAAAACGGAGACGAACTCATTTTGGGCACTTCTGCATTTGCCGTGTGGATTCTTATTGTAATGCTTTAACCAGGGGGCACTCGAGGTCCAGCCATTATCAAACACACCTGAACAAGATAATGAAGGTCTTCAGGATCACTAGAAAGTGTGTGAAAGTTACAGGCAGGCAAGTTTGATCAAGACCGGAGCTCTGCAGGAAAGTGGATCTGGAAAGCCAGAGTTGAGAACCTCTGCTTTAATCGCTGTTGTCTTGAAAGTACAGATTCACATATTGTAAGATATGATCAACAGCTTTGAGCAGCAGAATATCAGTGTTTTCATCCAGATCCAGCTCTGAGCAGTAGTTCTTTACTGGGACGATGTAGGATGTGGCCATTCCCAGCAGCTCTCCGGCCTTCACCATCTAGAGAGATCAGTAAAGACAGAACGAATCATGTGACGCTCAAACAGCAGAACATGGCAAAGTGAAGCCTTCAGATGTAAACACTGTAATCGAGCAGGACATACCGCCTGCTGAATGGCCTGGCTCTTGTAAACCTTGGTGATGTCACTTCTGGTAGCGTTACAAACCTGGTCCACATGGGTCAGTAACGCCACCTGGTGCACATCTGCAATTCAGACAATGCTATTAGATTTTTCACAGTTCTTCCCCCGGTTTCACAGATTAAGTTTAGGCAGTGGCTATTTGCACTGTGTAAATAGCGATGGATGTTATTTACAGTAAGTGAAAATAGCATATTTTCTTAACGATAAATGCCATTTATACTGCGTGCAAATAGCTATGGATTATATTTACACTATATGTTAAAATAGCAGGATTTTCTGCTAGTTATACTACTTATTGCAAATAGTGGCAATTATCTGAACCTCAGGATTGTAGTACATTATAAAACAGTATGCAATAGAGTGTAAATTTCATTTTTAATTCAAATAATTAAATGGATGCCACCTTACCCTAACCCTACCCGATACTTTATTTTCAACTTTTTGATTATTTCCTTAATTTTTATTGAAAATAAATGCTTTTCTGATGTGATTTGAAATTTGAAAAGGGAGAAAAAAAGTACGCCAAAAGGCGGATTCGAACCCGGGTCGATCGCGTCAAAATGAGTACGACACACGTTATACCATCTGCGGCACTGGACCTGACGATAGCCAACCGTCTTTTGTAAAGTTGACTATCCCAATCACACGTTGGTGGGCGGAGTTAGTGTAAATGGCCTCTGCCAACAAGTCCGGCTATTTGCACTTAGTGTAAATAGACACTCCGTTAAGTTTAAGCCCCAGACTAAAACGTAATTCTGAGCTGTTTCAACTGAAATAAACTTGCACTGACTGATCTTTAAAAATATGTCAGTGCCTTTGTTTTGTCTCAAGATGCACACCACTGATGTTTTTTCTAAGTCATGTTTATAAAAACAACTTAATTGTCCTAATTGAAATATATCCTGGCTTAACCTAAGCCCTGCCTGTGAAACCAGGCCATAGTTTCTTAAAAATAATATATAATAGAGGTGTAATGGTACACGTATTCGTACCGATAATTATCGGTCGTTCGGTATGCATGTGTACCAAACAAATCATTCTGTTTTTTTTCTGGAATTTCAGACAATAAATGGCGTTTTGGCGCTCATTGATGTGGTGTGACAGATCGCTGTATAAACGCCTCAGTTCAAACGGCAGCGCGGAGAGCGAGTGAGCGTGATCATCTCTTCCTTTTTACCACTAGTTTTACCTTGAAATAAACATGAATGAACATCTCATGTAATCACTCAATAAGTGTTTCAATCGTGGAAAGACACCACTGAAACAGTTTGTAAACAAACTGATACGTAGCACTGCATTTACCTCAGGCAAGTCATCAATGTCCACAGCTCGTTTTTTGCTAGAGAAATGAAGTCTATAGAAGAGCATTTTGAGAAATATTTAGACTATATACTTCATTATATTTGTTTAATTAAAAAAAAAAAAGTTACGTTTTTTCCTCCTGCTGTACCGAAACCATACCGAACCGTGCCGTCAAAACCGAGGTACGTACCGAACCGTCATGTTTGTGTACCGTTACACTCCAATATATACAGTATGACACATTACTAAAGACTATTAAGTGAAGCATTACAGACCCGTTCACACCAAAAACAATAAATATAAAAGGAACTATAAAGATATTAGTGTTCACACCAATGGACATCTTTAAAAGACGTTATTTTTTGTTCCGTTCAGCCCATTTCCATTGTGAGAATGCTTTCTTTGGAAGCTTTTGTTGCACATATGATTCATGCTTCAAACACGACTCACCTAAGTTGCTGATGTGTTCTCTTAACTGCTGGAAAGTTGCGCCAAAGCTTTTGGTGTATGAACCGACTTTTGAGCCGTCTATTACAAACACCACACAGTGCACTTTATCATTAGTGCTCGGTTTCCTTATGAAGCCCGCAGTCTCTGCTCCAATCGGCTGCTGAGGACTAAACTATAAAGACAAAGCAATGTTTTACAAATAATTGAACTGTTAACTACACACTTTGTCAACATTTATGGTAAAAATACTTGTCATTTTAATATTGAATAGACTGTAATGTTCTACGGTAGCCTACAGTAGAAAGTTTTAAATTGATAACTATATCATGTGAAAAATCACATTTCAAAAGATAATGAAATTTTACATGTAAAATATGTTTTTGGGAAATTAGTAATAATTACAACATAATTTACAGTAAAAATGCTTACTTCATTACACAAAAAAGTAAATATAATTTATGCTTGCTAAAATATTGTGACAGTTATGTTTCAAAAATATGAATCACCTTATATTTATGTAGAAATAAATGGTTACTTTCCATTTTTTATTAGTTATGGGCACTGATATGTGCTATTTTATATTTTATGTTAGAAGTTCATAGCTTTTAAAACTAGGTCGAGTGTTTTATGTTCACATTGACTAAATTTAATAGCCTTTAATTTTGCTTTCTTGCTCAGAAGTGAAGAGATTCATTGTCATTTTTTTTCATTTCTCGTATTTTCTAAATATTAATTAAAACAATATTACAAAGTGTTCAACTCAGATAAGCTTTATCTTAACTAACTATTCATATAATGTTTTAACAATTTGTAACAACCGACCATATACAAGCCAAATATTTAAATTTATAAACAATTATTTGATTGTCTTAATAGTATTACCTTTAATATTTTTCTCCCAGCTGCCTTTATATTTTAACAAGAGAGTCATTCCCAAGGGAATCATCATATCTGGGGGTCCCTAACATCAAAAAGTTTGAAAACCCTTAATTTAGTTAATATTTCTTATAATTAAAGTGTCATAATCATAATGAGATCTTCCATTTGTGCCACCTGTGTAATTATGGTGATTATCTGCGCATTTAAAAGTACAGAGCAGACTTAAATAAGTAAAGTAGACTGGAATATTAATATTATACAATTTAATAATATATACATTCATGAACTGTAAAATGTTTCACACTCTTCACACCAAGAACAATAACTAACGATAACTATTATGACAACTATATTAGCAGCCACACCAATGGAAGACAAAATTTTGTATACAGTTTGCATCTATCTGTACGAAAACATGCTATTTTCGCTTAGTGCAAATAGCTGCTGCCTTTAGTTTATTGTAAGCACTCATAGCATTTGTCGTCTGTCACTTTAAATCCTCAAACTAAATAAAATAAAAGTTCTGCTTCTGATCAGCTGGAAAAAATATTGTTAGCAACTATATTGTTCCTCTGTGTCATTATTGTTATAGTTGTGGTGTAGACTTCTGGGTCATAGAATTAGAATAATTATTTTAAAACTTTACTTTTGTTTTTATTGTTCTTGGTTTGAAAGAGTCTTAATGCTATCCTGCAAACTTTTAACAACAAAGTTTTGCCAATCACACTCGCCTGTTACATTTAAATGCACAAATGTCCTATTATCCAGCTTAAATGTACCTGGTGTCCCTCTGGTGCGTGTCCTTTAATGACAGACAGTGCATCGTGAAGAGTCAGTCCAGTGCTTTCTCCTTCACCAACACCCATCACGTCACACAAGACCAGAGCTGTGGGCTCATTTGCATTCTCTCCTGCTCCTCTGATGTTGTACGAGCGAAGCTGAGAAGCACCAAAGAAAACAGAAGAAAACTAACCACAAGTAGAGTGCAAAATATAGCTTGAAGCTTTTAAAAATATTCAGAACCTTCCAAAAATCTTGGATTCTGTTTGAACACGAAGCTTTCCCAAGTTCTAGTCATGTTTACCTTTTTAGTGAAGCTGGTGGAGGATGAAGATCCCACCATGGCTCTGTTGATGACCCGTCCAGAGAAGACGGACTGGACCGAACTGATGAAGCTGGACTTTCCAGCACCGACTGGACCGACCAGCAAAATTCTGGCTTCAGTAACAGTCTCACTGGCCGGTTTAAATGACCTGACAGACTCCATCAATGTCTCTCTCACCCTAAGTTTTAGTCGATTTTAAAGGTTGTTAGATATCTGGATGTTATAACATAGAAAAATTATAGTGGTGGGTCTACTTACTCTTCACTCCACTCCATCTCTCGCCACTCATTTTCCAGTAAGAATGACAATTCTGGTATAAAAAAAATCAGTAGTTATGAAGTGGACGGTGAGACTTATTACAAATATTTGTAGTTTGAATAACTGTGTATCATACCTTCACTAGGTACTGCCACCTTTTTAGGCTTATTGTGATCAGATTTGGTGCGTGAAGATGCAGGAAAAGCAAAACTGGTTACTGCAGGTGTGGTGTCTGAAGATGAGGGTTGACCAAAATTGAATGCCATTCTTGATCAAAGAAGGGAATGTTTGCAGATGTGCCTAGAATCAAAGTCAGCGCAACACACAGCAGTAACAAAAAAACAAGTAAGATTACTGAGTATAAACCTGCATGCACAGTATGGACTAGAAAAGGTATACATAGGCAAATGAATATCGTACTTTAGGTTAGGCCCTTTTGTTTTGACAGAAAGCACACATATACCCTGACAACCATTCATGACACCAGAAGAAGGCTACTGCATGTCCTGATTTTGCTGAGTAAGATGTGTTTCTAGGTCAACATATTATGTTGACCCTGGCACAACATTTTATTCCAAACATTTAGTCTTGACAATATCCCTACACCTAAACCTAAACTTAACCATGAGTAATCCCTAAAATCAGAGGAAATGATAGATGATTGACACTGATGTACAAGCACCGAACACTGATTGTAAACTTCACAGAAACTATAAACTGGTTCTTCGAATCTGACTGGTTAATCACAATGTTGCTCCAGGGTCAAAGATGTTGATCCAGGAACATGTCGCACTTGGTAAAATCAGGTTAGCACACGTACATCTCGGAGACGTCTATTTGACGTCTGCATTTACATCTGCAAGATGTTTTTTTAGAGTGTTTGCTCATCTGCAATACGTCTATAGGACATTTCCTTTTAGATGTCAAATAGACGTCTATTAGATGTCTTTAAGATGTTTATGATTTATATCAGGGGTCATCAAACTTGATCCTGGAGGGCCGGTGTCCTGCAGAGTTTAGCTCTAACTTACCTCAACACACCTGCCTGGAAGTTTCAAGTATACCTAGTAAGAGCTTGATTAGCTGCTTCAGGTGTGTTTGATTAGGGTTGGAGCTAAACTCTGCAGGACACCGGCCCTCCAGGACCGAACTTGGTGACCCCTGATTTAGAATGTATGTAAAACTGACATCTGAAAGACGTCTGCCAGACGTTTGTAGACAGCAGATGCTTTCCAGATCAAGAAATCTTTAACAGACATCTTTCTATCGTGTGCTATCTGTATAGGCTATTAGCATGATCTGGAGGTAAACGTTAAAAAAAATAAAAAAATAAAATAAAAAAAACATGAACATCCTAAACCTCACAAAACTAGCAAAGCAATTTAAGCTCCCTGGTAGTTATTCATAAATGTTCAAAAATGAATGTTACTGGTACAATTATTATTATTATTATCATCATTATATCTGTATTATCGCGTGCTCGAGTCAAGCGCGAGAATAGCAGGAACATTACAAGCGTTTTATCTCGGCAAAGTCATTTTAGAGAGCGGAAATGTGACTCAAGGCTCAGAATCCTTCAGTAGTGTAGTTACGAGATTTTATATTTTAGTCCGAACGCAAGTAGGTCAATGCAAATCAAATTAAAACATTTACTTTTCGACTATTACCGTTAACTTACCGGAGTAATTTAGGAGTCGAGATAGTTTGCCTCACGGCTGCATGTCAGATGTTTCTCTAAACATTGAGTCGTTCAGTAGTGCATCACCAGAGTTATAACTACGGTTATCGTGGTATTTTTGTGAGGAACACAGTAACTCAAGTCTTTGCAAATCAAATTATATCATACTTACAACAATGACACGAAACAGAGCCGAGGAACCAAGTGAAATGTTTCAATACTGAGAAAACGAAACTGTATGTTGTGTATGTTTGATATCTGGCCAGTAGAGGGCTGCCTTTTCATAGATTATTATTAAAGGACAAGCCAACATAACTCATCAACACAATAAGATACTAAGGACAAATATTTCACATCTTCAAGGCGTTATTTTATTAGTAAATTCGCATATTGTTCCAGAAGATCCCTAGTGATACTGCTGCTGCTTAGTATGAAGTAACATTTACATTTAGCAGATGCTTTTATCCAAAGAGGCTTACAAATGAGGACAATGAAAGCAATCAAAAAAAGCAATGATATGCAAGTGATAACAAGTCTCAGTTAGCTTAACGCAGGTAGATTAATAGGCTATATTTCAACACCATATACAGTTTAATTCGGTTTTGCACGGCCTTTGAACCTATAGCTTGCACAAATATATTGTTGGTCTTTGATGAATATTGTTTCACTTAAGTCTTCATCTGAGCAAAAGAAAATTCTAATCAAATAATTAACTTTTATTCATGTATATATAGGTGTGGTAGTCGATTTGCGGTCATACAAATTAACAGACCTTAAAATGTGCAGTTTTCTGGAGAATCTTCAGAGCCACTGCAGAAAGACAAAACCCCACACAGTACTTTCATTCTTAATTTATCAATTTTATTTAACATTTGAAAATACGCTTACATTTTGGAATTCAGTACTGAAACATTTAAGCCTGTTAGTGACATTTAACATTTGCTGTGATATTTTATTTATTTATTTTTGGCTGGTTTCTCATAAGAAAAATGCATGAAAAAAAAAAACTGAAACAGTACTTGTACCTCAAAGAAAAATAATTATCGGCTCAGGAAAAAATAAAATAAAATAAGTGCAATTTTGAAAATGTGAAGCATTAACTGTTCCATTAACGGCTTTATAAAGTCTAAACAAATAAGAAAATGTCTTAACAAGAAAATTTTATGGAAATGTCTCCACCGGTTTACAATTAAACATTTTATTTCTCAGAAAGCATGGCAGCCATTGCTGTGAGAACGTACACATTGGTTGAGCTTGTCTACATGACAT
Source organism: Aspiorhynchus laticeps (assembly GCA_023376895.1). Classification (NCBI taxonomy): domain Eukaryota; kingdom Metazoa; phylum Chordata; class Actinopteri; order Cypriniformes; family Cyprinidae; genus Aspiorhynchus; species Aspiorhynchus laticeps. Next base: position 488,132 of record JALXFT010002218.1, on the reverse strand, counting down.
TCAATAAAAATCAGAAAAGCAAGGCGATCAGCAAAAAGTATTCATAACTCAAATTAAGTGTCATGAATGACATGCTGCTTTAGTGTTTGTCGATGATGGCAAGAACATTAAGGCATTCAGCTTTGTGCACATAATATGTCTACCAAAAGGAGCCAAGTAAGAGGGACAAAAAAAAAGCAAAGACTAAATTCTCCACTCTTGATAAATGCAGAATTAAAATGTTTCTTGGCTTTCAATACATATATTTTCATATATGCTTCACAAAAATACTTTGCTACATAGTGTTTACACAAAAGTCATTTGATGCACTAAAATTTTATCTTGCTTACATTGCGAAACCACACTTTCCACTGAATGTTTTAATCTGGAAATGTATTTGGTTCAAATTACTGAGAAGTGTTTATCTAGCCGGTATAGCTCAGTGTCTGTTCATGTATTGACAAAGGTGGTGCAGTTCTGTAAGCAAAACATAATATTTTAATTGCCTTCATTTTCTCTCTAGAAGAAAACAAACTTGCTAAAGGTCACACTGACAGACCAAAAAAAAAAAGAACACTGTGGAGTCCAGGATCTGTACAATGAAACACTGGAATACATCTGCCGTTTACAAACATATCAAGAGTTAGCCTGCATGTCTGACTCTATTCTGCCATAGTTTTCCCAAGGGACATCTAAACTGTGCAAAATGTATAAGTAATGTAGGACCATAAGATATGGTAAACTGTTCAGATGAAACTTGACCAACATGCTAGATGATCAACAAGATGCAATGAATAAAATAACATGGACGCGTGTAAAACTGCTAAAAATAGCCATAAAGAAAAGAAATGGCAACATTGTCTACTCTGTTCACACAGAATCCTAACATTTAATAAGCAGCAAGTGTGTAGAAGTCTTAACATTACAGATGATAAGTAATTCCTGATGAATGGAACTGAAATGCTTCGACCTGCTGCTCAAGATAAAACGTGAGAAACTGAGAGACAACATTTTGAAAGTGAACAGAAGTGCTCTAGTGACAGGCAGGGGTGTGATTCTTCAGGTGTCTTTAAAACTCCACTTTGCATGCTGGGAAGGTCTCGTCCTGCATGGCTACGGTGCTGTTGCTCCCAAGTACCGTGATTGCTAGATCTCTCTGCCGTTCGTGGGTCTCCTGGTACCAGCTGTGCATAGTCAGCGAATCAAACGTGGGGATCAAAGTCACCTGTAGGTGAACAGAAAAACTATTAATCAGTGAACTGGTCAAGTAACTATCTGTTGTTTGTGTGAATTTCAACCTCTGTAGAGACCTGACGTGTTGAGTGAGAGTAAACGTTAGACAGAACTTTCATTTTTGGGAAACTTTTCATTTTTGCACCTTGAGCTCGGGAAAGGTGATATAAATAAAACATCTACTTACCTGAACATCTGGCCAGGATGCTTTGCCCTCTAAAAGAGAGTTGAGAATAGATCTCATGACTGTTTCCTTGTGCGGCTCATCTCCACTAATTATATAGCAGGATGAGCGGAGGCGCCGGAAAAACTCCACATCGACAGTGGAAGCTGCGGAGCCAGAGGGCAAATATGCCAAGTCCAAACAGATGGGTACTGAACTTGAATTTGCACTGACAGAACCTGCAAAGGAAAGCAATAACATCATGCACATTTGGACTTTAAAGCAGATGTACTGATCTCCCTCCATTTATCCATTCCAATATAAATGGAAAGCTTTGGGCCTTCACTTCACTTCATAAAATGTATTGCCGCTATTCACTGGTCTGATTCAAGTTTTAGAATTCTTATTAAAGATGTTCACTGAACACCAAAGAACTAACAAATGGACAATATATTCTCAGAGTTCAGGTCACTGGTTTGCATTGACCAAATTGATTGTCTTGAAGGCAGTTGATGTCTTACCTAAATTGTGACTACTGATGGTTGTAACAGTAGCGCTTTTAAGGGCATGCATGAATTTAAGCCTCATTTAGACTGTCAGTCCAAATCCAATTTTTGTGCATATCCGATAGGAATCCGATCATATTTTGCAAGTGTGAAAGGCAAAAAACATCACATGAAACACAATTTTGACAAATCTTTTTCAAGCTACATTCATGTGGTTTGAAATCCTACTCGAATCACATTTCTGGAAATCTGTTTCAATCTGACCGCTCTCATTGAAATTTGCATAGCTTTTTTGCCTGTCATTTTCTCACGCAGTGTAAAACGTAAACACATCAGACGTTGTTTGTTGAAAACAAGCAGAATCTCTTTGCAGAAACAAGGTTGTGTTGTTTCGAAGTGCAAATATAGAGAAAAATGACAAATACTGCTGGTCTACAAACTGTGCATTCCAGCTTCCTACGTTTGTCCCGCTGCCTCAAGACATAATCCAGCAAAAGACATGTTTTAATGTTGTAATACAAAATCTATATTGCAAACCCCGTTGCTGTAGTTTTTTAACATAGGCATACCAATGCACCGTCATTTACGTAGAAACCAATGCAGATATTCAATAAAATGTAACCGTGCCATCGCATCTGAACAGTTGCAATACACAATGAGGACAGTCAGTCATTTAGATCAGAATTCAAGCGGATACACAAATAATAGGATATGGACTGATGCTTTGGAGATGCAACCTATTAAATCTAAAGGTTATAGTTAACATGTTAAAATCCTGTCAGAGATATTGTGCCTTTAAATCATTGGTCTCAAACTCAATTCCTGGAGGGCCACAGCTCTGCACAGTTTTGCTCCAACCCTAATCAAACACACCTGATCCAGCTAATCAAGGTCTTCAGGATTACTAGAAACTTCCAAGCAGGTGTGATTTGGAGCTGGTTGCAGAGCTGTGGCCTTCCACTAATTAAGTTTGAGACCACTGCTTTAAAATCATTCCCTTTAATTTATTATCTCTAAAAATGAGCCTCACTAACTGACTAGGCGAATATCCTAACCAATCCCCAACATATGTGCAAGTCATATATTTCAAGAAGAAGCAATGAGCCCTTACTGGATGAGGACTTTGAAGGCACTGGTCTAGATCCGCTGACAGCATTGCGGGATGCAGGTCTGGTGTCCAGACTGGACGTTGGCCGAATAGTTCCACTGGCAGACACCGGAGCACCAGTCTTTGTCTTCCCACTCTGTGTTACGATGTTTGCAGATGCAGTCTTTGAGGACACAGGTGCTGTTTTTTTGGTCTTTGATGTTACATTCTTGGAAGATCTACCCTGACCATCAGCCTCTGGGTCAGCCATGCAGGCACCGGGCTGTGGTGGCAGTGGTGGTAAGTCCTTCATGGGGGCAGGTGGAGGGTCTTCAGAGGTACGCTGGGAATTGTAGTGTACCGAATGACTGCTAGGATGGTCGTGAGGGTGGTTGGGTGGAAAGATGTCACTAGGGTCCTCATCAGAGTCCAAGTCCTCAGTAATGGAGGGGCACTCTTCGGTGGCTGGTGGCACATCAGAATCAGAAGCCGAGATGAGAGAGACACTGACAGAGGATGTCGTCTCCTGACCTTCGAGAGACTGATGATCACACCTACTGCACTGGTAGGGCAGTCTACCGGGCTCCAGAGAGAGGTCAGGACTTGGGGCAGCAACCTCCGAGGAGAGTCCCTGTTGGTTCTCTGGAGATTTGTGATGCTTAAACTCACAAGGTGAAACCAGACATAGATCAACATCATGTGGAAGGATGTCAATCTGTGGTCCAAAGAGGTGATTCGCAGATTCGTCATATGTGTGGTGACTATTATGAGATGTTTTTAAAGGTAAGGACATATCTGTTTTGGGGTCACGGTCTGCTAAATGTCCATTTGTGTATGCCAAGCTGCCCATCTCTTCCTGTGAATGGCAAACAGGCACTTGTTCAAAGGAAACCGATAAGGAATCATCTACTTCAGTGGAGTGTGGAGAGCCAACCTCCGCAGGAAAGGAAGTGATGCTGGGAGAGCCATCGGGTAGAGTATCTTTAAGAGAAGTTGAGGAGAGAAAGCTTGATTGTCTATCTTGTGACGATATGGAGCTGTTTTCTATATTGCTTCTTGAACAACCTGCCATCAAGTTCTTGCAGACTTGCTGACTGTCTTCAAAACCAAGACCAGAGTTCCTGAGACCCACCTTGCAATCTTCACCAGAGACCTGAGAGGAAATGTCAGGAGATTGTGGGCAATGTCCTGAACTGTTTTTCCCAGAGTCTGTGGGGGAAACCAACGTTTTTTCATCCGAGCTTGTACAGACATCGTCTTTGAGGCATCCATCAAGCTCTGTTGGCGTGATATCAAAGTTAACACTTTTCTCACTCTTTGGAGTCCTTGCAAGTGGGGAGGGAAGTCCAATAGCACTGTTCGAGCTAGGAGCCCCATCCATACTGCGAAACTTCTCTGGACTTTCATCAGTACCCGTTGTAGTGCCATTCACCTGCTTGTCATTGTTCCCAGAGGCACATTCAGTTCTTGAGCTCAAAGGGTTGCCTTCAACATCCTGCAATGGCCCATGTTCATTCTCAATACTCAAATTTTCCAACGGAGCAGTAATGTCCTCAGGTGTAGATGTCTTTGACCGCTCTGCACTTGACGGTTTCAGATGGTCAGGCTCCTTTTTGTCTGGCTTTGGCTTCCCTTTGGTTAAATAATCCTTTTTAGGGACCATCAAGTCTTTCTTTAGTGAGCCATTCTTGCCCATTGGCTTTCTAGACTCTGCATTACCTGGCAAATTTCCAGCTGCTTTCTTAACATCCTTAACCAGAGTTTTGGTAGTTTTTTTGTCTTCTGGCTTGACCTCTTTCTTAATGTCCTTTTTCAACTCAGGCTTAATATCTTTCTTGGGCTTTGCACCAAGATCTTTTTTCAAGGGTTCTTTCTTTTTCTCTACATTCTCATCTTTCTTTGCCATACTTGTCGGTGGCCTTTCCTCTTTCTTCCTAACTTCCTTTTTCTCATCTTTAGCAGGTTCTTTCTTAGCCACTTGCTTTTCAGGCTTAGAAGTTCTTTGTTTCACATCATCTTTTGGCTTTGCTTTTTCCTCACTCTCTTTCCCTTCTTTTGGAACAGTGTCATTAGTGGGTTTAGTCTTTGTTTTAGTGTCTAGCTTTTTCAAATCTACTTTGCTTATCTTGTCTCTGAGTGAGGCACTACCAGGTCGAGATTCTTTTGAAATACTCTTAAGGCTTTCCTTGCTCCCGGCATGCTTTGGCTGTTTATCCAATTTTGATGCCTCAAGGTCCTTCAAACTAACTACTGGATGTTTGAGGAACTCTAGATGCTTTAGTCTCTCTAAACCTTCAAAGATCTTGGATTCTGGAGTGCACCCAGGAAACAGAACACGAATTATCTTTTCTTGAGGATTAGCTGGATGCCATACCAACAGTGCACATATGGACACCATACACTCTAGAGGGATTTCTGAGGTTTTTATATTTGGAGTGCTGCCAGGCCAAGTTTGCAAGAAAGCTTCTAGTTCTTTGCTACCTTTGACTGGATTGAGTACATAAAGATCCAGTCGACCTACACCCATCTTCTGGAAAAGAATTACCGGCTCGACAGTTGGCCCAGCAGAGCGATTGATCTGTTCTGGAAAAATTGACAACCTTTCTAAATGCTGTAATGTTAGGGAAGCCTGATCACAACTTCGAAGGACCCTGGAGTCACTCTGTAATGTTTTGAGTCTTTCTGAGGCATTAAAAAATACAACCCCTATTTCTGGAGATATCAGATTCCTCTGCCAGTCTTCATTGCTCTGCGATCCAGCAGACTCCTCTTCTTCTTGTTCAGCCGCTTTTCTGTTAAGAAGGCTGTTTATACCAGGTAGATTATCCACACCAACATGGGTGAGCAATACTGAGTCAACTCGGTCTAGATGTCTCACCAGTTTCCAAAAACAGGATCGAGAATCAGACCCCCCATTGACTAAGACATTAAAACCATTCACAGCAAAGAAGGCACAGTCACCTCTTCCTCCAGGAAACACATAGCAGCAGGGACGGGACAGTTTTAGGAAGCCGACTGTACTGGGTGCCTCGAGCAAATCAAAAGGCGACTGAGATTCAAGAGACTCTGACAGATACTCTGTGAACTCCTGAAGGCCCTCCATCTCTGGGAGCACTAACGGAGGGTTGGTTTTAATTTCTATATAATCTTGCAAATTATGCTTTTCTAACTGAGAATTTTTCCACGGCCCAGATTCTGGACAGCTCAGAGTTAGGCTGGCTTTCTGAGTAGGGTCTGCAGAGCTCAGAAGATCTCCAATCTGTTTTAAGGAAAAACATTTTCTATTAGAAAACAGCATATTAATACCAATTACTGTTAATTAATATGTTAATTGTTTTTGAATAATAAAAGAGTAAAATTACAAAATAAAGAACTTGTCTGACAAATGTTTGACTGACCTCTTCATCTGTAAATATCTGGATAAAGTCATTTAGTGAAAAAGACCCTGTTTGTAACACAAGGTCTCCAGTCTCTTCAACACATTGTCCAGCAAGAATTAGCAGCTTGTGAAGAGACGTATCAGAAATAAGCCGACGAACCTATGAAAATTAAGACAAGCATTAAAATGTGCAATGATTGTTAACCTTAACAAATCTTGTTAAAGAGTATAAACAAGCTCACATTAAACAGTACAAACAGTATTTAGCCCTCAAATCGTGACCTCAGCTATAACTAAATTTTAAGAGGGATTAATAGAGGACACATGGCTGCTGCTCTGGATAGTAAAAATATATCAAGAGCAAATATAACAGAGTTACTTCAAGGAATGTATCAACATTTCCCTGTATTTACACTGTCTAACGCCGAGTAAATACCAGTCAAATAGTGTTCATACATTTATAAGAAAAGAAATGCAGTGGACAGAGACCAGTGAAGGAACTGAGTGTGCATGTTTGCAATATGTACAGCAAAACCAGTATTTAACTGTTTAAACAAAAAGGAATCAAGGTACACAGTATAATTTACACCATAAAAGCAAATGTTAATTCGACTTTGATTTAGGGTTGGTAAAACACAAGAAAATTTGAAAGGATTTAAGAAAATGTGAAAGAACTGATTTTTAATACAGAGATTATCTGTATTTCAATGATATTCAATATACAGCATCTTCTCTAAAATAGCTTAATTTCTTAACTTATAACTATAATAATTGAGATTCCTTACTAGTCTTGCAAATTGCAAAACAAGTCTAAAGGTGTGGCCACATTTACCATTGCTCTGTGAAATTTCACGGGCAAATCCAGTCATACAAATAGGAATTTGTGCAATCAGGAGGGCAAAAAAGTTAAATCACGCAGATTTCTTGACTCTATTGACAATGGGCTTTTTGCATGCTCAATGTTGCTGGCAATTTCCTGTAAGGTTACAGCACCTTAATATCTTATTTGAAAAATTTAATAGCCCAATAAAAAGATCAATGTTGCTTAATTTTGTATTGACGACCATACTTAAATTCAAGCTGCAAACCAGTTATAAGTAAGTGTGTGTTGATATTAGTGTATTGCAATCTGCACAAAGCACTTCAACACTCACCTCTGAACAAACAAAATCATGAGATGGGTTCACTATCACCTGGGTCTCAAGCACATCCCCGTTGTGCTGCAGGGTCTTCTGGCCTGTGGATAGATCCAAAGAGCGTGGTCTTTTAAAAAGTTTGTGTATGACCATAAACAGTGGGAAATTATTTTATATTGTAACAGTTGCACACAATGTATCTGTATTGTAACAGTTGCACACAATGGCTACAGCACAGTTACAAACATGACAGCAAAACAGACAGTTTGAAGATTTCCTGATCATATTTCTAATTTTCATCCTCTCTTTTTAATGCGCCTTTCAATGAAAAAAGGCTACAAATTAAATTTGTGGTCACAATGATGCTTGCTGCGAAGTTCTGATCCATTTATTTGAATAAAGCACAGCATAGCACCTGGAGTTAAAAATGTCCAATCACTGAATTACTCACCAAGACAATGTCCCAAATGGTGCAAAAACCGCCAGATCAGCAGCATATATGAATTGCATCATGCTGCATCATATTGCTCTAGTCGAAAGGTTTTATTCTACTTCCTCAAACTTTCATCATTCACGACAAAAATATAATTTTGATGCAGTGGATTAGGAAGTACAGGATGTCGAAGAGGTCCCAAAACGGACGTTTAAGACTGGCTGCATGACATGTTCCTGTCTTTTCCACAAACAATGAGCAAACGTGAGCTGATGGTAATTCTAGCCTCTACTCTGCAGCATGACTAGTTGAAAACACATGATAGGAAGCATATATTTCCTTCCTGTATGCAGGCACAGTGCTATGACAACATCTTTGCAGCCTTTAGTAGTCGTAGAGAAGTTGAGAAACAATATCTAGGGCTACAGACCAATATACGAGACCGAAGTTGTACAGACTGTAGTAGCAGCACCTTTAAATTAAGAGTTAAAAGGACACAACTAGCAATAATAATAGTCATATTCAATAGCCAAAATATTGCAGCAATTCATGCCAGAGGACATGATTCTAACTTTTTTAGGATTAAACATTCAAAGAGAAGAAACACAAAACAGTACAGGAAATTATATCTTAGAGAGAACCCCAGTCATTAGATCTTCTAAAATTGACATTTTGATTAATTTTCCATGAAAAGACAAGATTTCAGGTGGTAAAATGTATTACTAAGAAATGTATGACTACACATTTTTAAATGTACACTCATATGTAGTTAAGGAAATATATGTTATTACTTTTCATTTGATGGCTACACCACATTATATTTTATTGACATTAAAATGGCAACAACTCAATTTAAACCTCTTGAAAATGGTATATAAAAGTTTAATCAAAATCCTATGAAACCAACATGAATAGCCTACATTTCTAAGATCTTGGCACACAAGTTTTAAACTAATTTTTAAAAGATTTGTCTTTAATAAATTATTCTGTTCCTAAATACTTTTTCTATATTTTATTATTATTTTCTTTTCATTTAAAATTTTCGTAGTCACACCAGGGGGCCTTCCAACAAAATTTAGTTCCAACAAAAATCACTAGTAACTGATTTTTGCATCAAACTTCTAATTCTAATTAGCTGCTTTTTAATAGTTAGTAAGTTAGTTGTTAAGTTTAGGCATCGAGTAGGATTAGGGATGCATAATATGGTCATGCAGAATATGTGCTTATAAGTACTAATAAACAGCCAATATGTTAATAATAGGCATGCTAATAAGCAACTAGTTAATAGTGAGAATTGGTCCCTATTCTAAAGTGTATTACAAATGCTTAAATTAGTTAACACTGATCGAAAGCCAAAAACATTCTTTCAATATTAATTCCTTCTATTCTTAAAACATATTCCTTCTTTCTAGGCCTATTCAAAGTTTCTCTCTCAAGTTTCACTCTCAATTTCTGTTACTAAGCACTGCTGCTGCACAGTGCCAAAACAAATCTATAACTCAGCTAGAAATCAATGCCATGAAAACAGAACCTGCAGTACTGTTGTTGTGTACCACCACAATACAACTCCAGTGAAGCTTTCCTTAACCGCCTTCACCATGCCTCAGATCTTATCAAACAGTAATTATGTGTGTGGCGGCCCTTCCCCTGCCACGCATTACAAACAACTTCAGCACAGACCATCACATCTGCAGCTGAACAGAGCTCTTCAGAACAGACACATGAGGGCCGTAGCTGAAATATAGCAGCATATGGAAACAGAGCGCTACTCATGTTGTACGGGACACTGTCAAATGTATTGCAGGCTCTTGTACAAACACGCACCCAGCTGGTCCTGTTCGGTGTCATTTGTGTAAATAGGGGTGAGGGCTTTAATCTGATCTATCTGCTGCTGTGTTCAGGACATTCTGCTGGGACCAGCTGCTCTGACAAACACATCACAGCTGAAACTATACCTTGATAGCGGTTAAACTAGTATTATGAGTTACAAACAAAAAGGAGCTTCCTACATGAGGACATTAATGTGTTTTTTAGAATTCTAAGAACTCTTAATTCTTTCTTGCATAGAAACAGATCTCAATCAGTGTGACAGCATTAAACTTAAAAATATAAACTAATAAAACTAAAACTACTAAAACCAAATCGAAATTCGACACTAAGAAACAGCTATTTTTCTACAAAGAATAAAAAAATTAGTAAATAAACTCAACATACAAAAAAACAAAGTTATCCCACATACAGAGACACTTTTTTGTCTCTGATATTTTTTTTAATGGACTGTCTGAACAAACCAATTTGCAAAAAGGATGAATGAATGAATGAATGAAAAATCAAGTTTTATTTTTCATAGCTTCCATGACCATTTTTCAGATGTCAAAAAGGGTGTCAAAAATGAATTCATAACATTAAATGAATTTAACCAAAGATACATGGTTAATTTAGGCTGTTATTAAAATGTTATTATTATTAGTTTTGTGCATATTTGACAAGATTAATAAGCATCTCATTTCAAATGAACCATTGAAATGCTCGCAAGCTGAACTCTCAGAGAGAGTGGAACCCCAATTTAGATTTTTGGAATTTTCCATTTTCAATTTGGAATTTCAAAAACCAGTGAAATTCCACATTCTACCATTAATTCCATTTTTATTTCTGCATGGAAATCACAAGGCCTGAATATAGAGTTATCAAATCAACTGGAATTTAAAATTCCCTTAAACCCTTTCAAACTGGCAGCCCTTCATTGCCCAGATACCATAAGTACGTCTCCAAGATTTCAGTTAAAGGCTGCTTCACGTGTGCGGTAATAAAGATGGATCTTTTCTCTAGATTAAGGTGGATCCAGAAACAGGATTTAGTATCTTCGGCCTTGGGTGAAAAAGCTCACTACTTCCAAAATGTACACAAACTCCATCATCTGTCAAACGGAATACTGCATGAACTCATCATGAAGTATGAAAATACTCACTGATGTGGTCCAACATAGAGTTTTATCATTCAAAAGTGTTTTATTATATAATATAGACAGCACTGTGGATATAAACCAATTTCCAGGAAAAGGAAGGAGAAAACGCTTGACAGAGATCAGAGCGATCTGCCAGTGACATTCCTGAACAGCTGCTCAAAGATTAGTCAGGATTAGTCAGCATGTGTGCCTGGAAATGACTGGGTCAATAATATACCGGTCACAGTCAGCGGGAACTAAGCCTACATGACCACACTGAGCGACAGATGCTGCTAGTGTGTACAGGGATGCACAGACGGGGTTAATGACAAGCACAGGCTGGAGGACAGTGGTCAGTGACAGGGTAAAGACTAGACATGGGTTGTGATGGGTGTAGGCCATTTGAATTTTATTTTTTTATTTTTTTCCAAAATTCCATTCCATTGTAATACCATTATTTTTTCTGGATTGTTTTAATGGTTTAATTTTTAAATTTGAGTAAAAATATTTAGTAAACCAAAAATCATGTCTAAATCAACAATGCATAAAACTATCAATAATTATTCATTAGTATTATTAAAGGGGCCATATGATGCGATTTCAAGTTTTCCTTTCTCTTTGGAGTAGGGTTGGGTACCGAAACCCGGTACCAATATGGCACCGGTACCTATGTAACCGGTATGTACTAGAACCGAATCAGAACGCAGATTTCGGTGCCTCATTTCGGTGCCATGCCTGAGCGATCGATTAAAATATTTGTCCTTTGTTTCTCCGAAACGCACGTAAGAAGCATCACAGGCTACAACTACAAATATTTCAGCAAAATGTATATTTTAGTCAGAGTTATTGCGCTCCTATTTCATTGCGCGCCGTCTGTTTGGAGCGCACGCGCACGGCGGCGCTCATTCTAAATGAAGTCTGTGAAGTTTAGCAGAGAATCGCAAAGCAAAAGGTCACGCACTTCTGACAGCAAAATGGAAATATTTCCATGGCTTTCTAACATTTACAGATGGAGAATATACCTGTGAATTGTAAGTTATGCATTACGGAAAACAGCAAACACATTAAACAGCGCGAGAAGCATCTCTGTCAGCGGCACACGCAGCCTTTCTGTCAGAGCATCTGACGGGGCGAACGAGAGCCGCTTTAAACTGAAACTATAAACTATAGGCTACTGTATCTTACGAGTTTTTTTTATAGCCCTTCATATAAAGCTTGTCACATGTTTAGAACAAATTGTATTATGCACGTTCTCCGCAGCAGTTCAGTCTGTGTCCTCACTAGATATTTTATCAGATGCGCTCGTATCAAACTACTGTATATCAATATTAACTGTATTGCTTCATAATAACGTGTCGATTATAAAGAATATATCGATATATCGTACAAACTCTATATACCGCCCAGCCCTAGCTTTAATTAAAATGCCTAAAGCTAAAATTCTCTTGTATTCGCGTTTTTAAACCTGTTTAAACCAACAAAATAGAACATTATAACCTTTTTAGTCCACAACACCAGTTAAATGTTTCCTTTTGTGATCTGATAGCTTCTTGTCACAGAATGAGGCAGAAAATATGTTCCATAGGCTACTAATGCATTGATTAGCAATTGATTTTAAATATACTTAATTATGAAAATACCAGAGATGGCTTGAATAACACAAACAAACTATATATTGTCGTAGTCGCGTGTTTAATGTATTTGTTTTATCATTCAAAAAGTTTATATCTTCTGTTTACTCAGTTACAGGAATAGCAATGCCTTTGTCCATATTGGGGATTTCCTGGAGCTTCATTAGTTCCATATACAGTGTGTGTGTATGTATGTATGTATGTATATGTATATGTATATATACATATACATATACATATGTATATATGTATATAATATATGTATATAACAAGTATCGGTTCAGGCACCGTTTAGGCACCGGCACCGTTTTAAAAGTATCGATTTGGCACCGGTATCGAAAAAAACCCAAACGATACCCAACCCTACTTTGGAGTGTTACAAGCTGATTGTGCATAGATAAGATCCCTGAAGTTGCAAAGACTGAAGTCTCAAAACCAAAGAGATATTCTTTATCAAAGTTAAGACTCTGCCACGCCCCCCTAAAATGGCTCATTCAAACACGCCCCCACGTCTACGTCATGGTGTGGGAAAATTTGCAAAACACCGCCCAAATGTATATGCAATGAAATAAGCCATGGTTTCAGTAACTGCAGTAGTGTTGAAGCAGCTGTGTCAAGGAGACGCAGTGTGTTTCTAGGTGCAAGCTAAAGCACTTTATTTGGCCTTCCGAAAGTAGATGCATTTAGGAATCATTAAGATAATTTACAACAGAACAGCAACGCATTTTATGGACGACCGTTTCGTGAACCTAGGAGAGGAGGTAATTCTGACTTTGCTATGACAATCTGGCGCTTCTGAATCAGCGACAGTATGTTTTGTTATTAGTTTAAGTATTTGCTATTGACTGTTCAAATGCATTGTTTTGCGTGTGTGTGTGTGTGTGTGTGTGTGTGTGTGTGTGAGAGAGAGAGAGGGTCACAGCTCAGCGTCGTGTGTGTGTGTGTGTACTCGCGTGTGTGTGAGAGGGAGACACGGTCACACAACTGCGGCTTGTGTGCAAACACATGAGCATCATCACTGTGTCTGTCACGCGACTCTGTTCCCTTCTCGGGCTTGAACTGATGGTAAAACTAAGGACATTATTAACTCTCTTTACTTTTATTTTGAAAGCTAAAGCTCGCGATTATGGAATGGGGCGTAACATTTCTGACACGGCTTATGGTGTTCAGCCAATCACAATGCACTGTAGGGTTGGGCGATGTCTACAAAATTGGCATCGGACGATGTCTGCAGTGAAACATTGCGATGGACGAAGACATCGGGGGGTGGGGGCGGGGGGTAGAGTTACGGGGTGTGCCCGAAGCATAGCCTAAATCTGTATTCAGAACGGCAAGGAAAACAAATAACGATTGTCAACTGTTGCATGTTACAGTACATAAAAATTCACTTACCACATAAACAGACAGAGTAAGGAGAGATGACTGAAGCTGGTCGCACACATCTTTAAAATTTTGACAGTGCGGCGCCATTCGGCGTCTGTTCGCGGCACCTAGCAACGATTCAAGACAATGTAAAGATGTGGCGCAACGCGACGCTTAGCTTCTCAATCCAGTGTGCGACCAGCTTGAGACGATGGCGAATGATTTGCAGATCCAGAGCACAACTGACAAACATCTGATCTTGTAAAATGTGCGGCAAGTACTGCACATAGTATAAACAGAGTAGGCTACGTGCCATCTTGAATCTCAAAAGTGAAACCGAAACTAAAAAGCGATTGCGCAAAAATAAGTTTCAGTGCCAGGTATAATAGTGGCTCCCTGATGCCCACAATTCAGGCTATATACAGTATAATTACCCAATGATATAACTGCGAGAGAAATTGGGCTACTGAAATATATATTTTCCTCCCATCATGTATTTATTCCCTTTTAGGGGGTTGGGGGTGGAATCACGATGCCGGCTCAACATCGTGATGTCTATCAGCCATCGGCGATGGACGATGGCATCGTCTATCGGCCCAACCCTAATGCACTGTGCCAGTTGGCCAATCAGAGTAGACTGCGCTTGTCGGAAGGAGGGACTTTGTAGAAAACGAAGCGTTTGAGAGAGGCGGGGCATAGAGGACCTACAATAATGTACAGTATTTGAAAAATAATGTGTTATTTGAATATTAAAGCATGTCAACATATTCTGTTACACCAAATACACAAAATAATGATCTTTAAAAAAGCATCATATGACCCCTTTAATTTAACATTTATTTTTATAGTAATAGAGCCCTACTTTTTTATTATAAATAAAACTTTATTTATTTATTTAAAATTCATTATCAAAAACAGTGGTAATCCTAACACATTAACAATTTAGTTAATATTTTAAAATGTAACCAACTGGGAAAAAAAAACTATTTGAAGACTACAGACATGGGTTGAGAGGTGTGTAGGGCCCTATGTAATGAGTTTCATTTGTTTGTTTGCTTTAATTTTACTGGATTAATAATTGAAAATAAATAAATAATAGACATGCATTTCTTTATTTAATGGGAGCCTACTATTTTTTAAATTTTATTTATGATTTAATACAATTTCATTGAACATGGTGGCAAATATGAAGACAAACATGAAGAATTTAAACCTTTAAAGTGTAACCAACTGAAAAATTAACAATTACTTTTATTATTTAACAATGTGTTATTTTGATGTGTTGTCACAAAGAACATTTTGTTTTTGCATGTATGACTAGGGATGCAACGATTATAGATTTTGTTGGTACGATTATAGTCTGAGGAATAATCACGGTTTCATGATTATTACGATTATTATGCATTTATTAATTTCACAACATAATCACATAAACACTCTTTAGATATTAAAGTGTTATTTATTTCTGCCTTTTGAAACAGAAATAACACAGTAACCAATAATACAGCACAAAATAATAATTCTAAAGAAAAAAAAGTCCATCTCTCCTATTGCAATTAAAAAATGTGACCTCTGCTCTGTAAACATCCATATCAGTATTTCTCTTTTTAAAAATATCAACTGGAAATAGATAAATGTATTTGGTGTTCATTTTGTATATTCTTTCTACATTTCTTTTGGACCTGAGAAACAGAACTTGGAAAGATGGTGAACAAAAAAGTGACTTATGAATAATACTGTAACAGGGATGATAAATCACAATGTTAATTAAGTATTATTAATATAAGACTAATATTAACTTTATTTATCCCACAGAGGACACTGTTACTAATGAGGGGAATAAACTAAACTATTATTGTAATCAACTGTCATCCATACTTATTTATTTTAATAATCTTTATTCATCTGATTTTACATATGGCCTGAGAAAATCATGTCTATTATTTTGGTTTGTGAGATCGAGATCGAGCAGCCCACACAAACATTTAGGAGGACAGAAACTTGTCAACGCTGCCCAGCGACTTTCATTAATAAAATAATTAGATACTGGATCGCTACATTATATTAATCAGCAAAGAGGGGGTAAAATGACTGTTTAAATAACTGAACTCAAATCTACATTGTTTGCAGTAACGTGCAGATGCAGGTAGGCTAATTCACGCACGCAACTGTCACCTCTCTCTCTTGCTCGCTCTTGCTCTCTCTCGCTCTCTCTCTCTCTCTCTCGTGCGCTCGCTCTTGCTCTCTCTCTCTCTCTCGCTCTCTCTCTCTCTCTCTCTCTCTCGCTCTCGCTCTCTCTCTTGCTCTCTCTCTCTCTCTCGCGCTCGCTCTTGCTCTCTCTCTCGCTCTCTCTCTCTCTCTCTCTCGCGCTCGCTCTTGCTCTCTCTCTCACCGCAATCTCTGTCTGAAGCGGGCAGAATGCTAGAACGAACTTCGCGTCAGGTTGTCCTTGCCTTCACGTCGTGCATTAAAATCATTTATTGCACAGCGAGAACAGGTTGGCTAGCCGTGCATTATCCCTCATGTATTCTCTTTAACAGCAATTTTTACGGCAATATTTAAATGATGCCCTGGTCATTCTTGGTGTACCCAAAATGGTCCCACACTATCGACTTCAGACATTCTCTGGTGGAAATAAAGGATCGCTGTTTGGTTCCTCTGTCATAGTTAATCTAGTGTGTGTAGTAGCCTCCGTGTCTCTGATAAGCACGGCATTTTAAGCTGGTGCACCACTAGTGTAACTTCGTTTTCATTTTGCGCAAGTTGCAACAGTTCCGTTCCGTGCAACAGAAACACTCGGTGTAGCAGAGCCTTTACGATTAATTAACCGTGACGTTTTAAAGCGCGGTTAATAGTAAAACCGGTTAATCGCTGCATCCCTATATATGACAACAATTTCAAATCAAATACAATAAAACGTTTTTGCGCTTTAATATTCATAGACACTAATCCATATCGCTCCGAAGTGTACAGCCCTACTTTTGATTTATTCATTAAAAATTCACCAAACTGACATTCTGCGTTATATTGAAAATTCCATTTTATTCAAGATGTTTAGTTGTCACATGAACAGTTACGTACAGAATATGACCTGCAGTGAAAA
Organism: Aspiorhynchus laticeps; assembly: GCA_023376895.1. Lineage (NCBI taxonomy): Eukaryota > Metazoa > Chordata > Actinopteri > Cypriniformes > Cyprinidae > Aspiorhynchus > Aspiorhynchus laticeps. The sequence goes on along the minus strand of JALXFT010002218.1, from coordinate 471,176 downwards.
GTAAATCTATAAATGTAAAGGTAAATGAATGTCAATTTTATGTCTGGATTCCACGTTTCCCTATGGGTGGAAGACTTTCCCAATCATATCCAAACCCTGCTGCTTCAACACAGTGCCTTCATTGTACAAGGCAAATCAAAACACTGAGAGCTTGAGCTCCCTGTGATTTTAAAAGGCACAAAAATATTAATTCTTAAACAACACACAGATAAATGAGTGCGGCACTCAAAGGCAGTGTTGTTCTGGGCACAGACGGGTCTTTGAGAGGACTCCTCTATGAGGTGACGTTCATGAAGAGAACAGTTTGCGCCCGAGGGGATGTTCAGATCAGAAGATCTATTTCATATGCGCTAAAACATCCAAGTCAGGATATAAGAGTTGAACCAAATCTTATCTTATTCTTATTTAACATCAGCGTCTATCATCTTATGGCTGTTTTTTGCAGAAATTAATGAACTTACATTTTGTGATATGAACAAAGGCTTCACTTTTGCACTGTATGTAAGCCTATAAGAACAATTACATAGAAATATGTGATTTTTTGCTTTTATTAGGGTCTTCTTCGCAATGAAATTCGATTCAATTCAATTATAAACTGAACTATATTTAGAAATATATGAATCTAAATAGAAAAAATAAGAAAAAGAGTGACTTCACCATGAAAAATACAAAAACTTAATATGAATACTTGCCATTATAGTATAATAAATAATGCTAAAATTCCACAAGTCCAAACTTTCAAAACTGATTGGGAAGTGATCAATCTCTCAAAGAAAACATGATGTGCTGTAAGAACCTCAACAAAGTCACTAGCCAGTACAGACCCACTTTGAAACAACAATAATCAGCAGTTAATTGCTCACAGCCAGGATGGCAGCAGCTGGTCGCTAAAAAAGAAAAGCCACTGCTGATTTCACCCTCATTGTATGATCATGCTTATAAGACAAATACTGTCTATCCTGACCTACTTCATAAAAACATTTGTTTCCCTAAGATACTTTGAGTTCACTTGCAAAAAGTTTGCATTTCCCTGCAAGACTTGGCATTCTCCCCCCAAAAAAACTTTTCGTTCACTTGCAAAACGTTTTCTTTCTCTCACAAAAATGTTCTGTGATCTAAGAAAAGCTTTGCATTTCCCACCAAGAAAAACTTTACGTTCACTTGCAAACTTTTGCCTTCCCTTGAAAAAGTTTGCATTCGAGTGTAAAATCTTTATTTTCTCCCAAGAAACATTATGTTCACTTGCAGAAAATTTTGCGTTCCTTCAAGAAACTTTGTGTTCACTCACAAAGAAAGTTTTGCTAGGGAATGCAACATTTCTTAAAGAAATGCAATGTTTTTTTGCAAGAGAATGTAAAATCATTGGAACATAATTTTAACTCGTATACCTTTACGTCACTATGTCCCATTAGGGCAGCGGTCATCAAACTTGATCCTGGAGGGCCGGTGTCCTGCAGAGTTTAGCTCCAACTTGCCTCAACACACCTCCCTGGAAGTTTCAAGTATACCTAGTAAGAGCTTGATTAGCTGCTTCAGGTGTGTTTGATTAGGGTTGGAGCTAAACTCTGCAGGGACACCGGCCCCCCAGGACCGAACTTGGTGACCCCTGCATTAGGGTCTCCGTATAATACTCTCAGTATAAACATTTAAATAAATCCCACACAATTTCACAAATCTCCCTCCAAAAAGAAAATGCAATAAAATAGACGAGCAAATAGTTCATACGTAGATTGTTTTATTCTTACCTTTGAGGTCTTCAGAGAGGAAAGCAGAGTGTCTTGAAATAAACAGCTTCAGCTGTTCATCTATGTTGCAAGCGGTCAAGTCAACGTTCCAGGAGCGAATACCTACACAAAGATGAAAGCGGACCAGTCAGACTGCAGTAAACTCAAGCAACAGCTCAATTATTCATGGACCATATTCACTGTCTGCTGAAGACACTGACATTGAGCACTTTCACTGACAGACAGCATCCTGTGGTCCATGGGCCAAGAGACACTGACACAGACTGCATTTATAAACCTTCTAGTGAGATTTCTCTGTCTTTCAGAGTTTTTGTGAAAATATGAGACCAAGCAGTGTTCTATTTTAAATGCATATTTTATAACTAAACAAGAGGTCACAGTAAACTTGGTTTGAGTTTTTGTTCTCCGGACAGAAATAACGCAAAGACAGAGAGCAGGAGAAGTTATGCACAATTCAATAGCAAAGTGGAAAAAGCATTTTTTTTCCCCTGAGCCAAAATAAGGTAACCTCTTTCTACCACTGACTCACTTAAAAAGAACTCTACTACAGCAATGACTGCATGTTTTTCCTCACGTACTGCCCAAATTCTTAGCAGCAGTAGTGGATGGTAGCAATATACTTCGGCAAGTAGCCTGTGTGTCTTCCTAGCTTTTGTATTTTCCAGTAGAGTGGTTGAGTAACAAGCTTCTGACTAGTGATATAGCACGACAAAAATCACTCATGAGCCACGTAAGCTCAGGAAATAATCAGTCTTTTGGAATGTCTCTCATATGTTGCATTCAGAAGTCCAATTTATTTTAGTGAATCAGCTTGTTCAGATGATTCACAAATAATTCACAGATATTTTTCCATTGAAATAGTTAGCTAAATGTTGTGGTTTTTTAAATTGTGTGTTTTCCAGTTTAATTGTTGCATTTAATATTTATATGTTCAAGCGTAATGATGTCAACTTCAAGTCCATTTATAAAAATAAAAAAGAAAGTAAATACAGCGGTTTAATATTAGGGTAAACGTACCTATTAAGCTCACCAAAATCTACATTGAGACATTTTTAGTGCACAAGATATTGGTTTCGGTACAAAAAGTTATGTTAAAATAAAATATTAATCTCTCACATTAAAATTTTTATTTTAAATGACAAAAAATAATTTTGATAAAGTCTGGCTGTGCTTAATGGGTACATTTGTGTACCCTTTAAGCACACCCCTTGTTTTGGCCTTTTGTGGCTGTTGGCCACGGAAGCATGGCAGCGGGCTTTGTGATGAACGCACTTCATTACCACCGAACCTTTTGTTTTTCCTTTTTTATTTTTGGTAGATAATTGATCAACAAAACAATTCGTTCCAAGAACAAGGGATTCCACAGAACAAAGAGAATATGAAGTGGTCAAAAATTATGTCTGACCCACTTCCAATCTTCCGGCGTCATGCCGTGATTACCACGCCTTTTATGACGTTTACAATTTCCTTTCTTAATTAATAAATTGAGCGAAAACAAACAAATAATATTTAAACAAATAATTTTAAATAAAAGAAAACACTTTCTTAAATGGCTACAACACCCCTGTTCCCATTAAGCTCACATCATATTTTATTAAAAATTATTGCTTATTTTAAGGATTTTTTTTTTAAGAATAATTGTAAAATGTTTTATTTGAAGGTACAAAGTCAATCAAAAAAAACAAACACTAAACATTAAGACTGCAACATCAAGACTATTATTGATGTCACACTGAAGCTGTGTGATTTTCATAGTAGTGCACCCTTTAAGCTCACCTTACAATAATATGAAATCTTTAAAAAGTACAGCACTGTAAAATGACAGACCAGCAATAAACTGTCAATTTATAATATTATGGATGTAAAAGTACAAGCCAGTAATGCCGGTGAAGTAATATGTAAGCGTAGCACACAATCTTATACAGCTAGTCAGCTAACTGTGTTCTGTAGCATATGTTGATAAAACCATGGCTGTGTTCGAAATGGCATACTTGCCTACTGCTTACTACCCAGTACACAGTGCATACTGCCTACTATTTTTTAAAGAATAGTGTGTGAAACAGTATACAATATACAACAAATGTTTCAGAGTAGTATGCTTAATTGTCACATGACAAACACTGAATATTAATTCAGCACAACTGTCGAGGTTATTACCTTACAAACAAATGTGCTAACTATTCTTTTACAAAGGCTTGTTAAAAAGGCTCCATACTAGTAAACAATGCTATATTGCCCAATTGAACTCATTTCATAATTGATAAACTTTACATATTGGACAGAACTGAATCAACACTGAGCTGTCTTTAACTGAACAATGATATCTTTGGCAGTTACACTTAAGTGGAAAAAGTGATATATTGTAGTTACACTAAAATAACAACATTTTCTTTAGCAACAGGTGTGTAAATAGTAGTTAGGTGGCAGATATTTATACTTCAGTACTGTAGTACATTATAAAACAGTATGCAATAACATTGAGTGTAAATTGTCATATATATACATTTTATTAGATTAATGCCACTTTATTGGGACAAAAACCTACCTACAGCTAAGCATACATAAAACTGTATTATTAATTATTGAAAATAAATGCCTTTCTGATCTGGTATGTGATGGGAAAAGGAGAAGCATGAGTTTGACAAAAGCCAGAATTGAACTCGGGTCGATTTCGTCAAGAGCTCACATCTTTTACTCACTGCGCCACTGATGCTACAGAAATACATTTTTTCTTTTGCAGTGCTATTTATCACAGACAGGCGTTGGTGGGCGGAGTTTATGTAAATAGCCTCTGCCAACAAATTTGTCCACATAGTAAATACACTCCGTTTCTTTTTAGAGCTGCTTGACAGGGGAATTGAATTCTGTTTGCATAATTGAAATATATTTTTTTATTTATATATTATATTGCTGCAATATTATTATTTCTAGTGATCGACTGATATTGATTTTTTTTAGAACCGATACCGATACTTTTTTGTTTATGTGCCCGATAACCGATATGCAGAACCGATATTTATTTACTGTTATACTTGTGTTTTTGACACAATGATTACAACACCACTGAACTGAACAAACCATTTTATTTATAACAATCACTCCCTCCTTGCATAGAAAACAAAACAAATCTTATTTATACACCAATAAATAGAGGGGTCTGAGAGTACAAAAAATAAAAAGTGCACTGTTACTAAACAGTTTTTGTTTAAAAATAAAATCTTCGATGAGGTAAAAAAAAAAAAAACAGGTAAAATAAATAAAGCACATAAAAGTAATTCTCACCAATTAAAAAATAAATAAAACTTGTGGTGGCAGGTGACGTCACGTTAATTTGCATATACATGACGTCATTGTGTCAAGTTTGCGTTCAGACGAGTTTTGGCACTTAAGATCTGTTCTAAATGTCACACTGTAATTAATACAACAATGCCAATAAAGCTGTTCACATTATACTTTCTGTTGTCATACATAAAACAAGTATAAATAGTAAACAGGAACCATTAATTTTACATGTTAACCAGGAATCACTCTCACTATACTCCTTAAATCCTGATTTATAATCGCGACATCGTCTGATAAAATCAATATACATCTAACTTACACTAAAAAGCAACTATATGCGGTGGTTTTGGCTGTATTACGGTTTTGTCTCATTCAGCGCACTGTCTGCGTCTGAGTAACAAGCTATGCGCATATTAACAGACGAATTATGTTCATATTTAAAAGTCCAAACAGTCAGTAAGCGACAGGTGCTTGGAAACGCTGTTTTGTAAATGATTTACTGACGATTTTGCTGCGTTACGGCCAAATGAATGCGCTGCTTCACTGCCGCTCACTGCACAGAATAGATGCAGAGAGAGGCGACACTGCACCGGGAGAGACAGATCTCGCACTCGCGGGGCAGTAACGTTACTGGAGACAAATTCCAATTGAACGATAGCTAAGGTTTTTTCAAAAAAAGTCGCTAGGTTTGTCAGTATGTACCTGTTGTGGGAAAAAAAGCCGCCAAAAGGGTCTGAAAGTTGCTAAATACTGAAAGTCGCGCTCTTGTGTGTGAGAGGCGGGAGCTGATGGCAGCGGGCGGTGGATATTGTTGCAGCCCGCCACAAATAAAGAGAGCGCTTGTCTGTGGGAGTGTCTACAGGTCTTGAGCACACAGCAGTGCGAAACGCTTCGGGCGAGGGGAGATTTTCCTCTAGTTAATCGATCGCGGATGGTTTCATTATCTCGGGCGGATAAAAAAAAAAAAGTGTAAGATGATAATAGTAATAAAAACAAAAATGTGTCACCAAATATACTTGGGCGGCCGTTAATATATCTGGGCGGCCCGCCCAGGTAAAGTCTATGTGTGGGAAACACTGGACTGGAGTTGTGTTTACTAGGATGTTTATAAGGGAATTGATGGTTATATAGTAAATGTTTATATAATTACGGTGTTTTAATCGTGAATATTTTTAAAAGCTACATGCGGTGGCCGTGCTGTAGCATTTCCTGAGCATCAACCCACTGAGTGAACAGCAATATGAAGCGGCTTCACGAGACTAATGATGAGCAAATATACAACAGAGAGAGAATTTAATTCAGCGCTTTTACTTCCAACTTGTGCTCATTCATGGCTGTATTATTTAATTCATGCAAAGTTACGTCTTTATTGGGACAGGACTTGACGGATTATCTTACGTGACTCCTCTATTTCTTAGAGCCAAGCTGCATAAACTACATATCAAGCATATGTATCACATCTAATTTGTGCATTAATGGCTGTTATGTTAAATAAAATGTACTAATTACAGCAAAGCAAGTAATACTTTACCTGTGCACGCCGTTGTCTCGTTTCCCCTCAGATGCGCTGTAATGGCGATCATGCGTGCAATTCTTAAAACGCCCACAAGATGGCGGCGTTTATCGGAAAATCAGATATTACAAAACCGATATCCGATTATGGAAAAATGCTTAAATATCGGGAAAAATATTGGTAAATCGATATATCGGTCGATCTCTAATTATTTCTTAATATCTTTGCAACAATCTAAGCTCTATAGATAAAGGTGACGTCATTTGACTTGATCGGAAACGTGCAGCAGAGATTAAAGTCAAATTGATGTCCTACTAATGATATTGTTTTTAGATGCACAGCGATAGTTTGTAGTTTACATGTATATACGCACATATACAAGTGTAACATTTATAATTACTATTCCCCGCCTCCAGTTCACTCACGCGTTTGAAGATGAAACGTCACATGGAGCGCGTTGTGTTCAGGGAAAAAGTATCCCACGCAGTGTCTTCAGATGCATACATCAAAATTCAGACAATGTAGCAGGTAATCCGGGCATTCCATGCATACAGAAAACTCACATACTATTCACAGTATTCACACAGCATACTGCAATATAGTAGGAGTTGTATGGTAGTATGCCATTCCAAACACAGCTTCTGTACTGATTTCAGTGTACTTGAGTTATATTTAGCAGATTCTGGCAAATATAGGTCATCCGGGTATTCCATGCATACAGAAAATGTGCATACTATGCGCAGCATACATACTGCAGAAATAGTAAGAGTAGTATGATAGTATGGCATTTCGAACACAGCCTATCTTTTGGATCTAATGTAATTATTTCCCACATCCATGTTCCAGGTTATAATATGCAAAAGTTTGAACATTAATCTCTTAATTTTACAATAAGTAGTGAAACTTACCCAAAATAAGGGCTTAAACATCTGAAAAATGCACATTTATGGGGCTCCTCTTTTAGTGAAAGTTTTTAGACAGCTTTCAAAATGGCCGGCAGACAGAGTGAACACATGGAAACTCATATCTCAGCGTGCAATGATCTGATTGACTTGAAATTAAAGGAGGTATATAGTAACAAACATATCAATTGGTTAAGACATCAATTAGGATAATAAATTATTTTTTCTTTTTATAATCGGAGCTCAAAAATGAAAGTGTGCTTAATGGGTATGTTTACCCTATATACTACATAAATTGATAGTCTGATATATTTTAAAATATACTGCCCTTTATATTAGCCTTAATGCATTTAGCTACATTTTAGTGGGTGTTTACGTGACACGGTTTTCCAGTAAAAATTAAAAACGTATGCATTTTAGCCATACATTTAACAACATTTTTGGGCCTGCAAATGCAAACTTTTAAAAACGGGTTTCAACGTGCGAGTTTGAAAATTTTACCATTATCGTCTATGTAAACAATAAAAAAAATAATTTGTTAAATCCATGAACCATGCATATTTTGTGTTCCGTCTATAGCTATGTGTGTAGGCGCGTAGTGTTTATTTATAAAGTGACATCGCCACCTATTGGCCTGGCATGAATAATACAGCATTTAGTTGTTTTCACAGATCCATGCCAATGGGAAATGTATCGACAATGTCGTCTGTACACAAAACTTTTAATAAAACAAAAGGAAAATCTTTCCCATATGTAGTACAATTTTTGTTGCGTAAACGTACCCTTAATATCTACAAGGGTAGACAAGTACTTTTCCCAAAAAATATCCATTGTCTATTGCCAATGGTGTATTGATGTTTAAAGCACAGCTCAAAACTAATTTTCAAACCAAACAGCTTTCTGTTGGTCCACATGGTGAATTAATTTGATCAATTCAAACCCAATCCAAAATCTACGCTTGTAAACGTTTCGCCACGAAATTCCCAATCGCATGGATTTCTTTTGAAATAACGAGATTTCGCTGTGAAAATATGCCAAACAATGGTAAATGTGACATCCATAACAACTTCAAATTACAAAGTAGCTTGTTTCTAAGTAACTTTTCCAACAATGAAAAGTTGATACGCAAGCTACTATGTGGTTGCTATCAGGTTGATAGGGTGCTCCTCAAGAAGCCACAGAATACGTTTTGTCATTCGGGTCTTATTAACAAATGTTGCACACTTACGTTTGCAGACTGGTGAGTTTTAAGGATAAAGAAGTGTGGGAGCTGATCACGTTTTAAAGTGCCCCTATTATGGATTTTTGAAAAGTGAATGAAAACATCCTGCAAAGTTTTAAAAGTGCACCGTGTATAAAGTTATTGTCTCTCAAAAGAAAGAGTCGACTCTGAATCATTGAAACGAGTCATTTTTAATCCCAAGCCATTTCATGTTGAGGTCAACATGAAACATTAGCATATTGCACACCCATAATAGGGGCACTTGTTGGTCTCTTCGCGTTGGTCTGAATGAAAATGTAAATTCATTCTTTGCCACTAGGTGCCACTTTTGGAGCGGTAAAATAGCGGTTTACACAGTAACGCTGTACACAAAGCGGCACTGCGCTCACAAAAGCTGATTATCAGGCATTACAGGTGAGATTAAATGAAAATGAGACCAATCGGACCAATAACTGCAGATTAGCATCACGCAAAGGAGGGGTTTGGAAAAACAAATCCTTGAGCGAATCATTTGGGAGTCGTTGAGCAACAGAAGAATTCCTTCCTATTTAAAGTTGCTGACAGCATTTAAAACAGAAGAAAACATATTCCTGTCCGATTAGCGAAGTGGAAGCTGCAGCGTCTGACCAGGAAGAGAAGGAAACGCTGGCAACAGTCACAAAGAGGATGTGTGCATATCAGTCACACGGCCCTTGTGTAGCCACAGATAAAGAGACAGAAAATCAAAGGAAAGCAGATGATAAAAGAAAAATAACTACAGCAATCCCAGCTGCACACACACAATCAGCTCTAACCAGCCCAGACTCCCAATCTTACCAACTAAAAAGTGTATAAACCCCATCTAAAAGCCAACAGGGGTGGAAGACCAGCTGGTCTAATCAGTTTTCTTTCAACAAGGCAGATGTATCTCGCACATTTGAAAGATGAACTTTGAGCCAGCACAATGAGGAAGCAGAGTCTGCAAACACAAGACTGGCTATATATAACTGTGCAAAAGAACTGCTTCGCTTTTCATGGACTTTCAACAGAGAAAACAAGCCAGTGACGCATATCTGCTGCTATATGAATGCGCTTATCTTTCTTTTATGAGAGGGTGCGTTCAGATTGGAGGACTGCAAGCTGGGAGAGATTTCGAGCAGACCGTCTGAACAGGGAAGTCACATCAGCTTAGCCATGCTGAAGTAAATGAGCTGCATTATTTATGTTCTGCAGAGCAGGCTGGGTCTTTTAATGTGCTTTGGGATCCAGGGGCCAAGAATCTCACAAAAGATCCCTGAAATACTGAAAAACCAATACCATTATTTACACCTCAGAGATATAGCCTCTTTGTAAACAGAGGCCAGGCTCTCTGCATCGACATGGACAGACAGTAGACTCACAAGCTGTAATTTAGTCCGCCGTCTCTTCTGCAAAGAGCAGAGTCAAACTGTGAAGAACTTCCTCATATTGATTTAAGATCCTATACAGGTTTTATGCCATGCTTGAAAGCCGAGAGCCCCAGTTCAACAGTGAATATCAGTGTATGAGCCTTCTGTGGGCATTCATCTCATTTTAGTTGCTACTCAGCTGACAAAATGAAAGGAGGTGAAGGTCACATGAACAAAAGGGAGATGATATTTGGTTACATTCATGCCATGTGACCGCTTTCATGAGACTTTGTGGTAATTCTGCATATCTACTCATCAGGCTTTTACATCAATTGGGTAACAAGCAACACAGTCCTTGTAAAGTTTTAAAATACGTCTAAACTAGTCGTAGAAACTAGAAAACTATTTATTTCTCTTTACATTTCAACATATTTGTACAAATAATAATAATAATGATAATGAAAATAATAAAACTCCAGCAACATGATACAAAACGAGACTGCCGCCCTTTTCTGATAAAGTTGCTACATTGTTTTCAGCTGTTTTTCTCTCATGATACAAACTCAGAGAGTGATGGGCGAGGGAGGCGCGCGCTGGCGCTCATTCAATCATCATCCACAGTACTTTACCTCTTTCAATCTCTGACACCAGTACATCCACACATCCAGCCGGACCGGGCTGTCCAACAATGACCAGCAAAGAGTATTTGTCGCTGCAGAAACCGGGTCGAGCGCTTCGGTTAGACTTTTCCATGCTTGCCAACTCGCCGATGTGGTCCGCCGCCATGTTGAAAAGTTTACACAAATTCGTGATGTCCGATTCGCGAGCGAGTCGTTCGTCTGACTCGGTTCTCTTTAATGATTCAGTCGAACCGATTCTCTCTGGATCTTTTACGAAGAACATAAAAATTGGAGCAACATACGCTTTTGACACTAAAGATTATTTATTTATTTAATTTTTTTTAAAGATATGGGATGTTGATGATATATATATATATATATATACACACACATATATATACACACCAAATACAGCATCTTTATTTATATAGCTTACTCAGAAAACATGGACATTAAACAGACATTAAAACAATGTAACGAAAAATGCTATACTCGTGGACTTCTGGCAACAATTTGAACTCGAAAGAACCGACTCACTGAAGTGAATCGTTCGAACGAACCGACCCCCTCAAATGAATTGGTCAACCCAACGGTAACACAAGCGATGCTCTCAGGGAAACGCCCACAATTTATATACAAGGGGGCGGGGAGTAGAGGTTGACATCATTTGTGTCCAATCAGTTCATAAAGAAATTGCAAATTGGTTATTTTTGCTCTTTGCACCTGGAAACAGTCCCCTACATTTTCTAGCATTGTAGTTATGTGAAAAAGTTATGGTATGATGTCTCTGTTTATCAAAGAAAAGGTACTTTTTAATTTTAATTTGCATTATGATGCATTAATTTTGATAATTTGAATAACGAAGCTTTTGTCATTAATCTGTTTATTTTATTTGTCAGGTTTCATATTCATAAGTGTAAGTTTTCTAACAAAAAGCCCTGTTTTACAGTGGTTTATAAAGAATTGGAAAACTATGTTTGTACTATTCAACATAGTACAAATAGAAAGGCCATTAAAACTGTCCACTTGTGTTCTACCTTCAAAATCTTTGAATGATATAAAGGTAAATAACAATAGATAAATCCTATCTTTGTTATGAAAATATATTTGAATATATGTGAATAAACAAATCCACCAATGCATAGGTGTAAATGTGATTAATTATTAATGTCTTATCTACTAGCTAACTTTTATTAGTCTGCTGAGAGGAGCTGCATCTGATAAAACATATAATAGCTTTACTACTCATCAAAGTGCTCTTTGACTTCTCACCTACCTCGAGACTAATTTGATAGCTCTGATATGACACCAGCCCCTTATTTATTTGGTTAAATTTTCAGGGACTGTAATTGGTTGAAGCTTTGCACCACCTAGTGGCCATGAAATTACTAGATTTTAACAGTCGTACACAGTTAATAGGCTATTTTAAGATTATTCTCTTCAGATTTTGAATAAAAAATAGAGATATATACAAAAATGCATGCGTTTATTTGATGTGTGCATTAATAAAACATGTTACAACCGATGGGAAACAACAACCATCTCTAACAATCATCTGTAGGTACATTAAAACGCTGGATAATGACAGAACGAGGCATGTTTTCACAAACACTTGAGGATGGAGAAGCTGCAGGTGGTTCCTCCTGGACAGCTGCACAGCTTCCCGAAGCGAGCGCCCTTGCGAACCGCACACTGCTCTCCTGCAGCACACTAAACACACCATTGCATTGTTTCATGGCTTTCAGACTTTATAGTTTTTATATTACATAATTAAGTACTGAATATAACTTGAACAACGCCTTGCATACAAATTGGGTCATTTTCCATGTTGTACTTTTTCATATATTCACATCATGGATGGTTTTCACCCCAAAATGAAATTCTGTCATCATTTACTCACCCTCATATCGTTCCAAAAGCAAAAGATTTCAGTTTATTTTTGGAACAAGAATGAAAATATTCTTAATGTTCACTCATCATTTTTTGTCCATCCATTAAAAGTCAAGGTAATCAACATGTTCAAGCATCAAAAAGTACATAATCATAAAAATAATCAGAGTAAGTCAGAAGTTTTTTAGCGAATTATATCATGAACTGTGTTTAAAATAGGCTTTTATTAAATCAACACATACATATAGAGCTCATCAAATATGGTAAACGGCTCAGACGATCATGTTGAGTAGCTAGACTTTCAATGGATGGTCAAAAATGATAAGAGGATATTAAAAATATCTAAACTTGCGTGCCGAGGATGAATGAAAGACTTATGGAACAAAATGAGTTTGAGTAAATTATGGGTGAATTATCCATTTAATATCGGAAATTAGTATTACACTCACATTTCCAAAAATGGAAATCACAGTTTTCTAATACATTAAAAAGACAATTAAGTCAACTTATGTGAATTTAAATTATTTCAGTTTTATTGGATTTTGCTACGCATTTGCCACATACCCAAAAGCAATACACTACATTTTAATATGCAAACATATATTTATTATTTTATCTATTTATTACGCTATTTATTTGGAAATATTATCATCGTATTTAATTTTTATTCTTTCTCTTAACAAAATATTTCAACCAAAACATGAGTTTGTTGATCATTCATATAGAGTTCAAAATGTACTGCAGAATATGAATTACCTAATTGCATTGTTATTGTTATTTAATAAATTATATTTATGTGAAAATATGTATAAAATAGACACTGTAAACTGTTACCAATGACTTAATTGCTGAACAGACTTACCGAGGGAACCCAACCAAACTTCTTCTCGACAGTGGGAATCTGTTGGTTTCTCAGTTTTTGAAGAACTTCTTGAAGAGCCTCGATCTGTAAGATATTGATATTTTCTCAATTAATCAATCTGTTAATGCTGTACTTTTAGAATGATCTCCAGAGTGGTGCAAAAGTTATCTTACCAGTTCTTTCTGCTCTTGAGCCTTCATGTTATCTTCTAGCGAGCGGATCTCTAGAACATCGTCACAGCTAACTAGTAGCATTAAGACGGAGCAGGTTACGGTTAGAAGAAAGATCCGATCACTAACCATTGTGGCTGGAAACAGGACTTGATTTGAGACAGACGTCTATCTTGACTTACTCTTCTCAAGTAACAGAAGAAGGACCATCTCAACCGTTTATAAGCTCTCTGTGCAATGACACAAATCCGTTCTAAATGCATCAACATGAGATGTTGTAGATGTCATGGGTCATGACCCCATAGCACCTCCGAAGGCAATGCAAACTAAACACCAGCTCCGTCCACCTGAGAACGTCAGCATGATGATTCATACGCCTGACCCATGAACCTCAAACATCAAGCCACTGATGTACACCTAACCTCATCTCTGACTACAATTACCAACCATTTTTATTTCCGGAGAAGATCATTTAATTACCGGAACATCTATGACAAGAAATAGCCATTTTAAGGGACTGGGGTCAGTTGCAAACAATTCCTTTTGTATATCTATTCTGGTTTTGTGTGTCATATGGGTTAGGAGTGAAAATGAAACATGCAAGATGTCACAATGCTAATCACTAAATAATGTAAACATCTCAGCATTAACAAATAACTAATAATAACTGAACAATTAGATCACCATGCCTTTAATACACACGATATCTTCTCTGATAGTTCAAACCTGTTTGAAATAATTTTCTATATAATGGAATTAGAGAAAAGAAATGAAATGCATCACAGCGGTAGGCCTATTACAAAGTGTCATGAATTAACAGATATATATTTTTACTAGTGGTGTCAAAATTAGCGCGTTAACGCAGGAGATTATTTTTTTCAGATTAAGGCGTTAAAAATATTTAATGCCATTAACGCAGGGGTGGGGCTAGGGTTGGCCACCCCATTCACAACTGCTGCCTCTGTCTCTTTTTTCTTGAAAATAAAAGTTTATTTAGATGCAGAACGTCTTTATGACCACATCAAACGAGAGACGTTTGCGCGCTCTAACGTCAGGCGCGAGTTAACCCTTATAAGTACTTTGGGGTTAATATGACCCCAATCAACTTCTCCTTAGTTAAAAAATGGTTCCCTTCATCTCAGTGGAATAAGATTTTGTGATTTTTCTACATTATCTATCTATATTCATATAAAAAAAACTGGGCTTGATTCGGTCGTTCTGAAGGTATGTCATTTTTTTTTTTACAAATGTGTCTTTTGGGGTCAATATGACCCCAATTGAAAATGAATGGGAAATGCGAGAAAAAAAAATTTTTTTTTTTAATTTGTCAAAAAAAAATCAATAAATCCAGAATAAATCTGGAAATTTCCACACAGAAAGGAAGGCCTGGTACTAGAGCACAAATGCAATGTACAAAAGACATGCTCACTCACACACACACACAGAGAGATATGACTGACACAGAGAGCATTTTTTATAGAATTTGGCCAAAAAAAATCAGCCACAGATGTAGAACAAAGATGTAAAGGGTTGGGACCTAATGCACGCACACAGGCACACACGCACGCACGCACGCACGCACACACACACACACACACACACAGACACACACACACACACACACACACACACAAATTCATACACAATGCATGCACGCACACACACACACACACACACACACACACACACACACACACACACACACACACACACACACACACACACACACACACACACACACACACACACACACCTAATTACAACTACAATCTGGCTCTTAAGTCTTGTCCTCTAGGTGTGTCTTATGTTGCATTTTTCTGTCAAATTTCTGTGGTATTTTGTAAAAACAGACATTTCAAAATGCATCAAAAACTACAAACAAATTCTACTATTTGAAATAATATTTATTTTTAATGTCTTTTCTAATATTTATATATACATAAATTCACAAAATGTACCACTAAAGTAGTGATATGAGCAGTTGGCCACATCCAGTCAAATGAATGGCTGTCTATGGCCCTCTGCTGGTCAAAATGATTTCTTTCCTAAACTGCAATCCTTGCAGGTTTATCTCTAACCAGCAGATGGCAGAATTCAACACCTAACATCTAGATCAATATCCAGAAACCACTTAAATCAAATTTAGATCATCATTTATATGATTTTTTCATCAAAATGTGATATTTTACACGCAAGCTAATGGTGTGGTTGAGGAATTTTGTGGTAAACAGGTACAAAAGTACTTCATATCTCCCAAAACACAGCAGTAATGTATAGATGGGAAGTAAACAAAAAAAATTATATATTATTTGTATCATTAAAAATGTATATATTTTTTACAATTATTCTATCAATTCCTGGGGTCATTTTGACCCCAAAAGTCCTTAGTGTAAACAGGAAAATCAGCGTTTTTAAGGGTTAAACGAGCGCGTAAAAGATACTGTGCTCTTCAAATACACGCACAAAGGTGCCGGCGCGCGCTGTAGCCTGTATCATTTCATATCAAACAGCGAAAGAAACTACGTGCATGCAATGTCCTAGTTATGCCGTCAGTTAAGGCATGAAGTTACCAAAAAGGCGATTAAAGCTGCCTTAAAACTGTGTGCATGCATGCAATATGTTATATATGCGTCACATTTAAGAACATGTCTCTGAAATGGTTTTCAAGCTTTCCTGAGGCACCCAGCACTGTCTCCCTCATCTAACACACCCGATTCAACTCGTCAGTTCATTAGTAGAGACTTTAAGACCTGAAGTTGGTCAGAAAGCAGCAGCAGCTTTTAAAGCAATAGCAGGCAAATAATAATAACCAGCTGCTGTGATGTCTATTAATCCAAGAACAAAAGAAAAAAAGAAGAAATCAATCACTTTTATAGCTTTAAGGGGTTTTAACTTGTCATTAACCCTAACATTACCCAATGGATCGTTCAAAAAGGCATCAGGGTCATTCTATGGAAACGTCCATTTTTCTGTCCCTAGCCTTTACAGAAATATTACACTTGAAAAACACTTTAGTGTCACATTTTTTTATATTTTAAAATAAAACAATGTGTTATTTGAACAATTGCACCTTCTTAACCATCAATGTGGCAATATTTGTTTTTAATTAATTATAAAGAATTCCAAGCACCACAAAACTGCTCGTCCCCACAGCCATGTACAGAGGGAACGTGCTTTATTTTGAGGTCAAAAACAGGTTTTTCTTCCATTTAAAATAAAATAATGTATTCATAACTATCAAATATATGATGTAAATGCAACAAAATGCCAAATAAATATTATAAAATATATAATGAAAACAGTGGTCCCCTGGACTTGTGTCACTGGTGTTACCGCTTAACAAAAGTCTTTTATTTTGGAATAAAAAAATCACACTAATGACATCACTTGACTTCCTCCTTCCTATTTCCTAAAGATCTATGAAAAAAAGGCCCATGTTTAGTCCACTGTTTCTTTTCAGTTATCAGAAATTTTCTCATTTATCTCATGATTGGTGTGACCTACTTTATTGTTAGGGAACTGTAAACAACTAGAAAACAATTGGATTAAACTACTTAATTTAGTGAGTGTACCATGATTGACAGCATGTGGTTTGATATCTTGCAGCAGACATTTTGTAAAATGCATTTTTCACGAAATTTGTCACTGGTGTTACTGTCACTGGTGTAACCTTCCTTATGGGTTACACCAGTGAAGATCAGTTTATGTTTATGTTCTTTTACAAAATGCTTTCACTAATTGCCAAATGTAACAATTTAGTCTCATCTATTAATTATAGTTGAAGAATAAGGATTTTTGGTCTAATGTATGTCACCGGTGTTTCATTGTGTCACTGTGTTTTTTTGTGTTACATTAAATAAAATGTCACGTGGCATGATAATAATTTTACATACATTAAATTCTGCTTCACTCAAGAGTTAAGATTTAAAGGATTGCATCATTACTTGTTTATAACTGTTTTTTTTTCTAATATTTTCATTGTTATAACAAATACTGGTTGCGCAAATATCATTCAATCACAATTTTAACAAACCTGATTAAAATAAATAAAACATAATCTCCTTATTTGTTGCATTATCATTGTTTTTCTATAACTCTGACTTCATGTGCTGAAAAAAAAATAGAAATAATATTTCATAAAAACCTTTAAAATTGCCAAATAAGTAAGGTAACACCAGTGACAACAAAAATGGTACATGTGGTCTTAAATAAATGCACAAAAAAGCTAAAAGAAATAAATAAATCATTAAGCTGTCATTTATGTGTATTCATAAAGTCAAAAGGTAATCTAATAATGTGGTCTAAGTTTAAGTGTTAAAAAAAGAAGTAAATTTTAAGACATCTTGCCATACCAAAAGTTTTTCTGTAGAATGACCCATCTATCGGAATTATTTCTTGTTACAACATACTTTTCTGAGATGGCCACAGAGACTTTAATTCATTTTAAAAGGACCCAGCGATGGACAGGTAAGATATCAATCGTTATGTCGAATGTCAGCATTGCTTAACTGTAAAAAAATAGGCCTAGAAAAAACAACAGTTAAAGACACTTGCCTGCTCAAAAAAAAAACATATATATTAACATTAGCCTACATATAGTCCTACAAATTAGTCACTTATATTTATTTATTAGTTGCTTAGAGCTAATTAGTTAGTTAGCTTATGTCTTCTCTTTTTGCTTTAATATCATTCATGATATTTCCCTAATATGATCGCCTGAAACCATCAAACTCTTCTCACCTCACGTAGCCTAATTAACCAAACCTTCAGAACCACGATAAGTGCGGTCACAATAAGAGGGCTATTTTATCGATGTAGCGATTTATGAAGCACAGCTCATAAGTCACATAAGTCACTTTTAAACCAAGCAACTTAGCTTACTCTTGGACAAATTCGCGTGACCAATTTGCGTTTTCTTGCTTAATATATGTGCTAAAATCTTTTGCCCTCACGTGAAATTCCTAATCCCGTGGATTCATATTGAAATGATTATTTCTCCGCAGAAATTCACTGAACAATGGCAAACGTGATCGCTCTTTAAATCGCAGTTTACATCTCGACCAAAACTTCCATGTTATATGTTATAGAGACGTGCAACACAATTCCAACAAACAGTAGCTATTGGATCTTGGTCTTTATTGTGAAATATGAGACAGTGTACTGTGAATTATTGTAGGATCCACAAATAAATGAATACTAATACTTTATTCAAAACGTCAGAAACACATTATAAGAATGGTAGTTGACTTTCCTTTCATCCTTCTTTCTTTATTTTAAGTATCCATTTAAACACACACACAGGCTCCTCAGCTTATCAGATCCTGGTCGTTGAATGCAGAGCCTGCCGCGGTTGTGTCCGGCTGTGAAGACTCTGTAGTGTTTGGAGGAGCGATGCTGACAATGACCGGCTTGAACTCTTTCCAGGGTTTGGTAGGACAGTTGAGCGGTGTGCGTTGGGTTGTGCTGATGCTGTCCTTGGATTCCTCTGAGGAGTCTTTGACTTTTGGCCTTTCAGGCATGATCCTAAGAGGAGACCAGCCTGGTGGCCGTTTAAATCTTGTGACAGACTGAAAACAAGACGTTGGGCATGAATGGGTTTATTGAAAATCTATCGCAATGCTGTGAAAATTATCTATATTGTTTAATAAAAATAAATGATTGATGGGTTGGCACACCTTAATAAAAACCACTGTCTCACATTCAACATGCACTTCTGGGCCCTCGTGCCTCCATGGAGCCACATCCACAGTAGAGTTACACTGCAAAACCTCCTAAACAACAACTTATGTGAGAGGCTACAAGTACACATTCCTTAAATCTGATAAATAATTTCAACATTTTATCAGACAAAGAACAACTTATTATTGTTCTATCTCAGACTAAATTAATAAATATTAAATTACACTAGCATTCAAAAAAAGAGTGATTTTGGATAGTACCGTTTTTTCCTGCATTGGATGGCACTCCTCAGTAACCACTTTGAATTCTGCCCTGGTGCAGTTGCTCTTCTCAATCAAAAACTGCAATTTATACCTGAATCCAGCAACCACCTAAAAGAGCCACAACAGCACAACATTAACCTTGATGATCTTGAGCTAAACCAATTTAACCAACTGCAGCCAATCTGACAAAAACAGTCCAATGGATTGTCTAATGAGGTGATTTCACATTTATATTTGTGCATTTGGAAGACAACTCTATCAGGTCACTTTATATTACATTTAGGCCATTGGTCTTATCAGTGAACACATTCCCTGGGAATCAAACAGCTGAGCGAAAAGATAACCTGTTTTGTTGCAGATGTCAAGTCCTTAAAGATGAAGAAATGGTCGTGATTGACCATGCCGTTGGCTTTCGACAAAGAATGAATGAGCGGTCCTCTCAGTTCTTCTTGATATAAATCGATCTTTTCAGGGCAGCCCAGACATGGGGCGACTTTAGAGGAAACAGCTGGCTCAGCTGTCAAGAAAGTTTAGGAAAAGGTTTCAATTATGATCTATTTTCAAAAAACCTTTCCTGAATTTGAGGGAATCTGAATCTTGTCTGTCACTGGACAATTTATTTTGTAGTTGCTACAGTTTGCATTTCTAGAGCAGAAAAGTGCTATAAAACGTTTAATACAGAAAAATGACTGTGTGCACCTATAACTGTAAAGTAAGAAAGGGATTAAATGGTAGTTATTACAGTCATAACACAACATGCGACATACCTGTACAGTCATGTAACAGTAACTCTTGACTTGCCTCTTCAAGCTGGACTTTCGCGTGACAGATTATGAGTGCCTGAGGAACCACAAAATATACATGTACAGTACTATAATCATGGCCAAAGCTTGCTGTTAGGCACTAATTACCAGTGTTGGGGGTAACGCATTACAAGTAACGCGAATTATGTAATCAGATTACTTTTTCAAGAAAAGGCATTTTCTTCAGAAGGGCCTTTACAGTTGACAAAAATATAACTTTTTGATTTTTTGGTTATTAAAAAAAAACAAATAAGCAACCCCCGCTCATGTGATAAAAAGTAACGCAAAAGTTACGTAATGCATTACTTTCCATTAAAAGTAACTGAGTAACACAATTAGTTACTTTCTATGGAGTAACGCAATATTGTAATGTGTTACTTTTAAAAGTATTTGATTGTGTTTGGAAACATTTGTATAATTTACGCTAATCTGTATGACTGATATAATTGACTGTTGCACCAGGTTAGTATTGTTTCTAAATGCGAGGGTTTGTTTGGCAATAATGAATGTAGATTATCATGTAGATGACTTCATAAGATCTTACCTTATCCGCTTCTTGCAGATAGTCACATTCATGCCAAACCTTGTCTCCTCCTGCAGGACAATCTGTCTCTCTGCTTGTGAACCGCACAAACACAACTTCCACCGATTCATTCTGAGCCTGTGAAAATTACGGTATTATGCTACACTCTTTACAATGAAGGTTCTATATTGGCATTGATGGATTTTAACATCAATGGCACCACTAAAGTTTCTTACTACACTCTTAAAAATAAAGTTTTTTTATTAGCATCAATGGTTCTATAAAGAACCTTAAACATCCATGGAACCTTTCAAATGCAGAAAAGGTTCTTTTTAGTCAAAAAAAGGTTCTTTATATTTCTAAAATGTTCTTCAAAATGGTTATTTTAGTAACTGTTCACTGAACGGTTCTTTGGGGAACCAAAAATGGTTCTTCTATGGTATCACTGCAAAAACACCCTTTTGATACCTTTCATTTTAAGAGTGTAGTGGAAAAATGGCTCTTCTATCACGTTGCTACACTCTTAAAAAGTTCCTGTGGCTCAGTGGTAGAGCATTGCGTTAGCAGCGCAAAAGGTTGTGGGTTCGATTCCCAGGGAACACACATAGTGATAAAACATGTATAGCCTGAATGCACTGTAAGTCGCTTTGGATAAAAGCGTCTGCTAAATGCAGAAATGTAAATGTAAAAATAAAGGTTTCAAAAGGGGTTTTCGCAGTGAAGTCACAGAAGAACCATTTTTGTTTTCCAAAAGAACCTTTCAGTGAACAGTTCTTAAAATAATTTTTTTTTCTTAGCATGAAGAACAATTTAAACAATCTAAAGAACGTTTTGTGCATTGATAAGTTTGCATGGATTTTAAAGGTTCTTCATGGAATAAAGAATCTTTATTTTTAAGAGTGCAGGACAACCTAGAGTTGCTCAGAGCTGAAATATTGTACAGCGCAAAGAGCAAAACTACATCCTACCTTTGTAGCTTCCAGGATTTCATAGAGAGCCAGTTGACCACCTTCAGTTAATATCTTATTATGTGTGGAAAGAGTTAAATTCACAACATTCTCCACACGTTTATCATCACACGGAATTTTAATGTCAGTTTGTCCACGTCCTCCAGAAGAATAAAGCCAAGCTAGTGCAAAAACCATCAAGATCTTGTCCCGCATCATTGTGCTCTTCTGAAAACCCAGCAGTGTTGGAGTGAGAGGGTTCAGAAGTGTCCACGCTGGACTCTATCCACCTCTGTAATGATTTACTCACTGCTAGAAAGCTCAATTCTGTGTCTGTATCTCCAGCTGTCCAAATATGGTGCAATGGTATTCAGTAGATGTAATGCAAATGTTTACTCGTCTGAGATGCTCTCCACAACACACACAGTTCTCTGAATCACCGCTCCAAAGCATTGATAAGGGACCTTCACTGAGACCTTTACATGATGGTGCACAAATTTTCATCAGATCACCAGACCAGTTTGTCTACAAATAGATTATTGATTACAGTATTTTTGGATTTATTTGACTGTTTTATCTCAAGTTTTCATGTTATTGTAAGTTACACAAAGTATTTTTTTTTTTTTTTAGAAAAGTCCAGTGCTTCATAACAGAGACACACAAGCAGCGCTAGAATGCAAAGTTGCGTTAAGTAAATTGACAAAAGCAGCATTGTGTATTTAAGGCCATACTTTGTCCCCTGTACCTTTGACCTGTGCTGTGTATTTTCCTCTCATGGAATTAAAGACATGATCTTGCACCAAATTCAGTCTCTACAGAGTTAGTTCTTCAACATACTGAAGAGAATTTACCAATAAAAACATAATACATAAAAAAAATTGTGTAATTTTAATAGAAAAATAATGTAAAATGCTACAGTAAAACATAACTCTTTTAATTAACTTTTTAAAAATAAAATAATAAACCATATTAATTAGTTACCTTAGCATATATTAAATGTTCATATTATATCTAACAAGATAATAATTACATGAAACAGTTTTTTTTTTCTGTGTAAAAAGCAGTCACCTTAATGTACTCTGAAAATGTATGTGTGATGCATCATATTGAATTATTTTAATAGCTATATTTCACTTTTTTAGTTATGTGCTTTGAAGAGTTTTATATTTAATATGTTATAAATTAATTATCATTAATACAGAGACACGTGAAACTCCAAACTCCGATACAGGGAGAGAATTGAGTCTCATTTTCAGCTCAATGACTCTCGACGCATGTGGCAGGGACTAAGGACCATCTGTGCCTTTGGAAACAAATCCTCCGCAAAGGTGAGAGCAGATCTGTTGCTGGCCGACGAGTTAAACAACTTCTACGGCCGCTTTGAATGCAATGGCGGCAATGCGACTCTGCCGATCAGCGTGTCAGGAAGCAGCAGGCAGAGCAGCGATAATCATGTGATCACCGTGTCGGAGGACGAGGTACGGAGGGTCCTTAAGAGAAAAACGTAAGGAAAGCGTAAGTAAACGTAAGGAAAGCGGCCGGACATGACGGGATTACTGGCCGTGTTCTGAGGTCCTGCGCTGATCAGCTTGCTGGTTTGTTCACTTCTATCTTTAACGAGTCCCTTGCTACCTCTGTGGTTCCCACCTCCTTTAAAAAATCTGTCATCATCCCTGTGCCTAAGAACAATAAACCCTCTTGCCTGAGTGACTATCGTCCAGTTGCCCTCACATCATTAGTCATGAAGGTTTTTGAGAGACTTGTAAAGAGTCACATTTGCTCCTCCATCCCTGTTACCTTGGACCCTCTTCAGTTTGCCTATCGCCCAAATAGATCTACTGATGATGCCATCTCTCACATACTCCACTCCTCCCTCACACACATTGACAGCAGCAATGGGAACTATGCAAGACTGTTATTCATTGACTATAGCTCAGCTTTCAATACTATAGTCCCCATCAAGCTAGCTTCTAAACTCACAGGCCTCGGCCTAAACTCTTCACTCTGACTGGATTCAAGATTTCCTCACCGGCAGACCTCAAGTGGTGAAGGTAGGCCAGTTCACCTCAAACTCCATCACCCTGAACGTAGGAGCCCCACAGGGTTGTGTCCTGAGTCCCCTGCTCTACTCTCTCTACACACATGACTGCGTGTCCTCTCACAGCACCACTTCTATTATCAAATTTGCTGATGATACTGTGGTTCTGGGCCTCATTTCCAACAATGATGAGACCGCATACTTGGATGAGGTGGAGAGACTTACATCATGGTGCCAGGACAACTGTCTCTCTCTGAATGTGAGCAAAACCAAAGAGCTGATTGTGGACTTCAGAAAGAGACACCTGCTGCCCTATACACTCCTCTTATGATCAGTGGGACCCCTGTGGAGAGGGTAAGCGGCTTCGAGTACCTCGGTGTAAACATCTCAGAGGACCTGACTTGGACTACACACATTCAAACACAGGTTAAGAAAGCCAGGCAAAGACTGTACCAGATGCGACAGCTGAGGAAATTCAGGGTCTCACCAACAATCCTGAAAACTTTCTATTCAGGGACCATAGAAAGTGTATTGACTCAGTGCATTTCAGTGTGGTATGGAAACAGCTCCAGTCAAGACTGCAAAGCCTTGCAGAGAGGTGTGCGCTTAGCTGAGCGCATCTCAGGGTCTGCTTCCCCTCTCTGCAGGACATCTACCTCAAACGCTGCAGTAGCAGAGCTGTCAAAATCATCAAAGACTCAAATCACCCTGGTAACTGTCTTTTCACTCTGCTGCCATCTGGTAAGCGCTTCCGTAGCCTGATGGCAAAAACTGAGAGACTTAGGAGGAGTTTCTTCCCCCAGGCCATCAGGCTCCTAAACTCAAACTCAGCCTCTTAACATCATCATGACTTCACTTAAGTGTTGTCAAAAGACCCGGTACTTCGGTACCAAGTCGGTACTAAAAAAATGAAAACGTCACGGTACCAAGTTTCTTTAAGTCCCGGTGGTACCGAGTACCCGGTCAACCCGGTTCTTGCTGCGTGACTTACATCATGGTGCCAGGACAACTGTCTCTCTCTGAACATGAGCAAAACTAAAGAGCTGATTGTAGACTTCAGCAAGAGACAGCAGCGGCCCTACACTCCTCTTATGATCAGCGGGACCCCTGTGGAGAGGGTGAGCAGCTTCAGGTACCTCGGTGTAAAACATCTCCGAGGACCTGACTTGGACTACACACATTCAAACACAGGTCAAGAAAGCCAGGCAAAGACTGTACCATCTGCGACAGCTGAGGAAATTCAGGGTCTCACCAGCAATCCTGAAAACTTTCTATTCAGGGGCCATAGAAAGTGTATTGACTCAGTGCATCTCAGTGTGGTACAGTAATGCCACAAATCAGGACTGCAAAGCTCTGCAGATAGTCGTGCGCTTAACTGAGCGCATCTCAGGGTCTGCCCTCCCCTCTCTGCAGGACATCTACCTCAAACGCTGCAAAAGCAGAGCTGCAAAAATAATCAAGGACTCAAATCACCCCGGTAACCATCTTTTCATCACACTGCCATCTGGCAAGCGCTTCAGGAGCATGATGGCAAAAACTGAGAGACTGAGGAGGAGCTTCTACCCTCAGGCCATCAGGCTCCTAAACTCAGTCTCATAACATCTACAGGACTCAATTTAATAAACTGTAAAAAACACCCATTATTCTCCATCATCCGCATTGCTGCTATGTGTACATAACCGGTACAACCTGTTTTGAACATTCCTCTTGCACATCCCTGTTTATATTAATATTTATTAAATCCACAGTAGACTGTATTGCACATTTTATTTTATTTCATTGCACATTTACTCCTTATTTTATTTTTTATTTCATTTTTTTTTTTTGCACTGTCCATTGAGCGGACCTGTCCTGACCTACATTTCACTACTGATTATACCCTGTATGATTGTGTATGTGACAAATAAACAAGAACCCTTGAACCCCCCCCCACCCCTTGTGATCTGAAAGCTGCAGATGCGCTCTCTTCATAAAAGCACTGAGACAGGGCGACATCAAGAGGAGGAAACACATCAAACTAACAAGACTTTAAAGACCGACACCCGGATCAAATGAAAGAGTTCAAGCAGGTAAGTTTCTGTTTAATATTTAGATATTCTGTTATGAATATTATTCCATATTTTAATTTTAATGTCGGATTAAAATAAACACTGCCGTTATAGTGGAGTTAGTCCTTAGCATAAGCGCGGCTAACGCTAATGTAATGAGCATTAGAATGAAGTTTCTTTACTTAATGCGCCTATAACTTTTATTAGGGTAAAAACAACAGGAGGACATGATGGTATTTACTATTGTTACACACCAGAGGCTTTTAAATGAATTGTGAATCTAAAATATGCTTGTTGGAGAATGTACATACAGTTAACAGTGTTAATGTCGTATCAGTCCGTCAGAAAACAGTTTGGGCCTTTTTTTCTTTTTTTGTTAGTTGCTAGTTGTTGTTATTCTTGGCTGGATAACTAGCAGTTTTAAAAGCCCTTTAAAATTAAATATGTACACAGTTTGTATTAAATGAAAGTACAGTCAAATGTTATCTCCTGTATAGACTTTACAATGACTTCATGTTATTATCTAACATCAACTTACAGTGAGTGAACAATATATTTTACAACATTAATTAATGTTTGTGAATGTTATTTAATACAAACACTTTGAACAGATTGAACTTTGATTGATTGATTTTATGTATTTATAAATTTTGAAATTAACCCTAAGAAGAATAATTGCAATATATAACTGTTGTTTATTGATAGGTCATGCTATCTAACAAATGGAATCTTATTGTAAAATGTTTTTAATACTACAGTTTCCTTCTATTTGATATACACTTGTCTTAAAATATATGTAATCTTATCTAAATTTATTATAAAAGCTGATGTTTGTTATTTACTGAAATGTTATATTTTAGCTGGAGTCAATGATCTAATGGTGTATTTGGTCAGACTCAGTCCACTGCTTTACTAATATTATATTTTCCATTTACAGCCGCAGAAAGATCATGAAGCTCCAGCAAACCCTAAAACAGACAGTTTACAGATGTTTTTCAGCAGAAGCAGAAATATGACAAACATTTGGGTGGAACTTGTTTACTTTTTTCATACTTTTATTAATTGTGGAAAAATTTTAAATAATTTTAAATAAGCATAAAGAATGGCATTGGTTTTTGTGCAGTTTATTTTTGTTTAACTTTATTAATAAAAATGTGTTTTTAATTAGGTACCGAAATTGGTACCGAGAACCGTGGATTTTCACTGGTATTGGTACTGAATACTGAAATGTTGGTACCGTGACAACACTACTTCACTTATTAATCACTTACAAGCAGTTAGATATTCATTATTCTCTACCTCACACTGACAGTGTCATTTGCACACAGCACTTTCTGTGTTTTTTTTTTTTTTTTGTATTGCTGCTACATGACAACAATGTACAACCTGTTTGCACATTCCTGCTTATCTTAATATTTAAGTCTACAGTATACTGTCATGCACATTTTTTATATTTAATATTTTGTTCTTATATCTTATTTTTTACCATTTCATTTTATGTATATTTCCTTTGTGTTTGTATTTTATAATATTTGCACTGTCCATGGAGCGGACCTGACTCACATTTCACTGCTGGATATATACTCTATATAATCGTGTATGTAATCGACAAATAAAAATCTTGAATCTTGACATAACTTGAATCTTGACATCCCATAATGTTGTCACTAGTTGTCTCTGTACATTTAACCAATGTTGGGAGTTACATAATCAGATTAATTTTTTTCAAGTAACTAGCAAAGCATTACTTTTAAATTTACAAGAAAATATCTGAGTTACCTTTTCAAATAAGTAATGCAAGTTACTTTGTTTTCCCACTGATTCACTGACAGCTCACCTGTCTTTCAGCCTTGTGCTTATTAATATCACTTTTGGTGTAAAAAGGTATTTACAGTTACAAAAAAATATAAGCTTTGTTGTTTTTTATGTTTTTTTTTGTTTGTTTTGTTATTAAAAACAAATAAGCAAGCTCAGCCCAGGTGACAAAAAGTAATGTGAAAGTAACGTAAAGCATTAACACAATTAGTTACGGAGTAACACAATATTGTAATACATTGCTTTTAAAAGTAACTTTCCCCAACACTGCATTTAACATTTTTGAAGTGTTGGTAATTTGTCCTTTTCCTGTTTTGCTCATTTTGCCATGTGTATGTCACTCACAATGAGGAATAGCAAGCACAATATTCCAAAATATTATTACTATCAAGGAAAATATAAAAAAAAATATTACATATTAAAATATTTAAAAAAATATATATATATTAAAAATTACTTTAAAATGAAGCCATCAGGTTGTCTTTAAAGATCTTTTAAGAGGAATGCTCATCGTTTGAGGTGAACAGTTGTCCATTTAGAGGTTAAAAAGATCCAACATTGCATTTTTTGGCATCAACATGACTACCTGTTTTGTTTTCTTTTCTTATCTTTTAATTGCAGTCTACATAGTCAACTTTTTTTTTCTTTTTTACATTTAAGCACCACAAAAAAAAAGTATATATAACTTTTAATTTAGAAACTGAAACATGTTTGTCAAGCCATTTTTAAAATGAACTGCATTTTTATGTGCTTTTGAATAATAATCTGGACAAAAACAACAAAAAGTGTTGCATTCTTTAATATATGTAATTATTACTGGTAAGATAATTTTCTAATTATTCTATAACAACTTTAAAAATATATATAATAATAGATGCAAATAGTATAGTTCAGATGCAAAAGTGCCGTCTGAAATGTTCTTCTAAAATGAGCATTTTTATCAGGCTCCTATATTTATGTTGTTATTTCACTTTAATTGCATAGAAAAGGACCATATATTGCCATTAGAGTAAAATTACTTAACCTAGGAGCTTGACAACAATTCTCATTTCAGATGGCACTTGGAGGTTTTTGCATCTGAACTCTTATATATATATATATATATATATATATATATATATAAACAAGAAACACACACACACACACACACACACATGTTGGTTTTTGTGGTTTATGGGGACTCTCCATAGGCGTAATGGTTTTTATACTGAACAAACTGTGTGTGCTATTGCCCTACACCTACCCTACACCTAAACTTAGCCCTCACAGGAGACTGTGTGCATTTTTAGATTTTCAAAAAAACACCATTTAGTATATTTTTTAAGCCTTTTGAATTACGGGGACATAGGCAGTGTCCTCATAAACCACCTTCAAATTGTAATACCTCTGTCATACCCATGTCATTATACAAATTTGTGTCCTCATAAACCACATAAACCCGCACACACACACACACACACACACACACACACACACACACACACACACACACACACACACACACACACACACACACACACACACACAAGAGTTCCACAACCGACCACAGTAGAAAGGGAAGTAAAAAAAGTGAACAGACATGTCTGAGTGATCTGCATCGCTCACACATTACAAAAAGCGAAAAGTTACACACATACACAAAACAGTTTTATTCCATTGCGTCCCAAAGTGTTGTTTTTAATAAAAGCTCTTATATTTTCAGCTTTGTTTTCAAAACAGATGCACATGGTTGAACAGTGAATAAAGTTGCTGTTAGTTGTGATGAATGTGGAAGATTTGAAAATTTGCTCACATGCTGAAGCTCCACAAAAATGGAATTTATTCAAGTTATTGGTAATTCAAGTTGCTGTGACATTGAACCCTTTGAGGCACTGAATGCATTTTTTTCTGCAATGAAAAAGTATGGCAAATATTAGTAACAATTGACCTGTTGGCAGCACTAAATTTTGGGCAAGAGCCTAAAACTGGCACCATGAATGTCCAAACCCACACTGTAAAAAATCTGAGCCAACTTAAAAGTGTATACAACAAAACGTTGAGAAATTTCCTAAAAAATAAGTTGAGAAAACTCAAAAATCTGCTGAAGCTGGTTGCCTTAAACTTTTAAGTTGGCTCAACTTTTTTTTCTTTTACAGTGCAACTCTACCACTGCTGTGCCACTACTTTTTAATCAAAGAGATGTCTAGATTGCTTAGAAATTCAATTTTGAACTAAAACTTTTGATCTGGAATATATTTTTTACACCAATATAGAGTTTTAACTCATATCATTACTTGGTTTACTAATTGTGGGCTTGGCTAAAGAAGCTTCCTGATGTCAGACAATTGCTGACAGCATCAAAGTATAAGTGTCCTCCTTCACAACCACATGTGCATTATTTCACCGTGGCTTAAGAGCTGATACCATAAGAGCAACTGCCCTGAAACACAAGAGCCACTTTCTCAAAATGACTCACTCAAGTTGCTACATCGCTTTGCTTCTTCTGCTGTCTTCCATGCATTGGCTAGGTGAGTTGATTTGCCTTTCATTTGAAGTCAAATTGTTATTTTAATGGTAAAAAATTTTTTTTTACGAGAAAAAAATATTTATAAATAGATTTATAACTAAAGTTCTAGCAAGTTCTAGCCTAATTTCTGAGAACCCAGAACAAAGCAACACTGAGTCAGTTTAACAGCATCAATGATTGGTCCTGGTAGCTCTGTGTTGGTTAACAGTTAATTAACTGGTGTTGAAGCCCCCCGTTGTTTTGCGCTTACAGGAAGCTCTCTAGCATCAAACCCTCTTCAACTTTCAGATACAGCAGACAAAGTTCCTGCCATCATCATCAGTGATCCTCCCATTACGAATCTGTCCCAGAGACCCGTTCTCCAGCCCAAAGAAAGCATCCCGCCTGAGTTTCTGTACACCTTGAGGAACCCTCAGGGCAAAGTGTGTGTGCAGGCCAGTTTGGGAGTGGAGTATGTGGTGCGAGAGAACAAAGTAAGCTTGTTATTTTCTCAGCATTTTTATTCAGCTCCTCAGCATATTCTAGAAAGGGGTGAGAACTCGGTTTACCACCAACATTGTCAACGGCTCACTGCACTGTCAGAAAAAACGTACAGAACTTGTATGGGCACAACAGTTTTACACTGGGTCAGCATCCTTAAGAGCACATCTTTCTAATACTTTACATTGTTTGATGACGGAATGGAATAGCCCATAATTAAGACAAACTATAAAGTGAAAAACTGTATTTTTAGTAAGTAATCCCTTGTAGGAAAGAAGTGCTCTTAATTTTATTGAATGTACACTTGTAGTGAACCTCAAATCTTAAGTTTATTTTAAAAACACTACTTGCAAATAATGTAATATTAATGGAATAAAAAGACA
The DNA here is from genome assembly GCA_023376895.1 of Aspiorhynchus laticeps. NCBI lineage: Eukaryota > Metazoa > Chordata > Actinopteri > Cypriniformes > Cyprinidae > Aspiorhynchus > Aspiorhynchus laticeps. Next base: position 440,118 of record JALXFT010002218.1, on the reverse strand, counting down.
CTTGAGTGTACTTTAAGTATGCTTTCATAACACTCTTACATATACTTTTAACAACACTTATTTTGATGCGTCAACTAACATACTAAAATACATGTATATAGTCATTTTAACTGTTGCGTCTTAATCAATATTACATTTAAAGTTAATATATGCACATATTTAAATACATTACATGCAAGTTGCAATAGAAATGACAAAGTATGTTACTTAAAATGTACTTAAGTCCTACTTAAGTGGATAAGACAAAAAACACTTAAATGTTCAGCTAAATTAATATAATATAAATGTAAACTATAATACAGTTTCATTTAATTAAATATCTGAAAACATTACATTAAGTTTGCACTTAAGTATATTCTTTAAAAGTATGTTATTTCTAGTGTTGTCAAAAGTACCGACTTCGATACCATTCGGTACTGAAATTTTAAAAACGTCCATTTCCCGCTAAGATTTGAGCGCTGTTGAGCGGATTATTAAACAGCGCTGATTGGTCATTGTTCACGCGCTCAACAGATAGGTCTGTGATTGGCTTCATTGATCATCGCTTCACGCTCTTCACCGAGTGCTTCATTGATCATTGAAACCAATCACAGATGTATCTGTTGAGCACGTGAACAATGACCAATCAGCGCTGTTTAATAATCCGCTCAACAGCGCTCAAATCTTAGCGGGAAATGGACGTTTTTAAAATTTCAGTACCGAATGGTATCGAAGTCGGTACTTTTGACAACACTAGTTATTTCTATAATATTAATCAAAATTTCCCTTTTTTGTGTACATGCGTGTACTGTGTACATGCATTCAGTCCACTCGAAGAATACAATTTCATGTCTAATGGGATGTAATTAAAAAAATTTGTACATTTTTATTTATTTTAATTTCATTTGAATCATTATTATTATCATCATCATCATATACACAGCGGGTAAGTATTGAACACGTCACCATTTGTCTCAGTAAATATATTTCTAAAGGTGCGGTTGACATGAAATTGTATGTCGGTAACAACCCAAGTAATCCATACATACAAAGAAAACAATACAAATAAGTTCAGAAATTTCTGTGTAATAAATTGGAATGACCCAGGGAAAAAGTATTGAACACGCTTACTGAAATTGATTTAATACTTCATACAAAAGCCTTAAAAAGACGGCTCCTGTTGGAGAAACTAGTCGTATTCCACACAAACAGTCTTCAAATCTCGAAGGTTCCATGGGCCTCTTCTATGAACTCTGATCTTTAGTTCTTTCCATAGATTTTCTATTGGATTCAAGTCAGGTGATTGACAGGCCATTCTAGCAGCTTTACTTTCTCTGAAACCAGTCGAGAGTTTCCTTGGCTGTGTGCTTTGGATCATTGTCTCGCTGAAATGCCCACCCTCATTTCATCTTCATCATCCAGGTAGATGGCAGCAGATTTTTATCAAGAATGTCTCTGTACATTTTTCCATTCATCCTTCCTTCAATTATATGAAGTTTGCCAGTGCTACACCATGATGTTTTGGGGTGATGTGCAGTGCCATTTGACCTCCAAACATGGTGTGTACTATGCCATCCAAAAAGTAAAACATTTTGTCTCATCTGACCAGACTATATTCTGCCAGTATTTCACAGGCTTGTCTAAATGTTGTGCAGCAAACTTTAAATGAGCTTCAACATGCTTTTTCTTCAGCAATGGAGCCTTGCGTGGTGAGCGTGCATACAGGCCACAGCAGTTGAGTGCATTACTTATTTTCTTTGAAACAATTATACTAATTCCAGGTCTTTCTGAAGCTCACCACAAGTTATCCTTGGCTCTTACACAACTCTCCTGATAATTCTTTTCACTCCTCTGTCAGAAATCTTGCGAGGTCATGATTGGTTTATGGCCGGTTTATGGTGAAATTATGTTCTTTCCACTTCCAGATTATGGCCCCAACACTGCTCACTGGAACATTCAGAAGTATAGAAATCCTTCTGTAGCCAATGCTATCATGTATGTTTTGCAACAATAACGATGCTAAGGTCTTGAGAAAGCTCTTTGCTTTTACCCATCAGGAAATGTTTCTTGTGTGACATGCTGGTAATGAGATACCTTTTTATAGGCCATCAGTTGGGACTGAACCAGCTAATATTAATTTCCACTGACAAGGGACAGGATTGATTTCTAATTACTGATATATTTCAGCTGGTGTCTTGGCTTTCCATGCCTTTTTTGCACCTCCCTTTCTTCATGTGTTCAATACTTTTTCATTCCACTTTATTACACAGAACTTAATTTCTGAACTAATTTGTTTTGTTTTATTTGTAAGTATGGATTACTTGGATTGTTACCGACATCTGGTGAAAATTTCATGTCAACAGCACCTTTAAAAATATATTTACTAAGAAAAATGGTGACGTGTCCAATACTAATTTTACCTGCTGTATACAGTATATATACTTTTTTTTTTTTTTTTTTTTCTGCTATGCCTATCATTTCTGTGCGGTCATACCAAATTTGAGTGTCTTGAACTTTAGCTCATGATGTTTTTTTATATTGTTAATTTTACAGGATTTTCATACTAACATGATGTTGATCCAGTAATCACATTGTATGCCACACTTGTATTGCAGAAGAACTATTATTACAACGTGAATCCCAGCTTTACACGAGTCACGGGATACTGTGGGAGCCAAAAGTCTGTTTTCTCAATGGAGTTTGATGGTGGACATCTGGAGTTCACTTTCATCAAGGTACCTACAGTGGCTTTTATCTCTATGATAAGTTTTCTCTTTGAGGTTAAACATGTGCAAGACAAGCAGCCTTAATCAACATGCAATGCAATATTTGCCCACACTTACAGGAAGGTGATCTCTCCTATGTGAACACTGTCAAAGGTCTTCTGAGACCTGTTCCCCCATGTAAAAATTGCCAGAGTAAGTATAAATTACACTACAACCTTTACAAAAAACATTATCACACACTTATGATTATTCTTATCCTAAAAAATATATTTCTATTTTATTTGGGGCTTGACAGTTAAGAGATAGCGTGTGGCAAAAACCTGAATTTTGCTTACTCTGCCTGTCGAGAAGAAACGGCACACATCTCGATTAAGACCCAAGCATTCCATTAAATTTATCCATCTTTTAAAAACACAGCCAATGTTTAGCCTTGTTTTACACCATTGGCAAGCCTTGAAATTTATTTTGTTGGTTTTGTTCCATCTATTTAGTTTCATTTTCTACTGTGAAACAATGGCCTGGGCCAGTGCTGTCACCTTGTGGAACAACTGATTAGTGCAAAACCAAGTCAAAGCGCATACAAAGTTACAAAAATCAGTTATACAAAACAGTACAGTTCACACATACTCTTCTGGTGATGAAATTTGCATCACACGCACTGTACGAGACCCTCGCTTACACATAAAAATCGAAGTATACTTTGGCCTTTAGTCCCAAACCGGCTAAACACTCTCTGGCTCAGCCTGCTACAGTAGCTACACCCCAATCTCTCGCGATTGGTTGAGCTAAAAAGAGACTGGCGGATTCAAGCAGACTGCTCTAATGGTACGTTTATGCTACAACAAATAACTGAAAACAAAACAATGTACTTTTTCCTTTGCGTTTTTGAAAATCTTCCCATACAGATTACAATGTTCTGAAAACAGCCAGTAGTTAGCGATGTCACTTTGTAAAGAAACATGCACATGCACTCAATGTCACTGTTTTCACAAATTCACACTTTTGTAGTTTACACAGAGAACATAATGCTATCATTTACTATGGAAGGCAGATGGGGCCAAAAGTCTTTAAAGGGGAGGTTGATTGGGATTTCAGTTTTTTTAACGTTAGTTAGTGTGTAATGTTGCTGTTTGAGCATAAACAATATCTGCAAAGTTCCGAAACTGAAAGTTCAATGCAAACGGAGATATCGTCTTTTCTAAATAAAGTCGAAATGTTACGAGAATAAAGTCGAAATGTTACGAGAATAAAGTCGAAATGTTTCGAGAATTTAAATCTTAGAAATTAAAGTAAATTGCAAGAAAAGCAATGCTGCAATAAACTAAAGAAAGGATTAATATGTGGGTAAATCTAGAGGTCAGTCTCCTTTAAAAGATTATTACACATTCGAACATGGCCAGAATGTGCACACATTGAAAGACAAGTTCAAATATGTTGTCTTAACACCATAAAATTGTATGTTGTACTAAAGAAACATAGCAAACTGATGCCTTAACACAGCCAGAATGTGCGTGTCTACACATACAAAAGAAACGCATTCAAAATTGCAGCATTTATGTGGACAAACAATGCGTGCTGTCACGGTCCAATTTCACATCTTCTGTTTAAAGACTTTTGGCCCCATCAGCCTTCCATAGTTTTCAAAGGTTTGCGTTTTCAGGCCCTCACAACTGTGTGGTCATTTAAATAAATGACCAAAATGCATTAACAAAATGCATGAAGAGTTTACACGTTTTTTTTGACGTGTAAACGGTGCCTGGGAGGCTCACTGTTTACACTTTTGCTGGAGAAACCTGCGAATGGCATACTTACTGTATAGTAGTCAATGAACAATAAATTGGGTTAAGAGAATGTATTTTAACATAAAAATCTCACAAACGAAGTACATTTTATACATTTAATCCACAGATAAAACCTACGTAGGAGTTGTAGATCACGATAAGCTATTCAAAGCAAAAAATGGCCTAAGCTTCCAATGCAAGTCTCAGACAACTCTGATACTGGCAAGCTACTTCAGAGTCAAACTGGTGCCACTCCAGATTCAAGCCTTTGATCTGGGTAATGGAGCGTTTGGAAAAGGTACATACATTTCACATCATAGACCGTAGAGATGCTATTTTTATATACTACGTATCTAAATTTAAACTCATCTATATTATGTTAACCTATTTAGAATAACAGGATTTCTCACGTCTTGATTTCAGAGGTTGAGTGCTGGGATGATTACAACAAGCGCATGATCCCCATTATTCTGGGTGCTGTAGCTGCAGCAGTTTGCCTCATCGCCATTCTGACGTATGTGCTTGTCAGAGAACGCCGCAACCAAGGCTACGAACAACTCTGAGACTCTAGATGTGTATTGTGAAGATGAATCACAAGATTTAATTATGTTTTACATTGTGTGGATATTGCTTTAAATGATCTCAGTAAACAATTAAAATGCAATTGACATGAAATATTGTTAGAAATGTGCTTTTTATAGACTATGGTCATTCTGATGTCTGAAGGTTTTGGGCCATGACAAGGTATGTACATTCAAGGGAATGATTATGATAAGTGCAGATTTTACATGTGAATATGAAACACTTTTTTGTGAAATGCCATTGGAAAAAATTGCTGATTTTTGTAATAAGAAAATGGTTTTGACCAATTTAGTGTTAGACTGCCAAGACTAACACTAAGTGCCAAAGTTACATCATTATTATGAAGCTCCAACAACTGAAGGACGAACTGAGTGAATTACAAAATGATAGGAGAATGAATGTTTACTATTAAACCAAGCCTTGTTGAAAGTAAATTAAGCCTATAATTAGAGAACGGATGATTGAGGGGAATCAGAGGTTAATTCTAATGTTGTCCAAAAAATAAAAAGGTGTCATATTTCTGTATGTGAACTTTTACAATTGTGTCGTTTCATATATATATATATATACGTTTTTTTTACTGTTGCTTAAAATGATTAAATAGCTTATATTACATTTTAAATACAGGTATTAAGGATGATTTTCCCCTCCTTATTCTAGTCATGGTATTCTTCGCAAATCAGTCAACATCAAGTTCCTATATTCTGACAACATGCCCCACTACTTTGTATTTGCCATTTTCATAGGTAAGACTTTAAAGTTGGTGTCTGAAAATAATACAAAAATAAATAACAATTACATTTTTTTAACTAAATGTAACCTGAGAAATGTTCCCCATTATTTTTTAAACAAAAAAGTACATAATTACCCAAATTACATGCTTCCTGTGAGATTCTGAAGTGCACATCCAAAGGACACTTTCATGTCAAGAACAACATTCATATTACTCCCATTTATACTATATAAAATATACTTTTAATGGTCGCTAAATAATTACTTATTTAAAAGAAGTACTTACTCAGAGAGGATGCGATTTTGAACGGAACCTTATTAATTCTGTCGGGACGGATTTCGCGGGAAATTGCATGTCAATGTGATTGGCCCGTGAGTGACATATTCATAAACAGAGCAAAGTAGCTCCCCTGTGAACCAAGAGGTGAGCTATTTTATTCTTAATCGCTATAGGCACAAAAGTTATATAGTATAACTGAGGTGAAGGCGCTGGCATATGTATTATCTTACTGTTGTACTTCATATCCCACAATCCTTACACACATACGTCAGTCCCCGCCTCCAAGCTCTCGTTTCTAATTGGCTGCTGTAAATACGGGAAGCGGATGAGGACAGATGCGTTTGCTTTTCCAGCGCCTACAAGTAGCATCACTGATATGATCGTTTTCATGGCATTTTACACGGAGTAATTCAACTGAGTATAACTATTTGGAAGTATTCTATCAAGTTCATGAGAATGAAGCTGTGAAACCCATGAAGTATATGTTTTAGAGCAGAGTCGTGTTATTTACACTCACATATGCTAACACAGTGATCATGGCTGCAGTGTTTCTGAAAACTCAAATCAACAGAGCTATAAACAAACACCTGCTGTAAGTTACAAACTACTTTATTACAAAATATAAAGAACAAATGTAGCGTTCATCACATTTGGGGTTACAAATCAGAATAGTTTCAGTCGAGCTGTCAGATATGACATTCAAACTTAGCTTGAAGTATCATATTTCTCTTTTAAACGAATTCATTTCGAGATATGAATGTCATTGGACGGATATCTGTGTGAATGCTGATGTTAAGTCATGCTTTAGGGAAGAAAACACTGGTATTGGTAGTGAATGTATATTTGGTGCAAGGTGTGCATAATTAAGTTATTTGTAGGCCTATATGTGTGCAATTTTGCTGTAGCTGGATCATTGTTATTTAGCATCTTTTAGTTATTAATATGCATTGTGGGTTTGTATTAACCGAAGAGGTCACCTCTGCAGATGAATTCGCCCTTGACTCCATTCTTCAGACTATTTACTAAACACATGAAGTAAGATCTTGTGTTCAGATCTCATGCTTTCTTGTCTGCAGGACACTGATCTGGACCAGAGGATCCTTCAGACATGCATCTGTGGGTAAGAGCTGTTATTACATAATGCTTGTTATTATTATAATTCATAATGATAGTTATAGGTGTTTTTTCTCTATGTACAGCCCGGATTGAGAAAGTCCTCATTGCTAACAGAGGAGAGATAGCATGCCGGGTAATGCGGACGGCTAAGAAGATGGGCGTTCGCTCGGTTGCGGTGTACAGCGATGCAGACAGACATTCCATGCATGTGGCCATGGTGAGAGAAAACTGTAACAGCTACATACATTCTCATATTCTGATCATAGGCAGGTAATATAGTTATATAATTGGGTCTGTAATCCCAGGCGGATGAGGCGTATCATATCGGGCCAGCAGCATCTCAGCAGAGTTACCTGTGCATGGACAAGATCCTGGATGTCGCCAAGAAATCCTCTGCACAGGTGTGCTAATGTTAAGATGTTATTTTTTAATAGCTGGATAGGGAGTCTGAGTTTTTCTTGATTAAATCTTCTGTTTTGGTCAGGCGGTCCATCCTGGATATGGATTCCTGTCAGAAAATACGGAGTTTGCTGAACTGTGCAAAGAAGAAGGCATCATCTTCATCGGCCCGCCGTCATCAGCCATTCGAGACATGGGAATCAAAAGGTATAGCCTAGTAATTGTGAAAAAAATAGTTGTTTGACTGTAGCAACTGCACAAAATACCATAGAAAAGCCCTAGTAACTTAAGCTTAATTGTATTTTATATGCACTTGTATTGTACTTCAGATCTTAAATGTATATTTTTAAAATACTGTATTTACAGATAATATACAAATTAATAACAAAATAAAAGCCATTTAAGTGTAAGGTTGCAAAGGGGTGGAACATTTCCGGTAAATTTCCATAAACCTTCAAAAATCCCCGGAAGATAAAAAAAGAAATCCTGGAATGTTTCCGAAATTTACTGGAAATGTTCAAACTTTTTGCAACCCTATTTAAGTGTCCTTAAAGAGAGACACTTTTAAGTGTGCTTAATGACTGTTTCTTAACACACTTAAGTTACCGATTAATCATTTGAAGATTGCTCTATTTAATATGCACTTGTAATGTACTTCAGATCTTAAAAGTATATTTTGAAAATACTGTATTTACACAAATAAATAACAAAATAAAGGCCATTTAAGTGTACTTAAAGAGAGACTGTTTCTTAACACACTAAGGTTAACTTTTAAAAAGTGCCCTTTGTAATATCAAATTAAGATTTACTTGAAAGTGCATTTTAAATAGTTATTGTTTTAATATTCTTTTGTCATGCTTTAAAGAAGTATGATTATACTTCAAAAAAAAGTATGGTTACTACATTTACATCTGTGGTTATACAAATGGTAATAAAAATAAAAAACTATGGTTACTACACTTTTACTATAATAAAACCATGGTTAATTTTCATAAGGAATTTAAAAGGATATATTTTAATGGGTTAAAATACAAGTTACGTAATTTGATATTGAATTTAAAGTTTATATTTTAAATGTTCTAAATTGCAACTTCATTTTTACAAAGAATGTTTAAGTACATGGCATAAGTTTCAATAGAAATTACATTTATGGTAAGCTAAAATATATTTAAATATTTATCAGTACAGTCAGAAGTACACTTTATTTCAAAAACAATAGAATTATGAAATTACATAAAGTTTAGTTTCATTTAACTAATTGCATTTAATATTAATTAACTATAATACATTTTCATTAAATTGCAATTAACTTGCATTTAAATGTCCTAAAACATTACATCCAGTATATTCTTTCCATAATAAGTACTCTTCAAAAGTATGCAAAAGTATAGTTCTTATCTAGCAATGCCTTCTTATCTGTATAGTGCGGTCTTTAACTTTCAGGCAAAGCTTTGGCTTGTCAACATTTAACTAAACTTTCCTTTCTAGTTTCTAAGTTTCAATCCATCTTTGTTTTTGTTTCAGCACTTCTAAACACATTATGTCAGCTGCTGGCGTGCCTATCATTGAGGGTTACCATGAAGAGGACCAATCAGATGCCAAACTTCAAAGTGAGGCCGCAAGGATCGGTTACCCTGTGATGATCAAAGCAGTTCGTGGCGGTGGCGGAAAGGTAGGATGTGTTTGCACTAAACCGTTCTATAATAATACACATACTTGAAATCGCAATGCTTTATTTGCACCACCTCGCGCAGGGAATGCGAATCGCACACTCAGAAGCAGAGTTTCACGAGCAGCTGGAATCGGCTCGCAGAGAAGCCCGCAAGTCATTCAACGACGATGTGATGCTGATCGAGAAGTTTGTTGAGAACCCCAGGTCTGTTTGGTTGATCAGGCTCAGTACACACACTTTGTTTGATATATGCGACCACAAAACCAGTCATAAGGGTCAATTTTTTAAAACTGAGATTAATACATCAACTGAAAGCTGAATAATAAATAAGCTCCCCATTTATGTATGGTTTGTTATGATAGGACAATATTTGGCCGAGATACAACTGTTTTAAAATCTGGAATCTGAGGGTGCATAAAAATCTAAATATTGAGAAAATCACCTTTAAAGTTGTCCAAATGAAGTTCTTAGCAATGCATATTACTAATCAAAAATGAAGTTTTGATATATTTACGGTAGGAAATTTGCAAAATATCTTCATGAAACATGATCTTTACTTAATATCCTAATGATTTTTGGCATAAAAGAAAAATACATAATTTTGACCCATACACTGTATTGTTGGCTATTGCTACAAATAAACCAGTGCTACTTATGACTGGTTTTGTGGTCCAGGGTCACATATATGATGTAATACATGAGTGTTTGTTGCTGCATTAGACACGTTGAGGTGCAGGTGTTTGGTGACCAGTACGGCGACGCGGTCTATCTGTTCGAGAGAGACTGTAGCGTACAGAGACGACACCAGAAGATCATCGAGGAGGCTCCAGGGGTAAATATGACACCGCCTCTGTCATTCTGCATCTTCTGCATTCTGGTGAAGTCTGTGATATATGCTTGTGTTACTGAAACCGACCTGGCTTGATTTGTGTGTGTGACTACAGCCGGGCATCAGTCCTGAGGTCAGGAGGAAACTCGGAGAGGCCGCGGTGCGAGCAGCTAAAGCAGTCAACTATGTAGGAGCAGGTGATGATAATGCCATGTGACGTCAGCAAAGACGCATTAAAGGGATAGTTCACCCAAAAATGAGAATTCTATCATTAGTTACTCACCCTCATGTCGTTCCAAACCCGTAAGACCTTCGTTCATCTTCAGAACACAAATTAAGATATTTTTGATGAAATCCGAGAGCTCTCTGACCCTCCATAGACAGCAATGTAATTACCACGATCAACACACAGAAACGTAGCAAGGACATCGGTAAAATAATCCATGTGACATCAGGGGTTCAACCGTAATTTTGCAAAGCTATGAGAATACTTTTTGTGCGCAAAGAAAACAAAAATAATGACTGTGTTCAACAATTTGTCACCCTATAGCGCCATTTTGGAGAGTATCACATATCTAAACAAGGTATGCAGCGTATGTACGCGGATACACTGTTTACGTTGTTTCCGCTTTGATCTGAATGTAAACAACGTATCCGCGTACGTTGCATACGTTGTTTACATATGTGATACTCTCCAAAATGGCGCTATAAGGTGACGCGGAGGAGACTGATTGTTGAATAAAGTCGTTATTTTTGTTTTCTTTGCACAAAATTAGTAAAATATAATTTACATTTACATTTAGTCATTTAGCAGACGCTTTTATCCAAAGCGACTTAAAAATGAGGACAATAGAAGCAATCAATTGTAGTATTAAAACAACTAAAACAGATCCAAAACTAAAAGCTAAAACTTTATAAATACTACACCTACACATCTTAAAAATAAAGAAATTAAATAAAAATGACAAATGCATACAACAAAATTTCAAAACTTAACATTTAAATGACAAACAAAAAAATAAAGCTAAAAACAATTCAAAATATTAAAGAACAAGAGGTATAAGAGTATAATAATGATTCTAACATAACACTAAGCTAAACACCAAAAAACAACTACATATATGTGTATGTAATTATTTAAAGGAAATAATTAAGACTGGTGAAACATTCAATATAGTTTTGTAACTTGGCAGAAGTTTTAATTCCTGACGGAACGATTCTTTTCTAACAGGAACTGTGGAGTTCATCATGGATGCGCAGCACAACTTCTACTTCATGGAGATGAACACGCGTCTGCAGGTGGAGCATCCCGTCTCAGAGATGATCACGGGAACAGACCTGGTGGAGTGGCAACTGCGCGTAAGATCAAGCTCATGGACTTCAGAAACTACTGACAATATTCACTTATTTCCTAAACAAAACAGTGACATTGCAGATTCGTCCACAAGGGGTCACAATCACACCTTTCTCTACACTTAATCAGTTTTTTAATCAGACGTGGTGTTTTCGTTCATCAGGTGGCAGCGGGGGAGAAGTTGCCCCTCTCTCAGGAGCAGATCTTGTTGCGGGGTCATTCTTTTGAAGCCAGAATATACGCTGAAGACCCCAATAACAACTTCCTTCCCGGAGCGGGGCCGCTGCTACACCTGTCTACGCCGCAGGGGGATCAGTGCACACGCATAGAGACAGGGGTTCGAGAAGGTATTCTACATTTACTCTCACATGATTTGTGAATTTGTACAGAGCCAGATTTACCATTTACAGGTGAAAAAATAAAACAGTTTGAGGGGGTTTTCAACAACAACAACAATTTTTTTTTATATTTTATGTGTTTTGGCCATTCGTTTACATGACAGTGGCTTTTTGGGGGCCTCAAAACACAAACATTTGAAAACAGGTTTCAAAGTGCAAGTTTTTGAAAATGATACAATTATTGTCTCTGTATAAACTACAAAAATGAGAATTTGAAAAATGGTGATGACATGCGCACGTGGATTGCGTGTTCACATAGTGTTTCTTTACCAAGTAAATCGTCAAATACTGGCATTGCATGCATAATACAGCGTTTTAAGTTGCTTTTACAGATCCGTGTGAATGCAGATTTTTTTTTTTTTTTTACAGTTTAAATAATAGATTTTTTTTCCACGTTAAAATATTAGAACCATTTTTGTTGCTTTGTTTGTATTATGCTAATTAAATTTTGGGAGGTATATATAGTATGTCTGTTTTGTCATAATGTAGATTTTCTCAATGGCCTTCAAATCTTTATCCAAATATTTGTTTATTTTTGTTCTGTTATTTATTTAATTTTCAATCGAAATATGGTCTGGTTATGTCCCCTTAGCGGTCTTGTGAAATTCACCCTTAGAAGTTTGCATGAAACAAAAATTCACATTAGGTCTTATTTAGAGCCCGACCGATATGGGTTTTTGGGGACCGATACCGATATTAGGGCGTAAAAAATGCCAGATATCGATATATCGGCCGATATTCTTTGTGTATATTATAGTATAGTACCAGTCACTTCCATGATTCCATGATTCCGTCCACGAAATCATTGGGCCCTATTAATGTTGCAAATGAGTATGATAAGCTCATTGTGAGAGTAAAAGATGGGGTCATTGTTTATTAACTTTACAGTAAGTTATGTATTTCACAAACTAGTTCGCAACTTACCGTTAAGACAACGCTTGACTCTGGGTCGTGAAGACACTGCCGCTGCCTGAACAAGAGACCTCCTTACTGAAGTGAAAGAGTTGGCTCGTGTCACTCAGGGTTGCCAGGTTTTCGCAACAAAACCTGCCCAATTGCTACTCAAAACAAGCCCAATCGTGTTCTGGGATAAAATACATGTTTTTTTGGCGAGGTTTCCTGGTACAATTCTCATTCCAGGGACTAAATATCACGTTATTGGGGTTGCTACAACCCGCGGCAACAGTGTTAAGCCCCGGTCACACTAGACTTTGAGCATGCAAAAAAACTTGACCACGCCTTTAAAGTAGCCCAATTCCGCAGGAAAACCGCAGACTTGGCAACACTGCTGACACTACAGTGACCTGGGTCGCCAGTAGCGAACAATGGAGCGCACTCTGTTGGACAAACTAAGCAATTACACCATTTACAAGCATTTTATCTGTGTTCTGTAAAGAAATTCATATTGGTGGCATATCTGTGGCATTTTTGCCGATGCAGATATATCTGCGACAGGCTCATATAGGCCGATAAAATCGGCAAAACGATAAATCTGTCGGGCTATAGTCTTATTGGGAACAATTCATCCATGCATGTGGTAATTTTTTTTTAAAGATTTTTTGACCTCTTAATGTTTAATCAAACTTGGTCTTCTGGTGAAAATGACTTCTATCTGGTGATATATGCAGTCATTTAATCTGCTTAAACCCGCCTCTCCACAGTTGACCGCAACCTCACATCCAGTTCATTGCAAGACCCACATCTCAACATGCAATTAACAACCAATAGATGTCCTCACCCAGCAATGCTTTTCTTTTTCAGTAATCTGTTACACATGGATGTATGTCACAACAAACCATAAAACATCTATGGCATTGCAGCTTTAAAGTCTGAAGGAAAAATAATACAATCGTGTGTAGTGGAGAATACACTCATGGAGTGTCTTTTAAATACATGCATTTATAAGTTAATTATTTTTAATTATGATTGGTTGCTAACTGCTGTATGTCTGTTGAACATCTGTCTGTTGTAAGGTGATGAAGTGTCTGCTCATTATGATCCAATGATCGCTAAACTGGTGGTTTGGGGGGAAGATCGCTCAGCCGCTTTGAAGAGACTCAGATACTGCCTTCGACAATACAACGTAAGCACACATTCTCATTTTTACAGTTGCGTTAGCTAAACTTTGCTGACGAAAGGCCCGTTGTCCATTGGCAATATTGCAGCACTTTCAAACCAAGCAAACCAAATGCGAGCGAAGTTTGCGTGAGGAGCTTTTCAACTGTATGAAATCTTGAACCATAAACTTCCAGGACATTTAAAAACAACACTACTGCATAATTTACTTAACCTGAACAACTGAATCAGAATTTGACTTCCTTCGGTATTCTTAATATTAACATTGTGTATGTGTATTTCACAGATTGTGGGTCTCAACACCAACATCGACTTCTTACTCAGTCTTTCGGGGCATCCGGAGTTCGAGGCAGGAAACGTTCACACCAGCTTCATCCCGCAGCACTATGATCAGCTGTTCCCAGCAGCTCAGAGGCCATCCGGTGCACTGCTCTGTCAGGCCGCCCTGGGTCTGCTGCTCCGCGAAAAACAGCACACAGAGATATACAGAAACCAAACCAGTGGTGAGAATGCATCGTTTGTAGTTTTTAAGATCATGAGAAACTAATTCAAGTGTGTCCAAACTTTAGTCTGCTGGGTTTTGGTGTTCATTGATGGTACAGTGCGTGTTTTGGCACATGAGGCTTGTTTGAGATGTTAACCTAAGCTTCCTGTTGCAGACATGTTCTCTCCGTTTGCCTCCAGTAACGGGAGACGATTCAATGTCCTGCACTGCAGGAACCTGACACTGCAGCTTGGGGACGACAGTAAGCGTTAATGCTCTGATACACACACACACACACACACACACACACACACACACACACAGTCCGAAGCAGTGACTGATACACTCATGTCAACATGATTTGACTCTGAATGATCGCTATTGAAGAAGAGCTACACCCGACAAACAATTTCTCTCTACAATTTTAAATATTGTTATATTAATTATATAAATATTATGTACATTTTCATATCTGCATGAATAATTAGTGCATATTGCACCCTTATTATTTAGAGATTTCTTTTCTGACTTTATAAAATTGCTTTTACTTGTTCAAGATTTATTCAGTGCTTTAGTATTCAGATAAGCGTCACATATTTTGTTGGATGTCAGGGGTCAAGCTCTTGCGGATTAATCATGATTAAGTTTCTGCAGTCAAAGGAATAATTGCTTTGATCAGATTCTTGACTAATAGTTCCAGAGGTTCAATTTACATGAATATTATTATGAATGATCAGTATGCTTATTAATGGACGGCTCACCTGATTCTTCTACATGTCAAGACTATCAGATCATTCTCTTGAAATAGAAACGTCTGCATTATATATGAACACTGAAGAGATGCCAATTCAGGATTTCAGCATAACAAGCCTTAAATAGAATCTGCACAGCAAGATCTGTATAGATGAGTGAATCTCACCAAGAAGTGTCTTCAAATATAGTAAATTATATTTCACTTAAAGAAAACAAAGCTCATGTTTAGCACCATTATGATGTGTTGCTTTCTGACAATGTTATTATTTAATAAGTAATAAATATAATTTCTTTTGCAGAAGTGGCATTATCTATTACTTACAATACAGATGGGACATACAGTATGGAGGTAAATTGTTGTAGACTGCAAAATGTTATATGCACACCTGCACATATAGCAAAATAAAGTTATATATTTTTGTTTTGGTCTTTATAATATCAAAAATTTTGATACCATAGAAATTTCATAATTCTTGTCACTAGTGTCATATCACAAAAAACTAATACAAGCCTAAATTTTTAAATAAATAAAAACTCTAGCTCACTGAAGACAAGTAAACAGACAGTGATTAAATAATAAGAAACTTACAATACAAGCACCACTAAAAATGACAATAGGAGAAAAACAAAAACTACAGTAGAACAAATAAATAAGAAATGCTACATACATTTTATAAACTAATCAAATTTATAAAAACACTGCATATTCTTCACTGTGTAAATTAACTATATATTTCTTATTAAAGTTACAAAAGTGATTTAGTCAAGAGCAGTGAGATATTTTCTCTCTTTTGTTGTTTGATTAATGAATGACAGACTGCAGGAGTATTAGACTGCTGTCACTTTAAGAGCTTCCCGGATCCAATATACTGTTACAGCCATTTGCTTTACCTTAAGACATAAATTACTGTGTTTACGAGAATACTTAAAGATGAGCATTTTGACACATACAAGTGTGTGTATTTAACTGTTCCCAAGGCCTATAAAGCGGCAAAAATAAGTGTCTTTACTTGGGCGTGCCTCTCTGAGAGCATGTGCATATAGCGAAATTAATTATTTTTCACTGCTGATTGTTTCAACAGCTTAAAATCACTTGTTTTAATGCTTTAAAAACTCATGCAAACAATAAGTTTTCATGGCCAAGCAGCACATCAACGTCACGTGAGCATGTAACCACAATAGAGACGATAGTCCAATAGCGGTTAATCGTGTCTACAGGTATATCGCCCACCCCTATTTCACATAGTCTTAGGTTAAGTGTCATCCCCCCGGTTTCACAGACAAGGCTTAAGCTAGTCCCAGACTAAAATGCATGTTTGAGCTGTCTCAACTGAAAATATCTTGCTCTGACATATCTTAAATGTCAGTGTCATTGTTCTGTGTCAAGATGCACACCTTAATGTTTTCTTCTAAGGCATTTTTGTAAAAGTTGCTTAAATATCTTAATTTAACTAAGGCCTAGTCCTGGCTTAAGCTAAGCCCCGTTTGTGAAACCAGGCCATCATGTACTAAACATGACTTTTCACGTCTTCATTTGTGGTTGTTAGACCGGAGGTCAGGTGTTTCATGTATCAGGAGAGCTGCAGGTGGAGGGTGACGTCACCTACCTGTGGTGCTCCGTCAATGGAGTGCTGTCCCGACCCAAACTAGTCATTCTGGACAACACCGTACACATCTTTTCTATGGTGGGTTTCTTTCACCCTTATATTACACTTTACCATCAAGTCAAGACTATTGATGATCTTTTGTGTTTTGTTTTTGCTCTTGTTTAGGAGGGAAGTGCTCAGGTGGATGTACCTGTACCCAAGTTCCTGGCTGGTGTTAGTGGCTCCAGTGCACAGGGTGGCACTGTTGCACCCATGACGGGCACTATCGAAAAGGTATTTAAGGCATCTGTGGTTGAACCCCAGTTTGTGTACTTTCTGTTGTGAGACCAGAATAATGCATCCCAAATCAAACTATTGAAAGTCACATTTACATTTTAAAATGTTAATTAATCTACATGGAACCCAAACAGCAACTTCTGGAACTTGCCTTTGCTTTGATTCTAGGTCTTGGTTAAGGCTGGAGACTCGGTCCAGAAAGGAGATCCTCTCATGGTGATGATTGCCATGAAAATGGAGGTGAGGCGCTGTCACTTTCTCATTAAGAGCACTTTATAGTCCATATTATAAATGATCGGGTCCTTCTCTTTCTGGGCAGCATACAATCCGTGCACCCAAAGCAGGAGTCATCAAGAAGGTGTTCTTCAAAGAGGGCTCACAGGCTAACCGTCACGCAGCTCTGGTACAGATGGAGGAAGAGGAAGGAGCTGGGGAAGAGTAAACCTAGTGGCATCACACACAGATGACTAGAAATCCTGAACCTGGATAAGTTGCTGCTCAATACAACGATCTTGACGAAGCACTACAAATTAGTTTGGATCTTTTGAGATTTAACAAGTAAACTAGAAACTTTCTTAAGGACACAGACATCTTGTCACCTTTAACTTTATTTGTGAGGAATTCAGTCCCCAATAACTTGGTGTTTCTGTGGTTCTGGTCTCCTGGTTCTTTTGTACCATGATAATCATGGTCAATTTTTGGGTGGATGAAGATCAACGGATGGATGACTGGAATGATTTGCCATTTCCCTGTAAAGTACATGCATTTAAAAAAACAAACAAAAAAAAACAATTGTGGTTGCCTGTCCCATACCTGTAAAAGAAAACTCCTATGAAGCATTGCTTAATACAGTAATGTTATTTGTGGTGGATAAGGTGCCTTGTTGTTAGTTTGACCACTAAAGGAAACCTTTAGAATCTGTGAACATTTAATCATTAAAGTTTTTTTTTTATGCATAATCTTAAGTTTTTTTTTTTTTACCTTTGTGTTCTGACCAATAAGGTAAAAATAATATCTTAATTTGTATTAAATAATACAAAATTAAGTCACTGTTCACAACCTATGCAACAATTGTAAGAAGTCTGCTGCATTAATTCAGTTTTGATCCAAATTCATGAGCATAAACTCCACCAACTGGTAACGACTTCAATATTCAATACTTAAGTTTATTTATAGTGTGCATGTCCTATATAATTGTAATTCGAAGTGTTTTACATAAATGCGATAAAGTAAAAAGTACCTAAGCAATTAAAATAATAATTTTAAAAAATCGTTTAAATGTGCTCCTAATGGTCCGAGTAGTCAGTTAAGCTTATCTTCAATAAGCATAGAGTAAGTGCAATTTATGTAGATTAAAGCCATTAAATGATTTATAAATAAGTATCAGCTCTTTAAACTGGCTTAGAATTGATTTTGAAGCCACTAAGGGCCTCATTTATAAAATGTTGCGTAGAAACCATCCTAAATGTGATCTTACGATCATCTCTCAAATATGTGTGCGTTTGATTCATAGAATGAACTTACGCACATACGCTTCTTTCAGATGTGAAATTTATGAATCGCAAATGATTCACGCAATTGAATGGTTTCAGCTCTCTCCCTTGTAAACGACTCCTAATTAATGTCATTAACATATAAAAGATAACAACCAGTCATCATCCAAATCCTTTAACTTAGAACAGCGAGCTGCAAGAACAGCTTACATTTCCAAAAACCTGCAGTACTCCGACAAGAAAAAGTATGTACGTCTGCTCAGACCCGTGACACTAAGTATTTTTCTACATCAAAGCCAGTTTTTACAAATATGAGCGTTGGCGTGGATTTAAGCGTACGCACACTTTATAAATGAGGCCCTAGGACTGATGCTCCAGCTGTTCATACTCTATAAATTTTAGAATTAAACAATGTTGTTAGTACTGTACCCACTACATTTAATACCACACACATTTATTAGGTTTTCAACCTGGTCTCATAAAAATATGTACCTCTGTGCACTTTCTGTGTGACACCGTTTTACGTAGTTTACTGCACGTTTCGCCGCAGTTTCAAAAAGAAATGTCCACTGAGTGTTGCTAAAACACAGGTTAAATACGTGAACCCTGGCACGTTTTTATTATGTTGATATAAGTACGTATTGCTGTGTTTTTATTGCGTTGTTTCAGGTACGTACTGCGGCCTAAAAGTTAATGCTCTATCGTGTTGGAAATATGCCCTACACCAAACCCAACCCTAAACCTACCCGATAGTGTTAACAAATGCATAACTGGTATAAAAACGTATTTGTTGATGCAACCGTGCCATTTCAACTTCCTTATATGCAGATTTGAACTGTTTTGTCAAACCGTGGTTACACGGGATTCGAACCGGAGCTCCTCGCCTCCTAAGTACATCTCCGTACTCGGTGAGCTACCGAACAAACCTACCGTCTATGAAAACCCATAGATACGACGCTGGATATGTGCGATGCTAACATTCAAAAGCATCGGTTTTCAAATCTCCCAGCATATTAATGTTGTTTTGAAGTCGTAACATGATATTCTTAAAAGTAATTGTGAGAAAAATACGCTTTATTAATCAAAACTCTGTATATTTGTGTGAAAAGGAGTAAAAGGTGTCGGAGCTTTACTGCCTCTAGTGTTTGTTTCTTTTGGAAACTGAAACTGCAGTAATATGTAGTTTTTGGTACGTATTTCGTGTCTCGCTAAAAAGTGCACCCAGGTACATAAATGCCATGAGACTAGGTAAGCTAAAACTGAAGAGTGATTCTGGAAGCAAAACAATTCTTCACAGAGAAACTGAACAACATCTTTCCAAAACTGATTTGCCACAAGCTCTAAGGTAGTTTTGTGATGATAAATGCTATTCTTATTTATAAAATAAGGTATTGGTATTACTTTCAATAAAGAATGAAGTTGCCCTGAAGACTTCAGTAGGGCTTTTCACATTGTGTTTAACCCTGTCAAATGGTGACAGAAAACATTTCAGTTGTCATTTGTTTAATTTTGAAACAAATCCCCAGCAAATCTCGATTTTAATCAAGTTACAATTTTAAGCGACAAAGGTGAATTGATACCCCAATGGCAGCTCACAAATGTGGTGGTAGGTAGAGTGCACAGGGATTTGTTTACACATTTTTTAAACAAATCCCCAGTGAATAGCGACAAAAGCAAAGCCAAAGCTCCAGGATCAGATTGTGAATAAGGCTCTAGGAGCAGGGCTGTGGTAGGTGGGCTACAAGGGGATTCATTTCACTTTATTACTGAAATAGATTCTTCTGAGCTGCTCAAGCAAATTCTTGCTGTCAGAGATTCTCATGGTGTATAACAAAGAGAAGGCAACATAAAAGGACAGATTTACCAGTGCAAACCGTCATTTGGCGTAAAAATATTACTGTCAGGATTTACTAAAGACGTGCAGTGATGAATCAGCACTGAAAAGGCATGGAAATGGTTATGCTTGTGCCTGACCTTCTTGAATATGAAGGTCAACTGGGGGTTTGGTGCCTTGGTTGTGGGGGTAGAGAAGAGAAGCAGAGTTTAGCTCCAACCAGCTCCAAATCACACCTGCTTGGAAGTTTCTAGTGATCCTGCAGACCTTGATTAGCTGGATCATGTGTGTTTGATTAGGGTTGGAGCTAAACTGTGTAGAGCTGTGGTCCTCCAGGAATTGAGTTTGAGACCAGTGCGCTTGAGTGATCAAGAATATTCCAATGTACAAATAACCATTCCTTTTATTCATTTTCTTTCCTTGCATCCTTCCCTCATATCCTAATGGGGATGGAGCTAAGATGCAAGGAAAGGAAATGAGGATGCACAAATAAAGAATTGAGAAGCACCCTCGGCCTGCTTCATCACCACCTCGTGCACAGGGGTGGCGTTTCTGTATGGCAGTCGCCCTACCCTAGCCTCCCCACCATACTCCGGTTGTTCTTTGCCATACCCTAGGCCAGTGGTTCCCAACCCTGGTATGCAAAACATGCAGTGTTTGGGTGCCTCCAGGACCAGGGTTGGGAACCACTGCCCTAGGCGTTCGTCCCCCACGACCCCAGAATGCCATTTCAACTGAGTGGGGAATACAGAATCCTGGAATGCGATTTCTACTGATCTTTAGATAAAAAGGTTTTTAAGATCAGGAGAAACAAACTTTAGTCTGCTGGGTTTTGGTGTTCATTGATGGTACAGTGCGTGTTTTGGCACATGAGGCTTGTTTGAGATGTTAACCTAAGCTTCCTGTTGCAGACATGTTCTCTCCGTTTGCCTCCAGTAACGGGAGACGATTCAATGTCCTTGCACTGCAGGAACCTGACACTGCAGCTTGGGGACGACAGTAAGCGTTCATGCTCTAATAAACACATAAATATAATTTAGTTATTATACAAGTACTTTATTAACAAATAATTTACTTTATAGCTTTGATAACTTTTATCGCTTTAAAATCCATTGAATAGTGATTGTTGCAATGGAACACAGGACACGTGCTTCATCTTCATGATCACCAGATGGCACTAAAGTGAACCATGCACAAAAGCTTCAGATAATGAGCCAAGTGTCAATACGTTAATGTATCAAAGGCCTCATTTCATTATTTTGTAAAAGGAATGGTTTTAAAATTGTCAAATTGTGAATTGCTCCTTGTATTTATGTAATGTGCTCATTTTTTCCCTCCTCCAAAATATCTCAAATCTCATTTGATTTGGCATGAAATCACCCTTTAAATTGCTTTGCTAAAGATTTATTCAGTGCTTTAGCAATTTATTCAAATAAATTAGATTTTGTAAAGGTCAGGGGTCATTAGCATCCTGTAATTGCTTTGATCAGACTCTTGACTAAAAGTTCAACATGAGTATTATTATGAATGCATATGCTCATTAATAGATGGCTCAAAGAGTCATTCTTCAACATATGAAAACTAAAAGATCATTCTCTTGAAATAGAAACAGTTCATCTGCATTATATATGAGCACTAATGAGCAGCGATTGATCATAGTGAAGAAGGATGTCAGCATAACAATCCTTAAATAGATTTTACACAGCAAGGTCTGCAGAGTGGATGAGAGAATTTCACGAGGAAATGTCACCCAGAGGAGATGCAGCATTTTATTATTTATTTTGCTGAAGTGGCATTATCTGTTACATTCAATGCAAATGATTGTTTTGAGAGATTTCACACTATGTTCGAGAATCATGCACTGAATGCTCCTGGAGCATGTTTTGCAGTTAGACCGGAGGTCAGATGGAGGGAGACGTGACCTACCTGTGGTGCTCCGTCAATGGAGTGCTGTAGAAACCCAGACTTGACATTATGGACAACACAGTACACATCTGTTCTGGTGGTTTTTGTTCTTTCTTCAGCGTTTATGTCACGACTAGAGGACTGGTCTCTGGAAGTGTGCAAGTGGACGTACCTGTGCTCAAATTCCTAGCTGGCGTCTCCAGTGCACAGGGTGGCGCTGTTGCACCCATGACAGGCACTATTGAAAAGGTAATTCAGGCTCAATTCCTGTACCTAAAGTATGCAAGAACTGGACCAGTGCATCCCAAATCATAGGTCAGTGTTGGTTAGTTGGCAATACCCAACCCTAATGTACATTGGACACAAACGGAAAGACATGGTAGTGTTCTTATTGTTATACTGTCCAAGTACGTAAATGTAAGAACTTATCATGCAAAGTGTTTTATTATATATAAGAACAGTAAGATGGTTCAGGG
Source organism: Aspiorhynchus laticeps (assembly GCA_023376895.1). NCBI lineage: Eukaryota > Metazoa > Chordata > Actinopteri > Cypriniformes > Cyprinidae > Aspiorhynchus > Aspiorhynchus laticeps. The sequence goes on along the minus strand of JALXFT010002218.1, from coordinate 417,366 downwards.
CCAGTTTAAAACTGCTAACTTATCAGAAATTGATTGGAAAGTCACTGCTCCTTACAAGATCTTAAGAAAGCACTACTTAGTTTGGAGATTTCCGACTCAAAATTCGTCTAGGTTTGCAGTTTATGATGTTCCCTCTGAAATGAAAGTTAGAAACATTGTTTATCTGAGTAAATGGCTAGTTTCCATATTGAGTTTGTATTTGCTGTCACCTGTAACATTCAGTCCCTGTGGTTATTTTGTACCATGATGTCATTGGTTGGAAGATAAAGATGGGTTTGTTGGCCCCATTTTCCTGGATGTCCACCATCTGAAATGCTTGGATGATTTTCCGGGTTAACCGCTGGATGACTGTGGATTGAAGTGACTCTTCCATTAAACAAATTTGCAAGTATTTGCATTTCAACAAAACCAAACCACTGAAGTATACAGGGAAAACTGTAATCACTTCATGCTTGCTGTACAAGTCTGTTTAAAGAGTTGTTGCAAACATTTGTGATGCCAAAGTCACACTTGAGGAAAAAAATAAATAAATACTTTTGAAAAACTGCTTAGCACAGTGATATCTCTTGATTCTTATGGTGTGTGCACACCAAAAACAAATTTAATTATTTGCACGAGTAGATTACCTACAAGTCAATGCAAAAACGTGAATAGGTACGAATTTGTGCCGGGGGACACAAATTGGGCAATGCAATTGCCACAAACGTGCGATATTTGCCTCAATCACGTCTTCTGCGCAAGTTGAAAAATTTCAACTCGAGCAGGAAATTCACATGACGTGTTGTCGCACAAGCCAATCAGAGAAGAGCTTATTCACACATCCAGTTTGACTTGACCAGTTGTATCAGAAAATAGAGGAGAGCATGCGCAATGTTTTTTTTATTCATGCGAGTGATGTGAAAACATCCTGCGAGTAATCTAGAGCTATAGCACGATGAGAATATTTGCTTCGTTTTTGGTGCACACACACCATTACTTTCTTATAGTATATATACACACACACACACACACACACACACACACACACCATTGGTTTATAAAAGTAAGTCTACTGCATTGTGCAACTGTTCAAAAACTGAAATGTGGAATACTAATAATCATAATAAAAAACTGGATTTTATAAAGGTATTTATTCTGTAAATAGAACTTTCATAAACATCGGCAATCAAACATTCACTGTAAGGAGAGTACAATTAGAAGAACATATGTTTACACAAAAAAGATGAAACCGCAAAATGGATGACTGACATCACAGCTAGATCAGGTATTGCCAGGCTAGATTGAGTCTTATTGCTAATGTCTCTGAGTAACAAGTGGCATACTGTGTTGCTATATAATCCAAGAAAATCCATTATATAGCAAAACACTTCCGCCGTGTGATTTCAACAAGATCTGAAATAGTAATGATCAGCGGTCAGGAGTCATTTTAGGTCTGAACATTGACATGAAAAAAAGTGATATACAAATAAAGACTAGAGAGAAGTACCAAAACAGAGTAATCCACAATTCAAAACGTAACCATACTCCATCATAAAATCTGACTCCCAACTGCCACCCGGGTCACGGCACCAGATTTCAACCGATACCTGTGAAATCCAGGGTGTCACGGCCTTTGCAGCAAAAATAAAGACAAATCCCAAGACTAGACTCCTCAAATTGGGAGCATTTAGGTCCAGTTGACTTAGGCCTCTGTTACAGGGTTATTGAGACAGATTGACCCAAGTGCAGCATGCAGTCTGATATCATAAACTTCAATATAGTTAATCTAAGCAAGTTTAAAACGGTTGTCTCAATGCTCTGGCCTTACAATAACCCACGGCCCATGTAGGATGAATTTTATTCCTTTTCCTCCGACTATGTCCTCCTACACGATTAAATACACACACGCATACATACGCAAACAAAAACAAAAAAAAAATCATACAGCTTTGACGAGTGGTTAGTAACACAAGCAGAAAAACAAGGAAAACGGCAACAATGATAAATTAACCGGTGACAATGGTTAGAGATGACAACATAGCATGTGCGAGACAGAAGAAACGAGAAATAATATGCAGACACATGACTGATGGAGGTTAAAGTGATAGAGTTCGAGGATGATATGTGAGTTTTCCATCAAGAACTCCATCGCGACATTCTTGCATCATGATAGTCTGTACAAACCACAACTCAGGCTGGGTGTACAGGTAGGCATCTTAGGGTAGGAGGCTACAGGTTTGTGAGCTAGCGCTACACGGCACCCACATTTAATACCTTGAAAATCAGGCAATTAAAAGAGGGAATTATAGCTTCAAACAGACCCCCTCGTTTTCCTCAGGAAAGACAGCGGCCCTTCGCATACAGTTCCGTGGGTTTACTAGCAGCGGAAACTCAAGACACACAAATCCTTTGGTTTTTGCAGGAGCAACTGCCTGTCCCTTGTTGTTGCTGATCACATATTATGTGATCCTCAGAGCTTTTAAAGTGTGCTAGTCTGGCTGGTGACTGGACAAGGGCATGGGACGGGGTAAAAGGGCAGGCGTCTCCAGACTCTACGAGCCGATCATTTTTGGGCTGGTGCATTAACAATGAGAGACCTCCATGGGTGAGAGCGTCAGGATGCTCCGGTCGTTGGAGAAGAAGGTGTCCGAGTCGCTCCAAGATCTGGAAGGATCAAGGAAAGTGCGAACAGTGAGGGGGATAGTGTGGACAGTTTGGAGATCTCAATTCAAAGCTATATAGGTGCAGAGAGGGACGTTCATGACCAGTGCACGCCCTGAATGCTAGGGATGCACAATGTTTCAGTTTTTACTGCTATCATTTTTATAAATATCAAGCTACCCCCCCCCCCCAATTCAAACAGGTTATAAAAGTAATAAATTGTTATTCTATTTAGATTTTTTAAACCAAGTATATATTGTGTAAAACAACTTATGTAAATCATTAACTGGTATTATAACTATATTCATGCATCAACCATTAAGAAACATGACAAATTGGTCAACGACTAATTGTGAACATTTGTTTTGCAGATAAAACAGTGTGAATTTACAAAAAAACAAATAACCACTGCCCATTAAGTCTTACTATATTTGATGAAATATCCTTAAACTGATATTTCACCAAGAAATTAAAATTATGTCATTAATTACTCCACCCTCATGTCATTCCAAACCAATAAGACTTTCGTTCATCTTCGAAACACAAATAAAGATGTTTTATTAAAGAATTCAGTCCTTCCATTCAAAGTCCTTTAGACCAAAAAGTTAAAGAACATTGCATAAAAAGTAACTGACCAAGAGACACATTAAGTATATCAAATATGGTAAACAGAAGCTTAAATGTGCTTGCTTAATGAGCGAGAACCAATTCTTTTTTTTTTGTTTGTTTTTTTTTCTTATAGATGGCACAAGCACAGTTAAGCTCCTTTTGAATCATCACAGTTTTGGTCTTTTAATGGAAGGAAAAATCTCTGCAGTTTAAATATCTTCATTTGTGTTTTGAAGATGAATAATAGGGTTTTGGGTTTGGAATGACAAGAATTACAAGGGTGAATAACTGATAACAGTTTACATTTTTGGCTGAACTATCCCTTTAATGGGCCTTAATGACACTGTCAACTCTTCGTTTTGTGGATTTAATTGGTTAGTCACTTTAAAATGACTAAATTATTTGTATTTTGCCAAACATATAGTATCGAATAACAGTTAAAAAATAAAAATGAACTTCAAATGGACACCTCATGTAACTCAACCCCTCACTGAGGAATGTCTAATTTTAGCTCTTGATTTCCATCTTGTTAAGTTCCATAATGTAAAATGTCTTGCGACTGGTTATTAATTACTGGGTTACCAGAGTGTATTCTCCAAAGTCCAGTAATTTTTTACTGAAGTTTTTACACAAGAGTGTTCATTTATCTGTGCATCCCTTCTTATAAATCTCTCTTTAACTACTGATCTCTTTGTGCATGAAGCTCAGCAAGCAACAGTCAGAGTCACAGCCAATGGAGAAATGGATGAGTTGCATGTTAGTACAAGATGGGTTAATGTGGATGGTTAAAAGACAAACAAATATAAAAACAACATCCTTCCACAGCCCCGACATTCATATAGACTACATTATTATGAAAGTATTAGCCTTTTCCTGGCCAGAATATGTTGGGTATGGTACCTATATATGAAAAAGATAATTTACAGTATATAAGTAAATATACATAATGTAAATCTATTGATTGTAGAAAAATATGTGTATATAGGTTCACTATAAAATTTATATTATATTTGTAAATAGAGTGGAATTAAGCAGCCCTTGAGGATCGGAGCCGTTCCAAAGCTGTAGTCCTCAAACGCCAGACCTGCTACTCTTGAACACCAGAGGGCATTGTCTTCATCCAATGGACTAATCCCTCTGAAGCACAGCCATATTATAAATAGATCCATGCTATATAAGATAAAGAATACATTGATAGCTACAGTAATGCGATTATCTTTGGATAGAAAGGACTGGTAGAGGGCAAATGTAAATGTACCATCGTCATGTTTTGCAGATGAAGACAACCGTTTTAAGACCTTGAGGAGGTAAAAAGTTGAAATCAGAACGTGTATTTGCATTTATATAGTTAAATGTATGTATATGCGGCTTACTGTCTTCATACCATAGTAACAATCTCCTTTATTATCTAAAGCAGTGGTTCTCAACTGGTTTTGCTTTAAGGACCCATCAAGTGTGTTGACCCAGTGTACCATGTAACAAAATCATCCCTAAGTACATTAAAAAATGAGAAAGGTGAAAGAAACACTAATAAACTGCTTGTTTTTGAGGATGTGGGCATGTTGGCATCTGCCTAATGTAACTTGCCAAACCAATGTAAAGTGTGATGGGACGCACAGACTTTGACATCAACAACAAAAGATGTATTTGTGTTTTTTTAGGGGCCAAGCACCGAAGGTACGGTGACACCTATTGTATCTGTTAGTTTTCGTCGTCTTCCGCGCGAGCCTTTGGCAGCCCATAGAAAAAAAAAAAGTTATGAAATTTGGCACTGATAGAGAACAGTCTCAACATAAACAGTTTATCTCATAAACATGCTATGGTTAATGCTAATAACTTTTGAACCGTTAAGTTTAGAGGCAAAATAATTTTTGCCTGTTATTCATTGGCTCATGTTGACTCAAATGACATCAAAATTAAAATTTCTAGAGGTCAAGGTTTTTCAGTTTTTCAATTTTGAATCATTTGAAAAACCTACTTTTTCGAACTCATCCTTGTCTGATTTTCACCAAAATTGGCTTGGATCATGCTGGCAAAAAGTTATTAAAAGCTTTTTGATTAACCAAATCGTTCTCAAATAACGCGCACAAATTTGATGAAGATCACAACAAATTGGACATGAGGCTATATCTACATGACATTTTAGCATATTCAAATAAAACTTGGTACATGTCATCATAAGCATCCCCTGAGGCTACATGCAGTGTTTTGGCATAGCACCCCCTGCTGGACAGGAGATGTGAAAAATGGCTATTTTTTCTTTTTTTTTTTTTTTAATGAATGCATTAGTGTATCGTCACAAAACTTGGTATGTGTCATCAGGTCCAAAATATCAGAACAGCGCCACCTTCTGGTAAAAAAATGCTAATAGATTTTGATTAATTTTGCCTATTTAATGAAAATGGTCTTGATATCTTCCTTGGATCATCCCAAGAGCATCGATACCATTCATGCCATATTATGTCATACTTAAATCTGCCAATTTGAATTTCTTTGAAAACCTACTTTTTCTAACTTTTCCGCCTGATTTTTACCACAATTGACTTCCATCCATGCCGGCAAAAAGTTATCAAAAGCTTTTCGATAGACCAAATAGTTCTCTAATAATGCATAAATGATTGTTAGCATGACACCAAGCTGCTTCTGAGGCTGCAACTTTGGTATATTGACACCAAACTTTTTGTGTCATTGTCACCTCACACTGACAACAACATAAGTAGATAACAGTGCCAACTATTGGTCAAAAGTGATAAGAAATTAAATTGTATTACTAGTGACTGTATATCTTGATTTTATTTATTTTACTTTTTGACTAAAATAATAAAAAAATGTCTTTACTCACTGTTGTAGTCATTGTTCCTTCATTATGCTTGGTTCCTTAACTGCCGCTTGCAGCTACATTTTAATTATTATTATTATTATTATTATTATTATGATAAATGTTTGGCATTTAACACAAAACGACAGCATAGGGAAGTGGTAGGACGCAACGTGGGAGAGAAAGTGAGATGTGGATTACGAGCCGGGACACAAACTTAGGTTGCCTACATGTAGGAATGCTGCTCACAAATCCATTGGCTCTAATATAGGATCAGGATATGAGGATCTTTTGACCCTCGTTTTTTTTGTAAATTTAAACATAGCAATGTGTGACTCATTTTTGGCCCAGGACCCACCAGCTGAGAACCACTGATCTAAAGACGTACAGTACGGAAGAAAAGCAGTACAGATCATTGATAAATGCAACAACATATAATCGTTTAGATGCTTCATTTGATATACACGTAAACGGTAAACGAACAGCGATAAAGCGTAGTAAAGTGCCTAGTAATACTCTAGGAGGACGCACACACTCTCTGGCATTCGTCCACCACTTAACACTAAATATGAAACGCTGCCATCATGCAATTAGACTGATTGATTCGACTTCCGTGAGGCTTCAAGTTTAACGTAACAAAAAAAGATGAACAAAAACAACTCAAGAATCCTCTTGGAGACTACAGTTAGCAGTGTCTCACGCAATCACGAAGTGGTCCCTTGTTGAGATTTTCTTTGCGATAAATGAGCCGATCACAGCAGTGGTAGCTGTTGAACGTGGCTACCATTGGCCAGCCAGATCAGAGGTCTCCTCTAGTACCCTGCGCTTCGATGGCAGTGTTCTAGCCATTATACTGGAACAGGAATCTTATAATTAGCGAGACCAGGTCTCTGTGTATTCATCTCACCACTGCGGAGTCGTTTCGGAAGCGCCCTGCTTCCCAAAGTGCGGATACAGACAGTCAAAACGATTGCGCGAAAAGCTGAGGCTTAGGAGTGCATTACGTTCGCATGCCATCACAAACCCTTCCACAGAGAGGCACACACGCAAGGCAAAGACTACGACGCAGATTCAAACACTTGAACAGGGATGCAACATCTCAGAACACGTAATGACAGGATGATCCATGGATCAAGTCATATAGTCCAACATTCGACGAGCAAATACTTGCATAAATTGGCGCTACAAATGTTAGCCTTGCTAATAACTGGGTGTGATGTCTGAGAACGAGGATGACGAGAAAGCTTCGGCGATTATGGACTCGTATGGAGGCACAAGATCTTCAGCAGAGAACATTTATCTGCCACACAGAGATAAGACACAAAAGCGACACCAGCACACCTTGAAAGAAGGTGAAGACGATGAAAGACGAACACAATGGGTTGGAAGGGCAGACTTAATGTAACTTTTCAACGTTTCCTTTTCAACTGGGAGCATCCCAGTTGAAGCTCGCTTGAACTTCTAGCTAATCTTTGTTACATTAAAGGCAAATGAATGCACCCGTTTCTGTCTTAAATTCTACACTGTAATCATTAGGGAATGCTTTGAGTGCGCTGGCGGCCCTCACTCGCCCAGGGCTCGTCGTGCTCCAGCTTGTAGGAGATGTGCGTACAGCAGAGGCTAGAGAGAGAGAGGTCGCACCTGGTGGCTCGAGCGGGGTCGCAGCGGCCCATCATTCGCTCCACCAGCCGGCCCAGCCGTGAGCAGGCATTTTGCCCCTCTGAGAAACAGCACATGGAGTCCACGCATCCGATGCCCTGGTAGGCCTCAATAAACTGGAAAGAGAAAAAAGAGAGGTCAACTAGAACATGAAAGAGATGAAACCAAACGGTTCCCAACAAACATATTTGCACTGAATTGATGTCCGTAATGGGCAATGACTAGATGTCTTAATATTTCATCATACTGAATACTCTTTACACATCAACTTTAAAATGCAGAATTTGTCCAGAATTTTACAAAAGCACTTCCACAAAAAGGGCACAAAATTGGCCTTGAAACTGGAAGGGGTTTAAAAGGAAGATGTAAACTCACAATTATGAAAAAAAAAGTCAGAATTGTGAGAAAGTTGCAATTACTTTTTTTTAATTCAGTGGCAGAAACAAGGTTCCGTATATTTGTGTCTATTGCTTTAAACAAACAAAAAAAAAGTAATAGTACACCAATTTGTACCTGATTTGAGAAAAGGGTGTATTTAAGTAACACCATGACAAAGCCTCAAATACGGGGCATCTGGTCATACCAATAATGAAAGACATAGTTTGAACACTGAACTCAAATTATAAATGCAGTGCATGATTTTAAACTTAAAAGATGAGAGGTCTGAGATGAGACGATGAATGACCAAAAAATGAATACATTAGAGTGATAAATGATGCCATCTCATCAGAACCACAGACATCCTTGGCCTCGACAGAAATTACAGTTCTCTCTAACTCAATACTCAATCACTAAGATGACGCTAAAGACCTGCATGTTAAATTACAGCCTGAGTGCTCCAAGACGTCTTTATTAAAATCAGATTCCCAATCAGATGCTCTCAAAACCAACCAAAGAGGAAAAAGAGTGTATGCAGCCAGAACGAAGTAAGTCAATTCTTTGATCTCTCTCAGGCAACCTGACTAGGCATTATGCAAACTACCAATATTAACATTAAATCCCTCCAGACTCACTTCAGCATGCCTTGCAGAATTACTACACAGTCTTGAAACAAATGTGTTTGTTGACTGATGCATTAATGAGGACTTTAGGTTCATGTACACTTTGCTCTACATCTACAATAAAGGATGCTTGACAATTGTCCTAATACCTTACTCCACAATCTTCCAAACGTACACTCCGTTCTGCTTCAACATATCTATTAAAAAACCCCAGGACTAAGCTTTGCACTATGGGAGATCGGGCTTTCTGCTCAGCTGCTCCGAGTTTGTGGAATGCTCTTCCTGATCATTTACGGACTCCACAACCTGTAGATGTTTTTAAACGTGGCCTCAAAACTTACCTTTTTAGCAAAGCCTTTGAATGATTTTTTAAACATTTCTTTTTGTTTTAATCTGTAGCACTTTGGGATTCTGTGTGAATATAAAGTGCGTTCTAAATAAAATTTATTATTATTATTAATGACCACAGAAATACAGTCCATGTATCTATGATGTTTCTTGTTAACCTGAGTTTGACCATGTGCTGGGTTAAAGATTTAGCTATTACTACATGGACCTTGGCAGTTCTGCTAAAAAAAAAAAATCAATATTAGCAGGAACTTGCAGAAAGATTAAATGCCGCATGACATAAACCGTGTCCTGTAACTGTAAATAAAGAGGCAGTTCAAGCGAAACTTGCAGGTCTAATCAAAAGCAGAACCTGTGCAGTAATTGCTGGAGGCTATGACTAACCGCCAAATGACAAATGATGCTGCTGTCATTTCATCTCAGTTACAAATAAATGTGCTAGCTATTAATAAATCACATTTACCAGTTTAATATCTGTAGAGGTAAGAGAGCCACATGAATAACTGTTCAAGAGCTCATTTAATGAAGCAAACTGTTGAGTTCTAAAGCTCAACTGGAGTTTAATTGAATGGTACACACCTGAATTAGGAAAACTTTAAACAGACCAAACAAACCAAAGTTTGGTTTTCAGTAAAAGCTTGAGGGTGAAAATGCGAGTAAATCTAAAAATTGTTTAGTGACTACTACACAGTGAGTACTCTGAGTACAGGAGTCTCTTCTGAACTCATAATTGTTGACATAACATTTAGCAATCTTGCAGCTGTGAACCAAAGACATGGAGGCCAACAGTTGGCAATTTTGTTTGGTGTCTAAAAAATATGACAATTAATTAGGGCTGCAACAACTAATCGATAAAATCGAAAACAAAAATAAACCAGCAAATTTGATTATTGACTTTTCAGGTCTGTGTGCTGTGCACAGAAAATATCACCAATCATTCCACTTTATAATAGTGAGTAGTGCATTTCAATGGACAAAGCACATCTGGAAAATAGTGGAGAACACTGAATTTTAAATAATAAATAAAAATCTATTAATTTAATTAAAAATATTATGTTTGGATTTTCATCTAATTAATCAAAGAAATTAGTGTAAAAGTAGTGCATTTTCATGGATAAAGTGCATTCGGAAAATAGTGGAGGACACTGAATTTTTAATAATAAATGAAAAATTTATGTTTATGTAATATTATGTTTGGATTTTCATCCAATTAATCGAAGAAATAATCAACAGATCAACTGATTTGATTTGATTTGCAGCCCAGCAAACTAGCGAATTAAACACTCAGGAACGGAGAGAAAACCATATTTGCCTGCAGTGTGTACATGGCCACAGTATGACAAAAACATGCTATTATATTATAAACAAAGACCAGCAGCATAAAAGTTACTAACCACCATTATTGAATCACACATAACTGTCAGTAAATGCACATTCATTATAGAAAAAGCAGCTTATTCAATCAATGATTTATAAGTTTGATGAAAATACAAACAAATGTTTGTCAAATTAAATATAAACAACTGATTATAAAAAAAAAAAAAAAAGGATGATTAAGCCATGCAGACATATAAGGCACTTGAGGCGGAGATTAGATTAGACCAGCAGAGTCTCAAGCGAATAGATGGTCATGTAACGGACAAAGATCTAAGACTCATGCCACTCAGAGCAGCCCTCGCTCCTGGTTACATCACAGGGAGAGCTAGTGTCACATGACAGGATGACTGGGTCATGGCGGTCACATACTGTACACACACAGACGGAGGCCTGATGGGGGTAGAGTACTACCTAGGGGAAGGGTGGGGCTGCACCAGAGGTGGAGGAAAAGCAGCGATCAGTGGCCGATTGTCCTCCCCTCTGCTCCCGATTTCAGCAGTGTCATATTCTGAGCTGACTGAAACCTTATCCGCTTCCATCTGGAAGGACAAAACAGCGCGGTAAGTCTCCCAAACGGATGAAAACAGAAGAAAGGTGAACGAGCATGAAACTGCCCCATGTCCACTGCGAGAAAACACTCCTTCTGAACTTGAAGGCTCTGTTCCAAAACCTAGTGAACTACCCATGTAGACAGCATTTTAAGGCATCTTGGACACTAAGTCTGTTCCAAAAAGCTTAAGAAACTTTTGGCCAAATTAAGGCAGCATCACTTATCTTTCGCAGAGCTAGCTAATGCCTCTAAGAAATGTTTATATACATACATATAAGTTTGTATTATTTTAATATAGTTTTATACAAAAATGGTTGAGTAGACACCACCAGAATCAGTGCCTCATCCAATTTGAATGTTTGGTTTTGCTTTGTTTCCAAATTGAGAATTTCTTACAAAACGAAGGTCCCCGTCGAACCAAGACACTTGCTATTGTGGTTGGTTGCCGCAAATTTGTGTGCCAAACTTGAACCTGACGTAAAATTCACACAAGGATTTTTTTCTACATCACTGGAAGTCCATCGGGCAACTGCTTTCAAAAATGACTTCACAAATTCAACTGTAACATTAAACGTACTTAGGTTTTTAATAAGAGCTCTAGTGTGAAAATGCTTTAAAATAATCTAACCAAATAAGACAAAAATTCACAAGCATGAGACCTCATCGCAAAAGAGTGACAATCACATTTCCAAATAGAGCAGAAATGAATGTAATGAATACAGGAGTCTTTCTTGAACTCACAATGGTTGACATATCAACATTTTGGCAGCTTGTGGCTTGTAAACCAAACAAATGGAGGCCAACAGTTGGATAAAAAAAATTCTAAAATAACATTTCGGTTCGGATGCTGCCTTCGAAAGTAGAACAGGAAGCAGACAGGAAGACAGGTCACTAGGTTTTGGAACAAAGCAGAAGAGTTAAAAAAAATTCATAGTAGGGTTGCACCGATAGACGATAGTATCGTGTATTGACGATAGTCTGAAATATAGCCTGTGGCTGATGCCTTTGATGATAGCAAGACTATTATTATTATTATTATCAGGCTAGTAATACTATCTAATTAATATTTTGGCTTATTCCGCATTTTTACAGTGTTGCGAGTTATAACCAAATCACACAATTATGTTGGGCTTATGAACGCAATAGCCAATCACAGGCGTTCAGATGAGTCATTGCTGAAACAGCGGAGTTTTGTTGTTCAGCGCACGCTCACTGAATTCTGACTCGCGAATTCTCTGATAAACAACAAAGTGCATATGTACGTGCAATGTAAGCATAAGAAATGTATTAATCATACCGTGTAGACGGCTTCACTGATTATAAAAGTGCATAATATTCACGCTAGACTAAAGCCAGTTATGATGTTCTTTGGTAATATAAATGTTCTTTGCTCGTTTTTTTGTAGCTGCTATTTGAATAACTGAGGAAATGTAAGTAACTTATGATTAGTAACTTACAATGTTTCTATTAAATTGTTATCATGTTAAATACAAATTCAGTTTTAGTCTTACGCTTAAGGTGGTTCACTCTCCGGAAATTAAACTAAGCAAATAAATAAATAAATTAGCACGATAATATCGTGTATCGGCGATCTCAGGGGCTGTCGAGAGGATGATAATAAAATTGAACATATCGCTAATTCATAGAACATTTTTAGAATTTGTTTGAATTAGTTAAATTCAGATTTTAAGTAAGCATTTTTACTGATGTCTCGCTGGAGCTGGACTGGAGATCATTTTCTCTGCTCGTTGGTAGAGTCTAAAAACAATCGTTTTGGGAACATGCAGTCCGGGTAATTTTTCAGAGAAAAAAAAAATCATTAGAAAGCTTACAAACGTTACAAAAAGCATCTATCAATAGGGCTGTGAGCTCAAGCTCATGCTGTACGAGGACACATCTCCAAACAGCCACGTCTGCTTTAAATCTGACCTACACAATCATGCTCTTGCAGGTACGGGTTACGCATGCAGGTGAATTGTTAAAGCACGTGAGTTGCTTATTTCGCTCCTCCCCGTCTGTTAGTTTTTCCTCCGCATGCAGTGTGAGGGTGTCTCTCCTACTCTACCTAATCTTGCCCAGCTGATTCTTGGCTCTGGACAGAGGCTGAAGTGCGATGAAGTCATCACCTATAACCACATGGTTGGTGTACATCTACAGAACACACAGAGGGGCAGTAAAGAGGAGGAAAAGTCACATGAGCAGTTATACACACTCACACACACTGTCCACCACAACCCACTCACCACACACATTCAGAAATGACAGAGACAGGAAACAAGCAGCAGATGCAGAGAGAAAGCACTTCGAAACTATCAGGTGTCATCCGCAGGGCAGCGGGTGCTGACACCACAGAACCGTACTGCAGCAACTTCAGTTACTGCCTCGCTTAGGCATGTAGAAATAAATGGGAGTATAAGGATTGAAAGTGTACGAAATGAAGAAAATAAGCGTTTTAATTCCCCTGCGGAAAAAGCTGTGTTAGATGGGAGTGAAGATTTTGAAAGAGGTTAGAGTTGACAGCCTCGTGTTCGAATCCCAGCTCATCATTCTCTCCTTCTCCCAATTTTTTGCTACACTTTGAACTATCCTATCCAAATAAAGGCGCAAATGTACAAAAATAAACACTAAAAAAATGCATAAGATAGTAAAATTTTTTATTTGGCTTAATATATGGCTTAATTCATATACAGTCTTACCGTTTTAATTTAGGCTCAGTTGGTACAAAACCAGATATTGCTTACTGTATCATTTTTATTTTAAAATCAACAAAGCTTAGCAGTTCTCTCTACTTTTCATTTGCGAAAAAAATGGTTTTGGCATTCAATCGCCAGTGGTACTCAGTCCTATGCAAGACGGTAACATAACAGTAATACATGGAATGTAAACACACAAGTTACGCGATTAAAAGAGCATTAAAATCTGACTAAATCTCCTATGACAACTTGCAGTGTTAAGCCTTGAATCAAGGCTGAGAAAAGAACAACACTGCAGACAACAGGTAAATGCCATTATCACTGTTTTCCATGTTTGTGGAGTAAACATTTTTACAGGGCTTTTAAAAAATGCCGGTAGACGGTGTTTCGTATGCATTTGGCCATTACACTAACATTACAGGTAGTAGGGCTGCACGATTAATCGAATGTGATCACGCGCAATTTGTCAGGAAAGCCGGTTCTGTGATTAGTAGTACATCTCCATCACCTGCTTTCAGATGGAGCAGCATTTACTACACAGAGCCGTAGTTAACTGACAAGTCACATGCAAAAAATAAATAAAAATAAATAAACTTTCGCACACGATATAATCGTGCAAAATCCAGTAAATCTAAATAAAAATATGCAATCGAAGAAATCGTTTGCGATAATGACAGCTGTTTGCGTAGCTTCTCAGTGACCTACAGCTCTGTGTAGTAAATGCTGCTCTATCTGAAAAGCATGTGAAAATACCACATTTAATAACATGTTTTTACTCCAAACTCACTTCATAACGTCAGTCGAGTGTTTGAAATAAATCCTTCTGTGAGATGTGGCTTCTTACACAGAATAAGGCACGCAACATATTTCATAGTATTCTAAGCAGTGATAAAGGCATTGCATTCATTTAATTTATCTTTTAATTAATGAAAATTATTATTATTTTTTTTTTGGAAAATAAAGGGGATTTAATATTACAATTAAAACATTGAAGACATATTTTATGATTATTCCTTAAAAATAAGGTTTTAATCATTTTAGTAGGCTATTACATACATTCTACTGAACAATAGGAATATAGTTCTGCCGCAATGTTTACAATTGAAACCCGAACTTTATAGTGGCACCAAACTAAGTAGACTGGAACTCTTGTAAAAACCATTGTTTTAATTAACTATGTGAATCTTTAACTTTTTTTAAATAAAGGTGCTCTATTGAAAATGAGAGAATCATGAAATATCAATGGAATTGGTGTAGACTACTGAAAAGTTTAGTACTGTGACAATAGTAATCTTACTCAAATGAGAAATTATGATGTTTAACACCCTGCCAGTCAGGACTATTTTCAAAATGTTCACACAAATACCTATTAACAGGAAGTGACCATTAAGATAAGCAAGCCATCATGAAGCTACAACCTGCCATTATCTATTTTCATAATTCAATCAGACAAAATACACTACATTTCCAGACATAAGTGTCTGCTGCAGTAGATTTTTAATATTGCGATGAATGCTGGTGCTGTAGTGATGCAGCGCTGTCAGATGATATGTCTGAGTGAGTTTGTGAGTGAGTTTAAGTGAAGGTGAGCTGCTGGTGAGAAGTCATGCAGTGACGTGAGCCACATGCTGTAGTACTTCATCAGTGTTATCTTTGAAAGCACAAACTCTCACTCCATCTCAATCAGAGCTTGAGCGTTTGTGGTGGAAATCTGACGCTCACCTGAGATTTCTGCGTGCTGGTCGGCTGCAGGTGCCTGTAGAAGACTTTCTTGATGACATCTGGAAACAGGCAGGTGATGATGATGATGAAGATGGCAAACCAGGCCGAGCCGCTGGACAGCAGCTGAACAAAGACGAAGTACATGTCCTGCGTGTGAAGAAACGGCCTAACGGAGGGGAAAACTTCAATTAGACTGCAATTAGTTGAAATCAACAAGCATTGATACTGCTGTCAAACATCTAACTAATGAGCAAACGGGCAACTGTTTCAGAGCCAAATATTGAGCACAGCATCTTGACTGTATTCCAGAGGACGTTGCTACTGGACATGTGAGACCAGATCAAAGTGAAAAATGTTATCACCAGCAATTCAATACGAACTATTTAGAAAGCAAAATAATCAATTTAGTCACTGCTCTTGACTTCCAATTTCTCACAAAGGACAGGTAAAAAACAATTGCCTTGATTACTGGACAAGGATTAAAAAAAACAAAACAAAAAAAACCTCACTTCCAGCACGAATTTAGAGTATGACTACAAAAATGCCGAAATCGACATGCATTAATCATGCATTTAAAACTGCATGCCAAGTTACGGGTAGTTCAACCTAAAAAACGTGGACTGAATTGCAGAATCCAGTAAAAAAAATAAAAATAAAGGGAATTTACTGTATAATGCGGAATGTGGATGAATAAATCAATAGAAAGTTAGTACATTTACATCGAAATGCGATATGGACTAGTTTCTGTGAATATTATACTGCAAAAATAGTATTTAAATATGAATTAAAAATGAATTCTGCGTGTCTCTGTGTGAATGAATGGCGCAGTAGCGCGGTTTTGGTTACTGAAGCAAGCGTGATGCTCAGTGTTTTGAGCCTCTGCCGCCTCAATATCTACATTTCATGACAGCAACCTGTCAAAATAAAAGTTCAGTTTAATGTAACTTAATGTAACGATACTACTACTACTAAAATTATTAATACATTTTTTTAAGGAATAAATCGCACAAATATATGAATAATAAATTAAGCTTTTTTAAAATAAAATTAATTAATTAAAGATGCTTTTGATTATCAAATTTTTATTAAACCATTAAAATGGAATCCAGAAAATTAAAATGGAAAACAGAATTTGGTAAAAATAAAACTGAATTTGAGTAAAAAAAATCTAACTTATTTCACAAGGCCCTTAATTTTGTTAAACTTTGAATAAATAAAATGTTAAATTCTGTAAGTTTCATGATTTCATTTATTAGACATGCTTTTTGATTAATACAATTTAATTTAACCTTTAAAAGTCCAGAAAAATTTAAACCGGAAAAAATGGAATCCAGAAAAATTAAAACAGAAAAACAAAACAAAAAAACAATGGGATTAGAAAAAAAAAAAGAGAAAAAAAAGATGGGATGTGAAGAAATAAATAAATAAATCATAGGGCGCTATGCATCTCAAAACCCTGCATTCTTTTCCCATGCAACTGTGCTGCGTCTCGCATTTTTTTAATAAAAAAATCATATAGACATCAGTACAACAATACCTGTTCTGGCCACTAGATCATTGATTCATATTTATACTTGTTCACAATTTACAATGTAAATTAATTAATTTACAAAAAATGCTGAATATTTAAGGGATTTGTGTGTACACTACCACTTAACATATTTGTTTTATTTATTTGCAAATTAATTTGAAGGAGAGGGAAGGATTAGTATATTAGTGTATATTTTATTATAAATGATAATTTACTCACTTATTTTAGTTTATACATTCTGAAAATTTACTTAAACATTGCAAGGCTGTAACCACATATTAGGGATCGGGAGGGTAATAGTTTAAGAAAGTGCCACTGAAAAACTCATATTGATCGACCACTAATCTGAATAATGCGAAAGACACATTTCTCTAAAACAGACCCATAATGCCTATGGATAGGTGGTGGGAAGGCATGATTTCTTTAAAGTTCAAATTTACTTTTTCTGAAGGCACTATGGGAAAACACATGCAATACATTACCAGATGATGCCGCCATAAAACAAGGAGAAGATGAAGTAAAAGGCGATGGAGCCCCATGTGACAAAGTGATTCATCCACGTCCAGAAATGTGTCTCTAAGGCCAGCTGCGGAGACAACGATGCAAATGAAGCTCACGTGTTATTTAAAAAGCACGCGTGTTGCATTTAAGTACGCACTCACCTTCAGCGTAACCGTAATAACCATCACAGTGAATACTAAAGTGCCAAACGTCCAGTTTCCAAACATCTGCAAGAAAGAAACATGACTGTATGAAAAGATTTCAAATTCGACCATCAGGCTGTTCACATGTCGTATGGGGTGAACTAAATATCTAGAGGCTTTCAATTCATCCAAAATAAACCATGCCGAACCGCTTTATATCAGAGAGCGATTCCGGCTTGTTGGAAGCCATTCGCTGTCATGCAAAGTGTGAGGGAGCATGTCCAAATCTTGTCGTAACTCAGCCCCGTAATTGAGAATGGCAGAGTATCAAAAGAATCGAGATCAGATCCGCTAAACCAAAACCACAGAGACAGCTGCTCATTAGAAAAGACACATGCATCAACTGGAATCCAGTCAACTCTTACCAGTTGCCTGTTAGCTCGCAAAATCTGAGAGCATGCATTGCAGGAAAGAGAAAGAGAGAAGCAGAAAAAGTGAGAGAATATGGATAAGTAGTAAAAGCCAACAGTATGGTACAAATGTGCCAGATAACGATGTAATTAGTGGGAGGATTGATGCTTTGTGTCTGTAAGCTGGAGTTAATCAATAGTCACTAAGGCTAAGTAATAGTTATTAATGTCTAACCAAGTGCATTCATTACCTTAAGCGCTTCTAGCTAAATAATTCAGATAGCATCTCTGAGATCTATACAGAATGCTTTGTGGAGGATATCAAAGACAACTGTCATGCCACAGACACACATGAGCTTGAATGACAGAAGAATGAGGTGAAGCCGAGAGATGCTGGCGCTGACCTGTCCGTTTCCCATCAGCGTGGTGTCTTCTCCCATCAGGATGTAGGAGCCGAAGAAGAAGACGAAGGCGTGGCAGAAGCCCAGGAAGGTCCAGTACAAAAAGGTTTTGAAGGACAGCATGGAATTTTTACTGATGTCTCTGATGAAGAGAAAGATTATTATTTCATCTTGATTTGGGGGGAGAATGAAAACATCAAAACAGACTCATATTTCCATTACAGTCAATATTAAATTAAAGCTGACCCCATTTACTTTGGAAATAGAGAAAATGTGCAGGTACATTTTTAATTTTTGCAATACATCTTTGCTATATATTTGCTGTTATGTTTTGTTATTTTCTGTTTATATTTTCATTTTAATTTGAATTTGTTTGTCATTTTGTAATGTATTTTTGTCATTTTTATTAGTTTTAGTTTACTTTTAAATATGCCTACATAGTTTTTAATTTAGTACTTCAACAAACTAAATGAAAATAAAATATGTTGCCTTGGCAAATAGCTGGAAAAAAAATTTATATATATTAGTGCTGTCAAAGTTAACGCGTTAATGCAAATTCATTTTAACGGCACAAATTTTTTTAACGCGCGATTAACGCAGCACGTATTTTCTGTTTGACCCGTGGCCCAACCTGTAGTTGGAGAAATGGAGATGCACAGTTTTGCCAACTTAGCAACATTGCAGACCCCTTTAGCGACTTTTTTCCCTTCAAAAAAGCGCCCAAAACAAGTTTCTGAGAATCGCCGGTACTGCCGCACGAGCGCGAGGTCTTGCTCTCGCAGCGCGCACACATCTCTCTCTCTCTCTCTGCATCTGCTCAGTTTCTCTTCAGCGCGCGCACACACCTCTCTCTCTCTCTGCGTCTGCTCAGTTTCTCTTCAGCGCGCGCACTCACTCTCTCTCTCTCTCTCTCTCTGCGTCTGCTCAGTTTCTCTTCAGCGCGCTCACACACCTCTCTCTCTCTCTGCGTCTACTCCACTTCTCTCCCAGCACGCGCACACACCTCTCTCTCTCTCTTCTCTGCGTCTACTCAGCTTCTCTCCCAGCGCGCGCACACACCCCTCTCTCTCTCTCTGCATCTGCTCAGTTTCTCTTCAGTGATCGGCAGAGAGGAGCAGCGCTTTAATTCAGTTAAACACAGATATTATGTTGCTTCTCTAATTTTACATGCAAGTATAGCCGAAATCACAGCACAGCTATTGTCTTTATCTTATGTGTATTTGATTTCATCAGACGACGGTGCGATTATCAGGATTTTTGTGCAGATTAACATCTCAAGGGAGAGCTGGTTATGTAGTCTTAATGGGTCGCGTTTCAGTCACTATTTCATATTCATTCCGTTGTCTGACAACAGTCCTGACAGGACTCTTTTCTATTCTAACATGACAATGCCTCTGTGTATAAGGCAAGGTTCAAAAAGAAAATGATTGATTCAGTCAGTGTGGAAGAACTTGACTGATCTGCATAAAACCAAGTCCTAATCCCAGTTTAACACCTCTGGTGTGACTGTAAATGGAGACCTTGAGCCAAAAACTCATCAACAAACACCAATACTTTTGGCAATATAGTGTACATTTGCATAAAGCATCCATATTTGTCCATGCCCATGTTGATTAGAGTATAAAAATTTGAAAAGTATTGATTTAAGGTACATTTAGAACAAATAAAAATGTGCGATTAATTGCGAGTTAACTCATGACAATCATGCGACTAATTTTTTTAATCGATTGACAGCCCTAATATATATATACAGTATATATATATATATATATATATATATATATATATATATATACACATACATACACACAGTGGGTACGGAAAGTATTCAGACCCCCTTAAATTTGTCACTCTGTTATATTGCAGCCATTTGCTAAAATCATTTAAGTTCATTTTTTTCCTCATTAATGTACACACATCACCCCATATTGACAGAAAAACACAGAATTGTTGACATTTTTGCAGATTTATTAAAAAAGAAAAACTGAAATATCACATGGTCCTAAGTATTCAGACCCTTTGCTCAGCATTTAGTAGAAGCACCCTTTTGATTTAATACAGCCATGAGTCTTTTTGGGAAAGATGCAACAAGTTTATTTGGGGATCCTCTGCCATTCCTCCTTGCAGATCCTCTCCAGTTCTGTCAGGTTGGATGGTAAACGTTGGTGGACAGCCATTTTTAGGTCTCTCCAGAGATGCTCAATTGGGTTTAAGTCAAGGCTCTGGCTGGGCCATTCAAGAACAGTCACGGAGTTGTTGTGAAGCCACTCCTTCGTTATTTTAGCTGTGTGCTTAGGGTCATTGTCTTGTTGGAAGGTAAACCTTCGGCCCAGTCTGAGGTTCTGAGCACTCTGGAGAAGGTTTTCGTCCAGGATATCCCTGTACTTGGCCGCATTCATCTTTCCCTCGATTGCAACCAGTCGTCCTGTCCCTGCAGCTGAAAAACACCCCCACAGCATGATGCTGCCACCACCATGCTTCACTGTTGGGACTGTATTGGACAGGTGATGAGCAGTGCCTGGTTTTCTCCACACATACCGCTTAGAATTAAGGCCAAAAAGTTCTATCTTGGTCTCATCAGACCAGAGAATCCTTCAGGTGTTTTTTAGCAAACTCCATGCGGGCTTTCATGTGTCTTGCACTGAGGAGAGGCTTCCGTCGGGCCACTCTGCCATAAAGCCCCGACTGGTGGAGGGCTGCAGTGATGGTTGACTTTCTACAACTTTCTCCCATCTCCCGAATGCATCTCTGGAGCTCAGCCACAGTGATCTTTGGGTTCTTCTTTACCTTTCTCACCAAGGCTCTTCTCCCCTGACAGCTCAGTTTGGCCGGACGGCCAGCTCTAGGAAGGGTTCTGGTCGTCCCAAACGTCTTCCATTTAAGGATTATGGAGGCCACTGTGCTCTTAGGAACCTTAAGTGCAGCAGAATTTTTTTTGTAACCTTGGCCAGATCTGTGCCTTGCCACAATTCTGTCTCTGAGCTCTTCAGGCAGTTCCTTTGACCTCATGAGTCTCATTTGCTCTGACATGCACTGTGAGCTGTAAGGTCTTATATAGACAGGTGTGTGGCTTTCCTAATCAAGTCCAATCAGTATAATCAAACACAGCTGGACTCAAATGAAGGTGTAGAACCATCTCAAGGATGATCAGAAGAAATGGACAGCACCTGAGTTAAATATATGAGTGTCACAGCAAAGGGTCTGAATACTTAGGACCATGTGATATTTCAGTTTTTCTTTTTTAATAAATCTGCAAAAATGTCAACAAATCTGTGTTTTTCTGTCAATATGGGGTGCTGTGTGTACATTGAGGAAAAAAAATGAACTTAAATGATTTTAGCAAATGGCTGCAATATAACAAAGAGTGAAAAATTTAAGGGGGTCTGAATACTTTCCGTACCCACTGTATATATATATATATATTTATTAGGCGTGTAACGGTTCCCAAAATTCACGGTACGGTTCGATACGACACAGTGGTGTCCCGGTTCGGTACGTTTTCGATACAGCAAAAACAAAGAAATGCCAGAGAAATTTCCTTGATTATTTTTATTCATTAAAACTGACATCATATGATCTTAAAACTATTTTAGACTTTGCAAGGCCTTTTGCCGTTTATCTAAGATGATTTTGGAAGCTTTTTAACATTTGTTTCTTATTTATTTGGTTCCACTGTGTTTGCTGATTTTCAGTGTTTTATATTTAAACTTTGTGCAAGTTATTTGATATTTTATATTAGGCCTATAGCATGGTGTATTTGTATTCGTTTTGTTAATAAATTACAAAATTAAGTGAGTTTGTCGTACTGTTTTGTTGTTGTCAATTTAATCAACTGACACCAAAATTCAGCTAATAAAGTGAGGAAAAGAGGGAAAACTCTAACGAACTACCTCACCGTCACAACCTGGAGTACATTATATTTCACACACTTTAAGCTCTTTTAATTTCCAAATGTAATAGGATTACTCCGACGAATCGTTCGGTTTGTAATGCGTACCAAACCGAAAGCCTCGCACCGAATGGTTCAATACGAATACGTGTATCGTTACACCCTTAATATATATTTATAATGAATTTAAAAGAACAACTAATAATAATAGTGATGATGAAATATTAACTTTATTTAAAAGATAATTTCCTCAAAAGACAAACACTATCACTTAACTAAAACCAAACCAAAAAAAAAAAAAGAAAAGAACACTGGAAATGGCCTGAGAGACTAGGTTTAATCTTTTGATTTTAGAATTGTATGCACTTTATTTTATAACTATTTTTGTTCACAGCCAGGTTTATTTTTTTTTTGCAATTAACAACACAGGATGGTTTGGTTTAATTGTATTTACTGTGCCATTTAAAAAAAAACAAACACTGATGTTCACTAATCTTTTCCCTCAAATAATAAAAAAAATATATATATATTTTTTTTTTCTTTAAATTATTCAGTCCTGTTGACAGCCCTAGTAGAAGTCGGTAGTGTGTGCTCTTGAAGGGTCTCTAGGATCAGGGCTGGTTTGCTCTGCACTTGAGTTCTTCTCCTAATGTTGTACCTGTAAAGTGCTGGTTTGCTCTGCAGAACATGTGGATGCACCAGCTGCTCAAACAGACTGTATACCAGTATGGGCAGAGAGGTGAAGCAGATATTATACAGCGTCAGATACACGCTGTCATAAAGAGTCTGTGAAGCACAAAACAGCATGTTAAACATCCACACTAAAATCAAACAGGGTTTTGAGAAATCACACATTGATCACACACACACTGTCAAAGGTCAAACTGTAATCTCCAGAATTAACCAACTTCAGCCGATTTCTAAAAACATGCAACAGCAAATATCTAACGACTGGAAAATTTGACTGGAAAACCTCAGTATATAGTCCAAGCAAAAAATTGTGTGTATTATGACAATAATTCTATTGGTCAACACTTGACCAACTTGAACCTGTTGCAAAACTTTTTTCACTCTCACATGAAATTCACAATACCATGGATTTCTACTGAAGTAACTGGATTTCAAAAATCTGATGAACAACACAAGTCCTAAGAGCCGTAGGTGGTCCCTACTCTATGATATTCTGGTCTCTAGATATGAATAAGGTCCTTTCTTCAATGCCACCAATTGATCATTTTGAGTCAGCCTTCTTAAACATTTTCTGTAGATCGAACAGTACAGCATGGCACTAGCAACACCATGTCAAGGGTTTGATTCCTAAGGAATACATACATTGATTAAAAAAAAAAAAGTAGCTTAAATGCAGTGCAAGTAGCTTTGGATAAAAGCATCTGCCAAATACATAAGTGTAAATGCAAATGTAAAATAACTTAATACTATAAAGATCGGGTAAGATCGGGTACGATCGGGCAAGCATTTTGATAGGAAGCGATGACGAATACGAAAAAAACCCCTGAAAAAACACATACAAAAATTTCGGAATTTCGGTGTGCAAGGACCTTTAGGCTTCAGAGTTTAAATTACTAACCCTACATATTAGCAGTAGTAATAGTGAGTTAGTAAAGGTGAGGTCACATTTACCATTGTTTTGCGAAATTTTCCAGGTGAATCCTTGAAAACTGGTATTTCAGGCGAAGGTGAAAGATTTCGCAACAGGTTTAAGTTGGTCACACAGATTTGCCATGTTAACCAACAGAAAATTACATAAAATAATGCCTGAGAGAGACACTTACTTGCTGCGAGAACAAACAGAAGAACTGGTATAAAAACTGGGGAGTGATAAAGCACACATTCTACAAGAAAACAAAACAGAGTTTTACAAAAACGCAAATCTTCAACCTGAAAGCCACACAAAAAAAGCTCCCAACGTACCTTGTAGAAAAAGTATTGCACAAGGGTTGCTATTCTAATGTAGTAGAAATGGCCGTGTACAAGCAGCAATTTGGCGAGGAACTTGAACCTCGCGATTGCATAGTCGCTGTTCCTCACGGCTTGTCTTCCTTCTTTGCCCATGATTCCTGTACAGAGTTTCATTCAATTAGCTTGATCGCAATACATTTGACTCGCAAGCCACACCTTTGAGTCCACCTACCAATACCAACGTGAGCCTCCTGGATCATACTGACATCGTTGGCTCCGTCTCCAACGGCTAATGTAATAGGCTTCTCAGGAGAAGTCTTCAACAGTCTCACCACCTGCCAAACACACACCAGCGCTATGAAAACAACAGGCCAGTGTGGGGCGACTGAGCCGAGGCCGGCCATATTAGTGTGCGTGACCTCTGGCCTTGTGGGGATAGAATGAAACGTCAACACAAGAAGGGTAAGGTGACCCACCTTGGCTTTTTGGAGAGGCGCCATTCTGCAGCAGATCACCGCCGAGCAGTTCTTACACACCTCCATGAAGAGTTTCTCATGCTCCCGCAGAGCCAGAGACAGACTGGCCCCGTCCACCACCAGTCCGTGCTGGATCACATGATCCTCCTTAATCCTGCACAGACCCATCTCAAACAATTAATCTTACAAATTTAGGGGCAGATTTACTAACAGCTTGGTGTTAAAATAGTACTGTCAGGATTTACTAAAGAATTAGCGCGGAAAAGGTGTGGACAGTTATTTTTGCGCTTGACCTTATTGAATATGCATTTGTAAGAGTTTCCCTTTCAGACACAAAATTTATGAGAGGAGAGTATTAAAATGAATCACGCAACGTGATTTACTAACGCAACGTAAGTCGCTAACGGCTTGATCAATGCGAGTGTCGCGTCAAAAGCAAATAGAAATTACAATCGGTGCCGCTATCTAGTCTACACTGGATACAGTATACAGATGCGCATTCACTTTACAACACAGTCCATGCACTCGAGTTTGTCGTCAGGAGAAGTGGAGTGAAAGAACGTTCGCCTTGAAGCATTTGGTTAAAACAGCTCATTCGAGTCTTTATACAGATACAGTGGGTACGGAAAGTATTCAGACCCCCTTAAATTTTCCACTCTTTGTTATATTGCAGCCATTTGCTAAAATCATTTAAGTTCATTTTTTTTCCTCATTAATGTACACACAGCACCCCATATTGACAGAAAAACACAGAATTGTTGACATTTTTGCAGATTTATTAAAAAAGAAAAACTGAAATATCACATGGTCCTAAGTATTCAGACCCTTTGCTGTGACACTCATATATTTAACTCAGGTGCTGTCCATTTCTTCTGATCATCCTTGAGATGGTTCTACACCTTCATTTGAGTCCAGCTGTGTTTGATTATACTGATTGGACTTGATTAGGAAAGCCACACACCTGTCTATATAAGACCTTACAGCTCACAGTGCATGTCAGAGCAAATGAGACTCATGAGGTCAAAGGAACTGCCTGAAGAGCTCAGAGACAGAATTGTGGCAAGGCACAGATCTGGCCAAGGTTACAAAAAAAATTCTGCTGCACTTAAGGTTCCTAAGAGCACAGTGGCCTCCATAATCCTTAAATGGAAGACGTTTGGGACGACCAGAACCCTTCCTAGAGCTGGCCGTCCGGCCAAACTGAGCTATCGGGGGAGAAGAGCCTTGGTGAGAGAGGTAAAGAAGGGACGACTGGTTGCAATCGAGGGAAAGATGAATGCGGCCAAGTACAGGGATATCCTGGACGAAAACCTTCTCCAGAGTGCTCAGGACCTCAGACTGGGCCGAAGGTTTACCTTCCAACAAGACAATGACCCTAAGCACACAGCTAAAATAACGAAGGAGTGGCTTCACAACAACTCCGTGACTGTTCTTGAATGGCCCAGCCAGAGCCCTGACTTAAACCCAATTGAGCATCTCTGGAGAGACCTAAAAATGGCTGTCCACCAACGTTTACCATCCAACCTGACAGAACTGGAGAGGATCTGCAAGGAGGAATGGCAGAGGATCCCCAAATCCAGGTGTGAAAAACTTGTTGCATCTTTCCCAAAAAGACTCATGGCTGTATTAAATCAAAAGGGTGCTTCTACTAAATACTGAGCAAAGGGTCTGAATACTTAGGACCATGTGATATTTCAGTTTTTCTTTTTTAATAAATCTGCAAAAATGTCAACAATTCTGTGTTTTTCTGTCAATATGGGGTGCTGTGTGTACATTAATGAGGAAAAAAAATGAACAAATGATTTTAGCAAATGGCTGCAATATAACAAAGAGTGAAAAATTTAAGGGGGTCTGAATACTTTCCGTACCCACTGTATAAGAAGGATCCCAGCGTAAGGAACAAGTGGATTGTTTATCTTTAATGGCACCTCAGATCGTGTTTGAAGATTGATCGGAGCATGTTGTTTTGTAAACGAGGCACAGTGTCATGGAGAGTTCACAAAAAACATTTGTTGAATGATGAAGCGATACTAGATCTGACTGCAGCTGCGTCACAAACCGTAAGTAAACGATTTCATAATGCTTTGTCTGGAAATGACCGTTTTATTTTGATCATGTTGTCAAAACACTCAAAACATGCAATAGCGAGGGGGCGTTGATACTGTTTCCTATGCAATGACGTTAGCCAATCATAACAGTGGACGATTACGGAGAAGCCTTAAAGGACACACCCCTTAAAACAGTAAATGAGATGTTGCGTCTGTGTTCTTTAATTTGCACGTTAGTAAATCACCCGAAATGTTTTGGAATTGTGCTAATTTGCCCTGTTTAGTAAAACTGGCCCTTAGTCCTATACTCCCATTCAACATGGAAGGTGAAAATCGCTTGACACTCAGTATGAAAGAGAGTGTAAAAAGGGCTGGAAATCTCAAAGGAAGTGTGCACTGGTGTGTTGTACCTCCGGGCGAGTCTGCGGAGCTGCTCAGCGCACTCGTTGTCTGATTTCTGCTGCACGAGCTCCAGGATGTTCATGGTGCGGTGGAAGTGACCACAGGAGAGGCTCACGCTAACCGCCGTCTCGTGCTTGTCACCGGTCAACACCCACACCTTGATTCCAGCCAATCGCAGAGCTTCAATCGTCTCCTGGACCTTGTCCTGCAGTCTAGACATGAACACACACAGTAGGTCAGAGCATCTGGATTTCATAGGCCCCAATCTTTTTGGTTTTTGTTTTAAATATGCCTATATACTTTACGTTTTAGATTTAGATTAGTAGTGCAACCCAAAAAAAAATATATATATATATAAATATATATACAGGTGCTGGTCATATAATTAGAATATCATCAAGAAGTTGATTTATTTCACTAATTCCATTCAAAAAATGAAACTTGTATAATGTATACATTCATTCCACACAGACTGATATATTTCAAGTGTTTATTTCTTTTAATTTTGATGATTATAAGTGACAATTAATGAAAACCCCAAATTCAGTATCTCAGAAAATTTGAATATTGTGAAAAGGTTCAATATTGAAGACACCTGGTGCCACACTCTAATCAGCTAATTAACTCAAAACACCTGCAAAGGCCTTTAAATGGTCTCTCAGTCTAGTTTAAGTACCTGGTTTAAGGACCATGGTATCCCTGTTCTTAATTGGCCAGCAAACTCGCCTGACCTTAACCCCATAGAAAATCTATGGGGTATTGTGAAGAGGAAGATGCGATATGCCAGACCCAACAATGCAGAAGAGCTGAAGGCCACTATCAGAGCAACCTGGGCTCTCATAACACCTGAGCAGTGCCACAGACTGATCGACTCCATGCCACGCCGCATTGCTGCAGTAATTCAGGCAAAAGGAGCCCCAACTAAGTATTGAGTGCTGTACATGCTCATACTTTTCATGTTCATACTTTTCAGTTGGCCAAGATTTCTAAAAATCCTTTCTTTGTATTGGTCTTAAGTAATATTCTAATTTTCTGAGATACTGAATTTGGGGTTTTCATTAGTTGTCAGTTATAATCATCAAGATTAAAAGAAATAAACACTTGAAATATATCAGTCTGTGTGGAATGAATGTACACATTATACAAGTTTCACTTTTTGAATGGAATTAGTGAAATAAATCAACTTTTTGATGATATTCTAATTATATGACCAGCACCTGTATATATGTGTATATATATATATATATATATATATATATATATATATATATATATATATATATATATATATATATATATATATATGTTTAAACACACACATACATATTATATATATATATATACACGCACTGTTATTTAATAAAATATATATATTGTGGGATGATTATCGGGTTTTTTTTTTTTTTTTTTATGCCAAAATGTAGGATTAATTTGCTCCTCATTGTATTTCCTAGTCATGTTAAGTAGCATGTTCTTTAGAACTCATCTAGAAAATAATTAAACGTATCTCTTAGCCTTGACTTTACACCGTAATAAATGAAGCACACTGTTGGCATTTACTCCAGAGACAGCAGCATTATGCTGCAGAGAATGCCAACCACATAATTGCATATGCAGTCACGGCTTGTTTTCCTTGAGGCTCGATTAAACGTTCAGATTAACAAGCAGCTATTCACATTTGACACATGGAAACGGCTCACCAGTCATTAAAGCAAAACCATCCTGATCTCTACAGTCATCATGTGTGAAAGTACCACACTGATGACAGTTGCATCATGTTTTCTTGTAGTCATAAATGGGTTTTTCATCACTATTTTTTACTCTCTCTGACCCTTAAGGCACATTCACAGTTGTGTTGTTCAGTGAATTTTGGCAGGCAAAATTTAGTCATTTTAAACACAAATGGGATTTATGTGTGAGGATGAAAGATTTCCATATGCAGATTTTGGTTGCACAATTTTATTATTGTTCTATTTGTATTCCTCATGCTTTTATATAGAGCTCTATACAGTCGCTCTGATGAATACAGTGTGCTCACATGACCTGTCGGATATATCTGAGGATTTCTCTGAAGATGCTCATTGGGACGACGTGTATGTGCCTCAGTTGTACAGTTTTAATGGTTTGTCAAAAGGCTCATGGAAATCACAGCGGCAGTCACTGCAGCACGACTCCAGACATGATCCTGTGTCCCTGCATGTCTTTAAAACTTGAATTGCACATGTGGACAGAGATTGATGGCTGGCCTTAAGAGCACAGAGAGCTGCGTGAGTCACGGCAACGTGTCAAACTGCATTAGCAGCGGCTGACTTCCTGCTCTCCTGCCAGGAGGCCATCCAATGATCACGAGCGAGCACCACACGAGTGTGAAGTCATCACACCACTGCCACTATCAGCACTGCCTGTTGATCCAACAGACTTTTTTTAGCCAAAGATCTTAAGTGCTGTCAAAATGAAAGTTAACTTTTTAAGTTCAACTTTTACATTTTAATGCAGATAATTACCAAAAAAAAGCCCCAAAAAATCAGACGATATATTTGTCGACCACTACACTAGCATTATACCTTGTCTACATCAAGTGTGACTGTTGTCAATTTGAGGCCGTCTACACTGAACATGCATCCATTTGATTTTGTTGCGTTGTTCCCCTCATCTCCGGTGTAGACACAATTTATATTTATAGTAGAAGTTATATTTTGGTAGCATTATAATAGAACCTCAAGCAACGTATTAACATTAGAGATCATAAAAGTTATTTGGCATTTTTTAATTATCTGCATTGGCTGGCAAGGTTTTTGTTCAGCTTTTATTTTGACACCGTTTAGAAAACCGAGCATCCATTCTCCGTCTCCATTAGTTTAAAATCTGTGTTCAACACTTCTAATGCACACCAAAAGTGAAATTAATTATTTGCGTGAGTAGATTACATACAAAGTCAATACAAAGACATGAATAGACAAGAATGAAAAGTATATGAATTTTTTTTCATTAGTAACAGAAAGGCAAATGCTATTATACTTTCTCAATGACCGTCAGTATTCAGCAAATATGCATTTATTTGATTGTAGCTTGTTTCCGTTGTGTTGCGGCTTGCTTCCATTGTTGTGTGCTAATTTTGTTGTGTTGCGGTTTCTTTCCATTGTGTTGTGGCTTGTTTCCATTGTGTTGCGCAAAATTTATTGCATTGTGGCTCGTTTCCATTGTGTTGTGCAAATTTCGTTGTGTTGCGGCTTGTTTCTGGTGTTGCGCAAATTTCGTTGGATAATTCTTTTTCTTCTGCACTACTGGGCCAGTGTAGCTTTCCTATTATTTTAATACTTGCTGAATGTGATGACAGAAAAGTAATTTGACCAATAGTGTGCAAGTGTTGCACATAATTGACCAATTAGGTATGGCCACATGCACTTAGGCACTATGATGTATTTGTGTCGTATTCTTTATATTATTCATGCTATATTATTATGTATATTATTGGTGAGAAATACTATAATATGATCACAAAACAAAGCTGCCATCTAAAGCAGTGTTTCCCAACCTTTTTTATGCCGCGGCACAGTTTTGCCAAGTAAAAAAAATCCCACTGAACACAACTAAGCACAACAAAAAAGGAAAATAAAAAGAGAAAGAGAAATGGGGAAAGTTTTTTTCCCCCAATAATTAAACAATGCATCGTCAGAATTGGTATGTTGGCTTTATATATGATTAGACACTTGCACTAAACATTTTAGAAAATCATGCTCAAATGGAGTTAACAAGTATTTTGACGAGTGAAGATATTTTTGACGAGTGAAGTTTTGTAGGGCTGCCCCCTAATAGTCGACTAACCATTAGTCGACGAGAAGAGGCTTAGTCCACCAAAATTTTCTTAGTCGCAGATTTTTTATTTATTTTTTTTAATCCATAGGCAAACTCACGCAGTCCTTGACGGAAAGATCATTAACGGCTGTTTTTTGTGGTAATACAGTACATCGGGCAGGGCATCTAAATGCTCACCTATCATTCATTGACCTCAAATGGCTTATCATCTGAAATATGTTAGTAGTAGCAACTTTACATGGCCGCTTAATTTAATGTAAACTAAGGAAATGTGCGCTGTTGAAGTGTCTGTGTGGAGTGTAGAAGCTGAACAGTAGCTCACTGCAGGACAGATGGAGGCGCCGGTGTGCTCACTTGCTCTTAAAATACTCCTAAAATACTCATACAGATAAGAGTAATACATCTTTCAAATCTGTAAAGACTTTACGTTTATTTGTGTGCACTCACAATAACAACAAAACGTTGCGCTTTTGTAAAATAATAAAAAGCAAACAGGATGTGCTTTCTGCCGCCTCGGTCTCTGTGAACTTGAGCACGGAACTCTGTGTATACTTGCCTTAAGGTGCGTTCACACCAGACGCGAATGAAGTGTTAAGCACGAGTGATTTACATGTTAAGTCAATGCAAAGACGCGAATAGACATCCTGCGGCGCGATTCACGCGAATGAGGCGGCGCGAATGACGTAGTGCGAATTGACCGTTTTTCACGCACGAATGAAGCGAGTAAATTCAAAATGTTCAAACGTCCAACTACGCGTGAATAGCGCGATTTATTCGCACAAGTCGCGTCTGGTGTGAACGCACAGTTAAAGACATGAAAAATATATCTACAGAGAGTGAAATGTCTACTTTCAAATAAACCAATTCGAATGGAAAACAAATATTATCAGATTATGAATCTGTCATACTTCATTCATTTTTTTTAAATGTTAATGCAGCATTGCAGCCTCCTTACTGTTTTACCCTGACACATTCATAATCATTACTTCTGCCGGTGCGCTGTGGCAAGCTTTATGTGCACGCTGGAGCGCTTATGTAGGCAATTAAAGGCTCATTATTATGGTTTAAATGGTTTATTAATAAATGTGCGATTAGTCGACTAATGCTTAAAATAAACAACTACTAGTCGACCAGAAAAATCTTTAGACGAAGGCAGCCCTAGTGTTTTGTCCGTCATGGCCGCATCTGAGGCAGTAAATTAATTGCATTACGTTTTCATCAATTTACAGGATTTAAAGTTTATTGTAGCTATACGGGCGCTCAGTTTTTCCTTGTTGTTTAATACATTTGGCCAAAATCTCAATGAACCACTAAGCAAAGGATATTAAAAATGTACAAAGTATCTTCTACTACACTGCCCTCCAAAAGTTTGGAAACACCGCTGGCAAAGTGTGGTTTTGGACGATATCAGCATACATCCTTATCATTTTTTGGTGCAAATACATTAAAGTAACTTGACATTATCATTGAAGACCAGCAATAAAACATAATAATGGCAATATATACATGTCAAAGTCAGACATGCCCCTTTGCCAGCTGTGATGCCTGGTTACTGGTTTAAACTTGGCCCAGGTTTTTAAAAGATTGTTGGGTCAGCACACCTTAATACTGTAGCTTCAACAATTGATTGCCAATTCAAAGTCAATGTTTGAATAAACTGACAGCTCAGACGCCCAGATTATGCAGAGCTGTAATAGCTGCTAATGGTGGATATTTTGTTGAATCGAAAATATAAGTTTTTTCTATGTATAAACTGTTTATGTAATAGAATGTTTTCGTAGTTTGTGTTGTCCCTTATCAGTGCAAAATTATCACAAATTAAAAAGGATTCATGCCAATATTGTCCAAAACCCCACTTTTCTAGGGCGTTTCCAAACTTTTGGAGGGCAGTGTATCTTTCAATGACATGTCAAAATGCGATGTCAAAGGAATCCCATGTGACCAGAATGAATTTGCTTATGCTTATGAGATGTCCGTCTCCACCTCAGCATCGCATTAGCATTTTTGTGTGCGTGTGTGTTGACTCACTTATCCTCCACCCCAGTTGCTCCCAACAGCTCCAGGTCTTTCTCAATGAAGTTGAAGACCTCAACCAGTCGTTCCTCTCTCTGCTGCAGAGCCGTTCTAGCTTCATGGAGCCGCCGGTTCACTTCCTGATACTCATCTGCACTGAAGTGTCTGCAGGCCACCACTAACGTCCGCAAACCCTTCTACAAAAGTGAGATGGGACAAACACACGAGGAAAAAGTTAAACTAGTCCATTTTACTGATGTGCACAAATGAAGGATCAATTATACACAAAATAATGTAATACAAAAGTTGATATATAGTAAAACTGACAGTAAACTGCTGGCCAAAAAGCTGCTTGAAAGCCACAGTATTGAGCTCCACGTCCATAATTGAGTTAATGCTCTTAAGCGCAGACATAGAGAGCATTTAGCTTATGGAGGAGCATATCAATGTGGCTATTGTGTCTGAAACATCCCACGAGTCTCAATATGATCCTCTGAGAGCTGCCGGGAGCATGTGTGATAGAGCTGCACGATTAATCGTTAAAAGATCGCGATCTTGATTCAAATACCCACACGATCTAATTTCTGAATGACAACGATTCGCCCATGTCTATTAAAACTTTGAAAAAATCATACCGGAACATTCAAATCTGCATTCGCGCTGCTGCTGATCCAGAGAGCAGACAGTTAACATGTTTAGGTAAGAAAAAGCTTCACAAACAGTCTTTTCATCTACACAGTATTATTTCTGTCTTATAGTCATTCATAGAAATACTGGGATAAAAGTTTATAGTTCAGCTACAAACATTGATGTCTATGGTAGCGATCAAAATAGAGCCACTCATCTTTTAAAAGCAACTGGCGCTTCAAATAACGTTTGTGTTGATTGCATCATTTCGCCACTAGGTGGCGACAAGTGACTGTTAAAAAATGTATTTGTTATTGAATCATTCATTCGAGATTCGTTCAAAAACACTGATTCATCCATTAATGAAACAAGTGAGGTATGAGTGAGTCATTGAATCATTAATAAAAAAACAATTTTTCATCATTTTAATTCTAAAAGTTGGTGTATTAAATACACTATATTTTAAATACATATACCCCGGGTTTCACAGACAAGGCTTAAGCCTAGTCCTAGACAAAAATGTAAATCTGAGCCGTTTCAACTGAAAGAAACTCGCATTGACTGATCTTAAAATATATCAGTGCCTTTGTTTTGTCTCAAGATGCACACCAGTAATGTTTTTTTCTAAGCATGTTAATAAAAATTGCTTAAATGTCTTAATTGAACTATGATCTAATCCTGGCTTAGTCTAAGCCCCGTCTGTGAAACCTGGCCATACTGTATTATATATTAAAATGTTTAATAATTCATTTAAATTAAACACTTTTAAATAGACTGCAGCAATTAATATTTTGTCACACATTATTTTGTTTAGTTCAGAATCGTGGGAGAATCGCGATCTCTATTTGAGAAAAAAAATCGTGATTCTCAATTTATCCAGAATCGTGCAGCTCTAATGTGTGACGTGGGTCTGAAGACACTCTCATGGGTTTCAGCACAGCTGATAATGAGGACAGCAAACGGAGCTAATTAACTGCAGTGCTGTCATCAACATCATTTGAATTAGAAAAGCTGAACTCAGACCAGACCTCGACATTTCAACTAGACTTTTAGATGCCTGAAGAAAAAGTTTAGCGTCTCATCCATTATTTGCTCATCCATGCTTGTGAGAAGTTGCTAGGGCATTTTAAGGTGATTTGTCTAGGCATTTGTTTTCTGTACAAATCAGTCTCTACGATATCCTGGGGCTGAATTCATGAAATATTCTTCGTAAAATTCTCAGTAACTGCTATTTTTCTTATTTTCTAACTTAATAAAGTTAAGAATAGTTTGTGTTATCTAAAACATTTAGGAATGCTATTTTTGTTTTCTTAAGATTGTTCTAAAGAAAAAAACCTAAAAAGAATTTAAATTTCCAAAAAGAATCTTATTAAAAATCACATTAGCAAAATTTAGGCGAAATTTTAAAATCACGTGAATTCCTATTGAAATAAATGGAATTTGCCTACAAAATTTTGCAGAACAACAGTAAATCTGACCGAACCACAATGGGATAGCTACTAACTTTCCCAAATCTCCAGATGAAAAAAGTTTACTGAATTTATTGGGTACAAATTAAGACCAATATTAAGCATTGCATCATAACACTAGCTACACATTAATACAATACATATTACTGCCAGTAACTGATAATTTAAACAATGATCAGTCATGATTATGCATAATGTGACTTTTGCAGAATTTAGTGCTGTCAAAATTAGTGCGTTAATGCAGGAAATTCATTTTTCCAGTTTAACAGTATTAAAAATATTTAACGCAGTTAATGCAGGGGCGGGGCTTGGGTTGGCCACCCCACTCACAACTCCAGCTTCTGTCTCATTTGTCTTGACAAGAAGTGCGTTTATTTAGACGCAGAAAGTCTTTACGACCACATCAAACAGGAGACTTTTCAGACACGCGCTCCACTTCGCTTCAGCGACAGGCGCGAGTCAAACGAGCGCAGAAATCATACAGGTGATGAGGAGCTTTAGCAGAACAACAGTGATGAGATGTTGTCAGGCCATACGTCAGTAAAATTGATTTTTCCTGTCAGCAGTTATACTGTGCTCGTAGCGCGTTATTTTTAAACACTATTTAGTGTTTGAAAATTTTATTCAGTTTCTGTATATTTTCTACTTGCTGAAGGACACAGGTAGCTAAATATGACATTTATTATAATGGATAACTAAAACTCATGTTCTTAAGAATGAATAAGAATTTTTTTCAAGAATTTCACATTTTTACAGACCTCTTAGAACTTATCTAAAGAAAATTGCTTCTTAACAAGATTTTCATAAATCCGGCCCCTGGTCTTTAGATACAGTATAACTCAATCCCGCCTTCAAATGGGATTTTTTTTAAACCACTTAATTGTCCGGGGAAAATGGCCAAAATGTAGCTTTGAGAAAAACAACACCATACTTCTCCACATGCCGCAAAATCCAGTGTAGACGAGTTGTACACTGAATACTGTGGGATCAGGAGATAGTCCATTTTACTACTTATGAACAACGGTGAAATTTCAAGCACCACTAACTAGAGTGAAGCATGACAGCATGATGTAGAGAGCACACCAGAGCAAACTCATCCACATGGACTCTGGTTTTATCGATCTCGCCGCTCGTGGTGTAGGGCAGAATGGCTGATTCGGCTCCTTTCGTGAATAGCACGTTTTCACCTAATGAGAGACAGAATGTCATTAGATAACTCCTCACGCGCTGTGGTTCAGTCATAAACAGCACATATGTGAACAGAGGCACATGCCTGAAGGCTTCTGCAGAATCACACTCATTCTTCTGCGGTTTGCGTCAAACTCCAGAACGTGGAGGAGTTTGTATCTGCGGGCGGAAAGATAGCTGTTAAACAGACAACTCTAAAAGCTAAACAACTTTATGAATATGGTTCACATTTAGAAGTTATCTAAAATAAACAGAAAAGTGTGATGTACTTCTCTGCTTTTCCAAATGTTTTAATCTCCATGTTTTCTCCATGGCTTCCCATAAATGTGACACCCATCCTGCAGTCAAAAAGATAATTTAAAGATATGGCTCACCAAAAAAAAATAGTGTTTTTTACAAATGTAGTCAAATGTTTCAACAGTCATGGTCAAAAGATTATATTTAGCACAACTGACTGCAGAAATACACAGTAGCAGGTGACAGAGTGGTGCTCTCACCTCTTGGTGGCTTCCACTAGTGCCTTCTCGTCAGGAGAAGAGGCGTAATACTCCATCTGAGGAGAGAAGCCGTTGGCATGTGAAAACGGGTCTCCCGGCCCATCCGTTTGATCATAACTGATCTGCACCGTGTGACACAGTGAGACGGCTTTCAGGAACAACTCCTCCTCCCTGTTCTGAAAGGTGTAAACACACAATAATACTGTCACACTTTGATTTAAAACAATCAGTTGAAAAAAATTCACCACTGTAATGTTTATCATGCATCACAAAAACGGGTCCTATTTTATTTAAAGCTTAAAATATAAAGTAAAAATATTACAATTTAATAATTAATATAATCACAATTTAGCACAAACTAGTGTTATTTTAGTATCATAGAGATCAAATTCTAGCTTTTTTTTCTACTTATATGTTTTAGTTATTTTAGTAAAATTCAATTAAAATGAAAAATTAGAAAAGCCTTGGCAACTGGCTGAAGTAGTTATTTTTATATATTTTTTTTTATTTCATGATGGAATTTGAAGATTCTCATTTAATATTCATTAGAAGTCCAAGCACAGAGTGTAACAATTGTACCTATAGACGGTGCTAAATCTTTAAAAATCTTTTTAATTATGGCATAACCGTATTATCAATAAAGTTGAACACTGGTATGCGTCCTCTTTGGTGAATGTCCTAATCAACTTTCTGTGGCTAATAACACCAAATCTGAATGGCCTAATGTTACAAAAATTGATATATTCGTACATTGTGAGAAAACAAGTAAGTGTTCCAAATTTTGTGAAAATCGCTGGTCCTACAACAAGTTTTTGCCAAAAATTTCAGTCTCTCCAAATAAGCTAATCATATCTGTATCCATTTTCACAAGTAATAATAATAAAAACAAATTTCTGTCATTGAGTTTTTTTCTTTTGTCAAACATTTTCGTCCTAGGCTACTGGTCTGATTTGCATGAAATTTGGTGGGTATCAACTAGAAATCCTTCTAAATATTAAAAACTATTAAAAGAATTTGAATTAATTTAATCGTTTAGCAGATACAGGCCAATATGTTTATGGGTGTGCTTATATCTTGTGACCATTTGATCCAAACTTCATGAAAATTAAAACATATGGACAACAGAACATTCTGAGGAAACTTGCCAAATTTCATGAATTTTCAGTGCAAGAGGGCACTATAAATTAACACCAACCTAATAGTGCAACTGTGATCAAACAAACTGAGATCTGACCCAAAGAAAGGTGTACCCACAGCATCCACAGGACAGATTCTTTTGAAATTCACTATTTTGCTTAGGGTTTCCAATTGTGCATGGACCAAGTGGCAACCTTCCGGTCTCTCTCTTGAAACCAACACGGAAGTGACTGCAATTCATCGACTGGCTTTGTGGTTTTGGTCTATATAGTTAATTTTGCCCTTCTTGACAACTGTGACGGGGGTGATTTTTATTTATAACTCATCCGTTTAAATTATATTAAGCCTTAAAGCATTGGTCTCAAACTCAATTCCTGGAGGGCCACAGCTCTGCACAGATTAGCTCCAGCTAATCAAACACACATTATCCAGCTAATCAAGGTCTTCAGGATCACTAGAAACTTCCAAGCAGGTGTGATTTGGAGCTGGTTGGAGCTAAACTCTGCAGAGCTGTGGCCCTACAGGAATTGAGTTTGAGACCACTGCCTTAAAGTTCTGGATAAATAAGTGAGTGGCCACTTGAGTGACAGGTGGATTGCTGCTGCTGTCACCACCGTCGAGCTAGGTGGGAGTGGTTTCAGCAAACAGCTCCCGCATCTTTGCCCATTTTCGATTATATGGGAGTGACGCGCGGCTGCCAAGATGGCGACGGCCAGCTCCGCCCACTTTGGGCTTCAAAAATGCTCTTCAGAAACCTACGGGTGACGTCATAGACACTACGTCCATGTTTTTATACAGTAAATGGCATGGACCAAGACAAAATCCTCTATCCTCACAAATGGTAAAAATGAACCTTACCAAACAAGGCACCGATCCATCCGGAGAGTCTTCTGTCATTCCTTCAGGGACAAGCTTCCCGTTGATCTCCTGGTATTTGATACTGTTGATGGAACACTCCCTAAACTGCATCTCGTTCTCAGTGAGGGTTCCCGTTTTGTCTGTGAAAACGTACTCCACCTGCGGCCGCAAAATTAGCATAGATTACTCATCTCAGACAGTATTATAACTGGGGAAATAACTGGGTTCTAATCACACACACACACCTGTCCCAACTCCTCATTGAGGTCTGATGTGTTGACTTGAGCCTTCTGGTCGCTCTCTTCATGGTACAAGTCCAAGTCCCAGCCAATGAAAAAAGAGCCCAGAAACTTCTGCATCTCAACAGTCACGTACAGCGAGATGGGGATTATGAAGTTGTACAACACCAGGAAAGCCAGGAAATCAGAAATAAACTTCAAAATCTGCAAGGAGAAAATCACCAGCGGTCTTAATGAATCCTACTAGTTTTGGGGCCATCAAAGAGCCGCCAGGTGTCACACAGTATGACTTTCAAGTCATGTAGAGACTTTATAGTAACCTGACTGCTGTTTCTCTCCTGATCGGTCTTCTGATTGTAAAATGGCTCGTCCCACTTGTTCTCTGCCTGCCAGGCGTACTTTAAAATGGTGCTGAGGATGGCTTCAAACAGCAGAATGCCCAAGTAGATGATGAGAAACGTATTCATGGATCTGCACGAGAGACAAGAACATGATGTGGTAAAATGAGAAGGAAACGGTGGAAATGGAAATGACGAAACACATACTTCTCTACTGCAGAGCGTTTCTGGGATTTGCACTTGTAGTTCAGAGCCATCTTGGACTCCATGCCCGTATACACCGCCACACCTGCATGACACAACACTAGTTATACTCAAACCATCAAAACATTTTGATGAACCATTAAAAACACAAACCTTTTTTGGGAGTAAAGTGCAGTCATAAGTTGCGAAACAAGTTAATAAATAAGGTCCATTTTGAAATCATATTGATTTCAAAAGTTCTAAGTTGGACTTTAAAAAATGATGTGAATGCCGTACCAAAGATTTCTTTGGTGTTTTTTAATCTTGCTCCTCGAAGCAGGAGGTTCTCTGGTCCTAAGGGTCTAAAAAGAATAACCAAAAAATATAAATAAACAAATAAATAAATGTAAAAATACACAACATAAATACGTAAACATAAAGGGCCAGATTTAATTCCAAAACAGCGTCGATGGGAGGGGAAAATTCTGCGAGTGATTTACTAGCAATGCACACATTAAAGAACATAGAAGAATAGAACATGAAAGAAGTTTTACAACTCTTTTGCTTTAGACCATCAACAAATGTTAAATCTTAAAATAAAATGTTAGGGTTAACGCTGCATCTTTCTGGGGAAAAAAAATGCAGCGATTGATATATAGTTTATTTATAGTTATTTTCAAAGCTTCAATGTACTGTCAAAAAACCTTCATTATTGTTTATTTAATTCTAACAAATAAGTTCTTGTTAAAAACTAACCAATATGAAAAATATTTTGCTTATAATTTCTGCACAAGAGAGACGGTGTTGTTTCCAAACAAAAGGAAATATATCAGTATTGGTCAAAATGAGTTGAAAAATATCGGAATATCGGCAAATATCCAATATCGTGCATCCCTACATTAAATAATGGCGCAAATACCAGTAATTTGACGAGTGCAAACGTTAGTAAATCACGTTGTGTGATTCATTTTAATAATCTCCTCCCATAAATTTGCGTCTGAAAGGGAAACTCCTACAAATGCATATTCAATAAGGTCAAGCGCAAAAGTAACTGTCAATGCCTTTTCAGCGCTAATTCGTCACTGCGCATCTTTAGTAAATCCTGACAGTTCTATTTTAACGCCAAAAGATGGTTTGCGCTGACGCAAGTAAATCTGGTAGTCAAAACCATAATAATCTCAGATTTGAAGCTTGTCTTACCTGACTATCTCCTCTCCTTGTTGGGTTACTGTTATTCTCCCGACAAACCTGAGAAGAAAGAACATGCTGCGTCAGGACTTACAGAACTGATAATAGCATCAAAAAGACTGTGGTTGAACTGCATTGTAAAGCAGTGTGTGAGGAGGATTTGGGTGGATCTAATTCTGTAAAATACCTGTATAAGTCTGCCTCGGGCTGCTGGCACTCCACCACCGCCTGCAGAGACTCCAGCCGCGACACCGACTGCGACACTGCCGTTTCTGGCACCGCATAGTGCGTCTGCACATCAGCAGAGAGAACACATTCAGTGTTACAGTCTGATACATCTCACTTCTTACTTAATAGTACGTTATTCATTGCTTAGTTAGTACAACACTGTATAGACAGCAGACACGTATCTGCTTGTCAAGTAAAATAAGATATCTGGAATTAAATAATTTTTATTAAGATATCTTATATTAGCCAGACACGAACAGAGAATTTGTGTTTGTTTTTTCATCGAGCAGTATTTGTGAAGTGGTA
This sequence comes from Aspiorhynchus laticeps, assembly GCA_023376895.1. Lineage (NCBI taxonomy): Eukaryota > Metazoa > Chordata > Actinopteri > Cypriniformes > Cyprinidae > Aspiorhynchus > Aspiorhynchus laticeps. Next base: position 376,141 of record JALXFT010002218.1, on the reverse strand, counting down.
AAACATTGGGGGTGGGCGATAAACAAATTGTATATTTATATATTTATACATATACATAATAAAAAAAAACATTTTTAGTGAATTGTTGGCCTTCTGGAAAGTATGTTAATTTACTGTATATGTACTCAATACTTTGTAGGGGCTCCTTTTGCTTTAATTACTGCCTCAATTCGGCGTGGCATGGAGGTGATCAGTTTGTGGCACTGCTGAGGTGGTATGGAAGCCCAGGTTTCTTTGACAGTGGCCTTCAGGTCATCTGCATTGTTGGGTCTGGTGTCTCTCATCTTCCTCTTGACAATACCCCATAGATTCTCTATGGGGTTCAGGTCAGGCGAGTTTGCTGGCCAATCAAGCACAGTAACACCATGGTCATTGAACCAGCTTTTGGTACCTTTGGCAGTGTGGGCAGGTGCCAAGACCTGCTGGAAAATGATATCAGCATCTCCATAAAGCTTGTCAGCAGAAGGAAGCATGAAGTGCTCTAAAATTTCCTGGTAGATGGCTGCGTTGACTGTGGACTTCAGAAAACACAATGGACCAACACCAGCAGATGACATGGCAGCCCAAATCATCACTGACTGTGGAAACTTCACACTGGACTTCAAGCAGCTTGGATTCTGTGCCTCTCCACTCTTCCTCCAGACTCTGGGACCTTGATTTCTAAATTAAATGCAAAATTTACTTTCATCTGAAAAGAGGACTTTGGACCACTGAGTTATTTTTCTCCACAGCCCAGGTAAGACGCTTCTGACGTTGTCTCTGGTTCAGAAGTGGCTTGGTAGCCCTTTTCCTGAAGATGTTCTGAGCGTGGTGACTCTTGATGCACTGACTCCAGCTTCAGTCCACTCCTTGTGAAGCTCTCACAAGTGTTTGAATCAGCTTTGCTTGACAGTATTCTCAAGCTTGCAGTCATCCCTGTTGCTTGTGCACCTTTTCCTACCCAAATTCTTCCTTCCAGTCAACTTTGCATTTAATATGCTTTGATACAGCACTCTGTAAACAGCCACACCTTTCAGTAATGACCCTCTGTGACTTACACTCTTTGTGGAGGGTGTCAATGTTCGTCTTCTGGATCATTGCCAAGTCAGCAGTCTTCCCCATTATTGTGGTTTCAAAGAACAAGAGATACCCGGAATTTATACTGTAGGGATGGTCATTAATTGAAACTCAAATGTAAATATTCTAATATTTTGAGATACTGATTTTTGACTTTCATGAGCTGTAAGCTCTAATCATCAAAATTAAAACAAAAAAAACTTTTGAAATGTTTTACTTTACATGCAACGAATCTAAAATATATGAAAGTTTCACTTTTTGAAATAACTTACAAGAAAAAATGAACTTTTTACCGACATTCTAATTTATTGAGATGCACCTACTGTATGTATATATATATATATATATATATATATATATGTATATATATATATATATATATATATGTATATATATATATATATATATGTATATATATATATATATATATATATATATATATATATATAAAGTGCATGGATGATGTGACAGTCACTAAGACCATCACTACACGTGCAAACCAAAAGCCGTGGATGACAGCAGAGGTTCGTGGGCTGCTAAAAACCAGAGATGAAGCATTCAGATCAGGAGACAAAGCAGCCCTCAAAACAGCAAGAGCCAATCTGTCCCGTGGCATCAAAAATGCAAAACGGTCACATGCTCAAAAAATCAATAACCACTTCACGGACAGCAGAGACACACGGAGCCTGTGGCAAGCCATTCAGACCATCACTGACTACAAGCCCCCGCCACAGGCCTGTGATGATGATCCATCCCTCCCCGATACACTCAACCACTTTTATTCACGGTTTGAAATGCAGAACGACACACTTGCACAAAAAACTGCCCACACCTCCCAACGACCAGGCGCTCTGTCTGTCTGCAGCCGACGTAAGGAAGACCCTATCCAGGATTATCCCACGAAAGGCTGCGGGTCCTGACAACATACCTGGCCGTGTACTGAAAGACTGCACAGCTGACGGATGTCCTAACAGATATCTTGAACACCTCGCTGAGCCAGGCAGTCGTCCCCACATGTCTAAAATTCACAACAATCATATCGGTACCAAAGAAATCACCTGTGTCCTGTCTAAACGACTACCATCCCATAGCACTGACCCCAATCATGATGAAGTGCTTTGAGAGGTTAGTCATGCAAAAAATCAAAAACAGCCTCCCCAACACACTCGATCCGCTCCAGTTTGCATACCGTCCAAACCGCTCTATGGACGACGCAATTTCCTCTACCCTCCACCTGGCTCTTACCCACCTAGAAAACAAAGACTCCTATGTTAGAATGCTGTTCATTGACTTCAGCTCGGCATTCAACACAATAATCCCACAACAGCTCATAAATAAACTAAACCTGCTGGGCCTTAACAATTCCCTCTGTAATTGGATCCTGGACTTTTTAACCGGAAGACCTCAGTCAGTCCGTGTCGGCCACAACACCTCGAGCACTACCACACTGAGCACAGGTGCCACACAAGGCTGTGTGCTCAGCCCGCTGCTCTTCACGCTGCTGACCCATGACTGCACTGCCAAGTTTAGCTCCAACCACATCATCAAGTTTGCTGATGACACAACAGTGGTAGGTCTCATCAGCAACAACGATGAAACGCACTACAGAGAGGAAGTGGCACAGCTGGCTGAATGGTGTGGCGCTAACAATCTGTCCCTAAATGTGGAGAAGACAAAGGAGGTTGTGATGGACTTCAGGAGGAGGAACTCCACTGACCACCCCCCACTGACCATCGACAGCTCAACTGTGGAGAGAGTCAGCAGCACTAAATTCCTGGGGGTGCACATCACGGAGGATCTCACCTGGACCACCAACACCATGTCACTCTCCAAGAAGGCACAACAGCGCCTACACTTTCTCCACCGGCTGAAAAGTGCAAGTCTCCCACCACCCATCCTCACCACATTCTACAGGGGCACCATTGAGAGTGTGCTGAACAGCTGCATCACTGTCTGGTACGGGAACTGCAGTGCTGCTGACCGCAAGACCCTCCAGCGGACAGTGAACACGGCTGCAAAGATCATCGGTGCCCCTCTCCCATCCATCCTGGACATTTTCCTTGCACAATGCTCCAGCAAAACCAACAGCATCATGAAGGACCCCACCCACCCCTCCCACAGTCTCTTCCAGCTCCTACCATCAGGAAGACGGTACCGGAGCATCAGAGCCCTCTCCGCCAGACTGCTCAACAGCTTTTTCCCCCAGGCTGTGAAAGCCCTGAACTCAGATCACCCCGCCACCCTCTGAAACCCCATGCAAACCCCTACCTCCTGAAACATATACCCCCCCCCCCCAACCTTACCTCAAAGAAAAAACTGTGAACTTTTTTGGTGCAATTCATGTGTGCTACACACAGGTGAGTGGGCCCGTACAAACCACACTGTAGTAACACACTCTCCTCTATGCACTAGACACTTTTCTTACACTGCTATGTGTACACAATCCCACAAAAGACTCAGCAATATATGTATGTTTACATGCTCATGCACCACTACAAATCATCTTATACTGTTCCCCAGCCAGCTGCTTGACACACAATGTTTCTCTCTGCACATGTACAGTATTTATGTGAGGCATTCGCATAGTTTGTATAGTTTGTATTTTTTATCTTTATCTTTAGTTGTATAGAGTAAACATTTATATATAGTAAACTTAGTCAAAATCTGTCAGTAGGTTAGTTGTGTATAGGTTTATAGTGTTTTACTTCATTGTTGTATGTCTGTATTTATGTAGAACCGTGGTCCTGTGAGGCACGACATTTCATTCCACTGCATGTCCCCACATGTAGCGGAATGACAATAAAGCTCAACTTGAACTTGATATATATATAACAAAATGAAAAAAAAAATAGAAACCTGAAACAAAAAAAAACATTGCTGTGCAACATGGTCATGAAAAAATGCGTGCAAACAATAAGTTAAGCATTGCGGTTTAAAAACAAGTGATTTTAAGCAGCTGAAATGCAATCAGTGGCGAAAGATAACTCATTTCACTAGAGACCGTTTCTCAGTGCTGTCAGAGAGGCATGCGCAAGTGAAGACGGTGCTCATAGAGTATTGAGTTATTTTTGCTGCTTTATAGGCCTTGAAAGGTAAAATAAACACTTGTTTGGGTCAAAATGCCCATCTTTGCAGTATCCTCATAAACACAGTAATTAAAGTCTTAAGTGAAAGCAAACGGCTGAGAAAGAAAACACGTAACATTATATAGGATCAGCTCATAAAGTGATAGCAGTCTAATATTCCTGCTTTCTGGCATTCATGTCAATCAAACAACAAAAGAGAGAGAATCTCTAACTGCTCTTGACTAAATCAATTTTGTTACTTTAGTAAGAAATATAAATTTAATTTACACAGTGAAGAATATGCTATGTTTTTATACATTTAATTACTCTATACAATGTATGTAGCATTTCTTATTTATTTATTTAACTGTCCTTTTTTCTGCCCTATTGTTTGTAAATTTTAGTATTGCTTTTATTGTTAGTTTCTTATTCTTATTTAAATCATTGACTGTTTACTTGTATTCGGTGAGCTTGTTTGTTTTTTTTAAGTTAATTTAGGCACATTGACATTGTAACATTGACACTGGTTATAAGAATTATGAAATACAGTATATGGTATCAAAAATTTATATCATAAAGACCTTATTTAAAGCAAAAATAACTATATTGCGATATATATCGTTACCGTGAAATAAAATTACTCATATCGTGAAATAAGATTTTGGTCATATCGCCCACCCCTAATCATAAATGATAATTTCCAAAAGAATGGTAGACCACAAATATGATAAACATTTTTTGTTATTTAAATAGTCACGAACATTGCAATGAACCACCTTAATAAATAACTACAGTATAAGGAGAAAATTATATAAAGAAAAAAAAATCTCAAAATACTATTTTAGAAAGAATCTCTAAGTAATACATTTCTAAATAATAAATCTGTAAAACTATTTTGACCCAACTGAATAATGTTTAAATGACCTTTAAACAAACAAACAAACAAACCGTTTCATCTATTTATTAAGATGCAATTATCGTTGTTCTGCAATTTCTGAGGGTGAAATCCAGTCATTTTAATAAGAATGCACACAATTGGGAATTTCACATGAGGGCGAAAAATTCTCACACATACTTGGCAACTGGCTTTCACACTGATACGCCACACTGACCAACAGAAAGCTGTTTGGTTTAAAAGTGACTTCTGTGTGAGCTACACTATTGCACTACACAGTGGACATTTTTTGCCCACGAAAATTTGCTGAATTTTTTATTTAAATTATATATTTCAAATAATTATTTATTTCATTTGCCAATCTTTTTATTGCAACATTTTTTTTTTTCATTTTAGAAACAAGCGTTTTCTTAAATTTTAAAGCTTTTCCATCACACGATTTGGACAGCCTTTCCTAGACATACTGAAAACCTTTTTGACGACTCAATATTTATATACTCTATATTAAAGCATGGCTAATCCAGACATTACTCAGCATTTCTTGAGGTAATTCACTCAGTGTGATTGCTTCTCGCTGCACGTTTGTCACAAGCTCAGGGAGGTAAAAGTGACAGCAGAAGTCAGAAAATACACTCAGAGTTTAGTTTCACAAGCCTTCAGTACACAAAATAAAATGCTTTGAGATGGGCGTCGCTGAAAGTAACAACAACTTTGGTGAGTCACATGTTTATTCATTAACCGCTCTGAGAAATTCAGTAAGATACTATTGTTTATGAGCAGAAAACACAGACCTTCAAGTTAGTCTCTCCATCCAGGCTGGTAGTGGTGATGTGGCACGTCCCCTCGGCCCGATCTGATGATAATAGTACCAGATCCACAGGAAACGTCTCATCTTTGGCTACTCTCACAATATCACCTACCTACGAGAACACGGGAAGAACATCAACCCACGTGACATGACAAGGATGTCTGAATTGCTGAAACAGCACATCCTAAAGTCACTGTATTCATTAACATGACTGTAGGGATATGGAAGTGTTTTTAATATTTGAAAGCATCTGCTGTTGTTGGGCTGGCATGATTAGCAATGGGATCCCGGTGGCGTTGGCTGAAACTCACTCTGATATTCTTGGATCGGGTTTGGACCAGACTGCCGCTGCGCACGACAAACACAGGTGCTCCGTTCACTTCATTGTCAGCTTTGTGCCGCAGCCAGTCTTCATATCCCTGTATTTGTGAGCGGGATTATGACAACTAATCAGTAATCCTGCAATCAAACTGGCACAACACTGCGTACATGATTCGTGAACATGAGCTGCCAAAACACGCTTGTACGCTCACCTGTTTGATGGCAGTTACTGTGATGACAAAAAACAGGGGAAGTCCACTAGTTATAGGGGAAGTGGGTGTGTCTATCATTAACTGTAAGGGAGAGAGAGGATCTGGTTAGAAACAGGGAAGACCTGTGGTATGCGGTGTCATATACTGCCTTTACCCTCCACGGACTTATATTGCCTTTGAAAAAACAAGGAGACATGCTTAATCAAGACAGACAGTATCTTTTTTAACATTAGAGTTGTACACTCTTAGAATAAAGCTCCAAAAGCTGCCACTGGGGCAGTACCCTTTCAAAGGTACATTTGTACAAGTGTTAATTTCGTTGACGAGACATTTTTTTCACCGATGAAAACGAGACGATAATGAAATCAAAATTCATTTTGAATGACAAAAACTATGACAAAAATCTATTGACATTTTCGGCAATGAATGAAAACGAGAGGGAAATGTTAGGGAGGGACGATTTAGGAAGAGAGCTAAATGCACCATTTGCCAACCACCATAAAACCTCTAAAGAAGATGATGATTTAGGAAGAGATTCATTCAGAACGAATCTGCTGTGTGGTTAGGAGGTTAGATGCGCACATTTGAACTGTAACAAAGCCTATTGATCTATCCGGCGGGACATAAGCTGGCATACATTTACTGCACGTCTCATAAAACGTTCAAAAATGTCTGGGAGTAAGAGAAGAGCAGACAAATGGATAAATTTGACGATGCAAAAGAGAACTCAATTCGGTCCGGTTTATGAGCGCAGACACCGAAGCAGCACCTCTCACACAGCGCACGAGTAGCCAACTCTCTCGCATCTCATCAACGGAGAAATACACACAAAATGATGTTGAATTGTCAGTTTTGACGAGTATTCACGTAAACCCACTCGGTTACGTCTTAGGTGAACGTAAACAGTTGGGAGAATAACGGACTTGTAGCAATACATTGTATCCGTGTATCCGGTTTTAAAGGGACAGCAGCCTAATTTAGTTGCTATTGTCTATGGCATTGATGTTAATCAAGCAACAAAAGAAAGACAGAAAATGGCTCACTTCTCTTGACTGAATCACTTTAGTAGCCCTAATAAAGATTAATAATTTTTTTATAGAAATAAATATATCTGTTTGAGAGAATGAAGAATGTTGCAATCAATTATAAAGAATGCATAATTAGCCTTTATAACCATTGGTATTTCATTGAAAAGAAGACCATGCTCTTGTTTCTTTATGAGAAGTGGTTTCATTTAATTTTAATATACAGGCATGTTGCATGTCGACTAAAACTAGACAAAAACTAAAACAATTCGGATGACTAACATATGACTAAAACTAAATGGCATTTTAGTCAAAAGACTATGACTAAGACAATAAAAATTTGCTGTCAAAATTAACACTGATTTGTAGGGCTGGGTATCGATTCAGATGTCCCGATTCGATTCAATTTCGATTCGCAAGCTCTCGATTTGATTCGATTCTCGATTTTTTTGATTATATTCAGTGAATATAGTTTTAATATAAAAGCTATTGATATTTCTAAAAAAATGAACAGTAAACATCAGTTTACAAATGGTGAATTAATACAAAGAAATTAAGAACCACAGGCCTGTATTTTAAAACCTATTCTTTTTTTGTATAGGGTCCTTTCTTAAAAAATAATAGGGCCCTATAAAATTCTTAATTTTTCTGGTAATCAGATGAAAGCATAAAACATTAATTTAATTTATCCTAATCAATTGAAAATTAAACAATTTTATTTTTTGGCAAACAAAGTGCTGCAAAACAGAGGTTTACTGTTAAAATTAAAAAGAAAACAAATGGGATTATTCCTTTAAAAATAAAGATTTATTAATATTTATTAGTAGTAGTAGCATTGAGTCTTAAGGTTAAACTTAACGTTAAACTAAACTTTTATTTTGACAGGTTGCCACGAGGAACTTGCAGCTGCTGTGTATCATGTGATATGACGGTAGTTTTCTCAAATTAAACTGTAAAATGCTAATGAAATGACTCTCAGAGCAGCAGTTTGTTAATATCATCATATAGTGAGACGGCAGAAGATAAACACTGCGCGCGTCGTCCACGCATTAGTAAGTGTGTAGTAAACAAACAGTGCGTCGCGCCATCCGCCATTCATTCATTCATTCATTCATTCATTCATAGCGGAAATCATGGCACCTCATGCGTGATATCAAATGCTTCCACAGATTTGTAATATTACTATAGCATTTTACCTGAGCATTACGAATCACGTATATGGGTTTGTTCTTGGTTCTCATCAACAGTATCTCCGCCATGATAAACTCTGAATGAATGACAGGCTTTCTGTTGTAACATCACGCAAAGTAAATAAGGGTGACATCTAGTGGAGAAGACTGATGATAAGAATCACATTAATCAGATCTTGTTTAAAATGCGTGCTGAAATAAATACCGGAAAAGATCGATTCGCTGCTTTTGAGAATCGATATCGAATCGACGTCATTAAAAAAAAATGATTAATCAAAAAATCGTTTTTTTTGCCCAGCCCTACTGATTTGTACCTACCCCAAATCGGTGTATACAAATATCTTAATGGTACACATTTGAGCCTTTCAATGAAGGCACTGCCCCAGTGACAGCTTTTGTACCTTTTTTTACTGAGAGTAGAATATATTATAAATTCAGAGCCGGTTGAAAATCGATTTAAATATGTGACGATTCAAATCATCTGAGATGCCAAACAAATCGCGATACAATTGGAGTAGGAGTTTATATGAATGTATCTCTGAGGGGAACTGACTGTCTTTAGAAAAGTTTATGTGGTATTTTCTTTTCATGTTGCCTCTGAACAATGCATATTAAAGCAGTGTTCATAAGCTTAGCTCTGCTTTGTTTACAGCGGTAACCCAGGAAACACTGTATCATTGCTGTATATAAGTGTCACCTGCTGGCAGAGAGTGAACCTGCGGCTCATTCAGCTCGTCTGCTGTTTCGTTCAGATATGTTTTATATATAGTTTCACAAAACTAAAGTCAGACCATTCTGTTTTTGCTTCAAATTTCGAAATGATACAGTCTAATTTAGATTAAAAACTGCTCATGCTGCATGTATCTTTATTTGGATGATGATTAAAATGCAGTGGTTGCCTCTCATTTTAAATGGAAAGAGCACAGACAAAGCCTTAGTTCGTTTACATGAAGAGATTTATTTTATTTGTGTAACTTGCTTATTTGATTTGGGGTTTGTTTTAAAATTTCAATTTAGTTTTGATATATTTCAATGTTACAAAGAAATGTGCAGCAACAGCCTAATAAAAAGACACCTTCTCATTTACTGTATGTCTTCAATCTCATTTTGTAAAAAAAAAAAATCATGAGAAAATCGAATTGTGAAATCAAAATCGTGAATCGAATCGTGAGTTGAGTGAATCGTTACATCCCTATCAGAAGGCCTTTATTAATCCACCGGAGCTGTGTGGAGCACTTTTTATGATGGATGGATGCACTTTTTTGCTTCAAAATCTTGAGCACCACTCACTGCTATTATAAAGCTTGGAAGAGAAAGGGCATGTTTTTATTTTTTGATTGCATTGGTCTGAAAGAAGAAAGCCATGTACACCTGGTGAGTAAATCATGGGGTAATTTTAATTTTAGGGTGAACTATCCCTTTAAAGGTGCGGTCACATGTTCCATAGTTCTGCAAATTTTCCCAGGCAAAATCCAGTCGTTTCAGTAGGATTGAGGATGCGATTGAGAGTGAATTCAGAGCATAATATAATGTGTTACTTCAGGCAAGCATGATTTCATGCTCACATGACTATCAGTTGGATGACACATCACCAGCAATATGTGGACATTGTTTGTTGTTGTGTTGTACTTTAACACGACCAAGGTGTTTGTAGTGAACATAATCCTTACTTACAGGAACCGTTTCCAACACTGATGTTGCTGAACCTGTATTATTTTTTTCAAGCCAAGGATTAGGGAGCTAAAAAAAGTCTCAAAATATATTTACAAAATATGATCCACAAATGCCTAAGCTAATTTACATTACCAGAAAGTTGACATATTTGCAAATAGCAATTCTCAAACTTATTACCTCAATCGCATTCACAAAATATTGTGAATGTGAATTAGTTACGAGTTTGTGAACTGCTGTTTCAAATGCGAATGTGAATTAGCCTACACATTCCTTTTCAAGATTCATTTTGAGACTAATTTCGTTCTCAAAGTACATCAGCTCTGCTGTGTCGGCACACTCAGCTGAGAGCTGGGAAAAACGAGGACGATCTGGGCTTACCTGAACCAAGAAGATGATGAGAAAATAAAAATTGGCGATCCTTCTGAACTGCTCAAACAAATTCTTGGGGACAAAGTTCCATATGGTGTACTACAAAGAGAAAGCAAAACAGCGTGGAGGATTTTACTGCCAAATTCTCAACAGGAGCAGGGAAACATGTACACGTGATCGATTTTTTTGTTGTTGACCTTTTCACATTCAAGCTTTCAGAAGAAGCTGCTCCTACCTTGGAGGAAATGATCCTGTTGTCTGCAAACCTCTGAGGAATATAATGGCCATGCTGTGGGAACTTGTTTGCTATGTAAACTGTGCGTGTGTCACTCTGATGGGGAGGGTCGAAGCCCTGGAAGAGATGAGGAGAGACGGGTCAGTCAGTGTGACAGACAGACAGGCCAGAGACATCAACAACTGCTGTTTAATATTTCACCTACAGCGATAGATAATACTAGCTATTGGTGAAACAGTGACAGAATCTTAAAGCTTATGGAAAACAGTACGCTGAAGAAGCCGAGGGCCTGATGGGAAGGCATAACACTCTGCCAAAGTCATTATTAATTCAGTTAGTGTGCAGCAAACAATTCATTACGGGAGGCACTTTCACAGCACATGAGAGCTAAATCACTTACTATTGAACTCCTATTGCTTTCTGACTTTCTTTTTGGTCTGTGGGCCAGACGCACATACTGTATGAGACTGAGTGTGTGATAATCAGAAATATTAAATATTATTAAATAATAAAAAATATTTTTAAGTAGGGCTTGGCAATATGGCCAAATAAATTATCCCGATAAAACTTTTCATATCAGTCGATATCGATAATTATCACGATAAATTTCAAATCTTTATTTCTTTTAAGTTTAAAGGCAGATTTTTGCTCCTAGGGTTGCTGCGATACACGGTGTTGACGGTTTTACTGGTGTGAAGCCGCAACATCGGTTACGTCACTTGCCCACCATGTGTTTTTTATAGTAATAAAAATCATTTAGTTCATTTAGAGAACAGACACTACAACTAAAATTGAATGCGGCTGCACAATGCAGCGTGCCGAATGACAGTCGCGTGAGTTGAGCTGACTGACAAGAAGAGTGAGGTGAGACAGACAAGACGATAGCGAATAATTAGTTTCGAAACGAAATGCAAAAGCACCTATTTGGCAATATTTTGGATTTTGAAAAGCCTGTTGACTTTTGCCATTTATCTAAGGTGATATTGGCAGGTTGTTTTTTAAACATTCGTTTATTATTTAATTGGTTCCACAGTGTTTGCTGAGTTTTACTTTGTTTAAACTTTGTGTAATTAATTTATTTTATTTGACCTCAAGGTGTATGCCGTGCCTCCAAGCTTTCTTATTCATTTTGCTAATAATTGTTCTATGTTTCTTATTTATTTGGTTCCACAATGTTTACTTATTTTCAATTTTGTATAACTATTTATACTTTGTGTAAGTTATTTGTTATTTTATATTAGGCATAGTCTATAGCATGGTGTATTTTTATTCGTTTTGTTAATAAAAGTTCTATGATTTATATGATTTTTAGGCTAAATGAGTTTGACGTTGTATTTTGTTGTTGCTTGTATTGCATTCAAGTAATTAATGCAGAATTGCCACTAATGGCACTCTTCAAATAACTATTGCTGTTTCATTGCGCTTTTGGCGCATAAACATTATATCGAACATTTATCGAATTCTTGTTATCATTTTATCGAGGAAAATTATCTCACGATAATTGTGTTATCATTTTATCACCCAGCCCTATTTTTAAGAAAAGTTTCTTAGGATAAATTATCTTTGTAAAAATGTTCCTGAATGCAATTCTTGACCAATTTTTAAGGAGCCAAATATTTTCTTAATAACGAAGAAAGAAAATAACAGCTTTTGGCATTACCTGACTGTATGCTGGTTCTCGAAGACTCACTGATCAACTTAATGGAAAACATTGCAAATATCATATTTTGCAGATTACCATAATAATCACAAGCGTGCATGAAGACTAGGCTATTTTCTGGCTTGACTGGAGTTCATCATTCGGCATTGTTTTTTAATGTGCAGTGTATTTTAAATGGTTACTTTAGATGTTTAGATGTCTCCATCTAGAGACAGGCTCTTTAATTCACCATGATTGTTTACATTATCAATAGTATATAATGTTATGTTATGATGCTTAATATCTGAAACAACCCAATAAATTCACTGAACCTCTGAGCTTTAGGGATTCAAGGCAAGTTGGATGTTTTCCTAACTTTAAGCGGATATGTATGATGATTTTTAACAACATTAATTTCAGGAATTAAATTTTTCCCTAAGTTTTGTCTTCAGAAGAATCCTACACTCTAAAAAATGCTGGGTTAAATACAACCCAGTGCAAGGTAAATATTGGACAGAACACGCTGGGTTGTTTTCAACCAACAGTTGGGTTAAATGTTTAACCCAACCGCTGGGTAAAAACAACCCAATTGCTGGGTATTGTATTTAACCCAGCATTTTTAGTGTGTAAAAATCCAGTAATTTCAATAGAAATGCACACAACAGAGTTTCGCAAGACGTGAGGGCAGAAAAGTTCCCCACACAGATTCCGCTAATGTACAAGTTGGTCGCAGTGTTGACCAACAGGAAGACGCTTGCTTTGAAAGTGACTTCCATGTGAACTGTACTTCATTCATCACTGCACTACTGACAACAGAAAAAGGATCTGTTTAAAATGAACATGTAAAAAACTAGCAGTTAAGAAGAATTTCATTCTTAAGAATCCTTTGTAAACCCAGTCCCAGATTCCTGGAGTGGTTGAATTTCCTCACACTTAACAACACGTAATGGCTTTGGTTTATGGAACATGTGACGGCTCTTTGCATAGACAAACTCTCAGTCAACCTAGTGCTTTATGCAAATGTTTCTGTAGCAGCACACTGGAAATATTCTCTCCTACTCTGAACCTTGAGCCTCTGTGACAGATTGTGTCTGTGCTGAGCATCTTCCATTGACTCTTGTCCGGAGGAGGCTGAGAAATCTCCTTCCTGTATTTTACACGGCCACGTCACCCGACCCCATTGGCAACACATGCGTTCAATTACAGTCTGAAACTTTTGACTGAACCTTTGTGTGTTTCCATCCCATTTCCCCTCTGCACTTTCCAAGAGTAAGACGCTGGAATTCATTCTGTGTGCCAACATGAACATCTTGTGCTGCTTTTTCAAAACTGATGCCAATGTGCTGTGATTATGAATCCATGTTAACTGATTCCTAGATCTGTTAGAAGAAAACTTTTAAAGAATAGAGTAGTATTGCTGTTAACTACTATTAAAAAAAAATTAACATCACATTTAACATCACAAAACATTCACATTTACACAAAAACGTGGCCCTAATTTAATTGAAGAACAAACGAGTGTGACAATTTCAAACTAAATCTTGCCAAATGAAGGAGTTAATTTATTTTTGGAGTTCATTTTGGTGGCCTGAAACGGTTCAACAAAGCAAACTTTCCTGGCAACTTTCCACTGTGAACTTCCCAGAAAACTTCATGGCAGCTGTTAAACACCTTCAAGCTGCCATTGGTCCATGATGACTATATAATCACCAGTCATTTCTGTTGTTTGTTGTGTTATTGAGAAAACAGTGCACAGCACATATCAAAAGCGGCAATGAAAAAGAAGTAGCGACGGATCTTTTCTTCTGGATTTGAACCCCATTGTAAAACACACATGGATAATTAATTCTCAATAAGATCTGTAATTTTAAGTATTAACAAAAACGTTGCGATGAAGTGAATTTTCATTTCATGCCTTCTTTATACACCTCTAACCACCTTTTCCAGCAGGGACAACGTTGAAATATTTGCAAACATTATACCTTTATGTAGCTATTTTGAACATCTGTTTGAATAAGAACTTCAGAGAGAGGCCTTTACTTCTATGCTTCCAAAAACAGGCTTTGAGAGTTTTTTTTTTTTTTTGTGCAATTTTGGTTTGTATAGTATAGTTCATACAACCAGTTCACAATATGTCTGGCAGCTTTATCTGTGGTCAAGGAGATTCAGTTCAGTTGGAAAACACATTTTGATCTGTTTCTGTGTTGCTTTTTACATCCTGAACAATCCTTTGCGTGAATTAGGGGATGTTACTCAACATGTTTTGAAATGGCATTTTGCGTATCTTTTTGAAGTAAGGTGAAATTTTAAATAAGCATCTGCCTTATAAATAGTGTACATTTCATCATTAAAAACAGTGACAACTGTTTGCTGACAAAACTTTTAAAACATTAGCATAATCTAGAATTATTGGAAACCAGGAACCAGGAAATTTGTAGGAATTTTGGTGTTTTGGCTTTTGAGTTTTACATAATGTAGAGATGCACGGTAATATTATGAATCAGGAAACTAGATGTGTAAATGAGTAAATAAACCATGTGTTTGAGTTGGAATTCTCTTGATTTGTGCTTTTAGGTGAAAGTGCAATAATTCTGATGAAATTTAAAAAGAAATTTCTCAAAAGACAAATCAAGATCAGTAACAACAATCACAATTTTAAGAAAAATATCAGTTTAACCACAGAATTCTTAACTGACTTTAACCTAAAATTTACAGACTTTTTTCTTTTCTTTTTAACTAAAACTAAACCAAAAGTAAGACTAAACCAAAAAAACAAACAGCTGACAAAATTAACACTACTTGTAAGGCAGTGTAAGTAACTGATTTGGAATTCACAATTTATTTCAATATATTTTGACACTGACTAAATACAGCAAACAGAGCAGAGAAAAACAATGCAGAGGGATATCTGACAAATGACCTGGTCTGTATTGTGCAAAACTCAAAAGCTTCTGTGCAGCACGACTCTTCGCTTTCAGTTGTGAGTTAATAGCATTTTTTTGTGCTAATAATCCACATTATAGAGATAATGAAACACAGACTGTAATAATTCAGCAGAACAAGGCGGCTAATCAAGTATATCAAATTAATTGGAGAGCAAGTGATGCCGTATCTCTTCTCAGAGATGATCATTACACAGAAAAGCTTGTAAATATCCGTAGGGATGCAACGATACCATTTTTTCAGATCCGATCCAGAAAATTCTGAGTATCGGCCGATTTCGATCCGATCCCGATCCTAGCACAGTTATTTTTTTTCTTTTATAAATCAATGTTGAGTTTCTATACTTCTGTGTCACTCTTTTGTGTGTTAAACACAAGCTAATAGACAATTTAATTTTAATGAAAAATAACATGAAAATATATAGGGGCTAATTACACCTGGTCACTTCATGCGTTTTGTAATATAAATCTGATCTCTCAAAACACTTCAGGAGGTGGTCTGGGACGAAACTGGACAAGTGTAAATGCATCTGGTTGTTGAAACCACATATGTGAATTTTACTCCTCCCAAAATATTAAAATAATAACTGTGTGAGACCGTGTTATAGGCTATATGACATTTTAGTCAGATATGACTGCACTAATGCAACAAGCGTCACTGCGGACGAGTATCTGAGTATTTCTTCAACAAGCAGACGCTCAAACTGCCGCGAATGAAACTGAAAGAAAGACGCAGACGCTCAACACACAATCATCTTCATTAAAAGTAGTAAGACAAGCTTATCTTTCCAGTGCTGATGCCGCGCGCTCTTCTATTGCGGTCTTTGATCTTGAAATGAGCTGATAATTAATAAAATGCAGCGCTTTTGATTTCGTTGACGTGAACTTCATTACATTTAAATATAGTGCGGGAATTGAAGATCGGATTTATATCCATTTATGTGGCCAAGTGTAAATGGAAACGCTTAAACAAATCAGATAGATATCTGATCAGAGAAAACGCATGAAATGACCAGGTGTAAACAGGCCCATTCATAATCTATGACAAAAATACTATAAGGGAGATTTTAAACTAGGTTAGTGGATAATTTAGCAGCAAAAGTTATTCTAGAAAAATCATGAGTGCACAATTTTATAAAATCTAAACATTTAGTGAAATAATATTATTTAGTGGGGAACAAATAAAAGGGCGTCATTTGGGCTTTTGTGGTAATGTCTGCCCCGGCGCTTGCCGTGCCCCGTGTGAAAAGCCTTCGCGTGGGGTGCGCGTGACTGCAGATTTCTCTCGTGTTGGAGGCGTTTTGTGAAGTTGGGGCGGTGCTCGTGTCGCGGTCTCTATGATTCCACGCAGAACATAAATATAAACTGAAAAACATGTGAAATCCAAGTTGAAAGGTTCTGAGAATGTTCAACATCTGTATTTATGTTATTGTTTACATTTGTTTTGTTTTCATTAGGAATCCAGCAAGCCCTTTATTTTTCATTAATACTAAGCAGATGTAATATTTTGCTCAGATCAAAATGTTATGACATTGTATATTACAATTGTAAACCTAAACTGTGAACCTTTAAAGCAGGGTCTAAAAATACATATGGTCTTTTTTATAAAATACATTTTATACATGCATTTAAGTAAAGAATCCTGCAAGCACTTAAAATTTCCCCCCTTGACTCATACTGCACAAAAAGTGGTTCAATAATGTTGAATGTTACAGGGACTGATTATTGCAAATGCAGAGCCCAGTGTGTTCTGGTTAAACAATTTTTATTTATTGCTAAGGTTTGCATATAGTGGTGTGCTCTTAATGACAGCTTTCCTAAAAATATATCCTATTCCTAAAATAAGAAATATCCCAATATATCGCCTTGCTTACAGTATTGCAATGTATCGCAATATATCGTATCGCAACCCCTGTATCGTGATATGTATCGTATCGCCAGATTCTTGCCAATACACAGCCCTAATGTCCTCTAGAAGTTTAAGTATACTGCTCTGACCCTTCTTGGCACTGAGTGTACAAGTTCATGACAAATTTTCACATCTGTCCTGTTTAACTCCTGGAGGATGACCTCCTTAAATGCTTTGGTCTTTAATGGCAAGTTTTGCTCAGCTCGTCTCTACAGAATCCCCCACAGCTGCTCAAGAGTGCTAAGATTGAGTGAAATACATGTCCACTGAAGGATTTTCACCTTGGGAGAATGAATATCTTCATTGTCATGCTGAAAAAATGCCCAATAATGCAGGGAATGAGGGGAGGGTAGCATCTTCTGTTTCAAGTTTTTGTATTCCATCACACAGTAGTGTGTGAATTCATGACAGCGTTGATAAAGCACAACTCCCTCACACCTTCAGCACTCATTCATCCCTATAGAAGAGCTTTACTAGCACTGAATGTCACTGTGGGTACCAAATACTTCTCACTGTACTCCTCCTCTAGCAACAACAGAACATTTCGGATGCTTTTGGATCTGCAATTATTGACTTGGTCTCTTGAGACCAGAGTATGGATTCCCAGAAGTCTCTATTTTGTAGATATGGGCTTTGGAAGAGGTTAAATGAGTTTATTTTGCTTTGGCTACAGTAGGGTAATTCTAGTGGTGACAACAACCATGCATGTCACTTCTGCAGGCTGCGTCATACTCTGTGAGATAAAGTGTCACTCTTTTCATAGCTTTTGCCGGCTCTGAGACACTTGCATGTTATTTCTCCTGCTCTTTTTCTAGCAAAAATTCACTCATCACTAAATGAAAACTTAAAAGTAAAGACCTGATTATTCCAGGAGCCTTGTCACAAGTCCATTGTTTTTGAATGTCGATGCTACTTCTGCTATATTTTGACACTTAAAACAATAATTTGGTATTCCTCTTGTAACATTGTCCTCTTTTATGCTAAGGAATAAGTCACCTAGCAGTTCTCTCCCAACTGGTTCCACTGCTGCCAGCATTAAGTCTGAGTATGATTCAGAGGACTATGCAACACTTTTAATTGTCAGAAAATTACTGGTCTTTAAAAGTTTTGGTTCAATATACTCACCTGTTGATCAAAAATAGCCTTAAACATTTTTTTTTAGAAACTTCCAGGAGGGTGTACTCATTTTTGCAACACAGCATTTAATCACTTTGATAAGAAAATCTTATTTTGATGAATAATTTTGGCATTCTTCTTTGGTAATTGATCAAGCAGGCTTGTTGGAACATTATATCTCCAAAGAACCCTAACGTGTCATCTAAGTAAAGAGTATTTGCTGAATTTGTTAAGTATTAGAGGGGGTGTACTCATTTATGCTGTGCACTATATATGATGATGGATCATATAGGCTATAGCCAGAATACATGTTTCATTCTCTATATGACTTGACTCTCATGGAGAATTCCAGACGGCCAAGTAAACGCATCACAACAAAAATGCTTAAGTCTACAGGAACATATGTCAACTGCAATTGCAAATTTAGCTAAGTTGTTCATTTAAGTCCCCATTCCCAAAAGCAATCATTTTCTTGGCTATTAGTGTTGAGAACGAGCCGTTTCCTTTGCTAATGTAGAGTTGAGAGGTTACTCAGCACAACATCTTATTCAACCTTTCATGTGGAAATGCTTTAAAGATGGAAAACATGTATTTTGTATTTGCCAAGTAATTATTCCAAACTTTTGAATGGTAGTGTATAGAAACAATACATTTCACATTTATTTCAAAATACACATAAAAAAAGTAGACTGAAAGACTCCATTACGTCATTTGCAGTGATTCATGGGAGTGGGCGCCTGTGAAAGTTCTTTTTGCTGTTAAGATGAGATAATGCCGGCTGATGGCTTTAACAAAAGCCTATAACATTGATTGTCAACCCTGGAGACAGTAGGTCTTTCTGCTTCATAAGTTATTATTAAAGGGGTCAAATTTTACTAGGGCTGGGTATCGTTCAAAAACTTTCGATATCGATACCGATACCTTGAGTTCGATACCGGTTCCTGAACGATACTTTTTTCGATAATTTTATGAAATCAGTTTTAACAAGATTACATTATCTCAAAAAACTTTGGTTTTATTTTTCAGCTTGTTGACATTTATACAGACTCAGAGCCACTGCACTAAGGAACAAAATCTATCCAACACAATAAATCAGTGCAAATAATTTTAATAAACTCAAATAGTTTTCAGTTTACACTCGTGCGTGTTCGTTTTAATATGCATAGCTCATACAGAATCATCATTTCTATTCATTTATTCTAGGTTAAAGACTTCAAGAAATTGAAAATCTTTATCTACTTTCATAAGTGGGTGTTTTATTTTCTTTCACCATATGTTTTATTGTTATTAAATTCTGTGTTGTAGTATGTCTAATTATTTGACTGCATAAAAACTACTTAGTTTATTCAAATTTATTCTTAAAATAGCCTTATGAAATGTTTTATTTTTCCTCCGAAATTCTGTATTCTGTATCTGGTTTTCAAATGAAGGCATAAAACATTAATTTCATTTATCTTTTAAATTATTGAACAAAATTGTACTATTGAAATTAAAACATGGAAATGTTGTGTGATCATTACTTTAAAAAAAATAAAGTTTTAATAATTTTAATAGTAGCCTAGTAGTAGCAGAATGTACTGTCTGCTGAACAATATTAATATATTTCTGCCGCAGTGTCTTCCAATTTAAACCGACCTTTTATTTTGACGGGTTGCCGTGAATACCTTACAGTTCTGTGTGTATATGATATGATGCTAGTTTTACTCATATCAAATGGTAAAATGCTCATGGAGTGACTCTCACAGCAGTTCTGGGGATGTTGTTCATGTGTTTATGTCCTCATTTAGACAGCAGACCGCGAGCGTCACGTGCGCTTAGTCTGTGTGTAGTAAACGAAACGCGCGATGTGGAGAGCAGACTGATCCGTACGGTTTCGAATCGCTCTCGCGGATGTCAAACACTGATCGATCTGTGCCGCGTCGCTTCTAGTCGAACACACCTAGTGCTTCAGTTTTATTGGCTCACTGACGTTGATGAGATTAACCCCTTAGGTATCGAAATTTGGTACCGAACGACAAGACGTATTTCTATACTCGGTGGTAGAGGCAATTCGGTCAGTGCCTAAAAAGTATCGAACTCGATACCCAGCCCTAAATTTTACTGTTCTCTGACCTCCACTTACAAGATTTTAACATTAAAAATATCATAATTCAGAAGTAATAGGCTCTTTTTCTCTTTTCCATCATCAAAACGCTCCGATTGGATAGGTGTGGCTCATTCTAGACTCACACTGCTAGAATACATAGCACACTGCTATGATTGGTTAACGGTTCGAAAAGCACAGCTGTGTAAAATTCGGCATGTCTGTTTGACAGCCTACATCCTTCATAGACGGACGCTGCTGTGATTTAGGTTAAAAACGTATACTCAGTCAGTACATGATCTGGAACAGACAAAGCAATAGTGACCCACGATAAAAACACTGTTACTTGTGAGTTGCAACATTACTGTCGGATCCAATATAGCTAACACAGTCGTCTTTTAGTTTTAATCTCTCTGCAAATCCTGAATCGATTTGTGCCTTGTTTAAAAACAAATCTGTGGTAAAATGATTCAAACAATCGACCAGGTTCTTACTGTCATGATCTGGAACCTTATTAAAAATAAAGTTCATCCATTCTTTCCTAATGTTAGGATAAGAAGGAAGGCAATGCAAAGACAGTTATCCTCTTGTTATCCTCGGAGCATCTTTATCATTTGGTTGCCTGTGTTTGATTCTCTTGTTATTTACCTAGAACATGCGCCAACAGAAACAGGTGTTGATCTGATTCTGCAGAGGCGGTTTTTCATTGCACTTTGCTGTCACTATGTGACAAGTTCCAAAAATGAGTCATTTTGGCAGCTTGACTTCTGTTTTTAGACTTACAAGAAAGCTCTGAGTCCTGAAACTTACAGGATGCTTTTATCATACAATGACTTCTTACATGTAAACAGAGTTGGGTAGTCACTGATTACATGTAATCTGGATTACGTAATCAGATTCCAAAAAGTAAGTACTTGTAATTAGATTCAATTACATTTTAAAATACTTGTAATCAGACTACAGTTACTTTTTTATGTCTTACATCATTACATATTTACAAATCGCGATCATTTTTCAATAATCAACTGCTGATGAACGCATAAATTTTAATTATCACTCAGTCGGTTATTTTAACCATGTAGGCTATATTACTTTGGAAGGTGTTTGTCTTTCAAACACATTAAAATGCACAAATTCAATTTTTATTTTGTCATCTGATCCTCTTTGACCTAATATATTTTTATTTGAAGTACCCCTGAAATTTTAAAATAAATATTTTAATAATGAAGTTAAGCATCTCATTTGCATGTTCACGGTTCTCTGACGTTGGTTATGGTCACACGACATGCAGATAATCAAATATATATTTTTTTTCAGTAAGGGTTTTATTTTGATTCATTTAAAAATTTAAAATTTCTGTTCTTTAATTAATTATTAGCTTTTCATTAAACTCAAACTCCCTGCATAAACTACCTTAGAATGTTTAATGCACGTTGCATTGTTAATTAGAGGTCGACCGATAGTGGATTTTACCGATACCGATAGCTAGGTTGGACCACACTGGCCGATACCGATTAATCAACCGATAGTTTTTAAAATAGATACTGAATAAAAACTAAATAGAGCTTTACTATTTTTAAAAAAAAAACAGTAACAGTACTGAACTATACTTTATAAATTAATAAAAATTTTGTATTAATATTTATTACTAGGGATGCTCCGATCAGGATTTTTGCAGCCGATACCAAGTACCGATTTCTTGTCATGGTGATCGGCCGATACCGATGCCGATTCTGATGCTTCAAGCTTTATATAACATATGTAATAATAATGTTATATAAATAATCACAAAAATGATTCCTTATACAGTGAACATTTTAATATTCCTTTAAAATGGTGTTTATGCATAACATTATGTATATTAGGATACTTAATATAAGACAAAAATAAATGCAAACAAAATGTGTCTGATGCACCACAAGGCAGATATCGAGTCGCATTTTTATAGCCTTAAGACTTGACTTGACCTGAAATGACCCCAGACTTTACTCGACTCGAGGAAAAGGACTTGTGAATATTTTAAAAGCAACTCGAGTCTTTTATCCTTAAATACTTCTATAAGTGCATCCGCACCTCTGCATCCATCCGGACGCGAGCCGTCGCAGCAGCACCATTTTAAGTGAGCAGCGCATCAAAACAGCGGAGCAGATCACATAACAAGCGCTCAGGGTCGTTTATGGTAAATATCTTTCAGCGCTATATCCTCGTATTTTTATCTAAAGCTAAACGCGCTTTATTCAAGCCCTTTCAGCTCCGTGCGCTCTCTCTCTCTCTCTTTCTTTGGACGCGCGCCGGTGGCGCCAAGTTCAAGAGCTGCAGTTATTTTAACAAAAACAGAAACACGGTGAGAGGTCAAATTATAGATTACTTTAACTAAAATACAGCAGAAAAAAAAACAATGCTGCAAATATTATTTTTCTTACTATCTATTTATCTATCTATAAGTAACCTACGACTCAAACCAGATGTAACAAAACGTTTCTGATCTACATTTAGCATTATTAATCTGTAGGCTAAGAACATATATATATATATATATATATAATAAAAATAGTTGTTAGATGGCTAGGTTGGAATTTAAACTTTGAAACTGTTATCTTTCTTTTCTGCTCAAGATGAGAATGTTTTGATTAGCCTATCCAATGTTAGAGAGAGGACAATAAATAGAAACATTTAAACTCCAATATGGAGAAGTCTGATGTAACTCATAAGGTTTAATACTGTCCAATATAAGACTGAAGAGGAAAAAAAATAAATAGAAACATTTAAACTACTGAAAGAACAAAACGGAGTAGTTTGATCACGGTTATATCCACGGGCGCTACGGATAATCCATGGGTCGGGTAATAAAAAAATGCATTCTGATTATTAGCGGGTGGATAAAATAAATCATAAATGATGCAATATTAACTACATTTTTTTTAAACAAATTTTTTCATCAGGCAGACGATTTCATTTATGTGTGTGTGTGTGTGTGTGTGTGTGTGTGTGTGTGTGTGTGTGTGTGTGTGTGTTCGCCTGATCAGGAAGTTGCAGTGACAGAAACGGTGACATTCCAGATAAAGTTTGAAAGGAGTAAAGCCTGTGTTAATGCTATTGAGTAGGCTAATATGGCCAAAGAAGATATTTTGTTTTATAAATAAATGTTCATAGAGCGGCCACGATCAGCTCCGGCTCCCGTGGAGACGCGTGCAGTGATGCGCAGATCAGCTCTAACTGAATCTGCAGTTAAATATGAACAATCCATTCATCATATCATCATGCAAAACATACACGACATATAGCGAATTTTTCATTGTTTCTCAAAACATCATAGCATTTCCACACCGGCGTTGACTTGCAGCATATGTCCCCACGCATCATATACGTCGTAACGCGTTGACGTCATCAAATTGCGATCGGTACATGAGATCGAGTCATAAAATGTGATGATCGGCCGATACCGATCTCCGGCCGATCGATCGGAGCATCCCTATTTATTACTATATTGATTATTAAAGTTATTTCATAGTTTACAAATGTTAAAAGAAGAAACTTTAAAATTTAAAAATGAAGCCTATTAGTAAATGTTGAAATGAAATGAACACACTCTAACAGGGAACATCTTGTTAGATGCTCTTATTGTTAAGTATTACCATTTCATTTCAACAGTCATGCTTAAAGATGGCCATCTTGAAATACCTACAAAAGGCCATATTAAAATTACATGCACAGGTTATTGATATTGTATGTGCACTCTTTATTTGCTGCTATTTTAGAACAATGCATGATTATTTAATTAAATATAAACAAATATGCAAGTGAGTGACACACTATGCAAAAGCACAGCGCTGCGTCTTGGAGAAGTCACGGGTATCACACACACACACCAGACGCGTCACGTTCAATTTAAGCAGCGGTCTAAAACTGTTTATTTATTCACCAAACGGACATAAGTTTGCTTCAAGAATGAATTATGTGTCATAAATGAGTTTGAAGTTCGGTGTTTAAATAACAGAGCAAATGGAACGAGAAAGTGCGATCTGTATTACAGCTCTCTATATGAAGCATACAGACTGTATTAGAGCCACAGAAAGACAAACGTTTTGCTGAAAAATGCACAATACATAATTTATAGCCTAGGGCGAAGTCATTATGTACATTAACAATGATTTGGGACAAATAGGCTATATGTTATTTAATGGGAAACTATGTGAATGGCGCTCTGTTCCGCGGCAGGATTTTCTGTCGGCTGCATTTAAATGCGCGTCTGAAGTTTCCCGCTCTGTGCAGCGCGCAGTGTCACATGCCAAAACAAACAACATGTGCTGTCAGTGATTTCCGCCTCTAGAAGCTGCTCTCATACTGTATAATGATAGCAGACCATTCTCAACCACTCCAGCAACAGACGCAACACCAAGAAAGAAAGAAAAAAAAAAAAAAAAAACAACACCGAAAACTATCAGCATGGAATTTTGCCGATAACCGATTGTTCTGCAAATCAACTATCGGTGTCGATTAATCGGCAAAACCGATGAATCGGTCGACCTCTATTGTTAATAACGACAAAATGGAATATATTTTCTTACTCTTTGCATTTTTATGTCAATATGGTACAAGATTGTCCTATTTAAATCAATGTGAAAAACGAGATGGGTCAAAGGTAATCTAAAAGTAATCTGATTACATTACCTAAAATGTGTAATGCAATGGATTACGTTACTAACTACAATTTTTGTCACGTAATTTAGAATCAGTAATGGATTACAATTTAGTAATCTACACAGCCCTGCATGTCAAAAGATCAAGGACAATTTTATTCAGTTATTCCATATGGACAAAATTGGATTTTTGCTTCAGGCCCTCTTTGTTACTTTCCATCAGGCTGCTGTTACACTTCAAGATGCAATGCACAGACCCAATATTATGACACAGAGCAGATGTCCAGCCTGTTTACATTTACATACCTACTTTTCTTGCACTGATACCTCACCAGACAAGCACTCAGACCAAGAAGTGCATTTGACCATTGACTCATGTGGCCACCAGCACTAGTGCTGTGTATCACCAGCAAAGTCATGATACGATACGCGTCACGATACAGAGGCCACGATACGATACATATCACGATACGGGACTGCACTGAATTTCACCTCAGAAGAATGTAGTAAAACAGCTGTTTATTAAACACTGCATGCTATAGGGCCATTGCTAACTATTGGCAGAGCAGGCAGTTGACCTCTTCATTGTGAAGGGCCTCCATAACTCTACCACAGTCCAGTATAGATAATGGCATATGTTTCAAGTTTACATTGGGCACTCCCCACCAGGTAAAATATTCTGATTGTTTGCATCTTGTTTTTAAGCCCATAAATAATAAATGTACTCGTTCTAATAAATTTATATTGTAATGTACTCATATTAATATATAAAAAAAAATCATCTTAACATTGCTGGTAGGTTATCACTGCACGAAGAGTTCTAAATTAATGTGCTGTCTTCACTGAATCTAACGCACACACACGCGCTCAGTCACTCACACAGATCACGTTGCGGCCGCGCACAGACATTCAGCAACAATGTTTTTAGCGCTGCCCCGCAATTTTATCAATAAAATAGCTTAATCGCTCAAGAGCTACATTATCTTTCTCAACAAGGAGCAGGTAACATCATTGTTTCTAAAGGAATTAAAGACACAGCTTCATTGTTACGGTGGTAATTCATACATACACAGCATCTCTCTCTCTCTTTCTCTCGCGCTCTCTCTCATATAAGTGAAAACTTGATGAATTACACTTTTCTGAGAATAGAATATTGAAGTGGAGATCGCTTAACTGCAAGCTAACCGATGTTTTCAGAAAGCAAGCGTGTTTATCCACAGTGGAGAGAGTGCGCGTGCACATGGTTGCCAGGTTGACAAAGATAAGTATCACACTCAGCAGATATTTCAGTATTGCACAAGTGCAGGGCTCGCAAAATCGCTAGCCCGACGTCCCGGGGCTATTGTATTTTCCAGTCGGGCTACCAAAATATATCAGCGCCCTGCCCGACGGGCTACCTTAAATACAGGGCTCCCACGCAATGTTCCCTCTAAGCTGCGTGCGCGCGGCCGCACACTTCTATGATTATGTGCTGGACACAGCGGAGGATGAGCACAGAACGGTAACAAAACTCTGAGACATTTACAGTCACACACAGTTGTATTGTGCAAACTACTTCATAGGGATGTTTAGACAGCCATAGAAGAATTTATATGTTCACGTTTTTTTTATATATTTAACTTACAGATCTCAGCTTAAGTTTTGCTTCAGTTTGTTTTCTATTCAATTCTATTCTATCAGTTTAAATAGTTTGTTTTGATATATTATATTATGTTAGGCCTATATTATAAACCTAATAAATAATTGACCTTGTTTTTTTAATGGAATCTCTTGCTCATCAAGGCTGTATTTATTTAAAAAATACTGAAACAACAGTATATTGCAATTTCTAATATTGGGTTCCTATTTTAATACCTATACTTTAAAATATTTATTCCTGTGAAGCAAAGCTGAATTTTCAGCATCATTACTCCAGTCTTCAGTGTCACATGATCCTTCAGAAATCATTCTGAAATGCTGAATTATTATCAGTGTTGCTGATTTACAACAGTGAAACTGTTGTGCGGCTTAATATTTTTTGGAACGTGTTACTTTTTTCTTTGATTCTTTGATTAATAAAAAGTTAAAAAGAATTCAAAATTTATTATAACAATATAAGTCTTTACTATCAATTTTATCCATGTAACACATCCTTGCTGAATAAAGTTTCTTTAAACTCTTTTAAAGTATCTTTAAAAAGAAAGAAAAATAATGTATATTTTGAATAGTGTATATTGTAACACAAAATCTCTATTTTGAATAAACAGTAATTTTAAGGTCCCAAACAATATTAAGCAGTACAACTGTTTCCAGCATTGATTATAAATCATCATATTAGAATGATTTCTGAAGATCATGTGACACTGAAGACTGGAGTAATGATGCTGAAAATACAGCTTTGATCACAGAAATAAATTATATTTTAAAGTTTATCAAAATAGAAAACATTTATTTTAAATTGCAGTAATATTTCAAAATATTATTTTGTGGAATAATATTCAGTTTTTTTTTATCAAATAGATAGGCTACATCAAGGGTCCAATCAAATATAAATAGCACATTAAAGTTAAAAGTTCCACACTTTTTTGTGTGTGCGCTGTACAGGTCTGGTATAAAGAATGTTTTTGCTCAGGTGCCCGAAATGTCTGCCCAATAGAGAAAAGTTTTGCTCAGCAAGAAAAAAAAAACATTAGAGGGAACATTGCCTGTAAATAGTAAAATAAAACTCTTTCCTTGATATGTGTTGATATTTGTGTATTGAAAATGTTTTTGATTGACATTTATGGGCTTTTTTTATTATTTAGGCTAGTTAAATTAATTTCGGGCTACCAAAATCTGAAGAGTACCTGCCCGAAGGGCTACCAGGGATTTTGAAATTTTGCGAGCCCTGAAGTGGGAAGCTCTGTTTTGGGGATTACGTCTCTTTATATCAGGCAACCCAGTAGTGTTCCTCTGCGGCCAGATTAAACATTGTTGTTAAACATTTTAAACTGTGTTCTTGTATTCAAATTAAGTGCAGTCCACTGCTGCACACGTGCCACAATATCGATACTCGTATCATCAAACCTCTGTGACGATACATCGTCGTATCGATGTATCGAACACAGCACTAACCAGCACTCTACATAAAACCTGTGCATTACAGCTATTAATAAAATATAATACTAACTGAACAGCCACATGTATTTAAAACACACTCACTGGAATAAATACTACATTAAAATGAATATAAACATACTGACTGATTATGAGTTATGTGATTGTGAGCTGGAAGCAGCTGGTATGGCAGCAGATGAGCTTGTGTAAGATGACGTTGGCAGCAGAAAAGCAAACAGAGTGCAGATCACATTAGG
Source organism: Aspiorhynchus laticeps (assembly GCA_023376895.1). Classification (NCBI taxonomy): domain Eukaryota; kingdom Metazoa; phylum Chordata; class Actinopteri; order Cypriniformes; family Cyprinidae; genus Aspiorhynchus; species Aspiorhynchus laticeps. The sequence goes on along the minus strand of JALXFT010002218.1, from coordinate 347,630 downwards.
CTTTAGTGCTCTGCCCTGACTCTAAGCCCTGCCATAACAAGACACTTCCCATGACTCACTGAAACATGAAGAAACATTAGTGGCCTTGTGTAAATTAGGCTGGATGAAGGAAGGAATAAAACAAAGAGAGAAGATCACAATAAGGGAAATGGCTTCAACTCTCTTAAGTTCTGTAACTTACCCATTCAATGCAATAAAACAACAGCAAGATTATTTTCCAGTTCTGAAGAAAAGAGTGGTTGCTTGTGCAAAACTCACAACAGCAATGCTAGGATGTTGTGGGTGGTTGTTTACGGGCCCAAGTCAAAAGAGCCCACCTCAAACATTTGACATCTTTTTGTCTAGATATGACACTTTCCATGTAAACACTGATTTGTCCCTATAGCTCAAGATCATCTACCAGCCATTATTCACCTGCATAATTTTCTGTTTATCATTTTCCCAAAACATGCAACATCTCAATAAATCAATCAGCAGACAAGCGAATAAACGGATTGGTAACATGTCTGAAATGGAGATTCATAAATATAAATCTGCAAACAATGCTTAAAGCCCACATCAGGGCTCTAGAGTGCGACCAAAATGGTCGCATTTGCGACCATTTTTTGAGAGTGTGCGAGTAAAAATTTGACGTGGTCGCACTTGTGTTTTCAAAAAATGAAATTTGCTAGAAATGTACACACCCTCGGGCTATCCGAGATTTAGATGAGTTTGTTTCTTTATCAGATTTGGAGAAATGTAGCATTACATCACTTGCTCACCAATGGATCCTTTGCAGTGAATGGGTGCCGTCAGAATGAGAGTCCAAACAGCTGATAAAAACATCACAATAATCCACAAGTAACCCTCACCACTCCAGTCCATCAATTCTTGTATTTTTAACTTCAAACCTTTGCTTCTGGCTAAAATACATAATATGTCCATAATACATAATAACACTTCCTCCAGTGAAAAAGTGGTCTGGTCTGAATCAGGAGAGAAATCTGCACAGATCAAACAAGCCAAAACAGTCCAAAACAGCTCTAAACAAATGTGTGGATTTATTATGATGTGAGAGACAACAGGATATTGACTTTTTCCATAGGAGGAAGCGTTATTATGGATTATGGCTATATTTTGGCCAAAAGCGACGGTTTGAAGTTAAAACACCTTGATGGATTTGATTGGACTCTCATTCTGACGGCACCCATTCACTGCAGAGGATCCATTGGTGAGCAAGTGATGTAATGCTGCATTTCTCCAAATCTGATGAAGAAACAAACTCATCCAGGGCTCTAGATTGCGACCATTTTTTGAGAGTGTGCGAGTAAAAATTTTACGGTTTGTGCTTTCACTTGTGCGAGTGCATGGTCTGCGCTGCTCCAAAGCGCGTGCGCTGCCAGCCGCAGCACATTGTAGCAAGAGAAAGATTTCACTGATCATGTGCGAGCACTTCAGTAGAGCCTGGTTTCACACCGCACGCGTGCAGAGCAGAAGCGGCGCGTATGCAGAGCGGGAGCAGCGCGCCCATTGTGCTTTCACTGGCCGCGTCAGCACGAGCGCGAAGGTGCGCGCAGCGGACAGAGCACAACGGAGGATTTGGTTTTCAAACTAAAGTACAAGATCACTTCTTAAACCAGAGAAGGTGAACATGTTGGTATTCTTGTAGAGAAAACATGCAAGTCCTGTCAGCGACAGCCAGTTTAGTTTGACTTTTCTTTTTGTTTTCGTTTTGAAAAGCTTGTTATCTTTGCTGTTTACCTCACGTTACACTATGGAGGCTGTCCTTATTTTTTTATATTATTATTATTTGATTCCTCAGTGTTTGCTAAACATTCTGTTATGTATTAGTCGGTATAATACAGCATGTGATGTGTCCTATGCCATACCTCGTCTTATTCGTTTTTGTTAATAAATGGTATGCTAGTTTGTCATTGTAAAGCACTGTTTTATTGTTGTTGTGCTTTTAATAAAGAATAACAATGAATCCATCTTTTGTTTTAGTCTTAAAAAGTGAAAGGTGTATAGATATAAGCAAAACAGACCATTATATTTTCTTGTAAAGCGTGACACCAAGATCGTGAAAGTGAAAGCAAAAAAATAGTTATTCCTGTCACAAAATTTAAATCACAAATAATACTGATGAAAAAGAAAGGGTTGAATGTTGAACACTTTCGTTACCATATAACTATAAACTATGATAAAAGTTCATCAGCATGTATTGATTAATCAAATGTTGTATCAAAAAAAAAAAACAATTTGCGACCAAATGATGTGCTCGTCCGACCAACTGAGAAAGTTAGTCGCACAAGTGCGACCAGTGGGAAGAATGAGTCTAGAGCCCTGTCATCCACATCTCAGATGGCCTGAGGGTGAGTACATTTGTGTGAACTATTTCTTTAATAACATTCCTTTTATAATCAATTTGGTTTTAGGATGTGCAATGACGTGTAAAAGAGAGAGGAACAGAATCCACAAGATTGGTAGTGAAAAGTGATCACAACACCTGAACTATAACATGCACAACAGACTTGAAATAATAAATAAATAAATAAGTCTTACTGGGTGATTGTTTGACAGGAATAATTACAAAACTACCAAATGAGGAAAGTTCTGAAAACTTTAAGTACAACACTGCCATTTCAGCTTTGTAGGAACACTCCACTGTTACTAAATACACCAAACAAGCCCAATTACACAGACGGGAAAAAGCGACACCTGAAAGATGTGAAAAACAGAGATGTGGTTCTGCCCCACCACTGTTTCCATCTCCACTAACTACATACAGTCATACGAATGTTTGCAGCCACAGGGTAGCAGTGTCTGAAATGAGACCAGATCTAAACACACTTCCTGTGACGTGAAGCCAACAGAGTTAGGGCACAACCTTCAGACAAACAAACAAGATAAGATACATCTAGTATATCTAGTCTTCTATTATTATCTGTAAAATACTGTAAGCCAGCTGAGAGGTGTAGTAACCATCAAAATAAGAAAATATTACACTGTAACTATACACCATATTCAAACAATTATCTTCAATTGAGGAAACAGTCCATTTACAAATCAAAGTTAGTTTAGTTTTAAAATTAACATAATATACTCAAACACTGTGGTAGATGCACATTAGCCTACAATTAATTGAAAAAAAGTAAAAATTTTATTAGTTATCCACCTAAATAACTTAAAACCATCACATATGGCTAATGTACAACAATATTTCAACATAACTGTACAAGTTGAATTGCGCCACACGGACCGTTTATCTGCTCGGATCAAAGTTCAAACTGCCGCGCAGCACGAGCACAGTCAGCAGCACACTAGAACAGATGCGTTTAGTTGGTCACGTGAGCACTAAGCAGTGCTGTGAGATCTGTGACGCGCTTGAATTCAGTGATGAACACAAATGACTCTGTGATTTAAAGGGGTCATATGATGCGATTTCAAGTTTTCCTTTCTCTTTGGAGTGTTACAAGCTGATTGTGCATAGATAAGATCCCTGAAGTTGCAAAGACTGAAGTCTCAAAACCAAAGAGATATTCTTTATCAAAGTTAAGACTCTGCCACGCCCCCCTAAAACGGCTCATTCAGACACACCCCCACATTAGAGGTCTGCTACCCGACCCGAGCCCGACGGGTCCCGAAATACTTTCGGGTCGGGTTCAGGTTAATGTTTAATGAATAGCTTCGGGCTCGGGTTTGTAGCTAAACTAAAACTATATACAAGCTTCGTTGCTTTCATAGACGCACGCACACACGTTATTGCACACAGATATCAGAGCGATCGCGCAGCGAACACACAGCACGGAAACTTTTATTAGTAAAATAGCTTCGATAGGCTACTGACTCGCAACGTTATATTTCTCTGCAATGAGGGGGTAAGATCGTTGTTTTTGAAGTAACTAAGCCTCATTGCTTGTAGAGAGAGACGCGCAGATGTAGGTTCACGCACACAACTATCCCTCTCTCTCTCTCTCTCTCGCTAATTCAAATAAATGATATATTAATTCAAATAAATGTGATCTTACCGCACTAGGCCTAGATCTCTGTGTCTGATTTAAAGCAGGCGAATGCTAACGAGCCTTAACTGACGAAAATGACCATAAATTGCACGGTGGAAGAATTATCATCTTGTCATATTCAACCATTCAAAAACTCGGCAGAATTTATGTAACCGCTGCACCTGATGTTCATAAACTTTCATAGCTGGTAAGTGTTTTTTCTTTTGCCTTGTGAACTGGCCGAGCCTCGATGAATCTGTTTCTTTACATGTATTTGTTTACTGACCGTTGCATGCAATCGTGAAATACAATATATATATATTTTTTTTATTGGCTATTCTTTGTAAAAAAAAAAAAAAAAAAAAAGAAGACCTCGGGTTCGGGCTCTAAATTTAACTGTGCCGGTCGGGTCGGGTCGTGTCAGACGATCTCGGGTATGGGCCAGGTTCGGGCTTCAGTTTTAAGCCCGTGCAGACCTCTACCCCACATGTCTACATCATGATGTGGGGAGATTTTCATAACACCGCCCAAATGTTTATGCAAAGAAAGAGGGCGTGACTTTTATTCTTGCTGTAGTAATGTTGCTGCCGCCGGCGTCATGTCCTGGAGACGCGGTGAAAGCGAAACTACTTACTTTGGGCTTCCAAAAGAGGATACAATTAGAAATCAGAGGTTAAGTTGTATTTACAACACTGTTCCAGAACAGTACAATTAGGGCTGTGACGGTGGCAGATTTTTACCACCGTGGTGGTAAATGGACCAACTACCGCCGGTGGCGCAGTGTTGTGTATATTTATTTATATATATATAATTCTGAAACACAAAAATAAATAAACGAGGCTCAATCATCTATTAACAAACGTGCGTGTTTATTTTAGCACTTCTGTCAGTGAACACTCAGCCTGCAAACCACTAAAATAAATATCAAAGAAATAATAGTTAAATAGGAAAGTAGCCTTAAATAAGAAAGTCAAATACACCCTGTCTACCTCACGCGAGCGGCGCGGCGAGAACCCATTATAATCAGTGATGCTGTCTACACTAGATGCGGCATGATACAACACGACAAATCCCTCACAGTAAACTGCCTCGTCCTATTTATGACGTACTGACACAAAGTTCAAATGTCCTGTAGACAGACTCAACCTGTTGTGTTGCGACGCGGCGTCCGGTTTAGACACGGTTCACTATTCCGCCACCAAGCAAGCAGGCGCGTGAACCCCTCGTCTGCACGCGCTCTCTGTGGAATAGGAATCGTGGCGTATCGCCACATTTCTTGTTGGCATCTTCCATTTGCAACTGTCTCGCTCGTATTTGGCCAGTTTGGAGAAAGCCTCAGCAAACCTGACCAGCCGGGCGTTTGCGATCACGTGAACTTGAAGACACTTGTACAAACACGGATGGGTGACATGAATGGAAATGATTCCAGATCGGCGATGTAGTATTTGGTTTCCCAACAACGTCCATCGCTCATCATGAAATAAATTTTGATGAATGCAGAGTAAACTGTATTTTCCTGCGCTCAAATCTGCCAATCTAAAGGAAACGCCATGTATGGCGTTTGAGGTTATTTCTGAATTAGCATAGATTTATAGTCTAAATAAAACAATTTGCAACTGTTACTGTTATTACACTTGTATATAAAACTTTGTATTATGCTTGTTATATAGTGTGTGACGTCACGTGCACTACCGCCGGTGGCAATAGACAACCGCGAACCTGCAAATATTCGAGTGTATGGCACGCATCTGGTGTGTGACATGTGCGCGCGCGCTCTGGCTTAGTCTGCGCAAGCGCCGGAAGTGATTTCTCACGCGTATTCGCAGACTAACCGGATGCGTGCGCGCACTCAGATCACTTGGACATGGTTGTGTACAAGAGGTAAAAACAATATAAATACTGTTCGTTTTCTCACACAAACCGCTCGTTTCGTGTCTTAGGCCATCAATGTGTAGTTACGATGGGGAATTGTTTAATTTGGATTTCTCTGTGCATGTTCTTTTTCCCTCTTAAAGAGACAGTGACCTATACCTGCCATTATATGACTGACAGACTAGAACGGTTTGACCTAAAAATATCAAAATTTGATCTACTGAAGAAAAAAAGACACCTACATCTTGGATGCCCTTGGGGTAAACTGATAGATACCAAATTTTAATTTCAAAGTGAACTATCCCTTTAATAAATGCTTGCTAGAATACATTTTAAGGCGTTATTTTAGTTGTTTCATCAAAACTAAATTATATTAGACAACAAACATAGATATCTGACAGTTATAAATTACAAATATCATCATATGACAGATGAACAACAGAGGACTTCACTACAGGGGAAATTGTACTGCATATTTTAAATATTTAAAGCAGTTTGTCATTTTTGGTATATGTTTGTTCAAACAAAGCATGTGAAGTCAACAAGTCAGCCTCAACAGATTACAGTCTACTAGTCAAGTTACTGTCAAACTTTTTTGCAATATTCATAAAGCGCATGAGTAACGGCACTTGTGACATTTGTTGCAGTAAAACCAAATTCCACAACTTCCAGAAAGAAAAAAACAAATCAACAGACAAAAGAAACAAAAACACCCCACAATCACGAGGAGCTACAGGCGAGCTTCCCTCCAAAACGATTTAAAAACAAAACCGTTAAATTATATCGTTATTCGAGTTCTCAATAACCTCATATCTGACCACCTCCTACATAAAATAAAACAGACGAAATATTACAATACATCGTTTAACTTAAGCGAAACGCTGCCCTGTGTCTTTATTAAATGTAATCTAATTTGTTGTAAATCGTTTTAATTAGCCAGACATTACACGCTAGCTTCGCGCTAACTCAATAAAAAGACCGCAGCACCAAAACAATGAAGCGAGCAGATTGTGTGGCGATAAAAGAGTTTAAACGGCTCGTAACGTTACCAGCTGCTGTCGGATCCAGCGAATCATCCTGTCTCGAGCTAGCGCAGTGAGCTAGCCCGCTCCTCCGACACAAATCCCCGCAGCATCAATAAAACCGCTTCCCCTGGCGCGTCTTCCTACAGAGCGAGCGAGTGAACGCCGCGAACGCGAAGACCCCGGCTCATTCTGATACTCGAACCCGACGCGGCGGACACAAACACACACCTACTGCGCTCGACGGAGACGACTTCTGACTGACAACATCCCGGAAGTGACGTCATCCCGGCCCGAGAGCATCAACGGCTCAAAGTTGTGTGTCACGCGTGCTACAGGAATTCCTACGGTTTGCTAACGGTGAGTGTTGTGTGTTTCAGCGTTCACTCGCGAAAAATCAAGTTTCTGTCGACTGAAATATAGACAGTGATATTCCTGACACAGTTATCACGTAACGTCGCTTTAAAGGAAGAGTTGAGCAAAAGAAATGAAGAAGATTATGTCATCGTTTACTCTCCCTCAGGTCCTTCCACTCCCTTTTGATTTTCTGTGGGACGTGAACTGATAACTGGAAAAACACAGATACAAACCAACATTTTCTGAAATTTATTCATTAAGGATTCACGGGGGATAAAATAAAGCATAGGTTTGGAATGGAATGATGGCGAGTAAATGTTTTCTTCCAAAACAGTACAAAACAATTACATGCAATTCATTCAAAACTCTTTTGTCAAGAATTCCACATTCTAAATTGGAGAATGAAAAAAATCTTCCAAAAAATATTATTTTTATTTTTGGGGGGCGTAAATACTGACACTTTTTGGGGGGTGAATTATTCCACTGGGGGTGTATTGGTAGTCTTGAAATAATGTCAATAGAATACAATTTCTATAAAGCAATGAACTGCTATTATTGGTTTACTTTCTCAGAAATCGTCACTGAAATGAAGCAGATAATTATGCTGTGAAATATAGTAAGTTGCAAATACGTCTGATAGAGTGATTGCCATGATATTGTGACTCAGTGGCATTATGTGGAACAGATGCAGAGATTATGCCATGCCAGTGCTTCACGCTGCGTTGAAGTCTGTATACAGCATTAATCTGTCAGAGAGCACTGCATTACCTCATCATCCAGTGAGAGTCTCTGGATTAGTTTAAGAGCATCAAAGCTGTCAGAGTATATGCTGTCAGATCACTAATATTTGGGGAAAATCAAAACAATCATTGTGAATGTTCAGTTTTGCACATCAGTAGCTTTTGCCCATTCAGTTAATGGATGGGCGAACAGATAGATAGATAGTTTTTGTTCCTGTGAATAAAGTTGTTAGTAAAATATAAATGAATTTGGCTCTGTGTGTGCCTTTTCCTTTTTTAATGTGCAACTAGGTGTGTTTATCACTCAATTTACTGAAGGCCACTTCCGTTCAAGTGCCTTTTATAACACGACAGCGCCTCACTCAGGATAAAAAGAGAAACGAACAAAGCGTTTTTGATATTTTGGTTCTGAGAAATTGTCAAAGTCGTCATTTGATTATTGAAATAAAATTACTGTTTTGGATGGACGAATGTCTAATAATTCCTGTGAGTAGACTTTGTGAGGGAAATATAAGGAAAAATATTTAGTAACAGATTATATAATATTACTTTCTATTGAGTGTCATTCCAGTTACCGAAAAATAAATCCTTTTTGTTTTGAAACCAAATATGTTAACTAAAAGATGTAAGCATCTATAGTTAACCAATTATGCTGCACTTAATAGTATGGAATACATAGTTTTAGTCACTTTATTTTTGCCACTGAGCTGTAGCCAGCTTTCGTTGCTAATGTTACAATTATCTGTTAGCTTATTTTTAATCACAACAAAATAATAACAGTATAAAAAAAATTATAAATTACATTAAGCAATATTTTAATGGAAAATAAAAGTTACAGAAGGATGTGCATGAAAACTGATTTTTGTATGTAATAGTGGTTCTGTACGCATTGCCATTTTGACACTGCTATCCTGCTGTTCATCTGGTTGGAAAACTACCTCTTGGTTAAAATCTTTGGCAAACCTGTGGTCCACTGAAGTGACTGGTGGAAAATTGCTCTCCAGCTTGACTTTAGTACAGTATATGCGTGTTCATTGATGGCCAATTTCCTTTTAAGAACTTAAATAACCTTGCACATCACCATAAATCATTGGTCTCAAACTCAATTCCTGGAGGGCTACAACTAGGCAATATCACGTTCATAATCGAAGGTGGCTCGTCTGCGATTATGAACGTGATATTGCCTAGCTTGTCAGTGAACTACGGCTCTGTGTAGTAAATGCCACTCCATCTGAAAGCAGGTGATGGTGATTTACTACTAATCACGAAATCAGCTTTACTGACTAGATGCACATGATAATCGAATTTGATTAATTGCACAGCCCTATGACAATGATACAGAGTCCCGCCCATACAAACTGGGGGGCATTTGCATTTCTAGAGGGGGCCCCAGTAGAATCGGTAGAAATAGTGTTCCAGGGGCTGGGTGGTGTGCTTACCAGAGGTGAGGTGGCACAATGACCGACACTGCTATGGTAGGGAGCCTCCAATGCAGGTTGGGAAGGATTTTTTCAACCCTGCTCCTGGATGATCAATGTCCTGCAGAGTTTAGCTCTAAACTGCCCAAAACATATTAGCCTGGAAGTCTTAGTAATCCTGAAGAACTTGGTGTGTCCAAGATCACATACCGTCTGAGTAGTTACCACATTTCACGAGGAATGAACTTTACAACATTCTATATAATATCATTGTAATCCAAACATACTACTTGGTCATGTTGTAATGTGACGTACTGGTTTGCAACTTTTCTCCTGTGGCCTCATGGAATAGTAAAGTGTAAGCACAGAAAACATTTGTCTTTTATTTTGTATTTCCAGGTGTTTGGTCATATGGGTGCAGGTGGATATTTACCTGTCTTTAAATGTCTTTAAGCATGTATTTGTTACATCATGCCAATAAATGTTCATGGAATTGAAACAAATTGGAAGGTGTCATGGATTATTTTCTGCTACTTAGCCTCTTAGCATCTATTGTACGGTGGCCCAGTAGTGTTGTGGCGATTTCATTGTGTTGTGCACTACTGGGCCACCGTTTGGTGCACAATACCACGAAATCTCCACAACACAACGGAAACAAGCTGCAATACAACGAAATTAGCACAACACAATGGAAACATACTACAACAGAAACTATGGTGACCATGTGCCATTTTTCCTGGACACGTCATTGCCAGGATGTGTTTTGGCTTTGTTTTCAAGGTGCCATAGATTGCATTGATACAATATTTTAAATTGTTCTCTGATATCTACATAGAACGTATGTGGCTTAAGTAAGGGCAAACAATCTCCAGAAACGGTTTTACATGTCCATTTACAACCCTAGGATTTGTCTCTACAATGAAATGGTCTGTTATTGGCTTATTTGGAAGGGTCACTCATGAATAATAATGAGCTCTGCTCTGATTGGCTGTTTCACAGTGCGGCTCATTTCAGTAGCTCACAGCAAGAAGGAAACACAGGGAGGAAAATATATATTTCAATACTTTCTCTCGCAGTTATATCGTCGGGTAATTATGCTGTATATAAAATGCAGGCATCAGGGAGCCGCTATTAATATGCGGGGCATTGAAACTGCTTTTGAACGATCGGTCGATTGCGTTATAGTTTCACTTTCGCGATCGCACGTACTCGGTTTATACTATGGAGCGGCAGTATTTACCACACATTTTACAAGATCAGATGCTTGTCAGTGGTGCTCAAGATCTGTAAATCATTCGCCATCATCCTCATCTCTCCTTACTCTGTTTATGTGGTAAGTGAAATCTTATATACTGCAATGTAACAGGCTACCGCTAGCAAGGAGCTAACCATGTCCCTTTAGTGGCTTGCGTTATTTTATTAGAATGCGTTATTTGCTTTCCGTGCCTCTCTGAATACAGACACCAACCCATCCCTGCACTTCACATCCCCTGCACAGCCTGGAACATAACATTTATTTCCATGTTCTGCCATTTTCGCTGTTGTCCTCGCTTGTTTCTTCACAATACCTTCAGAACTTCTGATGGTTCGGCTGGCAGCTGGCCTAGAACATGGGTGGGTATATGCAAATGTTGGGGGCGTAACTATTAGTGATCCCAACATCACAGTCGTTGTTATGTTCTGATTCGCCTATTTTTCAGTGGGCTTTTTTATTCATGAGATTTACATAAGAATGAGGAAACTATGGTGTTTGAGGCTCACGGTATGTCATTTCCATGTACAGAACTGTTATTATTTAACTATGCCAAGGTAAATACAATTTTCCATTCTATTGCACCTTTCATTGCTGATGGTAATGATCGAAAAGTAGTTTGATCAATAACATGCAGGCATTGTACATAATGGACCAATCATGCTGTGTGTGAGAAGGTGGGATCTACGGTCAAAGCGATGCAATTATGCATACATATTAGGTGTGTTCGACTTAAAAGCAGCGCGGCTCAGACCGATCAGTGTTTTGACATCAAAGTGCCTCGAGAGCGTTTTGAAAGCATAAGGAACTGTCTGTATGGTACTTTGATGTCATATACCGATCGGTCTGCACACGCAAACAAAGCCAAAACCTAGATAGTTTAGGCAATATAGAAATCCTGGCCAGGACGCGTCTGGGAAAAATGACATGTATGGTCTCCCTACAGAAACAAGCCACAACACAAAAGAAACAAGCTGCAGCACAATGAAATTAGCACAACACAATGGAAACAGGCCACAACACAAATAAATTAGCACAACACAACAGAAACAAGTCACAACACAATGGAAACAAGCCGCAACACAACGAAATTAGCACAACACAAAGGAAACAAGCCACAACACAACAGAAACAAGTCGCAACACAATGGAAACAAGCCGCAACACAACGAAATTAGCACAACACAATGGAAACAAGTCACAACACAAATAAATTAGCACAACACAATGGAAACAAGCCACAACACAATGAAATTAGCACAACACAATGGAAACAAGCCACAACACAATGAAATTAGCACAACACAATGGAAACAAGTCACAACACAAAGGAAACAAGCCACAACACAACAGAAACAAGTCGCAACACACTGAAAACAAGCTGCAACACAACGAAATTAGCACAACAGAATGGAAACAAGCCACAACACAACAGAAACAAGCCACAACACAACAGAAACAAGTCACAACACAATAGAAACAAGCCGCAACACAACGAAATTAGCACAACACAACGGAAACAAGCCACAACACAACAGAAACAAGTCGCAACACAATGGAAACAAGCCGCAAAAATGAAATTAGCACAACGCAATGGAAACAATTCACAACACAAAGGAAACAAGCCATAACACAATGAAATTAGCACAACACAATGGAAACAAGTCACAACACAAAGGAAACAAGCCACAACACAACAGAAACAAGTCGCAACACACTGAAAACAAGCTGCAACACAACGAAATTAGCACAACAGAATGGAAACAAGTCACAACACAACAGAAACAAGCCACAACACAACGAAATTAGCACAACACAATGGAAACAAGCCACAACACAACAGAAACAAGCCACAACACAACAGAAACAAGTCGCAACACAATGGAAACAAGCCGCAACACAATGAAATTAGCACAACACAATGGAAACAAGTCACAACACAAAGGAAACAAGCCACAACACAACATAAACAAGTCGCAACACAATGGAAACAAGCCGCAAAAATGAAATTAGCACAACACAATGGAAACAATTCACAACACAAAGGAAACAAGCCACAACACAACAGAAACAAGTCACAACACAATGGAAACAAGCCGCAACACAATGAAATTAGCACAACACAATGGAAACGAGCCACAACACAGCAAAATTAGCACAATACAACGAAATTAATCCTATGTGTTGTGTTGTGGCGATTTCATTGTGTTGTGGATATTTTGTTGTGTTGCGCACTACTGGGCCACCGTACTATCGGCTGTTGCTATAATAAAGTGTCCACATGAAGCACACTTCAGAATCTTGCCAGTAGTAATAGGTCATCCAGGTTTCCGCCTACTGTTTATACACACTACTTATTTCACATACAGTTTTTTTGCATACTATATAGTAGTGTTGTCAAAAGTACCGACCTCGATACCATTCGGTACTGAAACTTTAAAAACGTCCATTTCCCGCTAAGATTTGAGCGCTGTTGAGCGGATTATTAAACAGCGCTGATTGGTCATTGTTCACGCGCTCAACAGATAGGTCTGTGATTGGCTTCATTGATCATCGCTTCACGCTCTTCACCGAGCGCTTTATTGATCATTGAAGCCAATCACAGATGTATCTGTTGAGCGCGTGAACAATGACCAATCAGCGCTGTTTAATAATCCGCTCAACAGCGCTCAAATCTTAGCAGGAAATGGACGTTTTTAAAGTTTCAGTACCAAATGGTATCGAGGTCGGTACTTTTGACAACACTACTATATAGAATGGAAGTAGGCAGGGGTGTTGTAACTGGGGGGAAGGTTAGGATGATTCCAAGGGCCCTGATAATGGCCCAATGTGATTTCTACCACGGTGGACCCCAAACAACCACCAAAGGCAATTCCAAAGGGGCTGAGTCAATATGCTGTTCAAGGGGCCTAGAAACCATAGCGGCGCCCTTGGAAGTAGGCATGGAATTTTAAACACAGTACTTGGTTCAGGTGTGTTTGAGATTGGAGCTAAACTCTACAGGTTCTCAAACCTGTCCTGGGGACCCCCAACCACAGCATATTTTGTATGTCTCCCTCATTTAACACACCTGATTCAACTCATCAGCTCATTAGTAGAATCTGCAAGACTTGAAATGGGTGTGGCCTATGAGAGAGACATACAAAATGTGTGGTGGCTGGGGGTCCCCAGGACAGGTTAGAGAACCTCTGCGTCTACCAGGATAATGACCTTCAAAGAGTGGGATTGGACACACCTTGTATAAAGCTTGCCATTGGGAAAATTCCTGCAAAATTCAGTTCCAACCCTGATCAAATACACCTGTCTGTAATTATCAAGAGATCCTGAAGGTTATAATTAGCTGGATCAGGTGTGGTTGATCAGGTTTGGAGCTGAACTTTGCATGAAGGTAGATCTCCAGGAACAGGATTGGGCACCCTTGCCATAGGGTGTCTCGTTTGTCATTTTATGCTTTTGAAAGATCTTCATGAACATATATTCCCCCCCCCCTCTTTGTGACTGCTGTGTGACACCACAGACACTTTTGTCGGTCTCCACAGCAAATGTCTATCCCGGTGTTTCCCAACCCTGTTCCTAGAGACATGCAATAGTACATATTTGCAAACTCATCCTGATCGAACATGCCTGAATCAGTTCATTAGCTCATAGAGACGCCAGTGACCTGTCCCAATATCCACACTTGTGGTCTTGGCCACTTGAAGTAAGACTGTCCTAGGCCTGAAAAATGCTGAAGAAAGCTCAGTGACCTTAATGGCAAGTTCACACAGGATTTTAAGCCCGTTTTGCAAGTTAACAAGCTTGCTGACAGGTTGGGCTGTGATCAGGGGAAAATCAGCGCTCGGCAGTCTTTGTGTGAACTACTCAACAACGCATCAAAGAGGCTCACTGATGCATTTACACAACACTATTTTCAGCTAAAAATTAAAAACTTTAAAATATTTTAAAATGATACTTTAAAATAACAAGCATTGCATGACAGCTAAAAATAGAGCATAATGGAAAATGTAGCTCATTTAAACTGATGGATGCAGATTTGTTGTAGCGCAACCTTTTAAATAATTGTGCGGCAGTTCCCAAATCAGAAATGCCATCCATACTTTAAAACAGTAGGCTTGTTACGAAAAAAAAGTGAATATTGTGACTAATGTTCTACTTTTTACAGCGTTTCCTCCCTGTCCTTAGTATCACTAATGACATCATCCTCCAGGAAGTGACATCATTTTGGTGCATACAATGTGCCACCCTAAATAGTATTGAAAATTACTAATATCACATAGAATTTAGGATGGATAGTATGCACATTGGGACGCTTATTCTGGGATGTTTTGTGAAATCCATTATTTAGTTTTGTTTGTGTCATTTAAAAAAAGTCAATCTTTTTAAAGGTTAAAAATATCAAAATGATCTTAAGGTTGACACCCACATGTAAGCTAATCAATCTGTCATTTATGAATGAAATGAATGTCAGTGGAAGGAACATGGATGAAGGAAAAAATTATTTCACAATGGCAGAAAATTAGGCAATCAGAGGTTTATGTTTGTTTTTGATTGTAAATAAAACTATAGATTTGTTGCTGTGCAATTGCTAATGCGTTGTTTTAGCAACATTTTACATTGTTTAAGGAGGCTGTTGTTGTGCATTGCCAGGTAATACTGGTTGCTAGATGCTTACAGAACTTACAGGCCAAAGCAAAAGAGTAATTTTGGTCTCCAGATAAGGATTTCTCCTGTGGGAATTTATTTTTTTTTATTTATTTTTTTCACTCATTTTAATTAAAAGTACAATAACTTAAACAGTGCAATTCCCCTTAAAAGGGACAGTTCACCCAAAAATGAAAATTCTGTCATCACCCTCAAGCTGAAAATAATATTATTTGAAGAATGTTGGTAACCAAATAGTTTCTGGTCCCCATTGACTTCCATACTAATTTTGTCCGTAATATGGAAGTCAGTTAGACCCAAAACCGTTTGATTACCAACATTCTTCAAAATAGCTTCTTTTGTATTCAGTAGAAGAAACAAACTCATACAGCTTTGGAACAATGAGGGGGTAAATGATTTTTATTTTATTTATTTTTCCTCCACACTAGGCTTTTAACAATGCCATAATGTGTATCAGTACAACAGATGCTATTTTCAATTTGCACAATTATTATGTATTTTGCATAATGTATTATTCACTTTCAGAGCAATATTTCTCTCTTGAGCATTAAATTCAGCACTAATAATTTTCCTTATGATCTATGACATAGTGATAAAAAAATGTATAGCCTGAATGTACTGTAAGTCGCTTTGGATAAAAGCGTCTGCTAAATGCATAAATGTAAATGTCAAGTCAAGTCAAGTCAAGTCACCTTTATTTATATAGCGCTTTTAACAATACAAATTGTGACAAAGCAACTGCACAATATCAAAATGGGAAAATAGTGTCAATAATGTAAAATGACAAGATTAAACACTCAATTTTCAGTTAAAGGCATTTCATTGTTGAATTCAGTGATGGCATCGTCCAGCTAAGTTCAGTTCAAAAAAAATTTTGTTCAATCAAGTCGACGATATTGCTGGAAATGAAGTGTCCCCAACTAAGCAAGCCAGAGGCGACAGCGGCAAGGAACCAAAACTCCATTGGTGACAGAACGGAGAAAAAAACCTTGGGAGAAACCAGGCTCAGTCGGGGGGCCATTTCTCCTCTGGCCAGACGACACAGCAGTTCAATTCCAACTGCTGCAAAGTCAGATTGGATGGCTCAACAGGTTCCCGAGGTCTTTTCCTGATGGCTCTCTAGGTGACGGGGTCCTCACTGGGGGTCTGTCTCTGGGGCTCATCTAGGTGTCCTGGTCTCCGCTGACGTTCAGGGCTGTAGTAGAGGTCGTCTCTAGGTGCTGATCCACCATCTGATCTGGTGACTGCAGTGACCTCGGAATAAGAAAGAAACAGACTAATATTAGCGTAGATGTCAATCTTTTTACGATGTAACAAGTACATCATGTGTTATGGGAAGTGTTCCCGGTTCCGGTTGATCTAATTAATGCAGCCTAACAATCCTTTAACGGATTTGAATAATAGAAGTGTATTAGTGTGTTATGTGTACGCCAGGTTAAAGAGATGGGTCTTTAATCTAGATTTAAACTGACAGAGTGTGTCTGCCTCCCGAACAGTGTTTGGTAGATTGTTCCAGAGTTTGGGCGCTAAATAGGAAAAAGATCTGCCGCCCGCAGTTGATTTTGATATTCTAGGTATTATCAAATGGCCAGAGTTTTGAGAACGCAGTGGACGTGAAGGACTATAATGCGATAAGAGCTCGCTCAAGTACTGAGGAGCTAAACCATTCAGGGCTTTATAAGTAATTAACAAGATTTTAAAATCTATACGATGTTTAGTAGGGAGCCAGTGCAGTGTTGACAGAACCGGGCTAATGTGCTCATACTTCCTGGTTCTAGTAAGAACTCTAGCTGCTGCATTTTGAACCATCTGTAATTTGTTTATTAAGCGCGCAGAACAACCACCCAATAAAGCATTACAATAATCTAACCTTGAGGTCATAAACGCATGAATTAATATTTCTGCATTTGACATTGAGAGCATAGGTCTCAGTTTAGATATATTTTTAAGATGAAAAAATGCAGTTCTACAAATGCTAGAAACGTGGCTGTCAAAGGAGAGATTACTATTAAATAGCACACCTAGGTTCCTGACTGATGACGAAGAATTTACAGAGAAGCCATCAAGTGTTAGACAGTGTCCTAGGTTATTACTTGTGGGGGTTTTAGGTCCGATAAGTAACACCTCTGTTTTTTCAAAATTTAGCAGTAAGAAATTACTCGTCATCCAGTTTTTTATATCGACTATGCATTCCATAAGTTTCTCAATTTGGTGTGTTTCACCAGGCCGTGAAGAAATATAGAGCTGAGTGTCATCAGCATAACAGTGAAAGCTAACCCCGTGTTTCCTAATGATATTTCCCAAGGGTAACATGTAAAGCGTGAAAAGTAACGGTCCTAGTACTGAGCCTTGAGGAACTCCATACTGCACTTGTGATCGATATGATACCTCTTCATTCACTGCTACGAATTGATGGCGGTCAGATAAGTACGATTTGAACCATGCTAATGCACTTCCACTAATGCCAACAAAGTTTTCTAGTCTATTCAAAAGAATGTTGTGATCGATAGTGTCGAACGCAGCGCTAAGATCCAGTAGAACTAATAGAGAGATACAACCACGATCAGATGATAAGAGCAGGTCATTTGTAACTCTAATGAGAGCAGTCTCAGTACTATGATACGGTCTAAATCCTGACTGGAAATCCTCACAGATATCATTTTTCTCTAAGAAGGAATATAATTGTGAGGATACAACCTTTTCTAATATCTTTGACAGAAAAGGGAGATTCGAGATCGGTCTGTAATTAACTAGATCTTTGGGGTCAAGTTGTGGTTTTTTAATGAGAGGCTTAATAACAGCCAATTTAAACTTTTTGGGGACATATCCTAATGACAATGACGAATTAATAATAGCCAAAAGAGGATCTATGACTTCTGGAAGCACCTCTTTTAGTAGTTTAGATGGAATAGGGTCTAACATACATGTTGTTGGTTTAGATGAATTAACAAGTTTATACAATTCTTCCTCTCCTATAGTAGAGAATGAGTGGAATTGTTCCTCAGGGGATCTATAGTACACTATTTGATGTGATGATATAGCTGACGGCTGCATGGTTACAATTTGATCTCTAATAGTATCAATCTTGGAAGTAAAGTAGTTCATAAAATCATTACTGCTGTGCTGTTGGGAAATGTCAATACCTGTTGATGCTTTATTTTTTGTTAATTTTGCCACTGTATTGAATAAATACCTGGGGTTATGTTTGTTTTGTTCTAAAAGAGACGAAAAGTAATCAGATCTAGCAGTTTTTAAAGCTTTCCTGTAGGATAGGGTACTTTCCCGCCAGGCTAAACGAAATACCTCTAGTTTTGTTTTCCTCCAGCTGCGCTCCATTTTCCGGGCTGCTCTCTTTAGAGTGCGAGTGTGCTCATTATACCACGGTGTTGGACTCTTTTCCTTAATCTTCCTTAAGCGTAAAGGAGCAATTGTATCTAAAGTGCTAGAAAAGAGAGAGTTCATAGTTTCTGTTACATCATCAAGTTGTTCTGAGCTGTTGGATATGCTGAGGAATTGAGATAAATCAGGAAGATTACTTACAAAGCAGTCTTTTGTGGTAGAAGTGATGTAAGTAAATGTAAATGATCTGAGTCTGCAGCGCCACCTGCTGGAATGGTTGGGTACTACATTATATGTAAGTTCCATAGCTATTGGTCATGGTTTGAAAAACAAATATTACTTGGCATTTTTCGTTATATATAAAATCCAGGGTTCTAGAAAAGTATTTTGCAGGCAGTCAATTTGAAAATTTGAAGGCATGAAAACTGAACTGAAGCCAGCGCTCTTCTGTACATACACAGACAGTTCTGGTTTCTGTTTGTTGCTGTCGTTAATCCTATTTAATGGAAGATACTTGTAATTGCCCACTTAGGAACCTTAAAGCTGGGTTCCTGTTGGTCTTGCTTGGTTGCACCTGGCAAGCTCTCTGTTCTTTAAAAGTATATGGGATTGGGTTTCGTGAGGAACTAATCCTTCCTGCCTGCATCTCTAACAGCCACTGACCCACAGCGAGACGCAGTGTGCCTTTAAATACAGCCACATATTTCTCATGGCTGACCAAACACAATTCGTTGTAGGTCTCTATGAGTGCATGCATATGCTTACAAAGTGACCTATGCAAGGTTTTTAATAAATGTATGTCTTTAGTCCTGTTCTGTTAGTTATGATACATATATAAAACATGCCCTTCTCAAAAGAAGTGTGCTTGAATGTGCATTTACTGTACTTCAGATCTTAAAAGTATATTTAAAAAACAATAATTAAAAAAATGAAATAAAAGACCACTCACTGTAAGTGCACCTAAAGAGAAAAAAAGTTCACTTTAACCATATTTCAAAGACAGTAGAAATTTCATATGATGTAGGTAGGTTCCACTTAAATGAGTCAAAAACACTTTCTAGTTCAACCAATTGTGTTTAATATAAATTTTAACAATAATGCATTTTAATTTAATTGGAAATAACATGCAATTAAGTGAAAACATTATTCAGTTATTCAAGTATTATTTCAATAATACATATTTTTTAAAGGTATGCTAAATTGTACTTCTTTTTTTCACAAGGGTATACACATCTCATTAATTTATTATTCAAAGTTGTTTGAATGATTTGCTTTGACAGAACCACTTTTTGTATTATATTATTATAAAACATAAAAATAATTATGATTTAGAAGCATAACAAGACTGTGAAGCAAAAATCCATTAATCACTGCAATTACCATCTGTGCATATACAGTAGGCTATATGCATTACCTCTAGATTAAAAAAGAAAAAGGTAAAATTAAAAATGTCAGGGTGATAAAATAAAATGTCTTGATACCATAATAAAGAAAAAGTGAAATTATTGAAATGAAAACCTAATTAAGTAGTTTGGGGGAAAAAATAACAAAACTGCTTAACTACCCAGCAGGCACACAACGTCATAAGACGTTGATATTTGGTTAAATTTGTTAATTCAACGTCTAATGTCAATGTTAGTTTGATGTCCAATTCCGATGTCAGCTGACGTTGATATTTGTTGGGTTTAGGTTGTGTAACATAAATCCAACGTTGATAACGTCAAATTGGCGTCAAATACTGACATCAACACGATTTTCATTCTCAACCAAAGTGCAACGTCTGTGCAACGATGTCATGTCCAACGTCACCCTGACGTTATATCGACATCCTGTGCCTGCTGGGTAATTAAGAAATAACCCTGCTTTACTTATTAATGTTTTTAATTTTTTTTTTAAACTCTGGTTCATGAAATAAAAATCATGTGGTGCAACCAACAGATAATTTAACCTTTCATTTAAATTAGTTCATGTTACGTAAAAAATGTTATGTAGTATGACTCCTCAAAACCCCAATACTTTTTGTAAAAAAAGAGAAAGATTTACCTTAAAATAAATGTAAAACTTTTTTTTTAAATAATGAATACAATTTGTAAACTTGCATATTTTCAAGGTGTAAGAGAAAAGAAATAGCATCTCATCATAGACCACAATCCGAGGCTAAAATGATGTACAAAAAGTCACATGCTGAAATAATATTAATATTGTTTTTTTTTTTTTTTTTTTTTGCCTTATCAAACACCATAATTGCTGCAAGGTCACATCTCAAAATCCAATCAAAAACCAGATGGAAATCCTGCACCAAGTGTAATTTTTTTTTTTTTTTTTTTTTTTTATACGTCAAAATATGGAAGAAAAGATCTGTTACTGCTTCCATTTCATCACAACTTTAACTTTAGTATAGCTTTGGTTGTGCATGATGATAGTATTACTGTCTGTCGCAATCAGATCCATCCATAATATTTATCATAAGATCTGAACAATTCCTGACAGATGATTGTGTGATGGAGTTGACCAATGAAATCAGTTCAGAGGTAGGTTTACGTTTAACTGGTTAGGGAAAAAAATATCACACCTAAATTTTCTTTTACAGTTCAAGGATATCACAGTCTCGCTTTACTTTCAAAATAGGTCAGTAAATGGGAGGAATCATTGGAGGTATTGTGAACTATTTGTTTATAGGGAGCATGAGTATAGAGGCCTTGTCTGCTGGGATTTAACCGACTGCAGCTTTGGACGTGCCTCATTTCCACAAGGACCTGTTGTAGCTTGAGGGGATACCAAGCTGACAGGCCTCAAAACACTGTGTGGCTATCACAACACACTAATGGTGGTAAAGAGGGACGACTGATTACAGGGTTTGGCAGGCAGTCTGTCATACATGCTCTCACGTAATGGGCAAAAATGGAGTGTGGTCTCCTCAGACAGTGCTGACAGTTTCAGAGTGATCGCCATGATGCCACTGAACGGCCTTTTCCCATCTACAGGATATCTGTGCTGGTTGCCCCAAACTAGACTTTGTGATGCTGAATGTGGATTTTTTTTTTTTTTCACACTTTATTTTAAGGTCCAATTCTCACTATTAACAAACCATTAACTATAACTTTTGCCTCAATAAACTCCTAATTTACTACTTTCAACACGGCAGCATTTTATTACGTTGATTGTGTACATATCACAGCAGTTCGGAACCGAAATGTCCAGTGATTGGCGCTAAAAGGTTTAAAAATAAAAATAACGTACCACCAACATTAAACCTGATCCCTAAACCTAACCGATAGTGTTCACAAAAGTAAACATCAGTTTAAAACACGTTTGTTGAAGCAACAATGCCTTTTTTGTTTACTTTTACAAATTATTGAGATCTTTTATCATGACTTGTTGTGTTAGGACTTAGTTACCAAGTGGTCTGCATCGCAATTGCAGTGTTGTACCAGGTGGGCTACCAAGCAAGTTTACAACATCAGAAATGCCATACATATGGACCTAGTATAAAATATGTCTTTATTAGAGGTAGACCGATTAATCGGTTTTGCCGATTTATCGGCACCGATAGTTGATTTGCGGAACTATCGGTTATCGGCAAAAATCCATGCCGATAGCTTTCCGTGTTGCATCTGTTGCTGGAGTGGTTGAGAATGGTCTGCTGTCATTATACAGTATGGGAGCGGCCTCTAGAGGCGGAAATCACTGACAGCACGTGTTGTTTGTTTTGGCATGTGACACTGCGTGCTGCACAGAGAGGGAAACTTCAGACGCGCATTTAAATACAGCCGACAGAAAATTCTGCCGCGGAATAGAGTGCCGTTCACATAGTTTTCTATTAAATTACATTATGTACATTAACAATGATTTGGGACAAATATAATTACTTCACCCTAGGTGATAAATTATGTATTGTGCATTTTTCAGCAAAACGTTTGTCTTTCTGTGACTCTAATACGTCTGTATGCTTCATATAGAGAGCTGTAATACAGATTGCGCTTTCTCTTTCCATTTGCTCTGTTTTTTTTAAACACCGAACTTCAAACTCATTTATGCCACATAGTTCATTCTTGAAGCAAACTTATGTCCGTTTGGTGATTAAATAAACCGTTTTGGACCGTTGCTTGAATTGAACGTGACGCGTCCGGTGTGTGTGATACTTGTGACTTCTCCAAGACACAGCGCTTCACTTTTGCACAGTGTGTCACTTGCATTTATTTTATATTTTGATTAGATAATAATGCAGTGTTCTAAAATAGCAGCAAATAAAATGTGAGAGTACACATACAATATCAATAACCTGTGCATGTAATTTTAATATGGCCTTGTGTAGGTATTTCAAGATGGCCATCTTTAAGCATGACTGTTGAAATGCAATGGTAATACTTAACAATAAGAGCATCTAACAAGATGTTCCTTGTTAGAGTGTGTTCATTTCATTTCAACATTTACTATTACTAATAGGCTTCATCTTTAAATTTTAAAGTTTCTTCTTTTAACATTAGTAAACTATGAAATAACTTTAATGATCAATATAATAATTAATATTAATACTAAATTTGTATTAATTTACAAAGTATGGTTCAGTACTGTTACTGCTTTTTTTAAAATAGCAAAGCTCTATTTTAGTTTTCGTTCAGTATCCATTTTAAAAACTATCGGTTGATTAATCGGTATCGGCCAGTGTGGTCCAACCTAGCTATCGGTATCAGTAAAATCCAATATCGGTCGACCTCTAGTCTTTATTAATGAATAATTCTCCCTTGTAATCATAATTTGTATGAAAAAGACTAGAAATTGTTGGTATTTTACTGCAACTATAGTGTTTATTTCAGCTCAAATGTAAGCAAAAATGTAGGTAGAAGCATGTTTTTTTCAGTGAACCTATGTCGCTGGTTGCCAGGCTGTCTTCTTGCTATAGGTGTTCTGGGGTATTTGTAGCATGTTGTAGCTGCTAGGGTGTTTATGGTAGTTTCTAGCTCATTGCAAGGCAAGATATGAGCACCTCTGCTCTAGAAGCTAACCACTGAGTGAACATTGGTTGTACACTTGTTATTGCAGTCTATTATGGGATTGAATGAGCACTTGATGGTTTTGGACACCAAAAGAAATGACTAGTGCTCTATATAAGGGTATGGGGTGGTTTCAGACACAGCCTTTATCTTAATTTTAGCTAACAATAAAAAAAAAACACTGCAGTTTGGTTTATAGTGTGTGTTAATGATAGCTGCTAGTTTGTTGTTCGGAGTTTGTTAGCTTATATTAGATCAGGGTGTTCAAACCTGTTCATCTTCTACTTTTACTTTCTTTGTTTTTCTTTACTATCGCCACCTAGTGGTAAAGCATACTATATTCCATATCTTACAGATGATATAAATCATCTTCATCTTAATGAAGCATTTTAATTACAAAACTATTCAGTAACTTTTTGAAGGGGATTGGCTAGGTTTAAATGTAAGTTTGGTGTGATACCGGTAGTTTTTCACATAGGTCTCATATGTGTCTTTGTTCCATTGTAGTTTATTGTCCTATTGCTTGTAATTAGTTTTTTGTTCATATTTTATGACTTTACCTGTCTCAGTAAACATTAGTAAACTTATGTTATGGCTAATAGTTTTTTTTTTTGTGATATTGAAATTGATGATTGTATCAAAAATCAGTGATATCAAAATGCTATCATCAATGTCATCAACAATTTTGACATCATAAAAACCCTTCTAAAAATAACTATATTGTGATATATATATCATTATTGTGAAAAAAAATACTCATATCGTGATATAAGATTTTTGGTCATATCACTCACCCCTAGGTTGCGGATAGTTTTGGTGGCATTTAATTTACTGAAATGCTATTTAAGCTTATTATTATTTTTCTTATTCATCATCCTCTTCTTCTTCTTCTGTTATTAAATTTTAAAATGTATCTCCTCCTAGAGCTTTCAAGCTACAACCACCAAACTCAGACCTTCAGACTGGTCTGACTCGGTGTGCGATATCTTTTCTAACTGATATGGCTTATGGATTTTCATAAACCAGACTATCAAACCCCCCCAAAATCCCATAGACTTTCATTGAGGGGGTCAAAACTTTCGTATAATAAGATTTTGTATAATAAGATAAAAAATTTTAAGCTGTCTATCACTTATAAAGCTTAATGACTAACCTAGGACAACATGCTAATCATGTTAACAATGTGCTAAATCATGCTAGCAACATCGTATCAACATCAATCTAATCTATCTAAACTTTCAATCTTCATGCTTTTACAACTGCTTCAAACTTTCAGGATTGGCTTTTTCAAGCCAACTTCAATGTTTGTTCTCAAACTTTACTCATCTAGTTTCATAAAAAAATGGCCGATTTTTTAATTGTATGTTTCACTAACAGCCGTTATATCATACTTTATTGAATTTGAAATCAATATAATTTTGCCTTGTAAAACATGTCATACATTAAGTATAAAAGAAATAGCCTACATAATTTACTCAAAAAAATATATTTCATTTATTTTTCCCCTTTTTGTTCTCTATGGGATGCGAAACTAGTAGTAATAGTAGGCATAACTTGTAGTGGTTGTAGTTTGTAGTCCTTTAGAATGCAGACAGACCCTTTTTGTTTTGGTAGCCAGGGTCTTACTATATGGTTTTGGTTCTGGGTGGTTGCTAGTGCATTTCTATATGGTTGTAAGTGTCTTCATTGTGGTTGCTAGGGCATTACTATGTGGTTTCTAGGGTGTTCTGGGTCATTGGTGCTGTCTTAATTCAAGTCTTTATGACATTCTGGTCTCTAGATATGGCTCAGGTCCCACCTTAAATCTCTCCTCTTTGGATTTTATCACCATTTAGTTTAGGATTTGTTTTAATGCCTAAACCTAGTATGAACAATAGTAATGATGAATAATGAGGGGATAGCTGTTTAATATTGGGAAAAGCATCAATCCAATTTATATTTTAGATGTAATATACTTTGTTCTTTTGTGTTTTATGAATGTTTTATCACTGTACATTTTTTTTTTTGTTAAAAATGGAGAAGATTGTTGCAGATCTCTGACCAGCATTTATTTTTAAGACTATGTGAACCTGAGCAGCTTTGAGTAGCTGCGTTTTGTTAGGTGATCAGTATGTGGGCGTTTGATGCCTTGAAGTGTCCAGGTGTTGCTGTGAATGTTATCACAAGACCTGGAACTGAACTCCACTCAAAGAGAGCATGTCAGAATCAAGCTGCTTGAAGTCTTTTGTTTCTCCTCTCATGCTGATAAACCTGCCCAAGTTCACCACTTTAAATCATATATGGTGAAGACAGGCTTTGCAATGTGTAAGATAAGATAATACCGTAAGTTAACCGGAAAGACGGGTGTTGAATGGATTGGTAATGAGAACATATGGACGTCTTGCTCTCAGGCTGTTTTTGCAGATATCTTTGGATCACTATTTTTCCTCGAGATGTATTAATTTATACAATAATTAATTAAAAAAGTAAAAAAAAAATCATTAAAATTAATTAAATTTTTGTTGTTGTCAAATTTCAAGGTGACACAACTGTTCTGATATCAGGAAGCAAACAGGAATGAAATTTGTATTATTTCAGCAATTTAACAAAACAATTTCACTGTTTAATTAGTAAAAAAAAAAAAAAAGATTTGTTGACCAACTCATGCATCATGTGGTGCAACTAACAAAGTCATTTAGAGACCAGAATATCGTAGGCTATGTTCAGACTGCAGGCAAAAGTGGCCCAATTTTTTGATTTTATGTGACCCTTTGAAACCTATTTTTTTATTTTTTATTTTTTAAGATTCTGCCACTTTTATAGGTGCTATTAAATCAGATACAGACAGATGTTTTGTAATACAACCTCAGTCTGAACAGTCACTGCTTTTACGCCTCTCTAGATCGACATTCATAAAATTCAAAGATTTTACATACTGGTAGTTCTTTGGTCACTCGGTTAAAGTGCAGTCAATGCTGTTGATATTTGAAATCACCAAAAAAGACACACCCCTACCCCAAAGGATCACACCCCATCTTGATAGCTCTGCCTCCAAATGTAACACAGGCACCTCCCCCATCAAGTTTCAGTTTCAAGTTTCAAGTTTTATTTGTCACATACACGACTATACAGAGATTGTATAACCAGCAGTGAAATGTGAGTCGGTTCCGCTCTATGGACAGTGCAAATGTTGTAGAATACAACACAAGGGAAGTATGCATAAAATAAAATGACTAAAAAATAAGATATAAAGCACAGAATATAAAATATAAAGTATAAGAGAATGTGCATGACAGTATGCTATAGAATTAAATATTAAGATAAGCATGACTGTACAGGAGGGGGAATGTGCAAACAGGTTGAACATGGTGACATGAGCAGCAATCACAAAAAATAATAAATATAAAATATGATCATAAGTGGACACGCCCCTTACTGGGGATTGGCTACAAATGTTTTTGGTCTTTGCTCTGAGCCACTTTCAACTGTTTCTCAGAAATTGCTTAGTGCACCTTTAAAATGGAAGACAGATGTGACAGTAGTCAGTGGAGGGACAGTGAGATATAAGTATTATGGTGACAGCTCTATACAAGTTCAAGTTCAAGTTGAGATTTATTGTCATTCCGCTACATGTGGGGACATACAGTGGAACGAAATGTCGTGCCTCACGGGTCCACGGTGCTACATACATCCAATTTTGCAATACATGCAAAATTGGAGGAAAAACTAGAAAAACATGGCTCTCTTAGTACTCATCCCCTGCGCACAAATTCACGGGCTTCCACGGCACATAAGCTTATTAATGAACTTAACTTATAAATGAAAGCTGATTTCAGTGCCCTCCATGTCCGTTCTGTCCT
This sequence comes from Aspiorhynchus laticeps, assembly GCA_023376895.1. Classification (NCBI taxonomy): domain Eukaryota; kingdom Metazoa; phylum Chordata; class Actinopteri; order Cypriniformes; family Cyprinidae; genus Aspiorhynchus; species Aspiorhynchus laticeps. The sequence continues at coordinate 320,156 of JALXFT010002218.1, read as the reverse complement.
CTGTCTTGTTATTGTTCTTTTGTGCATACTAGTCAGTTTGGGACTGTGACCAGTTCACACTCGAATCTGATAGAGGCCGTATTTAAATAAATAAATAAAATAATAATGTGAACAGCTAAACAAATATTTTGGATCTGAACAATAATTTAGAATTGAGCGCGAAGGTAAACATAGCCATAGAGATTTTGGAATGTTGGAGTGTTTACTTGAGCTGCTAAGGAACCATCCTATAAACTACCTAGCAACACCAACAGGCAATTCGTAATTATTTTACATTTTGGCAAATTGGTGGTGAATTAGTATAAATGCGTACAATTTCGCTTCAAAAGACATTAGACATGAGCGCAACGGTCATACACATCCGTCTAGCATGTATTTACACAGAAAAACAATGGAAAAGTAGCAGATTACCAAATGAAATGGTGAGCCAGGAAGTGGTTTAATACTGTGAAGCTTTGGTTGTGTTGATGGACTCGATCTACTCCATCTGTTTTGATCATCATTCTAAATTCAATCGAGATGTATTCAGATTTTCTCAGCCTTTTGATCAAAATGTCTTTTTTTTCACAAAACTTACCCACATTCAATTGTTGATGAGAACCAATGCATAATAAAACATCTGCATGTTCAGATATTCATACAACAAAATATTCTGAAAGTTTTGTGAAAATGATAAAAAATGCTGGCAGGGAAAGAGTTAAAATTTGTCAGAACATAAGATCGGGTTGTGCAATACCCTAGCAATTACTTCCATTTGGGGAAAAAAAAAAGTTTAACCCTAAAATACTCTAGCCCTAGATTGACTCTGTTTATACAAAAATCTCACTGGATTATTACAATATTTGCATTTGTTCAGAAATCTAATACAAATATTTTCTACTGGCTCACTAAATATAAAGTTACATATACAGTATATCAATCCTTGATGTATTTTTGAAGGTTTACACTTGTAGCATTAGTCACAGCACAGAACATAAACCACAGTGGGGAATTTGCTTCTAATATGTGTGTCAGGTCTTTCATCTGTCTTGTCCTTGTTCACTAAAACGTCTTGAAAATGGCATGACATCATGCGGCTGCAGCTCCCGTCTTGAGTTAGCGTGAAGTGCCCTGTCAAATATCTTCTTGGGGCTGTTAGTACCTGCATGTGTCTTAATCCACTCAATTTCGCTTGTTTTTTCTGCCTAAATGGCAGAGAACAATGCCTGAGGACTGTCAGCAAACACCTGCAGTCTGCGCTCCCCAGCTAGATCTCTTGGCCTCCAACGACGCTGGCGCAACACGAGAAAGATATTAGCGACTGTGAGAAATGTAACAAACAGTAACGCCACGGCTCTCACACTTTCGGTTGGCTGGGGGCCAGGAGGGATAACAAGCCGGGGCAGCGAGAAACCCACAGAGACGGGCCCAAGTCTTCCAGACGGTGTTGGCATGATGAAAGGTAGCTTCTCAATGGCACATCTCACCGCAGCCTCGACTATGAGCTCCACTTTTTTTTTTCTGAAAGCTGTAATAATTACATGTAAGCAAGGGTTAAACTTTGACTTTTACACCTGTAAAGTGAACAGCTGCAGATTTGTTGAGCGACAGCGATTCATAGCTGTCAGTCGTGGTTAATCTGAGGGTTTGTGCCACTCAAGTGCACCGAGTTGTTTCCTGCTTCAGACCACCGGGTCTGGAGTCCCATGACTATTTGTTTTTGGAAAAACTTTTTTATATCAAGTAAAACAGTGTTCTGTGTATTTTCATGTTTTTTTTAACATATATTAACATAAACATATATTTAAAAAAATATATTTGCAGATAATCTATTAATTAAATAAATGGCCTTTATCTTAACACACTTAAGTACACTTTTAAAAAGTACACTTTGTAGTAATGTCAAATGAAAATATTTACTCTAAAGGATAATTTAAATGATTAAGTTTTAATAATCTCTTGTCATGCTTTAAAGAAGTAATTATTTTAACGTAACTAGTATTTACATACGAAAGCACATATAAAGTACATAAAGCTAAGATACATAATAATAGTAATAATAATAATAATAATTTATTCATTCATTCGAAAGATACTTAAACAATTGTTAAAAAAAATATGTTTGCTAAATAATTATATTTAAATAAATAAAAAATATTTTGATCATATTAAGAAAAAATATACACTGGTTATACTTTAGTTTCTGTAAAATTATACACTATATAATTTATTTTCTCAACACTTATATCACACATGTAGCTGAAAGGTTTAAGCAGCAAACTGATGACCGACTGTAATCAGATGATAAGACTCTTTCCAGCCAGATGATGGCACTGTGTATCCATCATGCACTGGGTTTGATGCACTCAGAGCCTGCAGGCGCTGCCATGGGCTGTCATTTTTTTTTTTTGTTGTGCACTCAGTAACCCAACGAGTTTGAATAGATCTGAAGCATGGATGTAAACAGGAGTAAACAAGCCACAGTATGATTTACACATTTACAAAAAAACACCTGTATAAATGAGGTTATGTTCATTTGGCCCTAAAGCCAAATAAAATGTGTAGTGTTTTAACTAATTAATTTTTCATTCAATGCATTTACTTCTTTCAGTTTAGATTTACAGAGTGCACTTAATAATATTAATAAATAAGTATTAATAGATATATGTGACCCTGGACCACAAAACCAGTCATAAGGGTCTTTTTTTAATTGAAATGTATACATCATCTGAAAGCTGAATAAATAAGCTTTCCATTTATGTATGGTTTGTTAGGATAGGACAATATATACTATTTGAAAATCTGGAATCAGAGGGTGAAAAAAAAAAAATCTAAATATTGCGAAAATTGCCTTTAAAGTTGACCAAATTAAGTTCTTTGCTAATCACTAATCAACAATTAAGTTTTGTTATATTTATGGTAGAAAACTTACCAAATATCACGGAACATGATCTTCACAAAATATCCTAATGATTTTTGTCATAAAAGAAAAATCTATCATTTTGACCCATGCAATGTATTTTGTGCTATTCCTACAAATATAGTCGTGCTACTTATGACTGGTTTTGTGGTCCAGGGTAACATTTTTCCATTACAGATGATTTTCAGATATGATAAAAGTCAGATATAAACATAAAGGGAAATATATATGTATTACTTATTTAACTATACTAACAGCTATATTTCTTTCATTCAGGAAAAAAATAAATAAACATCACAAATTTAATATCTGAGCAACTGCCATCTGGTTTATCTTTTACAGTGTGTGAATCATAACTTCATCTATTTGCCAAAGTGGTCTAAACGTATGTTATATGCAACAAAATATATCATGTGCACTAAGTGCTAACATTTTGTATTTTTAAAATATTTGCTCCAAAGAGTGAATGAAAAAGCTTTTATTTCAACTAAAACATCAATTTAAAACACATAAATGCTTTTCCTCATACTTTGTGAAGTTGTTTGATGCATCTAGGGCTTCTTTTCAGGATGACGGTGCTATGAGCTGCGAATAATGACCGGCAAAACACAGCCGCTCACTGGCTCAGACATGACATAAATGGATAAGTAGCCATCATTACATGAAAGATTGTTTGTTCAGCTAAATTGATCCCTCTGTTTTCTAGGGCTTGTTTGCTGTGCTCTAGCTGTCCACCGCACAATGCAGGCTCGCTGCTGAGAAAACAGTATTTTCGCACGAGCATCAAATCCATCTCTGTGCCCGAGTTGAAAGCACATGTGAGTCCACATAACCTCTCGCATACATGGCTTCCAAGAGGCGAGGGTGTGCTCACACCGGCAGGGTTGGGCCGAGATCAGAAGTAACATACAGGTGCACCGTAACAATTGACTGCGGATTGATGTTGCCTACAGAGAAGTTGTGGTTTAGTACCTACGTGACTGCAGCAGGTAACCCGGGGAAAGTGGAATGGGGCGGCAGCTGTGTGTATGGAAATTCTTTTCTTGTTTGTTTGCTTTTGGACGGTGAGAGTACCACTGCGCTCTAATGACGCTAATCCAACCTCAACGCCAGCGGAAATACTGATGGTTTCAACAGAAACTCTGAACAATGTCCCCCTCCAAACCTCAGTTAGATGCAAGTGTTTTGTATGTTGTTTCATATATATGTAACTTATCATGAACTTGTTACCTTCTGCTAAGGTAAATATTGGTTTATGAGGCCTCGAGGCTTTCATGATAAGAATAGATGTCCGCTGAGTCAACAGCAGCAATAAGAAAGTCAAAGTCTTGAACCAAAAGACGTTTGGATTTGGCTTGTCAACTGAATAGTCTCAAGCTTCATCAATAGGGTTTGGCTTCAAGCACAAGCAGCTCCTTGAGGTGGGCAAGCGTGCGCGAACATTCACCCAGCTGCAGCAGATCATGCGTTTTTTAACGTCTTGAGGGCACAGAAAAACAAAAGGCGTGCAAATGAAAGAGTGTCCAGAGACAGGATGGAACACAAACAAGTAACAAAGCAAACCACTTGAAACGCTAAATCTGAAGGACTGATGTTTCGCCAGCACATCTGTCTCAGTTAAAGATGATAGATAATCACATTTGAGGATGTAACATTTTAAATGCATCACAGTTCAACTGCAACACACTCTCATGGCAATTCTTAACTATTTTACAAATTATATTTGTATGAATTTCATAAGATCTCATTCATACATTTTCATATAATATGCTTATGCACCAGTGACAGTTAAAAAAAACTGTAGCTAACTTTTATGAATTTGTACAATTTCATTTGTACATTTTTGTATGTTTTGCTTATGTCCCACAGATGCTTAGGTTAAGGGGAGGACTCACTTTCTTAGGTTTTTTTTTTTTTTTTTTTTTCTTAAAATTGTATATTTCTGTAAAAATCTTATTCATATGATATTTACAAATTTAAACGAAATCTGCTGTGCTGCAGTTATAAAAAAATGGAACGTTATCGACGTTTTGGTTTGTACGCTAATATCGTTATCATTGTTGCTGTGAACGGGCATTCATAATGCTTTTTTTCAGCTGATTGTACGCATTGGTTTGTACGCTAATATTGTTATTGTTCATAATTGAATACATATCGCGCAATATCGCGATATCAATATCGCAACATCGCGTTCATAATTGAATGCAATTTATCTGCGATTATGAATGCTATATTGCGTATCTTGTCAGCGATCTACGGCTCTGTGTATTAAATGCCGCTTGTGATGGAGATTTGCTACTAATCACAGAACCGGCTTTACTGACGAGATGTGCATGACAATCACATGCGATTTATTGTGCAGCCCGAGTTATCTTTATAGTTATCAGTGCTGGTGTGATTGCGCTTTTAGAAAAAAAAAATAAACTGATGAATGGTAAAAACATTGACAGCCAATCAGAATCCACTTAACTTTAACGAACTTGAGCATTTAAACGATAGATGACAAAACTGCAGCATGCAATTATAAGAAAATGTAATGTTATCGTCTATTGGTTTGTATGCTGATATCGTTATAGTTATCCATTTTGGTGTGAATGGGCCTTTAGAACAACTTTTTTTTTTCTTCAGCTGATTATGGTAAAATCATTGATAACCAATCAGAACCTACCTAAATTTAGATAAATTTATTATTTAAGCGACCAATGTCAAAACTGTGGCACACAACTGTAAGAAAATTTTATGTTTTCATCCATTATTTTATATGCTAACATCTTTATAGTTATCTTATAAAGGCATGCTGCAGTTTTGTTGTCTGTTGCTTTAAATGCTCGAGCTCTTTAAAGTCAGTGGATTCTGATTGGCTGTTAATGTTTTTATTGTTCATCAGCTGGAATTTTTTTCTAAATGCCTGTTCACACCAACAATGATAACTATAATGATAATAATATTAGCATAGAAACCAATAGATGATAAAGTTACGTTTTCTTATAATTGCATACTGTAGTCGTTGGTCTCTTTAAATTCTCATTTTTTTTTACAATTTCATTACAATATCTTTATAGTTATCATTGTTGGTGTGAATGGACGTTTAGACCATTTTTTTCTAGCTGATAATGGCAAAAACATTGACAGTCAATCAGAATCTACCTGACTTTAAAAAGCTCAATCATTTAAAGTGACAGATGACAAAACTGCAGCAAGCAACTATATGAAAACGTACTGTTATCTTCCATTGGTTTGTACACTAATATCATTATCATTGTAGTTATCATTCTTGGTGTGAACAGGCCTTTAAAAAATAATGACAGCCAATCAGAACCTACTTTAAAAAGCTTGAGTATTTAAAGCAACAGACAACAAAACAGTAGCACGCAAATATGAGAAAATATAATGTTATCGTCCAGCACTAATAATGTTATAGTCATCTTTATAGTTGCCGTTATTGGTGTGAACAGGCCTTTAGAACATTTTTTTTTTCAGCTGATGAACAACAAAAACATTAACAGCCAATCAGAATCCAATTTACTTTAAAGAGCTCGAGCATTTAAAGCAACAGATGACAAAACTGCAGTTTGAAAATGGAAGAAAACGGAACGTTATAATCCATTAGTTTGTATGCTAATACGATTATCATTATAGTTATCATTCTTGGTGTGAATGGGCCTTTAGAATATTTTTTTCTAGCTAATGAATTATGAAAACATTGGCAGCCAACTGACTTAACTTTAAAGAGCTTGAGCTTTTATAGTGACAGATGACAAAACTGCAGTGCGCAATTACAAGAAAACGTAATGTTATCATCCATTGGTTTGTATGGTAATATTGTTATCGTTATAGTTATCGCTGTTGGTGTGAAAAGGATGAAAGATAAAAACATTGACAGCCAATCAGAATCAACCAACTTCAAACATTTAAAGTGACAGGCCATTGGTTTGTACACTAATATCGTTATAGTACCCTTTTCGATTGGGCCTTTAGAATGATTTTTTTTCTTCAGCTGATGAACGATAAAAACATTGACAGCCAATCAGAATCAACCAACTTTAAAGAGCTCAAACATTTAAAGTGACAGGCCATTGGTTTTTACACTAATATTGTTATAGTAACCTTTTCGATTGGGCCTTTAGAATGATTTTTTTTTCTCCAGCTGATGAACGATAAAAACATTGACAGCCAATCAGAATCCATGCCGCTTAAAAAGCTAGATCATGTAAAGTGCTGATGACAAAATTGCAGTGCTCAGTTATAAGAAAACGTAATGTTATTGTTCATTGGTTTATACGCTAATATCAGTATTGTTATAGTTATCATGTTTGGTGTGAAAGGGATGAACGATAAAAACATTGACAGCCAATCAGAGTCAAATAAACTTTAAAGAGCTCAAATATTTAAAGCGACAGATGACAAAACTGCAGCACGCAATTATAAAAAAAACGTAACAGTAAAACATAGCTTTAAAGAGCTCAAGCATTTACAGTATAGCGACAGATGACAAAACTGTAGCATAATAAACAATGTTATCGTGTGAATGCTAATATAGTTATCTTTATCCTTTTTGGTGTGAACAGGCCTTTAAACTGCTTAATGTGCTCAGTCTTTTCAGAAATGGATCATGAAGCAAAATAACTTTCTTCAAATAACGTCATGCTAAAGAGACCTTCTGTCAGATGCAAAGTAGGCTAAGTGCATGTACTGACGATGAAATTCAATATATGAAAAAGCCACCAATTGTTGGCTTGGGTTTTTGACCATACGCTACATTTAGCATTCATCTTCTTCAACAAGCTGTCACCGCTCGGCGTGGCCCCTAAGGAGGGCCTGCCAAAATATCTGCACTTGCAGCGGCTCTCGTTGGACGTGACTCAAGGTTCATCTCTTTATGTTTGAGGCAGGGCCTGTGGAGCGTGACCCCGAGGAGCTCCATGCATTAATCATGAGCACCGGCCAGGACACCCCACAGGCCCGGGACATTCCTGGGACCACTCGCCGCCGGGCAGGTGAAATTCGGAGGCTGGCCCGTCTCCGCTGGTAAGGGCCAGGGGCGTGCGTCGCTATGGGCTGATCCCTGTAGAGTGTTCGCCTCGCGCACTCCTGACAAGTAAATAGGATGAGTAATTAGATATTACAATAAAATATTAATGGTGTCAAATTGATGGTTCACTCATGAAGGCTCGTCTCCTAGAGGTCAGCGATCTCTCGCAGGCTTGCACTGGTCATTGAGCTGCTCACCCCTGCTGGAGTTTGTATTGTGAATGCTGTGTTTATGTTTGTCGTTGTCTATAAGATCAAACCAACAGTTGATTGTTCTGCCAGAGAACTTGGACTCGGGCCAGCATTGCACGCCTAGCAACATGATTCATCGTCGTCGTCATCATCATCATCATCATCACTGCCGCGCAGTGAACAGGTTGCGCTGGCACCCTAACAGTGGACATATGTTCCTCACTTCACACATCCAAGCCGTTTTGTTGTGTGTTCAAATGAACACGTCCAGGAAAGCTGAATCGTTTGGGAAAGCAGTGTGAGGTTCAGATGTTCATTGTATTAATGAATCATTAATGATACTCATCATGTGTCGTATGAGCAGAAGTATTAGCATAAATTATAAAAAAACAAACAAACAAACATTTAAATAGTAACATAAATTATATTAATGTCAATAATAATAATAATAATAATAATAATAATAATAAGTACCTACAATAAAAGTAATAATAAATAAATTAATTCATTATAAAAAATACACTGCAATAGTGCCAAAATAATATGCAAATCAGTAACAACAACAATAAAAATAAAGAAAATAAATAAATACATTTTTAACTGAATAAATTGTATGAATGAATTAATTAATGTAATAATGGCAAAAATAGCAATAATATGTAAATCAGTAACAACTGTCAGGGTTCTGTTGTGTGTGTCATGTGTTTCCACCTCTTGTGTCCATGTATGGTTTGTTTCCTGTCCTTGTTTCATGTCATTATGAGTTAAGTATGTTCCAGCTGTGTTTGTCTCGTTATGTGTTAATTACCCTGTGTATATTAGTCCTGTCTTTTGAGTTTGATTTCGTCTGGTCTACTCGTTACTTCCCCGGTGTATCCTGTCCATGTCAGTCCTGCCTTGATGTCTCCGTTAAATATCATTATTTGAGTTTACGTCCTCGTCTGCATGTTCCTGTTCCTCCCTCATGTGTGCACCGTGACAACAACAACGAAATAAAAAAACTAAAATAGATAGACAGACAGACAGATAAACAAATAACAACAGTAATGATAAAGTAAAACAAACAAATAAATAAATAGTAATACTGGCAATAATAATCAACAATTACATTATTATTATTATTATCAATAATAATAATAATGGTATAAATGAAAATAAAGAAAAAACAACGACATTATTAATTTATTTAAAATAATATTTATTTATAGATAGGCAAAATGGATTGGTATATTGTGTATCATTTGGAAAATACATTGTTTAAAATATCTCAAGATAGTGCCACATCATGCTTATTTCTACTAGAAAAAGCAGAGAATATCTCCGTTGTGGATTTAGAATGGGTAGGTGGTTTTCAGACTTTCAGTCTCGTACTGATTTCATGTAGCAGTGTCCTAACACTATATTAACAGTACATATAGCTCTGAGCTCTGGTCCTCTGGTAGGTGATGTAACTGAACTCCAGTAGTGCAGTATAGCGAGTGCACGCCATGGCCTCCAATTCTGTGTTGTTCTACATTCTTTCTTAATTGATGATGACAGGTGCAATTACACATGATGGTCAGTTTAACTGAAGCTGACGCTCATTTTTGTGGACACCTCCTCCTGAAACATGGGTTCATTGACCCTGGTGACCTGTTGTAGAGCAGTTACATTGGATGTTTAGCTTGAGCGTATAATGTCAGACGCATGTCTGCTGTTTAATGAGGGAAAAATGACAGATAGCGGTGAAAACACATCATATAAGAGGCCATCATCTTCTGCCTGATTTGCAGAGACTCACGTGAGCTTTGCACACTGATGGCTGCTGTATTTTGTTGTTTTATTCACAAGGCCTGCTTGTATGTGTTCCTCATGAACAGTGTTAGAGGTAATAAAATACAAGTAATGCGAGTTACGTTATAACTTAAGATTACTTTTTTCAAAGTAACTAGTAAAGTAAAGCATTACTTTCAAATTTACAAGAAAATACTTGTTAATTTAACAAATAAGTAATGCAAGTTACTTTGTTTTCCCATTTAATTACTGACAGTTCACCTGTCCTTCAGCCTGAGGCTTATTCATTTCACTTTTGGTGTAAAAGGGCCTTTACAGTTGCCAAAAATATTACTTTAGGGTTTTTTTGTTATTAAAAAACAAACAAGAAAGCCCAGCTCAGGTGACAGAAAGTAACACAAAAGTAACATAATGCATTACTTTCCGTAAAAAGTAACTAAGTAACAGTTAATTACTTTTTTTATGGAGAAACGCAATATTGCAATGCATTACTTTTAAAGTAAACATTGCTCATGAACTAAATTATTTCACATCATAATGCTATGGTTTATTTACACTTGAATTTTGGCAGAAAAGAACATCAACTTTGTTTTTACTGAAGAAGAGGAAATTCATATTTTCTTCTGCAAAGTGACAGTATTTTTTTAAAAAAAACATTGACTACGTTTACATGGACATCAGTAATCTAATTATTTACCTTATTCTGAAAAAGACAATATTATGATTAAGGTGTTTACATGAGTTGCTTTTAGAATATTCATTTCATGTTCCCGTTTTACATGTTATAGTACATAGATCGAGTAATGGCATGCGTTATTACGTCACCACGCGACGCCATCTGACGTCCCCTCAAGAATTTCACGTATAAACATATAGTTCGTCTTCGTGATGATGCCATATACAGTTTTGGGTGTTTCATTTCTCATTTTATGAAAGTTTCAAGTGCAGTTAATTATTTTCGTGCATACAGACGACGGCGGTGTTGAATCTCTTTTATTTGCCGTCAAACGGTTGATCACTGCCGTGTGTGTGTGTCCTGTCGCAAAATGCGGTGAAAAGTCCTACACGACGGTAATAGTTTGACTAAGGTGTTTACATGTCTGTACCGCACTTCAATAATGCGACTAAAATGCGCACTCCACATGTCTTAATTCGATTTGTGTTTACTTCGATTATGACTTTAGCCGGATTAAGGTAATCAAAAATCTCTGTTTACATGATAGACTCTTAATCAGAGTATTGTCTTAATCGTATTAAAATCGGATTATTGATGTCCATGTAAACTTAATAATTACAAAAGATTTACATTATATTTCAAAACTTTCTGACCCCAAACTTTTGAATGAGAGTGTGATCAATGAGATTTATTTTATTTTGAAATGTATATGTATATGTATATATTAGTGTGTGTGTGTGTGTGATATATGAAAAATCAGTTATGAAAAACAAACAGCTAATATGCGTCATCAGACATGCAAAACATCTGAAAAAACGGTCAACAAACCTGCAATTAAACATAATTTTTCTTAAGCCTAAAAGTGTATTTATGCACGCAATATATCACCAGTGCTCCAAATCATAAAGGATCATTTCTGAAACACAACAAATCTCTCAGTCTGTAAGGGAGATTTTCAGTCATGTTTCAGGTTTTTCCCAGCTTAGTACAGCACGATACGGCTGTTGAGTGTGTTTGTATGTCATGATGAGTGTGTGTGTGTGTGGTGTTTTGAAATAGTGTTTGCTTTAGAGCATATATTATGAGATGAAAGAGAGATAGCGCTACGCCCTGCGGTACTGCGGAATATGGAACGCTCCTCGTTTGCTCACCTGGACCCGCAGTGAGTTCAGAAGCATTAGTAAACAAAAGGGCGGCTTTTTGGCGGCGAGCGTGTGCAACAGATGTTCACTGCGGCTCTCTGTGTAACAGCTGCCCTCGCTGTTTGACTGAAGGGCGGCATATTCATTTTTGGAGATTTAGATTGTGCCGTTTCATGACTTTTAATTTAAATTAAAGGTACATTGAAGTGATATTTACTGTGGAGGCGGCAATTTGAGGCATTATGCACACTTCCGACATGTTTGAAATCCCAGAATGCATTGCAACAAGCTTAGTGAAGAAATGAATCCAAGTTATATTTCATTGGATACTTAAAAGTATCAAAAAATGTATTGCTAACCCTCAAAAATGACCTGCCAACAAAAAAATTGTTAGTGAATTTCTTTGAGTTAGCACAGGTTTTGTTTGTTTTTGGAGCTGACTGGTCATAGGCCTAATTGATCTGAGCTCATGCACAGTTTTTGAGTGAAAAAAAGCATTATTTGTTCATAATTTTGGCAATATTCTCAAAAACTGAGGTGCATGAGCTCAGATTAGTGAAGCCTGTGATCAGTCAGTTCCAAAAGTGTATAAAATATGTGTGCTAATTAAGGGGGGGATTGGGGCTAAATCCCCCCAAATAAAAATAAAAAAATCTATTTTTTGTGTGCAAATTCATTTTAGTTTGTCAGTATTAGCTTAGCAACATGCTAATGCCAAACTGTATTGAAATCAATTTTATGAAATGCTAGGGGGCATTTACACGTTTTTATGCTCCCCTGCTCTGCTTTCCCATTGTTTTTCTATGTTAATATGACTGTTTACATTTACATTTATATTTAGTCATTTGGCAGACGCGTTTATCCAAAGCGACTTACAATTGGGGAATACATAAAGCGATTCATCTTGAAGAGGCAATCTTCAAGAGGCTTGAAGAGGCATCTTGAAGAGACTGTTGCACATCTTTTGCAGTGTCTCACACATGGGCGCAGCGATTCTAAAATAGCATGTCAACTTAAAATAAGTTCAAACTCTTAAAAAATACATCTCCAAAACTTTGCATTTTTCCTCATTCCATTACCCTGCTTCTTGCATTTTTAAACACACACACACACACACACACACACACACACACACACACACTCACGCACTCACAAAGCATTATATATATATATATATATATGTATATACATATTTCAAAGTTGTCACTTTTTGGACTGTGTTTTACAAAGAATGCTATTTCAGTCTTTCTACACTGTAAACTAACTCAAATTCTCTAGCGCCACCAACAGCTCAAATTTGCACTCAAGTTTATGCTAATAAGCTTTTAACTGTAGAGTTTAGAAGATAATTTTTTTTTTTCATCTGATTCTTTGGCTCAAGACGATTTGAATGTAATTTTCTGTCCTGAAACATTTTCCACCATTTTGAATTTTTTGAGAATCAGTTAGTCTGATTTTCTCAAAAAACTAACCAGGTCGATTTCAGACCAAAAAACATGGAATTCAAGTTGATTAGTCAAACCGTTCTTGAATAACGTGGGAATGAATTTGTCAGAGCTCGCCAAAGTGGACGTGAGGCTGTATCTCTGCAAGGTTTTAGGGTATTGAGACTAAATTTGGTACACTTAATCACTAGCATGCCCTGAAGTTACCTGCACAGTTTTGGCACAGTGCCACCTGGTGGTCAGGAGATATAAAAAAATGGCTATTTGTGTTTATAACTTCTGAACAGTTTGGCCAAAAATCACAAGACTGGTCTTTTTAGATTCAGAGCAGCATACAGAGTCAAGCGATACCCAATTTTCCCATGTTGTCCCCATTTAATTCAATGTGTTACTTGCTGTTTCTGTGTAATAATTAGCAAAATTTACTATCAGTTTCTGAGAAACAGTTGTTTCAAAGTAAATCCAACACCAAATCTGTGTGTGCGTGTGTGAATGGTCCCTTTTGTTGCTGTAATGTCTTTTAAGTGGTTTTACTTATGAGGTTTAAATTCAGTTCATTGGGTTCTGGTCCATTTTGGCAGTAGATGGCAAGGTAGCTCACAAGTTTTTGGATCCCTCTGGGGTCGGCTTACTCATTTACATTTATGCATTTTAGCAGACGCTTTTATCCAAACCGACTTACATTGCATTCAAGTTACAGTTTTAAATTTGATCAGCTCTTGCTTTCCCTGGGAATCGAACCCATGATCTTGGCGTTGCTAGCGCCATGCTCTACCATTTGAGCTACAGGAAAGCCTGTAGGAAACCAGAAAGTTCAGTTGCATTTTTTCCTGATAACAGCAAAAAATAACTTAAAATACGCTATAATTTTTGGTCATACATATAAGAGTAATACATTATTCAAAACTGTAAAGGGTTTTATTTGTATACACTCACAATACTTTTGTTTGTGTACACTCACAATAACAACAAAACATTGTGCTTTTGTAAAATAAATAAAACAAACAGGGTGTGCTTTCAACCGTCTCGGTCTTTGTGAACTTCTTTCTGAAACGCATCACAAAAATGAACCGAAATTCAGCGAATACTTGACACACAGACATATTCATGGCCATTGTCACTCCCTTGCATATAGCCTTTCTAACACAAAAAGTGTCTCACAAAAGTTTTTTTTTTTTTGAACGATTGAGCAGGATGATTCTTACATTATTTCACAGCAAAAACTCTAGTCTACCATATCCAGTACTCAAAAGTCATGTGAACAAATGTTCTTTATGTGTTTTTTGGCCTTATTTCAGTTTTTTTTTTTTTTTTCTCAGAATTACAAACTTGTACATACATGCTGATTACATATTATTGTACTACTGTGCTGAACACAGTGTAATCAGACTTTATCCATTAAATGTTTATAAGAAACTGGAAAAAACACAAATGGCAGGGCATGCCAAACTTCTCCAGGGCCCCAAAAAAAAAAAAAAACTCAGACCCCAGAGGGTTAAATCCGGAATTGTTTTAGCTTTGTCATCATGTGCATAATATATTGCTTGAGATAAGTCAAAGTGAAATTTATATAACCAAAAGCTTTCATGTTTCTCTAATTGAAAAAAAACAAAAAAAAAACCTTGATGTATAAAATAAACAAAAAATAGCCAAATCAGCTGTCGGCACACTCTTCAGTGGAAGCTTGTAAAAAACACTTCTGAGTAATATCAGGACAGAACATGGCAACTTCAGCACTAAGCTGCCATCAAATATATTCCTGCAGGCCACATCCTGCAATTTAATACCATAAAAGCAGAGACACAATGTAATGCCAGATATGTGAAATAATATAAAGGAAATACATTAAATAGCATGGGGGAGTCTACTATTAGTTTATGGTGGGACATTCTGCTTCTGTGAAGTGTCGTCACCAATCTGTCAGGCTAAATTTCAGATTTGCTGTCTTTATAAGGTGATTGTCTGTCATGGGTATTACCAAAAAAGCTAAACATTAACTAACCCAAAGTCTTGATCAGTATCTTATTAGTATCATTTAGATACAGTACTATAATATTTCATTAATTTGTTTTCATTTTAATTGTAGCTACAGGTTAATGATTTTGTGTTTTTAATATTCATTCATTTTAAAATAATATTTTTTATTGATTTTTATTTCAGTTTTAGTTTGAGTTATTTTAGCACAGAAAATGTAATTAAAATGAGAAATACTGCCTTGGACTATCAACTGAAAAAAAATAAAAAAATATATTTTATTTTATTTAAGTTAACTCTTTTATTTTTTTTAAAGATCAAGCCTTTTTTAGATCAAGCCTTTTTTGAAACAAAAGTGACATTAAAATCATATTTTGTTGGATAAACAGGCTGACATTTACGTCAGTATTAACTGATAATCATAAGAATCATAATTATTATAAGAAAATCATATGGGTTTTGAATGACATGAATTTTTGGAACTATTCTGTTAAATGAAGAATCACCCAGGTTCTTTTTTAAAATATTTTAATTTATTTAAATGTTAAATACAAACAAGTATTTTATTAAAAACAATTTAAAAGGAATCCCCCAAATAGTATTATTATGAATTTACCACACAAAAACAAATCACCTGATCCTCAGCAGGAGCATTGCCAAAACACTGGAATTGTTGCTGCTAGACATCAAGTTTACTCTAATAAATTACTCATCTAATTGAAATAATGGTATTTGCCAAAGCTTGTAATTAGTTGCAAATAATTAACCATGTGTTTGATTGAAGCGCCTTGATAGCAGTTAAACGGTACTAATCAAATAATTCAGGGCACCACAAATTGGGCCAGTAGAAATGTCTTCATTATGAACACAGCAAGATATTTCAAATGCTGAGGTGTTTCTTTATTTGGCTTGTAGAACCTCAGAAGATAAAATAGTCAAGTCACTGACACTTAAATGCACCTAAATAAAAACGCTGCCTTCTAGTTTGCTAGTAACACCGAGCTAGCCTTTTAGCACATCAAAAAACAAACTTTATCTAACCCTGGTTTTACAGTAGCCAGGATTTATGGCGATTATGTGAGTAAATGGCACAGACAAACTCAGAATGGTGTGTATATAAAGAGTTTATAGAGGACCCCGCCGTCACCCTTAGTTAGATTTTAATGCTACCCCATAAACTATCCTCTTGGGAGTGGTGTGAGGCCATAAGCAGTATCTTAATTGGATGTGAAGAGAAACATGGGTCCTTACAAGGTTATTCACAGAGTCATCTATGAATGACCCCTCTGAGACTTGGGTTAAGCCTCCCTGTCACTCATAAAGGCCAATCACGTGAGGAATTTCCTGTCTGAGTTCACTTTAACAGCTGGGAATAAAAGCTGGGGGACTTGTGAAAGAAAGCCCAGCGGGGAAGGGTTTATTATTATTTTTTAAGCTGATCTAAACACCTGCAGTCCTTTGCCCACTGTCTACCCCAGTGGACACTATTACTTTCAATGCAGCGCAATTTGTCGACAAACTTTCAAATGAGTCCACCGACATCAGGGAACAACCTTGTTAGGAAACCCCTACAGAACGGTGACATCATAACGTGGAAGTGTGTGCATCGTGTTCTCAGTCGCATAATATAGCCGTGCCCCTCCCCATCTGCTTGAAATCTCCTCCTTGCAGTAATCCCGAGGAAATTGGCAAGAGCCCCGGGTACAAAAAATTGCAACCAGGAATCGAACCTGCATTGCCCATATGAGAACAACAGTTCAATGTGTTCATTATGGCTCCAAAAAGCTATATTTAGAGCTATTTTGCAGTGGTAAAGAAGATCCACTTTTGGTTCTCCAAAGCCCCCCTCCCCTCCCCCATAAAACCCTTATAACTTTCACCATAAAGAACCTTTTGTGGGATTGAAAGGTTCCATGGATGTTAAAGGTTCTTCACAGAACCATAGATTCCAAAATAGAACCTTTACTTGTAATAGTGTAAATAATAGATAGACAGATATTAAAAGTAAAAAAAATAAATAAATACAAAGTTTGGAAAACTAAGTAGTAGGATCTTCCATCTGACATCCTTCACCTGTTTGAATCAACAGAACACAAAGGAATAGTCAAAAGTGTCCCGTTTCCCTGAGCCACAACTCACTCATTGCTATGCGCCGCACGAACATCCCGGCGTATGTTGATCCACAGGACTTGAGAGAAGAAAGCTCTGGGTGGAGGGGTAGGGGGGTGTTTCCATTCATTCCAGCCTCTCATTTACATTGTAACAGCTCTGGCTATTTCCCTCACTACCCCCAAATATTAATGCACTCTCCTCTCCTGCTAACACCCTCCACCA
Source organism: Aspiorhynchus laticeps (assembly GCA_023376895.1). Classification (NCBI taxonomy): domain Eukaryota; kingdom Metazoa; phylum Chordata; class Actinopteri; order Cypriniformes; family Cyprinidae; genus Aspiorhynchus; species Aspiorhynchus laticeps. Next base: position 302,690 of record JALXFT010002218.1, on the reverse strand, counting down.
AATCTCAAACCTCCAGCAGTTTCTAGAGGAAAGCTCTTATTTCTTAAGTCTGCACTCCAGACCTCCTCTCCAACCCCCCTTTTCCAACGTTCAGCCTCTTTGATGTCTTATTTTCTCGTCTATCACCCCCTTTCTCTCTCATCTGAGAGTCTTGCTATGGAAAAAAACCCACAGAAAACCACCTTGTTTTAGATGGCGAGGTGAAAATGGTCTGGTAACAAGCAGTTCACTGGGCCCTAAGCAGCTGTTTTTGGTACTCAAGACAAGGTGTCCTGGCTCTCCTTAAGCACTTCATATAATCCTCTAATGCAATTCACACTGTAATTGCTGAGATACACGCTCTGCCCCTGTTCTCCAATGTCCACGTCCACTGTAAACGTGCAACTAATGAGACACATGAAGCTAGACGGACCGCATCAGGCAGGCCATTGTTCCTGTTTTGCTTATAGCTGTGCGTGTTGTCTGAAAGCGGCCAATGCTTGTCTGTGTATGTACATGTCTTTTTCCCCATCAAATCCAAGGACGTTTGGGCTTTAATTCTATGAGTTCCGTGTTGCATGGTCAACAGCTCAAGTCTGACACATAGGCCGTCGCCTGCTAGTGCTGTCGGGCACAATAGCGCTCTTCCCTCCAAGGCCTCGGCTGATAAACTGATGACTAAACGAGGGGGGTGAGACGTGTCTGTCGCTCACCGTCTGTGTGAATGCTTTATCTCCCCGGCGAGGTTGCTGGCTCAAAAAGACATATTCTTGCAGAGAAATATCTTGAGTAAGGGGTGTTTGTCTGATTACTTAAAGGTGATGTGTGCAATTTTTAGGATGTTAAAATAGTTTTCCTATCCCCGATTAACATGAGACAAGGATAATAGGTTGATTTCTCTGAAAATGATCAGCCTGACACAGCAGCCTTGACTCAACCAATGATGTAAGTAAGTTTGGGTGGGGGTATTTGTTTGATCTGGTGGGGGAGTTTTTCGGGCTATTTTTACAATTGCATTTGGTGACAAATTACACAGTCTTTTAACCATTGTTTATTTTTATTACATTTGTCTAGATATAGCTTATGGAGAACTTAAAAATAAATTAGTTTTTCTTTAGTCAGTAAATGGTGAGTGCAATGAATTTCAGTATTGCATAGTCTCAAATTTGGGGGTAGCATCACTTGTTGGAGGCGTTGAGTGATCGTGACTGTTTGGTAAGGAGTGCTTCACTGAGATTGAATACCTCAGTCGAGTTTATTTATCCCACAATTTCTCTGCTGATTCCCAAAAGCTCTGGGTTATTTTCCATCGTCTTGAATGCCTTTTGGATTAAGCTCTGTCCCTCCCAAAACTGAAGGAATGCAGATGCGAAGGGCCAACGGATTTAAGGTCCCCAGCGTTAAACTGAATTATTGCACCTCGCTCAGGGTCCCCTTGCCCCTTCCAAAAGCCCCCAGGGATGACACAGCTCATTGATGCATCTCTCATTAGCATTTTACCAGCTCGCTTCACTAATTTCAGAGGCAATCCGTCATGAGAAAAACAGAAGAATGTGCTCTATTTGCATGCTGCTGTGCCAGAACGCCACTTCTTTTCTGCCTCTCTCTCGCGCGGTCATTTGGTAATATGCCCAAGACTGCTCCACTTTCCCAGGGAAAATCTTAGAAATCATATGAACAAGACTTCATTTTGTGCCAGAGGAGAGAAATTGTTTTAAATAAACAAAGGCTTATATTCAGCTGAAGCAAGTTTTATTCTTGATTTACACTCTCAAAGGAAAGGTTCAGAAATATTATAGTTGTCAAATTGTAAAGGATAATGTCTAGGATATTTTGTAAACACAAGCAAAAATTAAGTGTTTGGAAGACAAACATCACTATTACTGTTGCTCACGTTTAGGGTTGGGGATTTGAACAAACCCCAACCTGACGTATTAAACTTTGCAAACCAATCTCACAGCTCACAAATTCGTACTACCTCACCAATACGAATTTGTACGATTTGTAAAAAAATCGTACGTATTTTACAAGTTGGCAAATTTGTAGGAATTCATATGAAGGACCATCCCAGCCCGCCCCTAAACCTACCGCTCAAAGAAATCATACAAAATCACTTGTACAAATTCGTACTTATCAGCCACCTCGTAAAATACGTATGAATTGGTCATGAGATAGCATTGAACTTTGATAAGTAACTTTGCACATTCTGTTCTGTAGACTTGAATGAAACCTCAAACCTTCTTTGTCTAGTTGAGGAGAGGTGGTATTACTTTTCTAAATAATCACAGTTATGTTTTCTCTTAGTGGATGATAAAAACAGGGACTGGAACCATATCTAGAGACTTGGGTTTTACTTAACAACCTCACAGAGCCTCCAAGCAAGTAACACTGATTGAGCTTATATACAGGTACATGAGATATTTGTTTTTGACTGAAAAGATAATTTTGACACAAATAAGATGACATCCTACGAACTGCTTTCAAAAGGTACTGGCAAATCTTCTACCACTTGTTGAGTGCAGAGAGACAAGATGTTGTGGCAGTCTGTTGAATATTAAAATGCAGTGTGCAGAAGAAAACTGAATGCTGTTACTTTAAGACAATAGAAACTAAAGCCCAAAAGAGGAATATTTATCTTCCTCTGTGTTGGAGCTTTTTGATTCTTCAGATGTCGTTACCCGTCTGAAGATTTGGTGCCAAGATTGTGATTTCCTCTTATTACTCTGCTCATTATTATGGGAATTATCATCACCTTTGAGCTGAATGAGAACTGGAGGTTCATGATTTGTTCTTCCAAATGGTGGGTTGTACGTGAGAGCTTCTGAGAGTGCTGTCTCATTAATTACTGGTAATTAATTTTACCTTTGCCAGAGGCTGGAAGCCCATCCTTCCCTATCCCACTAGCACTCACCGCAGCCTGTTGTTTAACCTTCCGTCTAATCCGGCTCATCTTGAGCTGATGGGAACCACTTTTATCCCACCTCTTCTGGAGGTAAGAAGGAACAATCTTCTTATTCATGAGCATCACACACACACAACACACATAGACACGCACAGAGGGACAGTAAAAAAAACTGCCCTGATTAATGGCTGCTAATTAGCAATGTTAATGACCAGGTGTCCGTAAGCCGGCCAGATTCTCTCAGCATGGAGGGGCTCCTCATTGAGAGCCCCGCAAATCCATTCCCAGTGACCCCTTCCCCTCAGCTGGCAGCTCCTGACGCTCCGATCTCTCTCATTACCCCAGAGAGAGGCTCAGAGGGAGGCCGGTCCTGAGAGACGGCCCTGTTCCCGTTTCCAGCCAGGCTTGTATTAATTAAGGTCAGGATTGGCCAAGACTGTGGGGTCCTCTCCGGGAGCGCCGGGAAGGATGGCATGGATGAGCGGAGTAGAGGAGGAGTTAACCATTTCAGATGTCAAACACTGCCTTCGTTGCTAATCTGTCACAACTGTCATGAGCAGAAGTTAGCAATCACACCGAAGGCTTAGTTCTTAACTCTGCTTTTGTAAGTCTTTGCTTGCAGAGTATTGGCAAATACTTCAAGAACAGGAAAGCAATTAAAAGTTGTAATAATGCAGTGGAAATGAATTGTCCACTAACATCTGGATGTTCGCAAAGAGACACAATGTTCTACCCACAAGCCCCTGCTAATCGTCTGGCATAATTGCATGCATTGAGGAGTTGAGGAGCTACGGTACTCAAGGCTACCGAGTAATTAAGGAGGCATTTTCTCGCCAAGCTTTAGCATCCTGGTTATGTTCTACTTCATTACCTTTTATGTTAAAACCTCGATTCATAAGAGGATGGAAACCTTGTTGCAATTAGCAACGGGATATAGCTGGAACACTTGAGGTACGGGAAAGTATTCCGCCGTGGGAGGGTTGACATTGAGAAGAGGCTGTTTTGATTGGTTTTTGTGTGGCGATATGAACAAAACTAGTCAATTACGCCATTTCACAAGTTTTGGAATTTAAAATTCATCCGTTAATGGATTTATAAAAATCATCTCGTTCAGCATAAGAATCAAGAGAAGACTGGTTGGCTTCGCCTAGGTGTTGCATTTGGTTAAACAAGGCAAGATATTCCACCGTGACGACAGGGGGAAATAAACAGTGAAACTACAGCCCCAGCCCCACACACGCAGGTTGGATTTCGTGATAACTCGTGGCAGGGCTAAGACGGTTAGGTTAATTCTAGTCCATTCTCGGGCAGGGGAGTGGGAAAGCTGCATTTATCACACAATGTGCCACCAAGCTCTGGTTCCCACACACTCTGGTTACATCATTATGGGGTTTGCGAGCCGGCCGTCCAATGGTGCTCTGGGGCACCGGTCAGCTGACCTGGGTATGAAAACATGGTGGAAACTCTATCCCGGCTATGGGGTTTCAGCCCAAACCCACTGATAGCCGCCTTCTCTCTCACTGCACTGCAATTTTCAGATTCTGTTTCACCTTTGCTTTCATGCTAAGCTGTCGGCTTCCCAAAGCCCGATGAGTGTGTCTGTGTGCGAGCTGAGTTAGATCAGGCTTTGTACCCAGGTGCTGTGGCGGAGCACCACCTAGCTGACATTACAACAGCCTTTCTAGAGTCTCAATGACACCCCTTTACAATCATGTTTCCCTTTGGGTGCAATCACTCACCTCTCTCACAGTTTAAATGCTGCCTGGTTCAGTTCAGTAGAGCTTGAGAATTTAAATGTGTGGCATTTGCAATAACAATACTTGTAGCATAACAACATGATGTACACTTAAGGAAAATGTGCTTTTCATGAACATTTAAAAATATTTTGATTATGCTTTGAATACTTTTCGGATTGATTTTGTTATTATATCATAGTTTCATCACTAGGGGGAGCCAAGAAACAAAATGAACAAATTCCCTCCAAAAACACACACAGGCTGACCTGGCAAAAGTACTGTTGCTCATAATTAATATAGTTCTGCATTGCATCCTGCATTGTTTATTCTATGGCTTTGGATGATGTTAAATCATGCAGATTATTGGTTGGTTTGCTTTTGCTTTTCATCAGAAGTACAATTTGCACTAGCAGATGAAAAACGTGTGAAAAAAATCGATATGCTTGAATTAAAAAGCGGTCCAACACATTTTTAGTGATCAGAATATCATAGAGACTTGGGGTAAGCTCTTTTGAATTAGTTCGTAAGCAACCATTTATGAACTTCCAAAAAACCCAGAGCACTCTTATTATGCCTAGCAATGCACTACAGAACAACCACTTAAAAGACCCTCATGATTGTTTAGAACACTGTAGCAATGCCCTAGCAACCATAAGAATGCCTTAGCAACTGTACAGCAACCTAGAGCATTGAGCACTGCAAACAAATAAACAGGCAAATAGAAACAATTCTTGAAGAAAATGTGTTTTTGTTACAAGTTTTTCTCAAATCAACTGGTAATGAATCTTGTGTGCTCGGCTATTTTCATTATTTTGTATTTAACTAAATAGAAAAAAAAAACAATGTTTCACTGTATTCTCAAACAGCTTGGTCCCTGAATAAACAACGACACAGTGACGTTCAGTCAATGTCCAGACGCTGTTACACAAGGACCCTTCTTGGGCCCTTCAGTTCACAAACCACACACATCCTGAACGCCTTTGACAATGAAAGTACAATATTAATAGGCTCTAATCTTCCCCACTAATAATTCAGTGCTCTGGAGAGTTGACACATGGCATAATCAAAACAGTCTTTATCAAAGCCTAGCCAGGGATTGTGCGGCAAGTCTCTGAAGCAGATATTAGACAAAGGTCTGTTGTTGAATTATTATTATTACCACCCAGACTGCTAGCGACCTGCCCTCTAGATCTACCTGCCTCCAGTGTAGACGAATTGACCCCCTTGAAAAGTTGAGTGAAATTCGTAAATTGTGGTGAAGTACCTAGAAAAGTGCATTTGAAATGATTCGGGAAGCGCACATATCATGTCCCTCTATCTAGCGGTAAAAGTGAGTGACAAGCTTCCTAGTCATTCAAAGTGAAACCTGATCACAGATCTTTACCTTAAACCCTTGGGCAGCAAGTTCCCCTGAACTTGATTGTTAATTCTCATGGCACTTTGACCCAGAGCGAAACCAATTAGGCTTCTGGGTGCAGGGATCGAAGTTCTTCATGCGAAATCATTTGTATGGTGGTTCACACCAATTTTCTTATCTATACCATGCTAAATTATGCATGCACCACTGCTTTGATAAAATGAACATTGTATTTTTCTTTTCATCAGGTAAGGCCAAATTGATCAGGTATATTCTTGTACAGGAAACATCTTGGTGGTAGCATGCTTTCTTGAGGACATAGCCCTTCTTTGACCTCTGTACATACAGTAAATGTTCGAAAGTCAAGATATACAGATCAGACTAACATGCAGACCCTTAATTAACCATGTAAAGAGAGGACAAACTCCACCCGAGTTGCCCGACAAGGCCCTTGGCAAGAAACCCCAAATGGAATTACTACTCTGCTTGGCAATTACACCACCTTGAGTAATTCGAACTCTTGTAAGTACAAGCCCAAGTTAAACATCCCTCTCTGAATGCCCACACTTCGACCTCTATCTCCAATTGTACATCCGATTACTGTCTGCTGTCGTACCAAGGTCAACAGCTTCTTCATTTGTGCCTATACCATCCAAACATTCGCTAATGGAAATAGTTTCACCAAGGTTTGTCGATTGTTATTCCACAGTTTTCCACTTTGCTCGGCTGCTAGCATGTTCACCTCGAAAAAGCTCATCTGATCAAGGTTTTCTTTTCTTTCAGAGCTCGTTCGTTCGTTTAATTCAGTACAGCCTTGTTTTTCCATCTTCTCTCGAATAAATAGCATGTTTATCATGGAAAGGTTGGTCTACCTGGCCAGTCACATTTGCGTACTGTCTTAATTAGATCATTTTAGCCCTTTCATTACAAATCTGCTTTTGTCATTTTGTAGAGTCTGATAACTTAATTAGGGCTTGCATACATCTCTCTTGTCTGTATTTGCACCATTTATTATTTCCACTTCAACATGGTGTTTCAAGACAAACCCACAAATTGATGTGATTTTGAACTTTCGTGAACTTTTTCACTGCTTAGATGAATTGGAAGTCTGTAATTTATTGTGGCTATTGATATAGTCACAGCATTTGGCAGGGTTTGTAGTCTAGTTTGTACTCTGGTCTCCTGAGGCTGGGTGGTTCTGGGTTCTTCTGTTCAGTCTCAGGTTCCCAATGAGGTGATGATCTCCATCCTCTCCCGCTGAGTCTCCAGAGCTTAAGGAAACCTTTCTTGTCCCTCTGATCTAATTTAAAAATAAAATATTATATATATATATATATATATTGTATGTTGTAGCACTTTAATGACTGAAAGAGCAAAATAGTGACTGCTCATTTAAGTGGCATAAGAGTGGCACTACATGTCCTAAGAATCATCGGGAATGATAATCAAATAAAATAATATAACGGTTTTTTTTTGTTTTGTTTTTTTAATTTGTTGTTAATTATAATTTATTTTAGCAAGCATGTTGCTGTTGTTGTATTACAATAATTTTGTCTAAACATTTACTAGCAACAACATCAATAATAATAATAATAATAATAATCAAATAATCAAAGTTAAAAGTTTTTTAATTGTTATTTATTATTATTATTATTATTATTGTTGTTGTTGTCAATAATTTTGTCTAAAAAATACATGAACAACAACAACAATAATAATAATAATAATAATAATAATAATATTTTGCTTTGAACTTACAAAGTTACGTTTTATTATTATTATTGTTGTTAGTGTCAGGGTTCTGTTGTGTGTGTCATGTGTTCCCGCCTCTTGTGTCCATATTTGGTTTGTTTCCTGTCCTCGTTAAGTGTCATTATGAGTTTATCCTTGTCCAGCCATGTTTGTAATTAGCTATGATTTACCTGTGTATTTATAGTCCTGTCTGTTCACTTTGATTTCGTCTGGTCTACTCGTTACTCCCGGTGTTTCCTGTCTGTCAGCCTTGTCTTGTCCTGCCTTGTCCTCATTAAAGATTATTATTTGAGTTTATGTCCTCGTCTGCGTGTTATAATAATAATAATAATAATAATAATGTTTTAACTTTGATTATTAGCAAATTAATAAAAGTATAATAATAACACTAATAATAATGCTAATAATATTTTGTTCAACTTATAATCATTATTATAATAACGATTGTTGTTTATCATTGTTGTTGCAATAATTTAAAATATATTAACAACAACATCAATAATAATAATAATAATAATAATCGCTTTATTGCTAAATATTCATAAATACAAATATGTAAGCTGTTTCTGAGTGAAGGACATGGGTGTCAAGCACACCTGCCTGTAATTTCCATATAATCTCACAGACGTTGATTAGTTGTTTCAGGTGTGTTTGATTACAGATAAACTTTGCAGAAAGGAGGCTCTTCACTCTGGGTGTATAGAGATTCCCCACATCTGTATATGAGTAGTTGACCTATCAATGTGTCCTATGGTGTGACAGCAAAAATGAAAAAAAAAAAAAAAACCTGTAACATTGAGGATAAACCTCTCTCATGCTATTTGTAACTCTAAGAATGAAGATACATTTTTTTCTCATGTTATTTGTATGTTAAGATTTTTTTTCTACATTTTTGCTATGTCACACCATAGGACACAGTCCAATTTTTATTTGTCAACTACCCATATACATACTTGCCTACTACATAGTATGCAGAAAGCAGTGCATCAAATCATTGGTATGTCCAAATTCACAGTATCCATAAGACAGTAGGCCTAAAACACCCTGATAGGGAGACTGATCTCTCTACAGAATCATGGGTATAATGTAGTCAATAAAAGAAAAAGGTTTTATACTTTTAGATCCCAACTGTTGAGCTTTTTACAAAAGCAATAGCTAGAGCAATACGTCAACATTTTCTTATCGCATTTTAATAACTTTAGTTGTCTGTTTATGGAACATATGCATGTTACTTAATAGCTAAATGTGTTGTAAGAAGGTGGTGTGCAACTAAAAAGTCAACACTATACCAAAAAAATAAACATTTTGGCAATCCGTTTTCACTTAAAATCTTTGAAGCAGCTGCTCTACAGCTAGAAAACACCTGCAATCAGATGTTTTGTAATTGAACATCGCTAAAGCCAAACGTGACGGCGGCGCTTTTTGTCACATGGACAGCGGAAGAGGAGTTTGATTAATTTCCTGCGCCACTTCAGTAGCCAGGCTCTGATAATGCCAGCAAACTTTTGCTTATGTTCTGCTAAGTACTCACGGATTAATTTATTAATATTCGCTCTCGCCTGGCTGCCGTGACTTTTAAGGAGAGGTTAGACTGTACAATCAAATTAGTTTTATGCGTGGCACATTAATCCCACCACGACCACAGAAGCAGTGCTTTCTGACAAGCTCCTTTCTGAAAAGTTGACACCAACAAGGAATTTTGAATTCTGTCCAATTGAGATAAGGCCATGTAGACACGCTGGTGGAAATGTGAATTGCTGTACCTGCCAAAGCGTGGGATATTTAGGAGATTTTAGGCACTGGAGGGAGGGCCGTGCTTACAAGCGTGAGTCAATGAACGTACATGTGTCACGCTAAATCCAATTCAGCAAAACAAAGCCAAATCGGGAAACAAGTGAACAGAACTAAAGTGACATAAGCTGAAATCTACGACAGCTTCTTAGTAAACACTTAAAAACAGCGCAACTTCAGAAGACAGGATGGGATTATAAAAATGTGCTTAATTCGGACATTTTGTAGGAAGACGCTCGTCACGGCCGCCTCGCTCTCTGTCTGTTCGTCTCCTCAGGGCAGCAGGCATGAAAAATTGTTACCTGTCTCATTTACCTGATCACATGGCCCGATAATGTGACATCGGCAAAGAAAAACAACTCCCTCCAGACTGAATGCAGTGCAACTGCTGCTTTCTGATGACTGCTTTCTGGCTGTTTGTGTTTTTCTCTCTTTTATCTCTTCGATCGCGTCGTAGTAGGAAAACATTTGTCCCTATGGAAAAAATATATAAAATGCTAATCTCCAACATCTATCTGTTCCTGCAATGCTTACCGTATGTCAGACAAAAACAGGGCAGTTTAATTAGAACTTTGTAATAAAGCTCTTCTAAAATAAGCCAGAGACTTTAGTTTAGGGTTAAAACTGATCATATAGTTTAAATTTAACCAGTTGCTGGTTAATGCGGTTGAAATGGCAATATATTTTGGCATATGTTTGATATTTAAGTCTGCAGTTCTTGCCCTGAGGTGCATATCGTTCTGTTGGTCTCTTTTACCTGTATATCCTCCATCAATTATTCACCGGACCATCTGCATGCAAGCAGAAACTCTTTCAACAGAAGAAACACCTGAATAATTAAACATAAACAGTCTGTGACACATAAATAATTTTCTGATGTGACATGCTACATTTTAGGGCTGATATTGTTTGCTTAAATGGCGTTTTGCTAATGCTCATTCCTTATATATTTAGTGTAGCTTGTAATTGGAAAAACAAGATGTTTTTTTTAAATATATTTTTATAAACTACTTAAGTTTAATGAGATTTTTTTAAACATATCATTACTTCAGTTTTACTACCTTTTTGCTACATAGATACACAAATGATGTAAAATGTCCGATAGCAATAATTTAAGTTTATCGTTATATGAGATCTTATATTTTTGCTATACTGTTGTTTATTGTACTATTACTATATATTTGCTAGTTTTTATTTTACTATGCATATGAAGAAATAACATGAAATATCTAATTTAAATTATTTTACTTTTTATAAGATCTTTTTTTTACTGTAATATTGTTTACTCTACTTTTGAGTGTTTTTACTATTTTTATTTCACCACGAAAAATTAGCATGTAAAACATCTGATTTAATTAATTTAACTTTTTATGAAATATTTTTTTACTATACTATTGCTTACTGTACTATTACTGTATTTATATTTTTTTCATGTCATATGTCTGATTTAATTTTAGCTTTTATGAGGACTTTTTACTGTACTATTAATATATTTTTTTTTACTATTTTTACTACATTTTACTGTATTGAAAAAATAACCTGTAAAACATCTGATTGCAATATTTTAAGATTTTAGTTTTATAAGATCTTATGTTTTTACTATATTTTTTGTTTACTGTACTATTACTATTTATGCTATTAATTTGTACTTTGTATTACCTAACACACAAAAAAAATACATGTAAATCATCAGCAATTATGTAAATAACTGCATTTGCATTCATTTTAACAAAAAATGTAGTAAACTGCATTGAATGTATGCATTTTAATGTATGAAGTCACACAGGTGTAGTTTATCACATTAACTATAAGACATGTTATGACATTTGACAAAACCACAGTGTCACAATACTATACTATTTTAATCACTATATTGTTTTATTACATAAAATGAAATGTTTTGTTTGAAAAGTCTGCTTGCCGTAAATAACCCTTGCGTTGATATTTTGTGATATACAATAAAAAAAAATAAATAACTAAATATAAAATTATATATATATATATACAATTCAAGTCCATAGACAAATTGTGTGGCCACTGTATATTAGATAAACTCATTTCCATCTATCAACTGTGCTGAAGATGTAAGAATGAGGTTGTCCCTCATCTCTGTCCTGACGCTCCATGATTTGTCTGGAAAGTGGAGGACAGGGGAGGGAACGGGACAGGAACTGACAGGATGATTGAATATAATGCCAGTTCTGCTCTTCTCTTGAAAGAGCATCTTTTAGGTATCAGATACCTAAAGTTGAGCTTTCTGGTCAACCAGACACCTCCCCTGGGATCCCGGTGGGCTGAGGGCTACCTCTACCTCGCTGGCGGAGATAGTCACCTGAACCAGGATCAAAGTGCTGCTTTTTCCTGCTGGGGGAGATGCACACACTCACACACACACACACACTGGCTGTGTCTCCATCAGTATGGAGGTGTGGTGAGGCCCATGGGACCCAGAGCTCAGAGCTCAAGGATCGACTCTCTGCCAACAAGGGGCTTATATAAAAGAGAGGTGACGATCAACACTCATCCAACCCCGAAAAAAAGCATGGCTGAATCTCACAAAAACATGTCCAGGTCACATTTCAGTGATTAATTAAATTAAATTAAATTAATTAATTAAATAAATAAATACATTAATAAATAAATACATAAATAATTAAATTAAATTAAAATGATAATTTATAATTATTTCAAAATTAAAATGTAATATATATTTCAACAAAAATACATAGTATATATGTTTATGTTGTATATAATTCCTCTCTCAGTTAAACATTTGAATACATTCAACAATATTGAATACATATTCACCAATGCTGCATTTATTTAATCATTGTGAAATATTGTTATTGTGAAATATTATTACAATTTAATTAATATTGTGAAATATTATTACAATAAAATAACTGTTTTCTATGTGAATATATTGTAAGATATAATTTATTTCTGTGATCAAAGCTGACTTTTAAGCATCATTACTCCAGTCTTCAGTGCCACATGATCCTTCAGAAATCATTTTAATATGCTGATTTGCTGCTCCGTTATTAATAATGGTTGTTTTTATCAAGTATAAAAAATATTTGCTGCTATATATATTCCACTTTGCCGGAATTAGAATTAAATGAATAAAATATTATATTACAAAGTCGGTAACACTTTAGATTAGGGAGCACTATTCACTATCAGCTAGTTGATTATTATCATGCATATTACTAGCATATTGACTGTTTATTAGTACTTATAAAGCACATATTCTGCATGACCATATTATACTGTACATCCCTTGCTACAACAACTACCTTACTAACTATTAATAAGCATCAAATTGGGAGTTTATTGAGGGAAAACTTGAATATGTGAATAGTGAATATGTGTTCCCTAATCTAAAGTGTTACCACAAAATCTAGTCCAAAAATAGCCTCAATTGTTAAAAAAATTAACATTTGGATTTGGGTTGAAACATGAGCCACACATGAGTCGTTGACAGGTTTCGTGAGATTCGCGCGGGTCGGAGAGAGGGGGGTGGAGGAAGTGTGACATTCCCTTTTGTCCTGTTAGCAGGACAGTAGGATCACATTCAGAAACACTGATCTCAAAAAGGTGTTGTGTCTCATTTTTGTTAACGAGAAGCTAACACCATTCTGCATTTGTCTGCGGCCATAATGGTCATTCATTTACTTCTGTTTACCCCTTTTGTCCTGTTAAAAGACTACACATGTGTGATTTGATGTGTGCCTTTTGTATCGCCCTGGCTGAAGCTGGTCTTGTTTATATACTAAATAACAGCAGCCAAAGAGAAATGTTATAATAACCCATTGAATGGACGTAACAATCTTGTTAGATCAGGACTGTATGGAGAATAAGCACAAACATAATGACGGCTTGTTTAGGCCAATTTTCCTTAATAGTGTTGTGAGAAACAGCATCTCAGATCTGAATAGAGGAATCGAGATAGATGTGGTTGTTTCCATAGAGCTAATAATTGCAGAAATGCAATTTCATAATGCTTAGATTGCACTTTTCAATCTGTATTATGGGATTTCACTTATTTTATGAATTGATTGTTGGACTGTTATAGCACGCTTTCAAAAGTCAGTACGAGCATTATGTCACAGAAATGCAAACAGTGTCTTTTTTATGAGGAAAATATGTACATTAATATTTTAAGTGGAAATAAGAGGATTACCTCACATAGAAGCACACATAGACAGGGTTAAAATAAGCACATAGGGTTAAAATTGTTCTTTGCACTAGTATCTTGTAAGACATAGTTGACATTAGTTCAGTCGATTGATTGATTGATTGATTGTAAGGTTGTTGTATTTGCATAGTTGTGGATTATTGTTGGTGGTATTTGCCATAGTTTACTGGAAAACTATTCTATTGCTGTGGTGAAGTTTTATTCATTTTCCCTACTAAACCTATATTGCTTTCTATGGCTGTAATAGTCATGCATATTTATGTATACAAATTGCCATTTAATGCATATATTTTATGGCTTATACACAGTGAAAATGTCATTTAATTCAAAATCCAATATTGATCAGTGGGTATTGACCAAACATCTTTGACTTCAATAAGATTTCCCCCCAAAAAAAGTCAAGAATTAATCTGCCATGAATCTCCATGATTCCTGTTCTCTCTGACAACAAAGCAGTTGAACATAACAAACTCGTAATTATGACTTCGGAAGTGGGAAATAGGACATTTCCGATTGCATTGATACTTTATAGAAAAACAGACATTTTGACATGGAATGCACATTTAAAAATAGAATAACTGGCTGTAGCTTTGTTTTTTGGAGAAACAAGTATGTACTTAGCATGTTTACTTAATATTTGCAAACATATTAGGGTACTTTTATGATTTAGAACAGTCAAAAAAAATCACATACAGCACTTTTAATTCATGTAGATTTAACCAGGTATTAATGAGTTACTCTGAGCAGCTTCCCATGGGACCTTCATCATGCTATACCCACCCGGACCAACACACTTCCAACACAGGGGCGTATATTTGACCCGAACATTCACTAAATATGCCACAGAAAAAAAGCTCTCCACCTGCAGCACGGATTACTCGTTTTACCTGAACGTAATTCAAGAGGCCTCTGGTAGATCTAGGGTCTATCCGTTTAATAGGAAGTATTAAATTAGCAGGGCTGACAGGGCAGACAGTGATGGGTGCGAACGGGCTCCCAGAGCGTCCCATGATGGCCGCAAAGTGTGTCAGATATCGGGGGGATACGGGTGAAAGGTATTCATGAGAACCGGGTTGCATTACTGGGTGGAGCTGCGCCCTGCCCTTTAAAACATGTGAGAACTGAAATCTGGTCCCATCCACAGTATAAAACATGATAGAGCGAGCGAGAGAGAGAGAGAGAGGGAGAGAGTAAGTGAGATAGGACTTAAAAGTGACAAAGGGAATGAAAGGGAGCGATAAATGGAAGAAGACAGAAAGAGAGAGTAACCACAAACGGTAACTAGGCCCTCCAGCCAAACTCTTCTAAGCACCACCCAGCACAGGGTCCCTGCAAACCAGCTGTTACAAATGCAGGGGTCGGTGTAAATGCCCAGGAGACTGTGCGTGCGTTTGCCCTAACACGAGCTACACCACCTCCTCTGAGTCTCCAGATGGGAGACAGAGCCGTGAATCTTGAACAGTGCTCAACACAGCAAACCAACAATCACCACATTCGCAATTTAAAGAATGTTCTTGGCTCGAACGAAGTTGAATTCTATCAACATTTGAAGCATAATATAGAAAAAAAGTCAAATGTCAGAAATCTATTCTAGTATTTCAGCTTGAAAATGTATAGCATTCTGAAATATCATTCTCAGTATTGCCTCAAGGAGCACTATAGCTGACATTTGCATAATCTTTCTTTTTCTACCATCAGTTATATCTTTCAGGTCAACTTCTCTCATGGCGGAGCAACAGTTTGAAAAAAATCTTGGTAAGATAGTTACCAATAACGTTAGCTCTGTCATCAAAAAACTCAACAAAAAAAAAATCCAAGGCACTCGAAAATATTGTAAAAAAGTAAAAAGCCTTTATTCACATGGCTTTAACATTAAAAGCAACACGCATGTGCACCGACGCGTTGCGGCTAACTCACCTTCATCAGGGTGTCCGTTTGCTCCATGTTCCCTGAAAGGCAATCTACAGGTGCATCTCAATAAATTAGAATGTCGTGAAAAAGTTCATTATTTCTTGTAAGTTATTTCAAAAAGTGAAACTTTCATATATTTTAGATTCATTGCATGTAAAGTAAAACATTTCAAAAGTTTTTTTGTTTTAATTTTGATGATTAGAGCTTACAGCTCATGAAAGTCAAAAATCAATATCTCAAAATATTAGAATATTTATATTTGAGTTTCAATTAATGACCATCCCTACAGTATAAATTCTGGGTATCTCTTGTTCTTTGACACCACAATAATGGAGAAGACTGCTGACTTGGCAATGATCCAGAAGATGAACATTGACGCCCTCCACAAAGAGGGTAAGTCACAGAGGGTCATTACTGAAAGGTGTGGCTGTTTACAGAGTGCTGTATCAAAGCATATTAAATGCAAAGTTGACTGGAAGGAAGAATTTGGGTAGGAAAAGGTGCACAAGCAACAGGGATGACCGCAAGCTTGAGAATACTGTCAAGCAAAGCTGATTCAAACACTTGTGAGAGCTTCACAAGGAGTGGACTGAAGCTGGAGTCAGTGCATCAAGAGTCACCACGCTCAGATGTCTTCAGGAAAAAGGCTACCAAGCCACTTCTGAACCAGAGATAACGTCAGAAGCGTCTTACCTGGGCTGTGGAGAAAAAGAACTGGACTGTTGCTCAGTGATCCAAAGTCCTCTTTTCAGATGAAAGCAAATTTTGCATTTCATTTGGAAATCAAGGTCCCAGAGTCTGGAGGAAGAGTGGAGAGGCACAGAATCCATGTTGCTTGAAGTCCAGTGTGAAGTTTCCACAGTCAGTGATGATTTGGGCTGCCATGTCATCTGCTGGTGTTGGTCCACTGTGTTTTCTGAAGTCCATAGTCAACGCAGCCATCTACCAGGAAATTTTACAGCACTTCATGCTTCCTTCTGCTGACAAGCTTTATGGAGATACTGATTTCATTTTCCAGCAGGACTTGGCACCTGCCCACACTGCCAAAGGTACCAAAAGCTGGTTCAATGACCATGGTGTTACTGTGCTTGATTGGCCAGCAAACTCGCCTGACCTGAACCCCATAGAGAATCTATGGGGTATTGTCAAGAGGAAGATGAGAGACACCAGACCCAACAATGCAGATGACCTGAAGGCCGCTATCAAAGCAACCTGGGCTTCCATACCACCTCAGCAGTGCCACAAACGGATCACCTCCATGCCACGCCGAATTGAGGCAGTAATTAAAGCAAAAGGAGCCCCTACCTGTCAGGGTTCTGTTGTGTGTGTCATCTGTTCCTGCCTCTTGTGTCCATATTTGGTTTGTTTCCTGTCCTTGTTTCATGTCATTATGAGTTAAGTATGTTCCAGCTGTGTTTATGTGATTATGTGTTAATTACCCTGTGTATTTAGTTCCTGTCTTTTGAGTTTGATTTCGTCTGGTCTACTAGTTACTCCCGGTGTTTCCTGTCTGCCTTGTCTTGCCCTGTCTTGCCTTGTCTGCATTAAAGACTATTATTTGAGTTTACGTCCTCGTCTGCGTGTCCTTGTTCCTCCCTGCTGTGTGCACCGTGACACTACCAAGTATTGAGTACATATACAGTAAATTAACATACTTTCCAGAAGGCCAACAATTCACTAAAAATGTTTTTTTTATTGGTCTTATGAAGTATTCTAATTTGTTGAGATAGTGAATTGGTGGGTTTTTGTTAAATGTGAGCCTAAATCATCACAATTAAAATACCCAAAGACTTAAACTACTTCAGTCTGTGTTCATTGAATTTATTTAATACACGAGTTTCACAATTTGAGTAGAATTACTTGAAATAAATGAACTTTTCCACGACATTCTAATTTATTGAGATGCACCTGTAGTTCAATAGCACAGACATTTGAAGGAAACCCCTTGAATACTGATAATTTTTACTGCCACAGAAATATATATGCGTATGTGTAGATATGGTCAAAGGTTTTCCAAGCTTGAAATGTGTTGACATCTGTTCAAGAATTTGCATAATGTTCATTATTAGCCTTAAAAGAGTTTGCTCACATTGTTTCAAACCTGTATGGCTTATCTCCTTGTGTGGAATACAACAATACTGGACTACAGGGGCTTTCATTGTATGAATGAAAATAAATAAATAAAACAAAATGAAATGCACAGAGCAAAGCAAAACAAAGTGAAATGAAACAAAACAAAACAAAGATCACAAAAAGAACACTAAGCAAAACAAACACGCGCACACACACACACACACACACACACACACACATAAACAACAAAACACAAAATGAAACAAAACAAAATGAAAAACTCAAAACAAACTGAAATGAAACCAATAAAAAAACAAAGATGAAAAACACTAAGCAAAACAAAAAACAAAACAAAATTAAATGAAACAAAAAACAACAAAAAACAAAACAAAAAAATAAACAAAAACACTAAGCAAAAAAAAATGCATCAAGATACAATGAAACAAAACAAAAACACAAAATAAAACAAAATGAAAAGCAAACAAAATGAAACAAAATAAATAACACAAAACAAAACTAACACACAAAAAACAAAACAAAAACCTAAACAAACACTAAACAAAACAGAACACATGCACACACACAAACACTAAACAAAAAACTAAATTCAACAAATGAAACAAAACATAAATTGTCTAAATATTTTCTTTTGTGTTCCATAGAAAAAAGAGAAGCATGCAAGTTTGTAACGACATAAGAGTAAGTAAATGATGACTATGTTTTTTTTTTTTGTTTTTTGTTTTTGGGTGAACTGTTTAAATGTCATATGAGGTCATGTACTTTATGAGACACTAAAAAGTTTTACTGAACCCAGAACTTGTCAAAAGAGCCCACCTATGGTTTGACTTCCTGCTTTAATAAAAATCTCTGATATTTTGTCTGCCATATGAAAATCACAAGACCTATTACTTGGAAGAGCAACAAAAGCAACATAATTTGTGGAATTATACATATGTATAGCACACATGGTGTGGGACTTTTTGTTGTTGTTGTTAATATGTTGTGTTAAAAACTAATAATCAGCAGATACCACCAACTTATTTAAAAAGAAAAAGAAAATTCGGAAATGAAGCAAAGTTCTGATATTTTGATTTTAAATGATGGAGTGCTTTAAAATGAATTTTCAAATATGCAAGTAAAAACAGCTTTAAAATCAAACACAGAAATGTCCTCATTAATGTTTCCTTGCTTGAAGGCACACATGACGGATTAGAAAACTTTAAACCTGCAAAGATTTTGATATTAGCCAGGAGGGCTAAAGGCGTAATTGGTCCATCTTACTTCCAAGCTGACAGGCCGTGTTTTAAACAGATGAGTGTACAGTTTCATTACATTAACAGCATCAGTCTCTGCTCTTTGAAGCTCTGCCCTGGCACTTAGTAATTTGGTAACAGGTTGGAAGTGGGCTATGGGGTAAAATGAGACTCTGTTGTCTTGGTAACAACCATCCACGTCTTATTTTTGAATCAGGCACGGAGCAGAAAGTGACATATTAGCACAGAGCAAGAATTACCCTACTTTACCTTTATGGTATTATGGGGAAACAAACAAAATAAAGGCAAAAGGAAACATACTTACCAGCTTAAATGTGAGGAAATGGAGGAATAAAGTTTCAAACAAAAGAGGCAGATAATTTGTTAGTAACACTTTTATATTCATAATAAAAATAGTTTGGTTAAGTATGTTTTATCAGTCTAGGACTTTCATTATCACATTACTTACAAAAAAATTTAAACTTCTTGTTGAGCCAAAACAAAAAGTGGTGCAACCATTGAGTAAAAGGTAATAACATACGTCTTTCTTTCTTTCTTTCTTTCTTTCTTTCTTTCTTTCTTTCTTTCTTTCTTTCTTTCTTTCTTTCTGTTATACCACACTGACTTTGATTTTGAAGTCAAATGTTTTCAAATTCTGTTTCAAATTATTCTTAAAAAAATCATAAAAAAATACAATAATACTATGCCAAACTACTTAAGTTTTTTAACCTTCTCAGTATGTACATTAACATTTTAGACTTTGTCACACACAAAAAGAAATTGAAAACATATTCATCATAGGAGATGTGCATTCTGTCATGACTTCGGTCTGATCAGCAGGTTGTTGTGTGTGTCTTGTTGTTTGTACGTGTTTGAGACCATGTGGGTTTTATTTTGCCAGTTTGCCATGTGCTCGTTGTCTTCGTGGTTCCCCTCCCCATCGTTATCTCATTAACTACTTTAGCTGCCATCACACCTGTGACTAGTTAATCCATCTATTCCCCTCTATTTTAGGCCCTCTCGTGTATAGTCTTTTGTCTGACCGTTGTGGTGTGAACACGCTACGCCTTGCTCGTGACCTACCTTCAGTTTAGTCGTGTTTTGTCCTGCTTTGTTTTCTTAGGCTCCAAGTTTAGTTTAGGGTTTATATTTTGACTTCTCATCTATCCCCTATCTGCCTTTCGTTTCTCCAGTTCTCTGTTCCCCAGTTCCTGCCCTGGCGATCCCGGAGCTGTGTTTTGTGGCTTCTCCACTCCTGCCCATCTTTGTGCACTCAACAGGGAACTCCCCACTCTGACGTTGCGTCAGCCCTGACGCTGGGACTCTGTGCGCAGTTCTCTCGCTACTCTGACGTTGCGTCAGCACCCACATTGGGACTGTGGGCGCTGATCTCCCTACACCTTACCATCTCTGCTTCATGGAGTGTCTGGAGGCTTGATCGGACTGAACACCTCTTCCTGCCACCTTTCTTCGAGTCTTGTGTTCAGAGACTTTAATAAACATTTGAGTTGTAACCTGCAATTGAATCCGTGTTTTTCCCTGACAGAACGGTCAGACCAGAAATGGATTCAGCAGGAGCAGACCCAGTCAGGACCGCTGTGACCCAACAGGGCATTCTCCTTGGCCAGCATTCCACCCAGTTAACAGCCGCCTCCAGGGAGGTTGACCTACTGACAGCCCAGGTAGCTGAACTCAATGTCCGGGTGCAAGAACTCCAACAGGAGGCCCTGGCCAGCCGATCTGCTGCCTCCCTAGTCCGTTCTCCACTCCAGGCAGAGCCAGAACCCCATGCCAACAGTCCTCCTCCCTACGACGGAGATCCAAGTTCATGCCGGGCCTTCCTGTCCCAGTGCTCCTTGGTCTTTGCACTCCAGCCTCGCCGTTACGTCACGGAGGAATCTCAGGTGGCATTCGTGATCACCCTCCTGAATGGGAGGGCCCGTGATTGGGCAACTGCTGTGTGGGATGCTCGTGCCCCATTCTGTGCCACATTTCAGGATTTCCGAGCAGAGATGATTAAGCTGTTTGACCGATCTGCTCAGGGTGACGAGGCAGCCTCCCAGCTGGCGCGGTTGAATCAGGATGGTCGCTCAGTCACGGACTATTCCATCAAGTTTAGAACACTGGCGGCCGCCTGTGACTGGAATGAAGCTGCTTTGCGCGCTAGATTTCGGGAGGGGCTGGATGATGAGATCCAGGACGAGATTGTTACTCACGAGCTGCCTCGTGATTTTGATTCCCTTGTGGAACTGGCTCTGCGTGTGGAGGGGCGTCTTCAGCGTCGCCGTCAGCGGTGGACTGCTCGACCCTCCTGGACTTTGGGCGAGGGGGCTCCCAGTTCTGCCCTTGCCTCCTCACCCTCTGTAGCGGACCCGGAGCCCATGCAGGTGGGACGTCTACGCCTCACAGCCAAGGAGAAGCAGGATCGACTGGTTCGAGGTCTCTGTCTGTATTGCGGGAAGCCTGGACACAGAGCCATCCGGTGTCCTTTAAAAGCCGGGGCCCATCAGTAAGCTGGGGGATTCTGATGGGTGCTTCTCCGTGTTTCGAGTCCCCCAAGTCTCGTACACTGCTCCCTGTCTCCGTTAAATTTAAGGACACCATTCATCCCAGTTCTGCCCTTGTTGATTCAGGAGCTGAGGGCAATTTCCTGGATATTTCTGTTGCGGCGCAGTGGGGCATTCCTGCCATTCCTCTCCCTTCTCCCATCTCTGTCCGTTCCCTCAATGGCCTTCTCCTCTCCTCCATCACCCACTCCACTCCTTCAGTAAGTTTAGTGGTCTCTGGCAATCACCGTGAGGTAATTGAGTTGTACCTCCTTGATTCCCCGGGTGCTCCTATTGTTCTGGGGCACCCGTGGTTGGTGCAGCACAACCCTCACGTGGATTGGTCGGGGAACTCTGTGTTATCTTGGAGTCAGTCCTGTCTTGCTTCTTGTTTAGGTGCTGCCTTGTCTTCTGGCTGTTTGTCTTCTGTGTTTCAGGTGGAGTCTGCTGATCTCTCCGTAGTACCGGTGGAGTACCACGATCTTTGTCGGGTCTTCAGTAAGTCCCGGGCCACGTCCTTGCCTCCTCACCGGCCGTACGACTGTGCCATCGATCTCCTCCCAGGCACTTCTCCGCCTAAAGGGCGTTTGTACTCCCTGTCTGGTCCTGAAAGAGAGGCCATGGACAAGTATATTAAAGAATCCTTGAATGCCGGCCTCATCCGTCCCTCTTCCTCACCTGCTGGCGCTGGGTTCTTCTTCGTAAAGAAGAAGGATGGCTCCCTGCGCCCTTGCATTGATTATAGGGGTCTTAATGACATCACCATAAGAAACAGGTATCCTCTGCCTCTGATGTCATCTGCTTTTGAATTGTTACAGGGAGCCAAGGTCTTCACTAAGTTAGACCTCCGTAATGCCTACCATTTGGTCCGTATTCGTGAGGGGGATGAGTGGAAGACAGCCTTCAATACCCCTACGGGACACTTTGAATACCGGGTCTTACCCTTCGGGCTCACTAATGCCCCAGCTGTCTTCCAGGCCCTGATCAATGATGTGTTGAGAGACATGGTAAACAGATTTGTCTTTGTGTATCTCGATGATATCCTCATCTTCTCTCCCTCCTTACAGGTACACACTCAACATGTTCGTCAGGTGCTACAACGGCTGCTGGAGAACCAGCTTTATGCCAAGGCAGAGAAGTGTGTGTTCCACGCCAAGTCAGTTTCGTTCTTGGGGCATATTATTTCAGCGGAGGGGATCAAAGCTGATCTTGCCAAGGTAAGGGCCGTAGCCGAGTGGCCAACCCCTGACTCTCGGAAGGCGCTGCAGCGATTCTTGGGGTTCGCCAACTTCTATAGGCGATTCATCCGGAACTTTAGCCTGGTTGCTGCACCCTTAACGGCACTCACCTCACCCAAGGTACCGTTCAGGTGGAATTCTCAGGCTCAGGAGGCCTTTGATGTTCTTAAGTCCCGTTTCATCTCTGCTCCTGTTCTTTGTCTTCCAGATCCTGAACGGCAATTTATTGTGGAGGTAGATGCCTCTGAGGTCGGGGTAGGCGCGGTTCTATCCCAGCGGTCCCCTAGAGATGAGAAGGTGCACCCATGTGCCTTTTTCTCTCACCGCCTGAGCCCTGCAGAACGAAATTATGACATAGGTAACAGGGAGCTGCTGGCAGTCAGGCTGGCTCTGGGGGAGTGGCGCCACTGGTTGGAGGGAGCAGCGCGGCCCTTCTTGGTCTGGACGGATCACAAGAACTTGGAATATATCCGTTCGGCCAAGAGGTTGAATGCTCGCCAGGCCCGCTGGGCACTCTTCTTTGGGCGGTTTAACTTCTCCCTCTCGTATCGGCCGGGTTCCAAGAACACCAAGCCTGACGCCCTTTCTCGTCTGTTCGAGGGTCCTGGGAGGGATGTGGCTCCCGACACCATCCTCCCCAAGGGGGTGGTGGTGGGATCCCTCTCTTGGGATGTTGAGCAGCGGGTAAAGAAGGCCGTGCGGGAGGGGGAGGTCCCGAGGAGGTGCCCGGAGGGTCGGTTGTTTGTGCCGGCTGCGCTGCGGCCTGAGGTCCTCCGGTGGGGTCACGAATCCAGGGTAACCTGTCATCCAGGGGTTCGGAGATCGCTGGCTGCCATCCGTCAGCGATTCTGGTGGCCATCCATGGCGCAGGATGTCAGGCAGTTTGTGTTGGCTTGCTCGGTGTGTGCTCAAAATAAGACTTCTAACCAGTCCCCTGTTGGTCTGTTGCAGCCTTTGCCCATTCCCTCTCGTCCTTGGTCACACCTGGCCCTTGATTTTGTCTCTGGCCTTCCCCCATCGAGAGGCAACACTGTGATTCTGACGGTGGTGGACCGCTTCTCCAAGGCGGCCCATTTTGTTCCCTTGCCCAAACTCCCCTCCGCCAAGGAGACAGCACAGGTGGTGGTGGACCACATCTTCCGGATTCATGGCCTTCCGGTGGATGTGGTCTCCGACAGAGGACCACAATTTGTCTCCCGGTTTTGGAAAGAGTTCTGTAGACAGATCGGGGCCTCAACGAGTCTGTCTTCAGGTTTTCACCCTCAGACCAATGGGCAGTCCGAGCGAGCCAACCAGGATCTCGAGAGAGCTCTCCGCTGCCTGGCATCACATAGTCCGAGTTCCTGGAGTCAGCAGCTACCGTGGGTCGAGTATTCCCACAATTCCCTTCCTGTAGCGTCCACAGGTATGTCTCCCTTTCAATGTTCCATGGGTTACCAACCACCTCTTTTCCCTGCTCAGGAACCCGAAGCTGCGGTCCCGTCTGCCTTAGCCTTCGTCCGTCGGTGTCGTCGCACCTGGAGGAGGGCTAAGGAGGTCTTGGCCCGGGCTTCCAGACGGACCAAAGTAGCGGCTGATCGTCATAGGACTCCTGCTCCTCAGTACGTGTGTGGTCAGAAAGTATGGCTTTCCACCAAGGACCTGCCTCTCCGGGTGCCTTCACGTAAGCTGGCACCCAGGTTCATTGGGCCATACCGCATCACCAAGGTTCTGAGTCCGGTGGCAGTGCGGCTCAAGCTTCCTCAAACGCTTGGTCGGGTTCACCCTGTCTTTCATGTATCCAGGGTTAAGCCTGTGTTTCGTTCCCCCTTTCATGCTGTTGGTTCTTCCCCGACCCCCCCTCCCCCTCGTATAGTGGATGGTACTCCAGTGTACACTGTGAGAAAGCTCCTGGACGTTAGACGCCGTGGTCGGGGTTTCCAGTATCTGGTGGACTGGGAGGGTTACGGTCCAGAGGAGAGGAGTTGGATTCCGGCCCGGAGCATTCTGGATCCGGCTCTGGTCGAGGACTTCCGCCGGCGACGAGGTGAGCCCCTCCTGGGTGCGCCAGGTGGCGCTCCTGGGGGGGGAGGTACTGTCATGACTTCGGTCTGATCAGCAGGTTGTTGTGTGTGTCTTGTTGTTTGTACGTGTTTGAGACCATGTGGGTTTTATTTTGCCAGTTTGCCATGTGCTCGTTGTCTTCGTGGTTCCCCTCCCCATCGTTATCTCATTAACTACTTTAGCTGCCATCACACCTGTGACTAGTTAATCCATCTATTCCCCTCTATTTTAGGCCCTCTCGTGTGTAGTCTTTTGTCTGACCGTTGTGGTGTGAACACGCTACGCCTTGCTCGTGACCTACCTTCAGTTTAGTCGTGTTTTGTCCTGCTTTGTTTTCTTAGGCTCCAAGTTTAGTTTAGGGTTTATATTTTGACTTCTCATCTATCCCCTATCTGCCTTTCGTTTCTCCAGTTCTCTGTTCCCCAGTTCCTGCCCTGCTGATCTCCCTACACCTTACCATCTCTGCTTCATGGAGTGTCTGGAGGCTTGATCGGACTGAACACCTCTTCCTGCCACCTTTCTTCGAGTCTTGTGTTCAGAGACTTTAATAAACATTTGAGTTGTAACCTGCAATTGAATCCGTGTTTTTCCCTGACAGATTCAGATCATTGTCTGTATGAATGCCATTTTAAATGAATAAATGTCAAAAAGTGCATAACTTTCAAATTATGCAGTTTATTCTTATACATTGTAAAGTATCTATAATATAGTGGTTGCTATGCATACTGTTATTGGAGAAAACTCATATTGAATGACTGTAATATAAGATATTGTAATTTAAGACACTTAAACTTTTAGCTTTGTTTTATCAGGCTAACATAAATGTTTCTCCAATATGTCCTACAAGTGGTATGTATGTATATATGCATGCATATAGGCTATGTATGTATTTATGTATGTCACCTTTAAACCTTTAAAAAAACAGTTATATTGTGAAATATTTTATAATTTTAAATTACTTTTCTATGTGAATATATTGTAAAATATGCATCAGCATAACTGTTTTCAATGTTGATAATAATCATAAATGTTTCTTGAGCAGCAAATCAGCATATTAAAATGATTTCTGAAGGATCATGTGACACTGAAGACTGGAGTAATGATGCTGAAAATTCAACTTTGATCACAGGAATAAATTACATTTTACAATATATTCACATAGAAAACAGTTGCTTTAAATTGTAAAAATAATATTCACAATATTACTGTATTTACTGCATTTTTAAAATGAAATAAATACAGCCTGTGTGAGCATAAGAGACAAAAACATTAAGTGGTGTATCTGCAGGTATTCACTGTCAGTACGGCTGTCTTTTAAAGTCCCTTTCATTGCCCAAAGCAAACTGTCAGCCATGCTGGAAGAACATCTCAAACAGCAGTGTGTTTTCCTGATAGAGTAACTTTCCTTTGAGCCCCTAATTGCTCCCCGTAACGTCACTGCTCATTCTGGGGTGTTCAGATCGATTAGGCAAACATCAGAGGCGGTGGCCTGAGCGGAGAGGGGCATTGTGGGTAATTAGTGATTACTTACCTTGGACTAGTTTGTATCATGACTGGGGGTCAGGAGCGGGTCAGTGCACATGGCAAACTGAAGGAGGCTGGAGACGTGCGGTTGACGCTGACGCAAGAGAGCGTGGAGGACTGGAGCCAGAGATGGGCCGACAGCGGGTCACACCGTGCGCCACTCAGGAAAATTAACAAGCAGCTGCTCCTCGGTGCCACAACAAATTCCAGACACCTTCAGTCACTGACCCATTTCTGAACACACCGTCCCAATCACAACTGGTCTTTGTGCTCAAACCACTTTATTAGTAATTCTGTCTTTAATTAATTGAATTGAAAAAAATGTAATATATATATTTTTAAATATATATATATATTATTTTTTTCATATATATATATATATATATAGAGAGAGAGAGAGAGAGAGAGAGAGTTTATTTGCAAAAACGGATAGCTCAGTTTTTATCATTTTTCTTAAATCATGTTTTTTATTGTGTTATCATAGTTTTATTGTGTTAGTTAGCTGTATTTGTTTAGTTATCATTATTTAAGCAAAACAACCCAACTGCAGTTTGATTGATATTAATTGGAATGCAGAACAAAAAATAAAAAGATTTTTTTAACATTTTTAAAGTTATCCGAGTTATCTGTTTTTACAAATTCACTCTTCACAGACACACACACACACACACACACACATATATATTATCATAATGACAAACAAAAAATAAATATTAATTAAAATGTTTAAAGCACTTTGATTATTACTATATTATTACAATCGTCCAAGATGGCGGCACGCACAACAGACGCAGCGGCTTCTCTCTCTCCCGACAGAACGGTGTTTTCGTGTTTTTTGTCTTGTAAGTCACAATGTTTTTGTACATATTCGTCTCGTCTACCTGTCTTTAAGTGCGCATACAGTCGTGAGTTTCTGCTCGATGTCGGCAAAACCACATTTTTAGAGTTAAACTCCACGCACGCCGAAGAGCTGCGGGACCTCGGTCTGCTCCGGAGGCCTACACCATCACTGACACCCACTACTGCATCTCGCCCACAGCGGAGGCGCTACAAGCGGCGTGAGAGGAAGCAGAAGAGGGGTAAGCGCGGAGGTATCCGAGCTAGGCTAGCGGCTAACCCACACAAGCCAGCTATCCCCACCATCGTACTGGCGAACGTACGCTCTTTGAACAATAAACTGGACTACATCCGACTACTTCGCTCTACTCAGAGGACTGTAAGAGACTGTTGTGTTTTTGTGTTTACGGAAACATGGCTTAACAACAGCGTTCCGGACTGCGCCATTCAGCTCGAGCAGCTAACATGCTATCGAGCAGACAGAGCTCTCGTCGAGGGAGGCTTTGTGTTTACATCAATAATGTATGGTGCCGCGACGCTGTTGTGGTCTGCAAACATTGCTCACCCCTGGTGGAGTTTATGATTTTTAAGTGCCGGCCGTTCTATCTACCGAGGGAATATACAGCCATTCTGCTCGTTGCTGTATACATCCCTCCCAGCTCCAACAACATCAACAGGAGTGAGGCACTACATGATTTGTACCAGCACATCAGTGAGCAGACGACAGCCCACCCAGATGCTTTTCTTTGTTTACACCACCCAGAGAGGAGCATACAAGGCCCTCCCCCTCCCCCACCTCGGAGCCTCAGACCACATCACTGTCATGCTAATGCCTGCACACAGACCGCTCGTTAAAGTCATCAAACCAATACACAAACAGATGCAAGTGTGGCCGGAAGGGTCGTCAGAGGCACTTCAAGACTGTTTCGACACCACTGACTGGAATATGTTTAAGCAGGCTGCCACATACAACAATACTACAGACCTCCAAGAGTACACAGAGACTGTCACTGCCTACATCACCAAGTGCATTGATGATGTAACGGTCACAAAGACTATCACTGTCCGGGCCAACCAGAAGCCGTGGCTGACAGGGGAGGTCTACAAACTTCTGAAGGCTCGGAACGCTGCCTTTAGAGCTGGAGATGAGGAGGGCCTGAAGACAGCTAGGGCCAACCTATCCCGCGGCATCAGAGAGGCCAAGAGACAGTACTCCAAGAGGATCGCCGATCGTTTCAGCGACAGCAAAGACACTCGGAGCCTGTGGCAGGGGATTTAGACCATTACGGACTACAAGCCCCCACCACAGACCTGTGACAGCACCATCCCCCTGCTGAACGAGCTGAATGCCTTCTTTGCTCGCTTTGAGGCACAAAACAGCACCACTGCACAGAAGACTCCACCTCCTCCCGGCGACCAGGTGATGACGCTGTCCCCGGACAGCGTGAGGAGATCCCTCAGCAGGATCAATGCACGCAAAGCTCCGGGTCCTGACAACATCCCTGGGCGTGTACTGAGAGACTGTGCAGTGGAACTCACTGATGTCTTCACAGACATCTTCAACATCTCACTAAGTCAGGCTGTTGTCCCCACATGCTTCAAAGCTACCACCATCATTCCAGTCCCGAAGAAGTCATCTCCATCCTGCTTCAATGACTACCGTCCAGTAGCACTCACTCCTATTCCCATGAAGTGCTTTGAACGGCTAGTCATGCAACACATCAAGTCTTCCCCACCCCCCTGGACCCCTTCCAGTTTGCATATAGGTCCAACCGATGATGCCATCGCCACTGCCCTCCACCCAGCCCTCACACATCTGGACAAAAAAGACTCATATGTCAGGATGCTGTTCATAGACTTCAGTTCATAGACTTTTTGAAGCTGCTGCCACCGATTTGGACGAACTCACAGAGACTGTAACATCATATATCAGTTTCTGTGAAGATATGTGTATTCCTACCAGGACTCGTTTAACCTACTACAACGACAAACCATGGTTCACCGCAAAACTCAGACAGCTCCGTCAGGCCAAAGAAGATGCTCACAGGATGGGGAATAAAGTCTTGTATAAACAAGCCAAATACACACTGGAAAAGGAGATCAGGGTGGCTAAGAGGAATTATTCTGACAAGCTAAGGATTCAGTTCTCTTCCAGTGATTCTGCTTCAGTGTGGAAAGGTATGAAAGACTTTACAAATTACAAGACACCATCCCCCAGCACTGTGGAGAATCAACAACTAGCAGACGATTTGAATGTCTTTTGCTGCAGGTTTGAAAAAACACCCCACACCCGCCCTGAACACCTCTCCACACAACCATTAACACCTCCAGCAACCCCCCTCTCCCCCACACCTGCACTGAAAATAAGTGAAGATGACGTGCGGCAGGTCTTCATAAAGAACAAAAGAAGGAAAGCACCAGGCCCAGACGGTGTGTCACAGCCTGCCTTAAATCCTGTGCTGACCAGCTAGCCCCCATTTTCACACAGATCTTCAACAGATCACTGGAGCTGTGCGAAGTCCCCTCATGCTTCAAACGCTCCACCATCATCCCTGTCCCAAAGAAACCCAAAATTACTGGACTTAATGACTACAGACCTGTGGCTCTAACGTCTGTGGTCATGAAATCATTTGAAAGACTGGTTTTGGCTTATCTGAAGGCCTCCACTGGTCCCTTACTGGACCCCCTGCAGTTTGCCTACAGAGCAAACAGGTCTGTGGATGATGCAGTCAACATGGGACTGCACTTCACCCTGCAGCATCTGGACAGACCAGGGACTTATGTGAGGATCCTGTTTGTAGACTTCAGCTCTGCTTTTAACACCATCATCCCGGACACCCTTCAGAATAAACTGACACAGCTCTCCGTCCCTACCTCCGTCTGTCAGTGGATCAACAGCTTCCTGACAGACAGGCAGCAGCTTGTGAGGCTGGGAAAATTCTCATCCAGCACCCGCACCACCAGCACTGGAGCCCCTCAGGGCTGCGTTCTCTCCCCACTGCTCTTCTCCCTCTACACGAATGACTGCACATCTAAAGACCCCTCTGTCAAGCTCCTGAAGTTTGCAGACGACACCACACTGATCGGCCTCATTCAGGACGGTGACGAGTCTGCCTACAGACAGGAGGTTAAGGAGCTGGCTGTCTGGTGCCGTCTTAACAACCTGGAGCTTAGCACGCTCAAAACAGTGGAGATGATCGTGGACTTCAGGAGAAACCCCCCTGCTCTCCCCCCACTCACCATCATGAACAGCATGGTGACTGCAGTGGAGTCATTCAGGTTCCTGGGCACCACCATCTCCCAGGACCTGAAGTGGGACATTCACATAGACTCCATTGTGAGAAAGGCCCAGCAGAGGTTGTACTTCCTTCGCCAGCTGAGGAAGTTCAACCTACCACAGGAGCTGCTGAAAATGTCCTACTCTGCCATCACTGAATCCGTCCTCTGCACATCAATAACTGTCTGGTTCAGCTCAGCTACCAAATCTGACCTCAGAAGACTACGGAGGGTAGTCCGGACTGCTGAGCGAATCATTGGTGCAACCCTCCCTACTCTCCAAGAACTGTATTTATCCAGAGTGAGCAAAAGGGCTGGCAAAATCACTCTGGACCCCGCACATCCAGCACACTCCCTCTTTGAACTGCTGCCGTCTGGTCGACGCTACAGAGCTCTGAGCACCAGAACGACCAGACACAGGAACAGTTTCTTCCCCCAAGCAATCCATCTCATGAACACCTGACATTAACGTGGAACACACAACACTATTTTACAACTATTTATTCACCACACATACATATATAATATTTTTTATTTAATTTTTTTTTCCATTTCAAATTTGCACATGTCAGACCTGTACACACATGATTGTCTGTATTGCATAGTGTTTCTGCTATTTTGTACATTGCCTATTTGTATATTTGTATATTGTTCTCTTGTTGTCTGTGTCCTGTCCCGTTGCTGTCATTCTATTGCACTGTGGAGCTTTGTCACTATAACAAATTCCTTGTATGTGTAAACATACCTGGCCAATAAAGCTCATTCTGATTCTGATTCTGATTCTGATTCAGCATTCAACACAATCATCCCTCAGCAGCTCACTCACAAATTGGTCCAGCTGGGGCTCAACACCTCTCTGTGCAACTGGCTGTTGGACTTCCTGACCGGGAGACCTCAGGCAGTACGGGTCGGCATTAACACATCCAGCACCATCACACTGAACACAGGGGCCCCCCAAGGATGTGTGCTGAGCCCCCTCCTCTTCACTCTGCTGACCCACGACTGCACACCGTCACACAACTCTAACCTTTTCATTAAGTTTGCGGATGACACGACTGTGGTGGGTCTCATTAGCAACAGAGATGAGACAAACTACAGGAGCGAGGTGAGCCGCCTGGCCGGGTGGTGCAGGGACAACAATCTCTCTCTGAATGTGGAGAAGACGAAGGAGATTGTTGTTGACTTCAGGAGAGTGCACACTCAGCATGCTCCTCTGACCATCAACGGTGCGACTGTGGAGAGAGCGAGCAGCACCAAGTTCCTGGGTGTGCACATCACAGAGGACCTCTCCTGGACTAACAACACTGCGGCACTGGCCAAGAAAAAGCACAGCAGCGTCTCTACTTCCTCCGCAAACTCAGAAGAGCCAGAGCCCCGATCCCCATCATGTGCACCTTCTACAGAGGCACCATCGAGATCATCCTGACTAGCTGCATCACTGTGTGGTATGGCGCCTGCAACGCGTCCTGCCGCAAGTCCCTTCAACGGATAGTGAGAGCAGCTGAGAAGATCGTTGGTGTCTCTCTCCCCTCCCTCCAGGACATCTACAGCACCCGTCTCACGCGCAAAGCCCTCAGCATTGCAGGTGATCCCACCCACCCGTCACACAGGTTATTCAGTCTGCTGCCATCAGGGAGGAGACTGCAGAGTCTCCAGGCGATGACCAGCAGACTGAAGGACAGCTTCATACATCAGGCTGTCAGGAAGCTGAACTCCCTCCCGTCCTTGCCCCCCCGTCTTTTACCCCACGCAACACTGAACTCTGACACTACGACCCCCTCCCCCCAGCTCCCCACATCCCCAGGACCTTCCACCCCCCCCCCCCTTACAAACTGTGACCCGGACCAGTCACTTTGTGCAGCACTGGACTGATCTCTACCTCATCCAGCATTGACTGTAAACTACCTCTTCTGACAGTCTGATAAAAGACTGTTCTTTTTTTGCACTACAGATATATCTGCACAGTTTTGTTTTATTTAGCTGGTTTGCACTCTATCTGCCATGTGCCTTATGCCACTTTATCTATCTTTTTTCTTTTTTTCTTTTTCTACAATGTCCTCATTTGTATATCTATATAGTTTGTATGTACATATGTTTAAACTGTATTTATCTGCATTTGAACGTCTACTGTCAGTGTTTAATGTTAACTGTATGCACCAAGGGTCTGAGAGTAACGCAATTTCAATTCTCTGTATGTATGTACTGTACATGTGGAAGAATTGACAATAAAGCAGACTTGACTTGACTTGACTTATTATTATTGTTATTTATATACGTATAAATTAACTGTATTCAGAAAGAATTAATGATAACTTTTTCGGTCATTTATGTCTATATTTAATGTATTTAATGTCAGTCTACAGTCCTACCTCATAATGAAAAATCAAAAACAAATATTAATAAAAATTCTTTTTTTTTTTAAATGTAAATAAATCTGAAACACTTCGATTATTACTATATACACATATGTGTGTGTATATGTGTTTTACGGTTTGTAAACCATTTTCTTGTGTGATCTGACCATACATTTTTTATTTGTTCTTATGTAATTATGTATTTTTTTATTGCAACCTGAGTGTTTTTAATGCAACCTGCTTTGACCTTTAAAAATGATTTAATTGTTGTAACCTATAATGTAGTCAGTTTAAATCTTTTTATTACTATTACTAATATATAGACATTCTTGTAACAAGTAAGTACATTTTAAAAATAATTTCTAGCAGGTGGGTTTATCAGATCTAGCTAATCTCATTGTGAGAGAGCAGGCATGAAGAGTTTGATAGGTGTCATTTGATCAATCCCATGAACCATGTCGAGGGAAATACGAGAGGAAGGACTCAGGTTTTCAGCAGAGTAATTAGGTTTCCCAGTCACTAATTACCTCCACGTATTACAAGGATGATTGACTGTCATTTACGCATTTTAATCTGGATAATATTTTCAGGAATAGCAACTGTTTGTCAGAGAAATTAACATAAGTTTAGACGCTCAGGCGTGAGAAGAGACTACCTATCTTGATTTTGTGGTTTACCCATAATTTCATGCAGTTTTGGAGTTCTTTTGGCTTTCAGTTTTAGTTTTTAATATCATTTACCAAGTCTGCATTTGAAGAAAGTGTTTTAAACGTGACTCTCCCAGCACTCTGCGACTTTTACTACTACAAAAGGCTTCAAAACAGAACTTCATGTGCTTAACCCTTATTATTTATTCATCCCGTCAAACACATCATCTAGTAACTGAAGAGGGGTTAATAGCAGGCTGGCTCAGGTTTGTTGTTAAAAGTGGCTTTAACGGTCCATGAACTTGTTAGAAAGAAAGCGTTCGCTCGCCGCTCTTAATGTCACTAACATGGGCGAAGCACTCTCTGTCAATGGTAATCAAATACGGCTGAAGTTACTTGTCCTGTCAACAGAAGGAGCTCATCCAAACCCCAGCGAGTTTGGTCCACCTCGACATTAAGCTGTGGACAAATATTGCATTGTTAAAAACATATCCTGAAAGACAACTCTTCAACAGTCAAGCTGTATTTGCTTGAAGTGCTTGGATGAGAAATAATAACATTTTGATTTTCTTTTCTTTTGTCCTCACAATAATGGACTTTCCTTTGGCTTGAATATGTGGTTCTGAGAATCTCATCGCTAAACGTATAAACTTTAGGAATGAATACTAATGAGATTATGTTGTAGATTTGGTCTTAAATCCTATACAATGATTACTCGCATACAAAAGTGATCTTCACCATATGATTGTATTTTACTACTCAAGTGAATTACTATGAAATGTTTTATAATCTATTTTAGTTTGTACCATGATAATTGTATAATGGTGGAGCGATGTTATGAGGCTCTTATATTTGATCAAAAAAATTACTTTCAATAATCCTCATTTCGTTAGAGATAATGTGGTTTACTAGGATTTTACCACACCGTTTCTTTTTCTCTTGTCGATTTTCTAGATCTTTTACAGCAAGAATTGATTTGTTTGAAATCCTAATTTTGTGAATTTCATTTAGCTATATAATTAGTATAAAGTTTCAGATAATTACTGTGTTTTAAAATGTATAAAGTGCTTTTATAATGCACATTGGTTCAAAACATCTCTACAAAAAAATGTTACAGTAATAATGTCTTAAATTAAATGATTAAATAATTTACCAATTTAATTCAAATAATAATAATAATACACTCTTAAAAATAAAGGTGCTTAAAAGGTTCTTCACAGCGATGCCATAGAAGAACCATTTTTGGTTCCACAAAGAACCATTCAGTCAAAGGTTCTTTAAACCTCTTTCTTACCCTTTTATAATCTGAAGAACCTTCTTTCACCACAAAGAACCTTTTGTGAAATAGATGTTAAAGGTTCTTTATGGAACCATTTAGACAAAAAGGTTCTTCTATGGCATAGTGTAATAACGCCACGAGTGTAATAATAATATACATTTTGTGGAATAATTGTGTATATATTCGCCGTTACACTCTTAAAAAAAGAACCTTTTAAATTATTTTTATTACATCATTTGAGAACCTTTTAATTCATATAATGCCGTATACTTTTAAAAATAATGGTCCCAAAACTGTTTTTACAACAATGTCATAAAATAATCATTTTGAGTTCCTCAGAGGACCTTTCAGTGAACAGAACCTAAAGAACCATAAGAAACTCATTATAAAGAACATTTTGTGTGATGGAAAGCTACCATTGATGTTAAAGGTTCTTCATGGAACTACAAAAGCCAATAAATATTTTTTTTTCTACTGTTCTGCAGAGTTTAGCTCCAAAACTCACCTGACTGTGATTTTCTAGTTATCCTGAAGACCTTGATTAGATTCAAGTTTGTTTGATTAGGGCAGCGGCCCACAATCCCAGTCCCCAACCCCCCACCCCCCACCCCCCACACTGCATATTTTGCATGTCTCTCTTAGTAAACACACCTGATTCAGATAACCAGTTCGTTAGAAGAGAGCGATGTTCATGAACTGTGTACTCACTGAGCAGGGGAAATACGCTGACATTTATTTAACATCGGAACATTCATTCATGGATTTGCGGTACGCCGCTGTCTGCAACGTCTTCACACACAGACGAGTGGACATCATATACCTCTGTAAATAAATACGCGAGAACTGGGATTGGGAAACGATAGATTAGGGTTAGAGTTGAACACTGGAGAACTGTGAAGAACTCTTCCATAGGAGAACCTTGTTAAGCTGCTTCTTTGTGATTCTTTACAGAACCACCTGTGCACTACTTATTAGTGTTGCGATTTTGAGACTTTTCAGACCCCTTACGATAGCAGTGCTACTGATTCTTCAAAATGTTTTCTCCTGTTAATGGATGATACATAGTACCAAACCAATTATCTTGAGAACCTATAAATGGAACATCAGGAACATCAAAGAACCAGAGAACCATATACTGTACACTCTTAGGCCCTGTTTACACCTGATATTAAGATGCGTTTTTGTCAATCCGATCACAAGTGGACGACGCTAAATACAGGTGTAGCTGGGGTCTGAAACATTTAGAGCATCTCCACCTTTGACCACATCCAGAAGTAGTTGAAAACACATTCGAACGGATTGATTTCATAGTGTAGATACTCACATGGTTGAACGTAAGTAAACAGCGCAATGTTCTCTTACCAGTCTATAATTACACATGTAAACAGTACCTTAGAAATCAAGGTTCCAAAATGGAGTTTTTAAAGCAGTTCAATAAAATAACCATTTTGGGTTCCTCAAAAAAACTTTTGATTTTCTTCCACTATAAAGAACCTTTTGTGCAATAGAAAGGTTTTTCATCGAACCCAGGGCCGTCACTAGGAATTCTGGGCCCTGTGCACTGAATTTGCTATGGGGCCCCCTCAAATTCACGTTCAGTGGGGTAGTGGGGTGGGGGGGTCACTATCTCAAATATATAGTGTGGGGGGGGGGGTTGTCGCGAACTCAAAATCACACGATCGGGGCCTCTGTTACTCTGTTCCACTATTACCCCCTGTCCAACGCCCCTGGAACCATAGATAAACTTAACTAAACGTAAAACTTTTTATTTTTCAGCCAAGAAATTGTTCTCGATAAGAAGATGACGATTCTTTACTGTCCCTAAAGTACTTCAAAGAGGTTTACAAATGTCCACGAAACAGACTTATTTTGTTGGAAGCCCTCATTTTTAAACATGAACTCTCATCATTATGTATTTACACATGTAGAGCAACTACTTTCTCTTCATCCAGTCATGACCGTCTCATCATCTCATTAGTAGCATGTCTCCTTCTAAAATTAGAGGTCATCCTCTCATTTTGCTGCTGTTTGATCATATTTCTTCTGACTATTGATAAGAGCGGGTTTGAGAGCAGACACGGGACCCACGGTGGCAGCGTGTGTCACGCACACAATTACGGCGGCTCCTCAGACACGCTCGGCGTTCTCGGCACACAGATTTTATTAATCTGTCCTTTGGGAGCTTTCCATGCTGCTCAATAACTGCCTTCAGATCCCACTAGACACTTGAGCGTGATAGAGAGCGCTTCTCTCTCACGTATCCCCTCAGCTTCTTACCAGATTAACCGCACAATCCATTAATAACAATCTTCACCCCCCCCCCCCCACCCGGCTCATTTTGAGCACTTTATTTCAAGTGACATTAATTTTAACTGCGAATACATTGGGAGGTGTAATGACAGCATAGATATTAATTAATTGCATGTGTAATTGCAAAATTAAGTTTTGGAAAGTTGGTAATGATCTGTGGAATTACAAGATGTGCTCACATTATGAGGAAATGAGGGACTTTTGACTAGCTGCCGCCTCGTTTTCTCCGGCAAAGATTCTCGCGTAATCCAGAAACGGTTACTCGGTGGCCATTGGAGGTTTTGTATCCCTCGGTAATCTTCCTGTCATGCCTATCACTCATGTCTGACCATCAGTTTGCATGAGAAATCCTCCATTGATTTCAACTTTGCCACTTTAATTAACTTTGGCCTCAGATAATGGGGATCTAACGTCAACTCTGGGAAAGTTGGATGAACGTTGCTAATTTCTGGTTGTGTCAGACAGTGGGCTGAATTGGCTGTAAAAGCCTAGTTTGAATTGTTTATTGTCTGGAGTTTTTGGAAGCAGATGTGTGGTGGACCTGCTGTGGTTTGATAGGAGGACCGCCATTGTTGAGTTGAGGAAGAATTTATGTGGGTAAGAAGGACAGAAGTGTCATCGGGTAAGTAACGGGTTATCACACAAGGAGTCGTGTAATTCATAGTTTTGTGATGATTTCTGCGCCATAGGAAATGTAGTTTCTCAAACAATTCAAAATTGAGAGTTAAATATGCTGAATCAATCCGATTTGAGTGAAATACATCTTGTATGTGAAAATGCTGAAAGCCTTTTTGAACTGTAATTACAACCAAAGCATGTCTTCTTTTCACGTTAGCTCTATTAACAATCATCAAACTTCTGTATGGAATAACTTCTCGATTAACAAAGTTCAAGTTGTGTTGATTTCTAAACTAGGACTGGAAAAAAATAATTGCTGTGATTAATATGGACTGTTTAAAATGTTATTGGATTATTAAGTTAAAATGATGAATGCATGGTTATTGTTTATTTAAAAGTAAATGTTGTAAGTTTGAACATGCTTTGTAATTGTTGTTAAAAAAATCATAGACAAAAACAGTAATCTGAAAATGTGCAGTTTAGTCGTAAATGATGGATTTTAAAGATACTGGTATCAATATCCACAATGCTGACCTTGATAGCACTTGAAAGCCATTAAACAAATATTTAAAATATACTTCCTTTTTGTTGATTCTACATTAATTTAGGGATTCAGAGTGTAGATATATTTATGATTACGAGATTTAATGTTAGGGTGAATTAATTATTATTAATCTTAGAAAACAATATTTTTTTTTAATTTATTTTTTAACCTTTATCCAGGATATTCCAGAAATAGAGGACATGTTCTGTCCTACCCATAAATTTTCCAAAAATAGATGCTCAAAAAACTACAATGTGGTTGTTGTGTACAATGAAGTTGTCTTAATATACAAATAATTTTAAAATGCTGTTTCAAATTAGTTACAATATATTAGTTAAAAATCATGCAATCCCTCTAAAATTTGCCTAAAATAATTTAATTTGTTATACATAATAGCAATTTTGCATTTCTATTGCATCCCATATGTGTTCTATTCCGTTTTCCAGAATATATTTGCTTGATAAAGGAAGTAAAAAACAATAGATCACATGGCAAACAGTAAATTACATCATCAAGACATTCGTTAACAGTATGGCCAGAAGAAAAGTTAGTGCCTTCTAATATTTCCTATATTGTTATCATCAGCATTGGTTGTCTTTTTTTTTTTTTTTTTTTTTTATTGGTAACAGGGTTTCATCATAGTGAGCACATATAAAACAAAATAATATAAATTCTTGTAAAAACTTTGTCTTTGATTCCTAAGATGGACAAATACAGGTTTCTGGGGGTACACTGTCTCTTTTATTCATGAATAACAGAAAATGTAAAGTAAATAAGTAAAACAAATATATATATAATAATTTTGATAAGTTGAATTTCAGAGCAAAATGAAAGTAGGAAGTTTAGTAGGACGTTACTGATTTTCAGTAGATTATAATTCAGGATTGGTACCAAATTAAGATTTGTTTGTAATTTCAGAATTTAAAAAAAGGCAATAAAAAAGCAACGCCAGCAACATTTGCAATTTGATTTAGCTATTTATGAATGCAGTAGTTCTAGACTCCAAAGTCTCGTCGTAACAGCTCACGTGGTGCATCTGTGTGGTACGGACTGAGTTAAAGTCAATGTATAGTTCCTTTATCTCTACAACTGCATTAGCTCTGACGTGCTCTGCTGCGCCAGCCCTTGGGCAGTGAAAGGGTTAAGTGCGATGCTCCTGATAGTTTGTATGTTTCTCATGCAGTTCTGTTTACCCAGAGAGAAAGGCTTTTATTCAGGGGGGAGGCTCATCTGTTTGTTTCCCAGGAGTGTCCTCCTCTACAGGTACAAATGACTTGTTGTTCCCGCATCCAGTCTGCTTCCTTGGCGACGGATAGACGAGAAGTGCCGTGTGAGCGAGTGAGACTCGAATGTGATCTGGGTCACTCCTGTGGCAGGCCGTGGGGACACGGACACACCTACACACACACATAAAGAGGCACTCTCTCAGGCACATACTCACACACTGGCCATGCCAACCTCGTTCCCAGCGTCCCGTTCTGACGGGAGAGCAGGTGAGCACATCCCTGTGGACTCACCACAGCTGCTCTTCACGTGTTGCAATTTATGCAAAGTCAGTCCAACAAGAACGGCCCTTTACCCTGGACGACAGATGATATACTGTACTTACAGCTAGGTGAAAATCGAGAGCATGCGTCAGCTACTGCGCTATTGTGTGTGGCTCATCAGCACTACAGCAAAACTAGAACACTCCTATTACAATAAATGGTAAAACTGCACCAAGAGCAGTGCATAACTAACAAAAAGAGTACCAAAAAGTACCACTGTAACAAAACTGTAACACTCACATTAGAATCAATGGTATAACTCCACTGTGAGTGACGCAAATCTAACAAACAATTACCATTGTAACAAAACTGTAACACTCCCATTAGAATCAACAGCATAGTTGTGAGCGATGCAAAACTAACCAAAAAATTACCAAAAAATACCACTGTAACAAAATGGTAACACGTCAATTAGAATCAATGGAATAGCTTCACTGTGAGTGGCACAAAACTAACAAAAATGTACCAAAAAGTACCATTGTAACAAAACTAAAACACTCCCATTAGAAACAAATGGCATAACTGCACTTTAAGCAAAGCAAAACTAACAAAAAAAGTACCAAAAAGTACCATTGTAACAAAATTGTAACACTCCCATTAGAATCAACAGCATAGCTGTGAGCGATGCAAAACTAAAAAAAATTACCAAATACAACCACTGTAACAAAACTGTAACACTCCCATTAGAATCAACGGCTTAGCTGCACTGTGAACAGCGCAAAACTAACAAAAAAAGTACCATTGTAACAAAACTGTAACACTCCCATTAGAATCAACGGCACAACTGCACTGTGAGTGATGCAAAACTAACAAAAAAATACCAAAAAGTACCACTGTAACAAAACTGTAACACTCCCATTAGAATCAACAGCATAGCTGCACTGTGAACAGTGCAAAACTAACAAAAGGGCTTTTCACACTTGAAATTGTTAACCCTGGGTCATCCTAAACCCCGGATAAGCGGAATCCTGGGTTATCTGTAATCACGTTTCACACTGCTCATACTATACCTGGGATTAACGGTTAACCCTGGGTATTCATTAACAGACGTTTCACACTGTACATTCCTAAATCCCGGGTTAATGTTCTTATTTGCAAATGTGCGGTGTCACTGTCACTGATTGGACGAACAGCAGGCAACCTGTTTACACACTTTTCCCGCGTCTTACCAGTTATTAAAAACAATGTCTCCTCATAGCTGTACAGGCAGGGATAGCCATTTTTAAATAAATTTAGTAGCAGAGCTACTGCAAGCGATTTAGTGCTGGAAATCTATTTATCCTTTGCTGAAACTTCTGCGTCTTCATGAAGAGCGCAGGTCATAGTTGCTTAACAACGGCAGATGCCATGGGAGCGCAAGCTACAGAGCGCTTTGGAAAGAAGGAGAAAGCGGCGCGCTTGAGTTTAAATGCGTTTTTAGGCATGTGAATGGCCTCATGAGACGCACAAAGGCAAAAGTACAAAAGAAAGAAAACAAGGAGCAAAGTATATGAATATTTCTTTGAAATTCTTTTAAGTGTGGAGAGACTAACGTTAGTGTTTACTTGTACAGTAGCGTAAGAATAGCGTCTCCTATTCACTCCAGTTCACACGCTTTTGATATTCCTTCTCACCGGCTGCAGTTTACACGACGCGCGTTTCTGACGTGACATGAGCCTCACTGCTCAATTTCTGATTGGCTGTCTGTTACCAAGCGTCCAGCAGCAACAAGCAAACACCGCTCGTTTCACACTGAACAAACTTAGCACCGCAATGCGGGGTTAACACCACAAATGCGGTGCTAACCCTGCTCCGGAGCAGAGTTTCATAACCCCGGGTAAAATGCGGTGCTAACACCGCTTTCAATTTACAGGTGTGAAACGTGTCTTTACCCGGGGTTAAAAGCGGTGTTTAGAACGACGATAACCCAGGGTTAAGCGCAGTGTGAAAAGCCCTAAAAAGTACCAAAAAGTAACATTGTAACAAACCGTAACACTCCCATTAGAATCAACATGATACCTAATTTCCGAGTTGGGCAAATTTAACAACAAA
This sequence comes from Aspiorhynchus laticeps, assembly GCA_023376895.1. Lineage (NCBI taxonomy): Eukaryota > Metazoa > Chordata > Actinopteri > Cypriniformes > Cyprinidae > Aspiorhynchus > Aspiorhynchus laticeps. The sequence continues at coordinate 260,944 of JALXFT010002218.1, read as the reverse complement.
TAAAAGTACCAAAAATACCATTGTAACTAGAACACTCCTATTAGAAACAACAGTATAACAGTATAGCACAATTTATTATACTGTTGATTCTAATGGGAGTGTTCTATAATATGTTGGTACTGTGGTTTCAGGAAACACTGAATCGTTTAACTATGTTGGTAATGATGAAACTTGCGACCATAGCTGGCTAACAATACTTTTGGGAAATGTACCCCAGGTCCAGCTTAGTCCTACAAGCCACAAGAATTTTCGGTAACACTTCAGAATAGGGAACACTTATTCACTATTAACTACGACTTTTTTATTAATAGTTAGTAAGGTAGTTGTTAAGTTTAGGTATTGGGTAGGATTAGGGATGTAGAATAAGGTCATGTAGAATAAGGCATTAATATGTGCTTAATTAGTACTAATAAATGGCTAAAGTTCTAGTAATATGCATGCTAAAAAGCAACTAGTTAAAAGACCCTAAAATAAAGTTTTACCGAATTTTCTTAAGCCCTTCTCCACCCCAGCACCACCTGTCTATATCTTTTAAAGATAAAGCCTTCCTACACACCATTCTTATCAATAAAATACTGTTAAATCTGTTCTGGATTTAAATATGGTAAAAATTCAGTACAAGTATATATGTCTACAGTTCTTAAGTAGTTTAGCTTCAGGGCCCATATATTTACATTGGACACCAAGTGGTGACTCAACACTGTACCAAAATTGTTTACTGTTTTACTGTCCCAAAAAATCTAGCAAGCTACCTAACAGATACATTCCACTTCATTTTTTATGCATTTCCCTTGCTAACCCTCCATCTTGTTGATTCGGATATATGTAAATGCATACGTTGCATGAATGCCCACTACTGGCAGAAGTTGTGCAGTGGGTTGAATTGGCCACTTGGAATCCGCTACAAATCTGATTTACTATCTACATTTTCCCCCCTTATGAATTATTATTATTATTATTATTATTTTGCACCATTATATATGCCTATAGGTATGCTTGGGCTGTTGCTTAAAAATGTATAAAATTACAGAAAAAAATCAATACAATACACCATGAATGTAACAAACAGTCAGCTTAAGGTAGCATCAAGTATGATCCAGCTACATCTCAAAATAACTCGCATATAGCATACACTTGAGTTGTGTGGGGTTTTGTAAAGTAAACAGGATCTGTTGTGACGTCAGTGTTGGGAGATATGGAGCTGCCTGTTGTGTATAAGAGTAGACATGCATCCACTTGACGAAGTAGATCACAGTTTAAAATGGCGGCAAGGATTCCTTCTAGGGGAACTGTGTAGGGAAATTAGCAAATGTATGTTTAAAAGTGTAGTAATTGTTTATAAGTATTATGTGTATTCTGTTTATACTTTTTCTCCATGCCCCCTTACAAAATAAAGTAACATGCTGGTAGCATGATACAGTGGACTCTGGTCGTCGCTAGCTAGCCAATAAATCACTGCACAAAACACATTGTGTTGGAGCTGCAAATGAACCTGTGTTAAATATAGCTACCATTTATTTTACCTTGTATAGTTTTGCTAATGGTTTTTGAAAGGGATGTCAGTTAGCCTTTTTGGCTAACTCTGTAAAATTTGGCTAGCTCCTACCAAGTGACAATTAATTGTACATGCATTCTTTGACATAATCAAAAAATATATGGAAAGTGTTTTCTACTCTCTTTTAAAAACTGACAAGCTTAATCATTGTGCTGTCCCAATTTTTTTTATTAATTTAATTTTATCATTTGAATTTAGCATGTCTCTATCATAACAGACCTGCAACCCCTTTTTGTGCTGTGACCCATCTTACCATCTGATACCATCATGCATGGTACCAGCATGGTACTTCTTTTTTTTCATAAGGGTGCATGGCAAAACTAGAATACTCACTGTAAACAATGTATCTGCAGTGCAGACAACATTGCTGATTACGATGGTAGGGTTTTAGTGTTGTTTCAGATATTTTTGTGATTTCCATCAGATAAAATGGTGACTGGGGATGCCAAAAGAACAAAAGTCATGTGAGGGAAGATCACTGTATTACAAGTCTTGTGAGGTTTGTCATCTCATCATATCATATCATTTGATTTTCATTGAAGTTAATGCTTTTGTGATACTTTTATGTTGCGTTTTTTTGTCCCTTCGTGGCTTGACTTACATTATGTGGGAAAGAGCAGCGTGAACATTCTGCAAAACTTCTATCTTTTTCATTTTCACAAAAAATAATGAACACTCCAAAATTGTGACTTGTAACTATTAAAAATGCAGTTTGATACAATAATCTGATATTTCACAATGTAATATCACAGTATTTTGGTGTGTTACCACCTGCATTCGTTTCACTGACCACAAACTTACAGTAAATATCCAGAACTCCTCCAAACGCAGTTGTGCGAGACCTCTGCCAGATCTAAAGAATCTGATAGAGGGATGGACTATTGCATTTTATACACAGTTTACACCTTTTTTCTTGATCTTTGAGCTATGTAGAGATCGAGTTTCCAGCAAAAGAAAGGCCGGGGACAGAGGAGAGGAAAAAAGCAAGGCCCTCTCCAAGCTGGTCGGGATTGAAAAGCGAGACCGGTGCTGACAGCTAAATGCGCTAATTTTCTTCTGGGAGCAGGGTTTGTCTTTCCAGTGCGGTGGGCAATCAGCAGATACCGTAGAGGCCTTGTACCCTGTCCAGTGTGGTGATGTCAAAGGACCAGATGAGAGCAACTGGAATCGAATAAAAGTTTAGCTTTACCTTGCATATTGTTGACAGGCAAAGCTGAGTTTTTGCTACGTGAAAGCTGGAGCTATAAGGCAATCATATTGCGTGGCCATATAAGTTATTTTGAGAGTTAACCACTGCATCTGGGGCAGGGAAAGTTTTTCGCCACTATGACACCAGTAATTTGACGTAATTGTTGCCTATTTCCAATATGAATGCTAATACGTGTGTTTTTTTTTTACTTATAGGCTGAGGGAATACAATGGCTATGCAATAATCAGCCAGCAGTTTTTTTTTCTTCCCTCTTGTGTTAAAGCTGCATTAGAGTAGTGATTACCTATAATATAGGCTCTTATCTGCTCGGAGTACTGCTTCATTACACCCACTGTATTCCTTACAGTGCTATGAAACCTGAATCAAAGGCCTGTTTTAAATGTTAAGAGCTAGTTTGGATTCATTTGAACTTACGGACACTGGCACACAAAGCAGCATTCACTATAGTAAGCCTCAGTATGGCCAATCGTCAACTTGGTAAAATGATAAAAATATACATGAATAGTATATACACAATAATAAATAAGAAGAAGAAGAAAAAGAAAGAAAGAAAGAAAGAAAGAAAGAAAGAAAGAAAGAAAAATTGATGCTACACTGCCCTCCAAAAGTTTGGAAACACCGCTGGCAAAGTGTGATTTTGGACGATATCAGCATAAATCCTTATCATATTTTGGTGCAAATACATTAAAGTAACTTGACATTATCATTGAAGACCAGCAATAAAACATAATAATGGCAATATATACATGTCAAAGTCAGACATGCCCCTTTGCCAGCTGTGATGCCTGGTTACTGGTTTAAACTTGGCCCAGGTTTTTAAAAGATTGTTGGGTCAGCACACCTTAATACTGTAGCTTCAACAATTGATTGCCAATTCAAAGTCAATGTTTGAATAAACTGACAGCTCAGACGCCCAGATTATGCAGAGCTGTAATAGCTGCTAATGGTGGATATTTTGTTGAATTGAAAATATAAGTTTTTTCTATGTATAAACTGTTTATGTAATAAAATATGTTTTCGTAGTTTGTGTTGTCCCTTATCAGTGCAATATTATCACAAATTGAAAAGGATTCATGCCAATATTGTCCAAAACCCCACTTTTCTAGGGCGTTTCCAAACTTTTGGAGGGCAGTGTATGCTAACACTTTAGTGAAGGGACCGATTCTCACTATTAACTAGATGTTTAACATGCATATGACTAGCATATTGGCTGTTTATTAGGACTTATAACATACACATTAATAAAGTACACACTAATGCCTTATTCTGCACGACCATGTTTTAGATCACTTAATCCAACCTCATACCTAAATTTAACAAATCTAACTATTAATAAGCAGCAAATTAGGAGTTTATTAAGGCAAACAGTCATAGTTAATAGTGAGAATTGGTCCCCAAACTAAAGTTAAATAAATAAATATTTATATACATAATAATACAAATATTCAATGCCCCCCACATACATTTTCTGCTTATTTCTGACAAAAAATCAGGTCAGATGTAAAATCACTAATCCAAAAATAAAATAAATAGATAAATAAAAATAAAAATAAAAATTGACAAGTGCATATATATGTATATGTATATATATATATATATATATATATATATATATATATATATATATATATATATATATATATATATATATATATATATATATATATATATATATATATATGTCATTTTTGTTTGACTACTATATAAAGTAGTCAACATTTCAAGTGGATCAAAAAAGGTCATTAAAGTTGTCCTAAGACAAGAACGCATTTTGGTTTTAGGACAACTTTGATGAAAGGTTTTGATCCACTTCAAATGTTGACTACTGTATACTGTGTGTGTGTATATATATATATATATATATATATATATATATATATATATATATATATATACTTGAACCACATCTCCCACATAATCATAACAGTTCAACATGTCGGTTCTTTGCGGTAATTGCTCTGCTACGACTCCAACCAACAAAGAGCATCTAATATTTTAATTTGATATGGTATCATTTATTTAATGCAACAACTTCAGAGTTTGCCCTAAGCATGTGTGTGCTTGAGCCTACGTCAGCACGTAAAACTCATAAACAAGAGTTACAGAATAATAATTCACTCACATTGCACATCTACTAAGTGTGTAGGGGGTAGGTTTGGTCCCTCAGTAGTGTATAAAGAGTCACTAGGGGGCAGTGCCACTGCATAGCCCTAAGTAGAGTGGACAAACTAACTGATCAATGTTTTTGTATTGATCATTAGTTAACAACCCACTCAATGTACTTTAAAAGATTATGTTTGAATTGGTGATACTTTTTGAGCTTATTTAGATATTAACATTGTATACAAAAGCATTAAATGATACAAATACAATTTTCAAATTTGGGGTTTCTTTTTTACACTTTGAAAAGTGGAATGCCACAGCTAAAGATTTAATGACCAAAAATATGAAAGAATGCAATATTTATAATCACCTACATCTAAATTATTTCTAGGCCTCTTTTGACCTAAACTGAATTGAAAAGCAAAAACAAATCTCTGACGTTTCAAACTAAAATGCGTCGGTTTAAGGGTTTCCAAAACTTTCTCGGTGACATCATTCTAGTCACAGATGTTTTCTTCACTTTAAGGAGAGGACAAAACAGGGCAGTAAACCCGGGCCAGCTTGTGGTGAGGCCATTACCCACAATTCACAGAGGCGCCGGATGGTTCCCACTAGGTTCTGGTCGGCTTGGAAACGGCAACTTATTAATCTTGTGATGGAAGGCCAGCTGCAGCCGTGGCAGTTACCGTATTTCACCATCAACTTGCTCCTGTTGGCGTTTAACTGGATTTATTTCGCTTGTTCGCATCGTACGTTTGCACGAAGCGAAATATTCTGGAAATACGTCACTTGATAAAATCACAACAAACTAGACCGACTGTGATTCAAGTGTGGTGTGTCATCCTTTCTTCGGCGTTCCCCCTCCCGTTCCCTCTCTTTAAAACCGTGCTGATTAGGTTTACTAATTCAGAGAGACTGCTTAGTTTCCAACTTTAATGATATTCCCGCGGCATATCACCCGCGGTTGCCTGGAGACCGGATTTGAGCTCGGCCCCTCATTCGATTCCCACACATCAGAGCCCTGAAAAGCAATTTTTTTCTCCTCGAGCTTTTGATGCAGGCTCTTCTGAAACCCTTCCCCCTGCTGTGTCAGTATGGGTGGGCAGAACGCGGGCAGAATGGGCCAGGAGGTGAAGGGGAGGCCTGTGGGTTGCTGGTCACACATCAAGGCCTGAAAACAAAGGCCCCGGGAACCTTCCTTACAAACACAAATTCGGCGCTCTGAAAGTAAATGTGCGAGCCTCTGTTCCTTAAGGGTGCAGACATCGATGCAGGAAAAGGCCCTGCTGCAAACGCTGCTTTAGCGGCAACAGGTCATTCAGCGAGATGGAATTTAACCGTCTGTCGCGAACTTTGTAAGTTGGGGCCTTGACGTAAGTTCATGGATTTATTGAAGCAAAGTGTTCTTCCAATGAAATTGAGTCACTTTGAGGTTTTAACAATGGCGAAAAGTGAAATGTGTTTACACTTTGTAATTTGAAAGTTGTGCTTCAACAAGAAACGGTCTCTTTCACGCAATTTTTGGGAATATTCTGAGATGTGGCCTTGATATATGGTTAAAGTTTTTGATTATTCACTCATATCATATTGACTGTGAGATATTTACAACATCAAAATGTTAAACATTTACACTTTCTGGATGTTTATATTTGTTAATCATTGATTTTAAATTGTTAATACTTCAAACAAATTATGAATAAATAAATAAAATGGTCACTTTATTTTAAGGTCTAATTCTCGCTATTAACAAACCATTAACTATGACTTTTGCCTCAATAAACTGCTAATTTGCTGCTTATTAATAGTTAGTAAGGTAGTTGTTAAGTTTAGGTATTGGGTTAGTATTAGGGATGTAGAATATGGTCATGCAGAATATGTGCTTTATAACACTAATAAATAACATTAATAATAGACATGCTAATAAGCAACTGACTAGTGAGAATTGGTCCCTATACTAAAGTGTTACCAATAAACTCACCTCTTTCATGGAAAGATTCCTGTTACTCTTCCATACTGTTGTTAACCAGTCAAAGTTTCGGGAAATTTCTTAAATGTGGCCTTGGTAGAGATTTATTTATTGATTTATTGAAATAAAGTTGCTTCCAATGAAAGTTCTTCACTTCGAAGTGTAAACAACAACAAAAAAAGTCAAATGTGTTTACATTTTTAGCTTTTAGTCAAAAACTTCTGTTTGAAAGTTAAAAGAAATTGCCTCTTGGTTTAAAGTTTAAGCTTTAATCAAATTTGTTCACTATGAGGTATTTACAACTTCAAAATGTTAAACATTTACAGTTTTTGGATGTTTTTTTAGTACTCAAAAAAAAATAAAAAAAAATAATAATAATGTACAGAATAATTTTACTCCGTCAAAGTTTTGGAAATTTTCTAAGATGTGGTCTTGTTAGAGATTCAGTTATGGTTTTATTGAACCAAAGTTTTTGCTTAAAAATTAAATTTCTTCACTTTGAAGTGTTGACGGCAACAAATACTGAAATGTCTATACACCTATAGTTTTTAGACAAAAATGTCCAATTTTTAAAGCTGTGCTTTTACAATAAATTTTCTTTTGCTTGCAATTTAGAGAATTTTGTGTGATGTGGCCTTAATAAATGGTTAAATGTTTTCTTGGTTGCACTTTATTTTACAGCATGTGTACATACATGTACTTACAATGTACTTACCTAAGAAAGTACTGTAATATAAGGTAACTACATAGTAAAGGTTAGGTTTAGGGTTAAGTTTAGAGTTAGTACCTAGTTATTACCCATGTATACATATGGAACAGAACTATTAAATAAATTGGTGTGGAGGTATTAACAACAGCAAAATGTTAAAATTGTATGTTTTTTTTTATGTTTTTTGGTTCTAAATATTTTTTTTTTTAAAATCACTTCTTCCACAAATAGATTCCTTTTACTCTTCCATAATGCCTTTAACCATCAATGTTTTGGAAATGTTCTAAGATGTGGCCTTGGTAGAGATTCAGTTACGGTTTCATTGAAGCAAAGTTTAGTTTCCAACAAAATTTCTTCACTTCATAATTTTTAACAAAAAGCTAAATGTTCAGAAATTAACACTTGATCTGACATTTCTGCTACAGCGAAAAAATGGCTCTTTTGTGGACAGATTCCTTTTTCTCCATCCTATGTTGTCCTTGTCCGTGAATGGAGCGTAAATTGTTGAGGATGTCCCTGCCACTCATACGAGAGCGTGGAAGTTTCATGTTGCGCGCAGAAAGAAAGGCGGCATTTGTGCGCCTCTTATCGAGTCCCTCTCATCATGTAGGCCACAAAAGTGATAAGAGCAGCCCCACCACAACAAGGAGGAGACTGTTTCTGCACATTTCCACCACAAAATAAAGTCCTCCTTCCTGGAGCATTCATGTTTGCCATTTTAATGCTTTTGTGTGTCATGATCGCTTACATGAACACACAGAGATAACTGACGGCACTTGCAGGAGGCGCTGGGCCCCGCCATGATAACCAAGAATGAAACTCTAGAGCATTTTGTTGCATGCATGTAAAATTGGGTACATTTTTTTTTTAATGACAAAAAAGATCATTGTTGCAAATTTTGCCCTTATTCTTTTAGAACTTCTCAAAAAGAAATGTTTGGGATTTTACTTGAGTAATACAAAATGCATTGGTCGAAAGAGTGAATGAAAGTGAGGAATGGTTCTTGTGAGCACTTCAGATCCTCAGTGCTTGTAGTGTCGATGCTACATATCCTTCATCGATTGAACTCCAAAGACTGGAGGACCCAAACCCCTCCCGGGCCTGGCTAAGAACCACCTCTAGATGCCTATAGGCTGATGTCAGACTCTCAAATGAGGTCATAGATTAGGCTGGTTGCCAAGCACTGGACTCTCCAACCACTTTCCACTCCAGTGCTCTGAAACGCTCTGAAAAGTACCATTGGAAATGAATTAAACCTTGTTTTTGCTACTAAGACTTTATTTGGACTAAATTTTCAAGACCAGTTTCCACTCTAAAATGATGAGAACTTTTTCTTTTTATTTATTGGTTTTAATTGGTTTTATTATTTTGTTTGTCAAATAATAAAAATGCATTTTAATTCTTAATACAAGAAATAAATGGCAGTTTCAGGTAATTTGTTCATCAATGCATTCAACAAGTGTATTGTGAAGCTGCATAAAATTAACATTTTGTTTATGTTAACATGCAATTTAAATTTAGAATGATAGATTACTAGACTAACAAATAAGATGCTGTAGAATCTGAAATCAGATTGGAATAGAAAACATAATATTTGGTAAATTTGCTTGAATGTACTTTTATGTATTTGACAAATAATTTTATTTGGGGATCTGCATTGCATTCAAGGTTCCCATTTACATTTGTTCAGTTCTTGCTTTCGCTGGGAATCGAGCCCATGACCTATTGCCATGCTCTAATATGTTTGAGCTACAAAAACTTTACTAACTCACTGTCATTGTTCTGTAGTATTTTAAAACATTCTGAAATGTTTATTTTTCCATTGAATGGTCTTGCAGTAACTGATTGTACAATTCTAAAACATTAAATGTGTGTAAATGTAAAATTGCACAAAAGTTTTACACCAAATATGATTTAATAATAATAATAATAATAATAATAAAACATTATTTATTGAGACAACAAGTACATCTGTTTTGTCACTATTCATTGGAAAAGATGAAAAACTTTTATTTCTACCAAAGTAAAAAATTAAAATAAAAAGAGTAGATAAAATCAGATAGTAAATTCACCTCTAAAATTTAATGTCAATAAGAAAAATAAAATAAAATAAATACAGTGAATTGCTAGAATTTACGTTTATGCATTAGGATTTTGTGCAAAGTGATTTGCATTGCATTTAACGTTCACATTTACATTTTAAACGTGGTAATCAAACCCATGACCTAACGCCATGCTCTACTGTTTAAGAGTTAAGCTCTACTGTTTAATAAGATTTGTTTAATTAAAGAAACATCTGTAACTATCCACTATTAGCTAGTTGCTTATTAGCATGTGTATTACTAGAATATTGGCTGTTTATTAGTTGTAAAGCACATATTAATGCCTTATTCTGCATGACCATATTGTATATCCATTAACCCCTACTCCATACCTAAACTTAACTACTACGACAACTACCTTACTATCAATAAGCAGGGAAAACTCTTAGTTTATAGTGAATATGTGTTCCCTAATCTGAAGTGTTACCAATTCATCCTAGTCCTGGAAATCTTCTATTTCTACCAAACTGAAAAAAACAGAGAAGTTTAGTGATGGTATCTGGTCAGTGGTACACAGCCACATTGAAAGTGCAGCATGGGCACTCTGCCATTGTTTCCCTTGCGCTGAACATATTGCCGGGCCCAATTGTTCTCTTTATCTTTGTGTTGGGCTGAAAATAGACAGACACACTTGTGGGTTTTGTGGCGCATGCACTGTGATTTTCAATAGCTGTGTTTTCTTTTACTCTTTCTCTTGGTGTGAGTAGCGGAGTGAAAGCCCAAGTCTTGTGCTCTTACATGAAGATGTGGATTAGAAGAGATTGATTGATCGGTTGGATGGACTGTTTCCTCTCCATCACTCTTTTATCATTGGATAATGGATTGTGTAGATGTAATGTGATGCCCTTTGGCCTCATGAACCATCCGACACATTTCTTCCCGAGTCTATAAACCCATTAGGGGTTTTTGAGTTACATTGTGAAGACATTTGTGTAATCTAGAGCTGTCAACGAAAGCGTGTTAAAGCACGCTAGGCTAATTATGTTTAACAACATCACTTCTTTCATCATTGTATGCGGTTCTTGTGATTTCTAACAACTGATCGGAAACTGTTTGAAACCAATCACAAATATTGCGTAACTTGAATCATAATTCAGAAACTGAGGTTGTTTAATAAGAAACAATTTTGAGACTAATCATGGTTAAATTATTTTGACAGCCCTACTTAGCTCAAGATTTCAGTTAGATAAAATGATTGTTCACAGTTGCATAACAGAAAGCCAAACAAGCTTGAAACTTTTAAAATATTTAGCCTGTTTTTCAACTACTAGCCTTTTTGAGATCTATCAGCATCTCTTGCCTCTCTTGTTCGAGCTCTGGACTTTTCACAAGTTTGATTAATCAAGATAATTAATTTCTGCAGCAAATTACAGCATTCACTCCCAGCTTTTACTCTGAGTGAGCACTGTTTTGACAGTCATTCACATTGCTTGTCTTCAAGCATGATTCGCCGCTGTTTAATGACAAAGATATCATGTGGCGCATCTTCAAACATGACACTGACATGTGGTATTTAGTCAGTCATTTTGTAACAAGTAAAATTGCACTTTTATGACATTCGAGTGTTTCCTATGATGTAAACCTAGGCCACCGCTCATTAATAATGCATTTAGTCCCCCCAAAAAAGAGAAGAAAAAGACAATTTTAGTGAGCTTTTGAAAGTCAAAAGCAACAAAAGAGACAAAGAACCATTGTGTATTTACAAAATTAAACAGCCCTGTCATTGTGGCGGAGTGAGTCATTTTTTGATGGGAGAAAAGTCGTATAAAGCGGCAATTTCATTCTAATTTCATTCCAATCTGTTTCTGAAACAATTGAAGTAGGCATTTGATGTGTTTATCTCAATGTGTAATTGGGTATTGTTCATCTCTGAAAAGTTTCCATCAGCGGGGAAGGAGATGGTGAAGAGAGGGCCGCGCATGGTTTTTACGTAGGAGGGAAATGCGCTTTAACACTTCTTATTGCATTAGAACAACTACATCTTATAATTGACAGTCAAAGCTGTTTCCAATTAATTTGAAATTATTCTGGGTAGGCTTAGAGTAAGATACTTTTTTTATTAAAAGAAAGTACTCAATATACACACAAATGTGTACAGTGGTTCCAAAAAGGTTTTGGACACTTAATTTTACTTAAAATGTCTGAATGTCATTGCAATAGATACAAAATTGATATCTGATTAGAGATTTTTTATTTGTTTAGAATGTACAACTTTATTATTCACAAAAGTTTTGCACAATTAATTTTCCAATCATTTGGTATCTAATTAAATCAGAGATTTTTATGAATATTGAAAGAAAGCCTTACAATAATCTATACACACAAATGTGTACAGAGGCCCAAAAAAGTTTTTGGACCCTTAATGGCTGAATGTCATTGCAGTAGACACAAAATACTAAAACAATTGCTATCTGATAAGAGATTTGTCATGAGTATTAAAGAAATATGCTACTATAATATAAACACTTACATTTTTGACAATTAATTTAACTTACAATGGCTAAATGTAATTGCAATTGACTCAAAATTGGTATCTGATCACAGATTTTATTTTTTTATAAATATAAGAAAGTGCTCATATACAAGAAAATCAAATAGACACAAAATTTTAAACCAACTGATATAAATAATCTCATTAAAGATTTTTATGAATAATAAAGGAAAAGTCCTACAATAATATTTATACACATGTGAACAGTGGCCCCAAATTTTTTTTTTTAATTCTTCATTTTACTTAAAAAGTCTGAATGCCATTGCAATAGAGTGGGGGAACTATGACGTCAGAACCCGGAAGAGTAATTCGCCGCGGGTTCCTTCGAGATTTTCCTATGGGGTTTTATAATGGGGTTTTTCAATTTATGAGTAAAATAAAGCCTGTGGTAAATACAACTTGACGATACTTTTACGTTTTGTTCTACAATGTAAACTGCACACACTCACAGCCCAAACATTCTTATAGTTACTTTATTAAAAACATACGTTTTCAAAAATGAACATAACTGCTTCAAATTTTTAGTTTTGGGTATGGATGTGTGTAATTTACGTTGTAGAAATGTAAAAGTATCGTCAAGTTGTGTTTACCACAGGCTTTATATGACTCATAATTTGAAAAACCCCATTATAAAATCCAATAGGAAAATCTCGAAGGAACCCGCGGCGAATTACTCTTCCGGGTTCTGATGTCATAGTTCCCCCACTCTATAGATGCAAAATTTAGAACCTATTAGTATTTGATCAGAGATTTTTATAATATATACACACTCATTTTTGGACACATAATTTCACTTAAAATGAGCAAATGTCATTGCAATAGATATTTATTTTTAACCATTGATATCTGATCAAAATATCAAATGAGAGATTTTTATGAATATCAAAAGATAGTGTTACTATAATATATACACAAGCTTTCATACACTTGATTTTACTTACAATGTCTAAATGCAACAAATTGCAATATATGCCATTTTTTAAAACCATTTTTTTCTCAAAATGAACTACACATTTCTGAATAGTTTTGCAGTGACTTTTAAGCAACTGATTTGGCAGTGATTTGTAGTGGATGTATTAAAGGCACTTTAAACAGAGCATAAGTAGAATATGTTCATAGTTCAAGTCAGCCATCGGGATATTTTTATTTGATGTCTCTTCTAACCGTAAAGCTGCTCCACTGAAACTGACATATCAGGAAACAGAACTGGAACGCCACTGTTTGCTTTGCAGGTGTTTGATTGTCAACAAAAGTATCCTAGCAACTAAATTGTGAAAGAGATATTATGCTATGCAATGCTAGCGTTTGTTCCGCAGGTGTACCCTTATCAACAGAGAGGATCGTTTACCGTGTTTGACGAAACTGCCTCTGCCAACGACTGCTAAACGAGTAATATTGTCATTTAATGTCAAACTTTGGCTCACGAATGCAGTTTATTTGCTTAAAAGTGACTGTCTACATTTCCCCAAGTCTGACACGTTCTTTAGAGTAAAAACAAAAAACAGAATTTGTTAGTTAGCTTGTTTATTTATTTACATTTTATTCTAATTTTTATATTAAGTAAATGTATTTATTTTAATAAAAATAGATTTTTAAATTATGTATTAATTTATATAAAATATTAATTTCTTTGTATAAAATATATTTTTATTTATTTAAAAATTAATTTGAATATTTATTTTAATTAAAATAGATGTTTATTTATTTATTTATTTATAATGTATTTGTTTGTTTGTTTGATTATTTGTTTGTTTGACATTCAGTTATTAAGTGTACTGTAAGTGTCCAAAGTTTTTTTCGGGTCACTGCATAAATTAATTTCTCAAGTCTGCGGTATAAAGGAGGCCTGAAAACTTGAATCTCCACATCAACTGTCACGTGAAATAGGTTTGGGAGATGATATAAACCACATCACTATGGAAACGAAATGAAGAGCCTTGAGAACTGCAAAAGCATTAATATACTCAGAAAAGTCGCCTTGCTGTATCCTTGAGCGCTCCGGATTGATGCGATTGATTAACATTTCACATGAGTTCTTCTGGGATGGCATCAAACGTTTGTTTCTGTGTTTGTGTTGATGTGTGTTTTAGTGAGGAATCAAAGTGGCGCTGATCAACCACACTGTCCCGCACAGCTGTGTGGAGAACACACACACACACACACACACACACACACACACACACACACACACACACACACACACAAAAACACATACTGCCCACATCTTTGCTCACACTCATGACAGCATCTTAAGCAAATGCAGCTTTGTGTACATTTCTCAGAGTACCTCTGACTGGGCTGTGGGACGTCCCGTGGGGCTGGGGTCTCGCAGAGCTAGATTAGGGGGTTACATCCCTGGCGGCACATAGACAAATGGATGATTAACTCCTCCAAATCAGCTTGTGTTGTGAAGACACCATTCAAAATAACCCAAGTGACTTAGTTATTTCCATTTCTGCTAGTCAAAATCACCTGCAAACAGACTGATCTTATTTGATGTAACTTGCCTTTGTATTTTATTATAATTTTTTTTCTTCTAATTTTAACTTAATTAAAAGTACATTGTAAAAAATGAAACAAGCACCCTCAAAACTCTTAGGATGTGTAATTTTTCAATAATAAATTATTTGTTAAAACAAAGTACTATTTTCTGTTGTACAATATGTACAATATTTTATTTCAAAAAATACAATTTCAGAAGTTTATTTTCAAAATAATGGTAGTTTTTTTTAGCTGCCTTTAATATAAAAGTACATAAATTATAGTATGTTTACTGAAATACATTAAAAAAGCTAAAATTTTTTTTAAATAATTTCACATGATAAAAGACATGAAACACAAAACAAAGCAAACAATACACAAGACAAAGCAAACACAACCAAACCACTACCAAACAAAACACAACAACAACAATAAAAACAAACCAAACCAAAAAAAAAACAATCCACAAAAATGTAAAAACAAAAAATTATAAAAAAAATAAACTACAAAACAAAAACAATAAAAAAACACAGAAAAACATGAAAAAACAAGCTAAACAAGCAGAACAAACCACAAAACAAACAAAAACACGCAAAACAAACCACCAAACAAAAACAAACTACACAAAAACAAAGCAAACCCCAAACAAGAACAAAACAAAAAAAACAAAAAGAACAAATCACAAAACAATAAAAAAAACACAAAACCATGAAAAAACAAACAAACCAAAAAGCAGAACAAACCGCAAAACTAAAAAACTTACAAAAGACAAACAAACCACAAAAACAAACGGTAACACTTTATTTTAGGGTCTCTTAACTAGTTGCTTATTAGCATGCATATTACTATAATATTAGCCATTTATTAGTACTAATTAAGCACATATTAATGCCTTATTCTACATGACCTTATTCTACATCCCTAATCCTACCCAATACCTAAACTTAACAACTACCTTACTAACTATTAATAAGCAGCAAATTAGGAATTTATTGAAGGAAAAGTCGTAGTTAATAGTGAATAAGTGTTCCCTATTCTAAAGTGTTACCAAACAAACAAACAAACAAAAACATGCAAAACAAATCACAAAACAAAAAAACAAATAGCATATCAAAAAGCAAAACAAACCACCAAACAAAAACGAAACAAACATAAAACCCAAAACAGACCACAAAAAAATCAAACCAAACCACTTAACATGAACAAACATTTTAAAATGAACTAAAACAAAACAAAATAAATAAAAAAAATTAAATAAAAAAATTAAAAGCATAACAAACTACCTAAACAAAACAAACAAAAACTAAATAAAAAGCAAAACAAATCACCAAATAATAATAATAATAAAAAAACATAAAAAAGCAAAACAAACCTCCAACCAAAAACAAACATAAAACCCAAAATAACAAACCACAAAACAAAAACAAAACAAGCATAAAAGCATAAACCATGCAAACACACACACATAGACACAAATATATTGATCCTAACAGACTTTACTTAATGCTGAATATTTCTTCTTTGTTTTCCTTTTAATTTGAAGCTGACGTGTCAATATGTTTTGATAAGATTTATTAATTTCGACATATCCACAAATGCTGGCTTAGAGAAATGTAGAGTTTTAATCTTCCTAAACTTTTAAAAGCCAGTTAGATGAGCTATTAGTTAAGGATTAATAAAGGATAATAAATACATTTGACATGCCTGCTGTTGAAATGGTTTCAGATTAATGATCTATGAGTATGGATAAGAGCTTAATCCACAGGTGTGCTCTTCATTATGAAACGTTAAAGAAGAAAATAATTAATTGAAGCCGAACACTGAATTTAACAATATATCATAAGTTGCCACTGAAATCAAGGTTATTTTTGATTAGCACTTATCAATATCATTAAAAGGCCAATCAAATTAGAGGAGCGGCAGTATTAGCGCTCATACAGGACTGTGGTCTCCATGGCAAACTAGCAGTATCCTTTCTCTGCAAACGTCGGATTTCAAAAGAAGGGCAATTATTTGCTCAGTATGTGCCGCTAATCCTGCTTTATCTGCATGGACACCACCTGAAACACTTTGATCAGTGATAGCAGCATTCAGGCGCTGTTTAGTCACAGATGGAGGGGGAAAAAAGAGAAATACTTGCATTTAACTCCACCCATGCCATGAAAGTGAGAAGATCCTTTTTAAGGTTGTTGATTAAGCCCTGTTGTAATTAAATACATCTCTCCTCACTTGCTCTCTCTTTTTCTGTAATGTTTTTCACAGCAGTCTTCTCCACCGTGGATCACATGGACTTTTGTTTGATTTCATTACAGGGGTTGATGTCATTACTCAGCGTTAGTGAGAGAGACTACTAGCGTTTCTGCCTGGAGGCTGTTTGACATTTACCTGAGTGAGTCAGAGGTGATTCACTCGGCCCTACAGGTGTGACACACACTGGAAATAGGCCACAAAGTATCGCTAAAATGACAGACTCACTATGCCGCAGATACTAATGTAGTGTTGATAAATGCATATACACTAATAATGAGTGGAGCTTTTGCTCATAGTTAGGGTTAAACAAACATGTAGCCGTAAGCAGAGATGGCAAAAGTACACACATCCTTTACTCAAGTAGAAGTATAGATACTCGTGTTTAAAAATACTCTGGTAAAAGTAGAAATACTGACTACATTTGTTTACTCAAGTTAAAGTAAAGAAGTATGGGTTCTGACATGTACTTAAGTAAGAAGTACCCATTACTACTATCTGTTTTAGTGTCACGCTGGTAACTGGACCTCACATCATATTGACACATTAATACAAAATAACTTACATTTAATATCTTGTTAGCTAATGAATGTATCATGACTGAACAACCACCATGTAGAACAGGGCAGGACTGGGACAACATTTCAGGCAAGGAAATTTCACACTCATCCAGGCCATCCCATACACGACAACAAATTCTGAAACCACGGATAACCCTTTTTTTTTTTTTTTTTTTTTTTTTGTACGGCCATCACATTTAAAAAATGGCTGGGGCCATTCAAAATAATTAAAGGTCCTCTATTGAACTGCACATTCACTTGCATTTTCCTTTTCAGTCTCTTCATTTTCCATTATATCTCTCTACATCTCACTTTGTGTGTGTTTACTTTTTTCACAAATTTTCTTGTACACTGAAAAAAATTATAAAAAATGTTTTAAACTAAGTGGTTGCAAACAATTTATTTTAGCTACATTTAATAAAAAAATATGTTGAAAATTAGTCAACTAAATTTGTTTATTTAAATGTAGCTAAAATAAATTGATTGCAACCACTTACCTTAAAAAAAATAAATGAATAAATTCAATGAATCATTTTCTTCAGTAACACGGTCACTTTTCTCACCAGCCATCTACTGTTATGAACATAACTGTCTCCACCTTGTTGCAAAACAACCACCTTATTGTATTCTGTTTGCAATAACATAACTTTTTTAGTTCAATTTAAAGTATCAAATTATGACCATGTGTTATGACTTAAATACTGTAGATTTAACGAAACTATACTCTTTAAATTGCTTAAATGTCAAAATTAGTACAATAATAATTACATCATGACAATATATTTAAAGAAAAATCCTAATACTGTACATGTTATTGCATTATCACAAGTCATATTTTTCTCTTACCAAAATTAACCATGGTTTATTACAGTAATTTTTTTTTTTTTTTTGGTCAAATTGATTACAATCAGTTTTAATTTACAACCATAGTTTTACTACACATTTCATGGTTAGACTATGGTTAGTGTAGCAAAACCATGGTTAATTTGTGGTTACCATGGTTTAACTAGTAACCATGGTTTTTGGTTTGAATTTTTGTAAGGGTTGTGTTGTTATCTGCTCCCTCTCCTCTAAACATATTATAAAACGATGTTTTATAACATTTGTCTGCTAAATTACTACTGTAACTTTACAGTAGATAATAATGATGCCCTTTATCATATAGTATTTTGAGTGATGATAGTTGATAGTAATTTAGTTTAGTTTAGTTTACAGTAGGCTATTATTAATAGACTGGCTGCTACTGCTAAGAGTTGCTAGCAGTTTAATTCTTAACTAAGTAAACAAACACAAAACTACAGTAGCCTATTTGCAAATGAAACTGACCTGCACTTGAATTCATGAACAGGTCAGTAGTTACGCCTCGCTGATCCACTCCATTCTTGAGTCTCTTGCATTGCTTACTCTGGTAGAAACCTTTTGGCAGAGACGCGGAGCGCGTGCGATCCATATCGCGTTGCCAGTGAAGACTAACCGATTCATGATGTATTATAGATTTGTTATCGAATGGTGATCCACCAAAACTAAAGTAAGGAGCCTGGTTTGAAAATGTAAGAAGTAGAAAGTACAGATATTTGTGTAAAAATGTAGGGAGTAAAAGTAAAAAGTAGTCAGAAAATTAAATAGTGAAGTAAAGTACAGATACCAGAAAAATGTACTTAAGTACAGTAACGAAGTATTTGTACTTCGTTACTTCCCATCTCTGGCCGTAAGTATCAGTTTTGGAGTGTAACTCATCCCATCCCAAAAAAAAACAAACAAACAAACAAAACAAAATAATAATAAAAAAGCACAAAAAACAAACAAACAAACTAAACAAAATCATAAAACAAAACCAAATAAAAAAGGTAAACAAAATAAAAACACAAAACAAGCAAAAACAAAACAAAATAAAAACACCAAACAAACAACACATGCAAACACACACACACACAAATAAAAATAAATAAAAACAAAATAAAACAGAAAAACACCAAACAAACTAAACAAAAAACAAACAAATAAAATTAAATAAATCCCCAAAAAAACATAAAACAAAATAAAACACACACACAAATCAAGACAACATAAAAACAAAACAAAACAGACAACACAAAACAAAACAAAATAAAAACACCAAACACGTGCGCGCACACACACACACACAAATCAAAGCAAAATAAAATAACAAAAACTAAATAAAAACACAAAACAAAAACAAAATAAACACACACACACAAATAAAAAATATAAAAACACAAAAACAAAATAAAAACACAAAAACAAAACAAAAAACACCAAACAAACAAACAAACAAAATTAAATAAAACCCAAAACAAAAGCACAACAAAACAAGCAACGCCAAACAAACCAAACAAACAAAACACACACACACACACACACTTTGACTTTGGCCTTTTAAGTAACCACTTAACAACCAGTAATATACTAATAAATCATCCAGGACAATTAATTGGCTGAAATGTGGCTATTGTGATGGCTGATTAACAGAAGTGGCCTGATGTCAGTTCCAGTATATATAGCGTAAAGAAATAATTTGTGTACAAAAATAAGCTTTGCTGATTGTGTTACATATCAGCATTATATTGATCATCAGCCAGCCTGCTCTCAAGATACTGATAGCAGTCAACAACTGCTAGTAACAGCCCAAAATACCCTAGCAACCACCTAGAACACCCTAGCAACTGCAAAGCAAAGTGTTGTAAAACACTCAGAATACCTTAGCAACTACACAACAACTCTATGGCAACCACACATCGTGGGAGTGAGTTTTATTTAGTTGTTTAACTTGGTTGCTTAAATTGTTCAGTTGTTTAAAAGGCTTATGAATTATCATTCGATAAATCTATGCAGACAAGTCCAAATCTAAAACACAAATATTAGGAGTTCAAAAGTGCAGTATCTGTCATTTCAAAACGTTTTAGAAGTTTTCCTGGTTAATAAATCACAAAGCAGCAGATAAAGAAATGTACTTAGTTATAAAATGTGGAACACTATTTTAGTTGTACAGTGTTGCACTGCTGACCTTCATGAACTGTTTAGTCAGTGTTCAATGAGATATCCAATGAGACTATCCAATGAGACTTTTAAAGTGTCCAACAGACTTCAATCTGTGTATGAAGTCAATCTCTCTCTTGTGTCAAACCTTGTTAAAACGTTGAAATACTTCCTTGTATGTGTGTTTACTATGACAAATCTAAGTAATCTACAAGTAAATCGAAAGTTGAAAGTGGTTTGGATCTGTTTGTTTGAGTATCGTAGTCAGTCCGACAAAGCAACACTGGCTCAACCAATGGCGTGAGTTTAGGGCGGGGCTATCTGTTTGTCTGACCAATGATAGATGAGGGGAGTGTTCAACAAACCTGTTGTTTTTTTGCAAAAACGTCATTAATTAAGCAATTCTGTTTGGTGACGCTAAAGATGCAGTCACATGTACCATTGTTTGGCAAATTTTTGCTGTCAAAATGTGAGTCATTTTAATAGGAATTCACCTGACGAGGAATTTCGCTTGAGGGTGAAAGTTTTCCCTATGTCGGACGCATTAATTCGCCGCAAAATTAACTAAATTTCGCTACTCACCCTTTTGATGCAAAAATTACACACTTCACTTTAAATACAAGTTTTTTTGTTTGTTTTTTTAGTGCGTTAATGAAAAAAGAAAAAAAAAAACGATTTTCTTTTTATAATGATTATGAGGCAATATTTTTGTGTATGTTTGTTCTAGGCCTGCCTAAAACCGCCAGTAGGTGGCAGCTCAACCCTGTCTTAATGAGGGATTAATTGAATCATTCATTCAAACGATTCATTCAAAATGGTTGATTCATTTAGAAATGAAGCAAATGACTGTTTTTATGAATGGGTAATTCTATCATTGACTCAAATGATTCATTTAAAAACAGATTCATTCAAGTTTTGCTCTGTGACGCACAAATGTTCTACATTGTCTTTGTCTGGAACTATTTTCATTGGCTAAACATAGCAATAACAGACAATATAATGTCTAAAATGTAACTCACTCAATATTAACTTCTTGTTTTTTGAACTCTTGAAGCCTCGCGATCGCGCTTACGCACAAATATTCAGAAAAACTACACTCTTGCTTGTTTGATACTGCTTAACTATCATATATAAATACACAAAACAAAAACCATACAGGGATGTTTTTTGCTTTTATAATGTGATTTATGGGGGCATTCTAGGCTTCATCACACAGTGAATACTAAGTGACATACTTCATAATGTCAGCTATTGTTAAAACAACAATTACATACTATCATACATGATACATTTCACACACTATTTATCCATAATTTCAGTATTTAATTGAGTTTTAATCGTATTTTTAAAAATGTTTTGAAAAAGATAAGAGTTCAGAAGTGATACAACTATGATTAAGTTGGACAAACTGAAAGACTCAAGGCACGTTTCTTCATAAATCCAGCAAGCCCACGGAAGCTGCGGTCTGTGCCAGCCCTGAGGTAACGGCCTCAAACAAGGCTTCCTCTGTCAGCTTAAACGCTGTCCTGGAGCAAAACTGGCATTTCAACTGACGATTGGAAAGGATAGTCTAGCACTGAATGACATGTCTTTCTTCCTCCAAACCAAATGACATTTCCCCCCTCTCCCACAGACCTTAACCTCCCCAAACGCTCCTCCATGCCACTCGCTCTGACGGCTGTTTTGACATAGATTACAACTTTGCATCTCGGTTTGTGCATCGCCACGTTCTGACAGCCAGATCATATTTGGCTTCCCAAATTATTGAGAAAGGTGTCTTATTTCCTCTTGTTGAGCTGTCTGTACTTCTCGCTCGCAACTAGTTTATTTTGTCCAGTTTTCAATCTCACCAGCACATGCCTGGAATTGCGAAAAAGCATAATTTTAAGCAAAATATGAATTTTGAACACATTTTCGAATGGATGAAAATACAATAGTTTGCCTATGACTTATTTGGAGACCAGTTTTATAACATGTCACATTAGCAAAACAACATCCCCATTTCGTATTCTTTGTCTCATTTTACCAAAAATTCAAGCAATCAAAGTTCAGGGCTAAACAAGAAACGCATAATTTTTCATCACCTCTATGTTGTTTGCTAAAATGGCACAAATGTTTGTACAAATATAAACAGGAGAGTTCCATTTCAAATGTTATATATATATATATATATATATATATATATATATATATATATATATATATATATATAATTCAAATGTATATTTTATTATATATATAATTTAAAATATATTCTCGAGTACACAGAATAATAAAAGTCATACAAGTTTGGAACAAACTATTCCTTTATTTGCTTCATCTCAACTGTTATAAGGCAGTAATCCTTTTAAATACAGAACTGAATCAGAGGAATAAAACAGCTGTAGAGCAAACAAAAGTTCAAGGTGCTCCATATTTGGAAATGTAAGTCGATAATATATTATGATTAATGTGCCTTTGAAAGTTAATCCTCACATAATTCACATTAACCTGGTTCTGTAGATCTGTAGAGGTTGCTGTTGCTGTTATAGTTTGGCCTTAATTTATTTTTTTTGGTGACTAACTGGATAGTAATTGGTTTAGGTGCAGTTAGCTTTTTTTCTTTATGTTTTGATTATATGAAATGTGCAAGCAATGACAGAAAGTGCTGCTTAGACACTCATTCATTAAATGAAATCTGCAATTCATACAGCTGCTCAAGGATCCCCTTACGGAACTTATCATGTAACTAAATTTACACTGAACTGTCCCATACTAGCAAGATTATTGTTATTATTGTGAGTTTCATAATAAATTAATATGAGATCTTTTTTTAAACACAGTAAGAAGGTTTCAGAGTTTGACTGTTACAATACCTAGTGAGCTGCCTTGCTGTACAATGCCTACATAGGCAGCTACCTTTTAAGCCATTATCTTAATGAAAACAGGACTCATAAGTGACTGATTTTTATCACTCTATGGCAGAAACTATAACTATAATATCACTCTTGACTCAAGACTTAATGGTTTTCAAAAGTGTTTAGTGTTAGCATGGTGGCTATGCTAATGGTATAATATTCTAAGCATGAAAACACAACACACAGATATTGAGTAAAATATTTAATGAGATTCATCATTTTATTGCAATTCAATTTTCAGTTTTGCATTAAGCAAAATTACATTTATAGTGAATATTTCTCCTACATTATCCACCATATTGGATGGACTTCACTGAGATTGTTGCAATGTGTCATATGATTACTGTAAAAGATACTCATTTTTGGGTTGAGTTTGAGGGACATGATAATAGTGTGTTGAAACCTTGCACGCACATTCATGATACTAAATAAAAAAAATCTTCAAAATTATTTTTCCTCTGATTCCTTGGCTCATGCTGGGTTACATTTTTACAGGTCAAGATTTTTCGCAATTTTTGAATTATCCTAAAAAAATTACTTTTTCCAAACTTGTTCTAGATGGTTTGTCTGATTTTCAACAAAATTGGCTCAGATCATCTTCAGACCATGCTAGCAAAATGTTATTGAATTCAAGTTCTTTAGTCAAACCGTTCTCGAATGATGCATGAAGGAATTCGACAAAGAGTGCGCAAAAATTAACACGAGGCCATATCTCCACAAAACTTTAGTGTATTTAAGATTAAGATTAAGATTATTTTTATTTGTCACATACACAATTATATAGAGAGTATATAACCAGTAGTGAAATGTATTCTCTGCATGTAACCCATCCTAAGTGAACACACACCCGGAGCAGTGGGCAGCCATGTTACAGCGCCCGGGGAACAGTTGGGGGTTCGGTGCCTTGCTCAAGGACACCTCAGTCGTGGTATTGAAGGAGGATACTCCCCCCACCAACAATCCCTGCCGGACCTGAGATTCGCTTACAAGTCCGACTCACTATCCATTAGGCCACAACTGCCCCCCAAACCAAACTTAGTGTGTGTTATGATAACCATGACCTGAGGGTCCTTGCACAGTTTCAACCACATAGTGATCAGGAGATATGAAATATTTCTATTTTTGCTTATAACTTAAAAAATCACAAAATTCAGCACATCTAGTCAAACAATATCCAATTTTCCCTTGTCCGTTATTGTGGGTGTCAACCATTTTGAATTTTGTCATAAAATGCCATATTTTATGAAAACATTTTGGGGTATTTTCCGCCACTTTGATTTATGTTGAAAACCTACTTTTTCGAATTACTCCAAGACCGTTGGTCCAAATTTGACTCAGATCATTTTTAGAACCTGCTGGCAAAAAAAAAAAAAAAAAAAAGGATTTTGTGTCCATAGATGAAATGAAAAAAAACAAATTTGATGGCATGAGACCAAACTGTATCTGAGGCTGTATCTCTACAAAGCTTTGACATATTGACTCCAAACTTGTGTGTGCCATTGTCACTTCACACTGACCACGCCACATCAATTTGATAACAGCGCCACCTATAGGTTAAAAGCAATAAACCAGTAAATCATATCACTAGTGATTATATTTATTATTTTTCAGCCATTTGAAGTAAAATCATCTTAAAATGGCTAAAACTACTCATTGTTGCTGTTGGTCTGATGACTGCTGCCATGCTTAGCTCCTCATTTTGCCTCTGATGTGCTTAGCCCCTTAATTGCTGCTTGCAGCTATATTTAAAAAAATATTCAGTTCTGATGTGAAGTAATGCAGATCTTTGACATATATGATATGCAGTTTTTTTCTTTGCTGTTTTCTGAAGTGTTGATTTTTGGTGAACTGTGTGGAAATCAATTTGACCTCAACACAATTGATATAGCCAAAATTTGCACAGCCTACTCAAAACACATCCATATGTCAAAACTTTGCATGCACATTCATGACAAAAGTCACATAATTTCAAGAACAAATACATGGTTTGACCAATTTAAAAAGTATATTGGCGGGAAACTATGGCTGCTCAAAGAACTGTGTTTATTTTGAAATACAACCCCAAATCAGAAAAAGTTGGGACAGTATGGAAAACGCAAATAAAAAAAGAAAGTAGTGATTTCTAAATTTACTTTGACTTGTATTTCATTGCAGACAATATGAACACAAAATATTTCATGTTTTGTCTGGTCAACTTCGTCATTTGTAAATATACATCCTTTCCTGTCATTCAGACCTGCAACACATTCCAAAAAAAGTTGGGACAGGAGCAATTTAGGGCTAGTAATGAGGTAAATTGGTTAAATAATGATGTGATTTGAAACAGTTGATGTCAACAGGTGATTGTAATTATGATTTGGTACAAAATCAGCATCCAAGAAAGGTCTAGTCCTTTAGGAGCAAAGATGGGCCGAGGATTGCCAGTTTGCCAACAAATACGTGAGAAAATTATTGAAATGTTTAAAAACAATGTTCCTCAAAGAAAGATAGGAAGAGATTTGGATATTTCACCTTCAACAGTGCATAACATAATTAAAAGATTCAAGGAATCTGGAGGAATTTCAGTGCGTAAAGGACAAGGGCGCAAGCCTAAGCTGAACAACCGTGATCTCCGATCCCTCAGGCGGCACTGCATCAAGAATCGTCATTCATCTATAAGCGATATCACCACATGGGCTCAGGACTACTTTGGCAAACCTTTGTCAAGTACCACAATACGTAGTTACATCCACAAATGCCAGTTAAAACTGTACTGTGCCAAAAGGAAGCCCTATGTTAACAGTGTCCAGAAGCGCCGTCGACTTCTCTGGGCTCGGAGGCATCTGGGATGGACCATCACACAGTGGAAACGTGTACTGTGGTCAGATGAATCAGTATTTCAGGTATTTTTTGGGAGGAATGGACGCCGTGTGCTCCGGACCAAAGAAGAAAAGGATCATCCAGACTGTTACCAGCAACAAGTCCAAAAGCCAGGGTCTGTCATGGTATGGGGTTGTGTCAGTGCCCTTGGCAAAGGTAACTTGCACTTCTGTGATGGCACCATTAATGCTGAAAAGTACATAGAGATTTTGGAGCACAATATGCTGCCTTCAAGAAGACATCTTTTCCAGGGACGTCCATGCATATTTCAACAAGACAATGCAAAACCACATTCTGCACACATTACAAAGTCCTGGCTGTGGAGGAAGAGGGTACGGGTACTTGACTGGCCTGCCTGCAGTCCCGACCTGTCTCCAATAGAGAATGTGTGGTGCATTTTGAAGCGCAAAATGCGACAACGAAGACCCCGTACTGTTGCCCACCTTAAGACTTGTTTGCAGGAAGAATGGGACAAAATTACACCTGAAACACTTCATCACTTGTCTTCAGTCCCTAAACGTCTTTTAAGTGTTGTGAAAAGGAATGGCAACATTACAAAGTGGTAAATGCTTTACTGTCCCAACTTTTTTTGGAATGTGTTGCAGGTCTGAATGACAGGAAAGGATGTATATTTACAAATGACATGAAGTTGACCAGACAAAACATGAAATATTTTGTGTTCATATTGTCTGCAATGAAATACAAGTCAAAGTAAATTTAGAAATCACTACTTTCTTTTTTTATTTGCGTTTTCCATACTGTCCCAACTTTTTCTGATTTGGGGTTGTATATCCAATTCTGATGTGAAGTAGTGCACATTTCTGAAATATATAATATACAGACATTCTGTATCATCACCGATGTTTTTTTCTGCCTGTTTAATTAAGGCATATCTTTTAAATATTGACTAATACGAGGGAAATGTCACATGCAGAAGATAAGGCGGTTCCCACTATGAACTTCAATGGGTTAAGGTTATGTTTTCAAGAACCTCTTTGGGATCGTATTTCTAAGACGCAATTAAACCATTCTCAAGGATTTGCAACGCTAGGAGAGTATTAGGCGATTAAAAATCCTAATATGCCAAAGAAATACTCCTCTTTGAACTAGGAATGCATTTTTGCCTGGGAATATATGATTATATTGTTAGTGCAGCGATGGCACAAATCTTTAAAAAATTGCAGTGCTCTTAGCCGCACGTAAACAAAATATCCATACTTTTAAGCAAAGCCCATCTCTCATCTATTTGGATTAGATGAAAAGAAAAGAATGTCAGCTAGCTTTTATGTCAGCCGAAGACTTCTCTTTTTTTTCGTTTAGCCTTGTGTAACAAAATTACTACTTAATAAATGCAGCAAGTGAGTTGCTATAGACATAATTGAAGCTTTTCCTGAATTTTTGCCGTGTTTAAAGTGCAGGGAATTAATGAAGGTGATACGAGCAGGTTTGGGGGCGGTTTGGCGTCTGGGTTGGGGGTTGCTCTCACCCTACCTGCATGACATTGGGTTTTTTTCTTATGGAAATTGAGCTTGGTGTTTCAATTGAACGTTACGGGATGTGGAACGGGGGTCTGGATGTGTGTTTAATGAAGCAGCAGTTATCTCCCAACCCTCCCAACCTGCACTGCTCTCCCTAATCCCGCTATTCACGCCTAATACACTGAGGAAAGCTTTTTGTCGCCAGCTATAATGGAAAATGTATATGTTTATAAATATCACACACTTGTTTGTTCGCACAGAAATCCATCTCAATCCTCACCCGCTCGATGAGCTTTTGCGTTTCGAGCTCCCACCCCACTATATCCACAATTGCAATTAATTTCCACTCTGTCCCCGTGTCGTTGCATGTTTGAAGGCTGCGCAGTCCATTTGAACTCCCATCAGGTGCTTTGATAAGGGCCCGTGCTGTTCATTTACCTACTCTGCAAATGCAAAGAGAGCTACACCCATTTTCCTTCAGCCCTTATCAACGGGCAATACAAACACAGCATTTGGAAAAAAATTAGACACTTCGAAGACAAATGAGCTGATAGCGCTTGAGGGGGCGTGATAAAAGCACTAAGGAGTTTTTATTTTCAGATTGGACAGATAGAAGCCATTTAGAAAGGATTGAGATATGTTGTTTTTTAAAGTCTTGATATGTAACATTATGAAACTCTTGCTATTTCATTTATTTGGCGCCAATGCGACCTTGTAGAGTTGCTGTCGTGGAATTCATTCTGCTATTTGCAGTCATATTTTGTATCAAAAAATGCTTGAAACTCTTTTCAAAAAGTATTGATTTATCTTTCCTTATAAAAAAGAGGGTAAAAATATGACCTTTGTACTAAATAGTATAGTAGCTGTTTTATTTTACACGTTATATTTTGTGAGGTTTGTAGGGTTACCAAAATTGGCATCCAAATTTGTTTCACTATTTTTGTAAAAAAAAAAAAAAAAAAAAAAAATATTTTCTAAAAATTGACTTTATATTAAGTATATTATATTAACTGAAGTACTATGTACTAACATTTAATAAATTAATTATTTGATAGAGTGTGATTTGTAAACCAATTCAACATGTTCATTGGAAATAATCATCTAGTTCACAAATTAGACATTGCTTTTGCGTCTCAGAGGCGGTGTTTATTTCTTCAGTTCGAAATATGAAGAACAATATGTTTTCATGAAATGCAGTGGAGTAAAATGTACTTCGTTATGCTTTGGAATGTAAAGAAGTAAAAGTTTCCCAAAATAAATACTCTGATACTTGAAAAGTGCACTTAAAAGGGACAGTTTACCCTAAAATGAAAATTCTGTCATTATTTACTAAACCTCAAGTTGTTCCATACTTGTATGAGTTTCTGTCTTCTGTTGAACACAAAGAAGATATTTTGAAGAATGTTGGTTACCAAACAGTTTCTGGTATCAAATGACTTCCATCTATGGAAAAATACTATGCAAGTCAATGGCTCTGAGTATTGTTGCCAACATTCTTCAAAATATATTTTTTTCTGTGTTCAACAGAAGGTTTTGAACAACATGGTGGTGCGTAAATGATGAGAACATTTTTTATCTTTGGCTGAACTATCCCTTTAAATACAATAAAGGAGCACAAATACTTCTTTATGGTCCACAATTTTATAAAATGTTCAGTTTTCTTTTAATAGTGGGAAAATCATGGAGGGTGAGATGGCAAAGTGCAAATTCATATTTTTCTACAGTTAATTGAATATTTGACAGATTATGTTATTAACTTAATTATTTGAGGTAATGTGTGGAAGAAAATAGTTTATAAACATATCTCATAGTTATCACTTTGACTAACTTTATTGCTTTAAAAATAGTAATCAGACACCAATTTTT
Source organism: Aspiorhynchus laticeps (assembly GCA_023376895.1). NCBI lineage: Eukaryota > Metazoa > Chordata > Actinopteri > Cypriniformes > Cyprinidae > Aspiorhynchus > Aspiorhynchus laticeps. Next base: position 231,423 of record JALXFT010002218.1, on the reverse strand, counting down.
ACCTTATTTATGAAGAGTGCCACCCATATTCCCTTAGTGTGTCCTTTTAGGCCTCAGAAAGCCAATTTCAAGTTTGTTTATCAACAATTTTCTTCATTCCTTATGAAAAACGTTCACAAACACCGTCTGAAAACCATATTGTCCGAGTTGGCTAGTGGTGGAAGAGTGATTATTTCTTAATTTGGTGATGACAAGGTTGTCTGTGCGGCTTCAGACGGAGGGCCACTAAGCTTTTAGGAAAGAGCTGGAATCCAAAGGGATAAGTGGAGATTGGAGATCTGTGAAGGCAATATTAATGTGCTTAAAGTGGAATGGAAAGTAGTTTTGAGGAGTCGAGTGTAAGAAGGTTTAAAAATATCTGGAGAGGATGAGACACATTTAAGTATGTGAGAACCATACTGTGTCCTGGGATAGGCCGTGTCTGACAGCCAAATGAAAAGCAGCGTTGCCAGATGTGAGGGCGATGGTACATCAGAAAGCTGGAGATAGTAAGACCGCAGGTGACCATTATACCTGTCCTAACCAGGTAAGACGCAACCTATACTGTGCTGAGAGCCTAAATGCTGTGCGACAGGGTTGCCAGGTCTGCAAAACAAAACCAGCCCAATTGCTATTCAAAACTAGCCCAATCATGGTTTTTTTTTTTTGTTCTGTGGTTTTCCCCCTTGTCAGGGGATTCCAGGGAGATCGTTTTAACCTGCAGACTCCAAAAACAACCTGCAGCAACAGTGTAAAAGTAGCCCAATTCTGTGGTAAAACTGCAGACTTGGCAACCCTGCTGTGCAATGCGACTCAATCACAGTCAAAGGATATTTGAGGCAGGATTTTGGACCAATGAGAGTTTACCTTGTGGGCGGAGCTACATGGCACAAACAGTTCAGAACTATTAAATGTTCTGGTAGTCTGCTGGTGGTTAGGACACAAACTAGAAGACATCACTTGATTTTGTTTTTTTTTCAAATTGACTGGGACAAGCGAATACAATGCATTCCAGATACAAAGAAAGTTCCAAATGTTTGGAAAAGGCTGTTCCAAATAAAGATGCCTTCTAAGATACATTGTTTCTTTAGTAACATTACATGCATCCTTCACTGAGATCTCAAAATGGACTGCAACAAGCTCCATGGTAAAGTTAATTCACACTGGAAGTCAAAGCGACTGAAATGTTAGTTATAAAAATAAGTGTAAAACTATTTTCTATTACTTTAATTACTAGATACAATGTTGCATATTGGATTACTGTGCTGTTAGCTTATCAACATGCTACTGGAAAATTGTATTTATTTAATTTTATTTCTTCAGCCAAAAAAAAAAAAAATAATAATAATTTTATTTCTTCCCTCAAAAGTGGTATTTGTATGATGCACAGACCCAGCTATCAATTTCTGGCTCCCAGAATTTTTTAGGAAAGGTACAGAAGTTTTTGGTTATAAAAATACCTATAAAAACTTAAAAATAGCCATTAGAGATCATTTTAGATAAATTATTTTTAGGTTGTTTCAAAAATACTTCCCCGCAACAGTTTTGAAACATTATTTTTATATTTGTAAAAATAAAACCAAAAAAAAAAAAAAAAAAAACATTAGAGAACATTTGTATATATGTAGTTATTTTAGATTATTAAAAACTCGGGAACATTCTGTAAAAGTTATTTTGTGTTTGTAAAAATACAACAAATCATCATATAATGTTCTGTAAAAAAATTCTTGAAAAATATATATTTGTTTTAGGTTGTCTCAAAGATTTACCTGTAAAGTTATCAGAATGTTTTATTATAGTTGTAAATATCAAATCTAAAAATCAGGGAATATCCCCTAGAAGTTATTTTATAGTTGTAAAAAATAAAACCTAAAAGTAGTAAAAATAACTATATATATATATATATATATATATATATATATATATATATATATATGAAAATCTGAAAAGTTATTTTATTGCTTTGTCTAAACTTCCTGGGAACATTGTCAGAACATTATTTTAAGATAGATAGATAGATTATTTTAAAGTTGATTTGATTGATTGATTGATTGATTGATTGATTGATTGATTGATTGGTTTGATTTGTTTGTTTGTTGTAAAAATAAGCCTAAAAATAAACATTAGAAAATGTTTTGAATAAACTATATTTAGGTTGTCTTAAAAAACATCCCTGTAATATCTTTAGAATGTTATTTTGTAGTTTTAAATATGAAACCTAAGAACAACCATTAGAAGACATTCTCTACAAGTTATTTCATGGTTGCACAAACAAAACCTAAAAATAACCATTAAGCAGCCCCCCCCCCCCCAAAAAATAGCCAAATGCTAATATTAGGGTGATGTTTTGTGTTATAGCATTATAAATTGGTTACATATGCTGTGTTTGCAGCAGTGAAGCAGCTAACATTGTTCCAGTGTGTCAGTTATAGTCCATATGCAAACAATAAGAATGGCATAACCTATAGAAGATTCCTTCACTTAAATCATGGCACACTCAGAAGGACATTGTGTCCTATAACTATAAAAACGCAAGACTGAAGGAGCACATGAAGGCACAAGGACAGAGTGTTATCGTGAATGGAGCGGACACGTCCGTCAGCAGCAATGCAAGGCGAAGCGCCTATATCTGACTAAAGATGAGTGTGAGGTGACAGAGTATTTGTGCATCAACCTATGCTACAAGGTCAAGCTCATTAAGCTGGAAACTGCTAGAAAACGAGATTGAAAGTCCAGCAGCAGCGCTACAATAAGACAAATATGAGGACAGCTGCCTGTAACGCAGAATCTCCCAAACAAAGCTTTCAGTCCCGTCTTTAATAGTGTCTCCTCTTTCTTTTGTTGATTTCTCCGTCTATCCTCCGTTTGCGTTTTTTTTCCCAGCTAAATTGATTTTTTAATTACGCATTGTTTTAGTGCTTGATTGACAGCGCCTGTTAATGAATCTTGGCCCAGATACTTGATTCAAGGATAAAACTGAACTTCCTCTTAGTAATTAAAGAGATACATGTAATACTTTGTTGGAAACATAATTAAATGTGATTAAGCTGTGCTCTCGGCGCTCCTCAGAAGGCAACGCTATTTCCGTTGATACTTCAGCGAACATTCCCAGCATGCCGCGCAGTTCGACTGCAGTTTTGCTGTTGTTGAGGAATTGTCATTGATGAACTGATTCATTTGATTTAATATAGCCTGATATTACATATTGAATGGCAAACACTTGGTCACTGCACTTTGCACCCTCATTATGTTCATATCATGATATTTATGATCAGTTTCCCATGCAGGCCTGTCTTGCAAAATTAGCATTTGTCTGCCTTTGTCTTGGAGAAAGTGACTTGCATTTCTGCTGAACAAGACAGATTTCTGTGCAAAAAATGTCTGTTATGTTTGATTATTATTATTATTATTTTTTTTTTCGTTTTGGAAGTTGTAAATATTGGTACAGTCTTTTTACAAAATGTTACATTAAATTCAATGTGTTGCTGTCTGATTCTTTGTAATTCATTCTAAGATGTACTAGCAATTTCTGAGTGAAAATTGTTTCTACACCATTTATTTAGTTCATTCATTCATTCATTCATTCATTCAGTGTATAGGGGTGAATAGCCTGTAAATTGATGGTTCATAAAACACAATCAAAAATTATTTTTGATGAATTTCTCCCCCAAAATTCCCTTTACTGTTATGTGCCTGTAAGTTTTATTTTAGTAGCATAGATATACAGGTGCTGGTCATATAATTAGAATATCATCAAAAAGTTGATTTATTTCACTAATTCCATTCAAAAAGTGAAACTAATGTATACATTCAATCCGCACAGACTGATATATTTCAAGTGTTTATTTCTTTTAATTTTGATGATTATAACTGACAACTAATGAAAACCCCAAATTCAGTATCTCAGAAAATTAGAATATTACTTAAGACCAATACAAAGAAAGGATTTTTAAAAATCTTGGCCAACTGAAAAGTATGAACATGAAAAGTATGAGCATGTACAGCACTCAATACTTAGTTGGGGCTCCTTTTGCCTGAATTACTGCAGCAATGCGGCGTGGCATGGAGTAGATCAGTCTGTGGCACTGCTCAGGTGTTATGAGAGCCCAGGTTGCTCTGATAGTGGCCTTCAGCTCTTCTGCATTGTTGGGTCTGGCATATCGCATCTTCCTCTTCACAATACCCCATAGATTTTCTATGGGGTTAAGGTCAGGCGAGTTTGCTGGCCAATTAAGAACAGGGATACCATGGTCCTTAAACCAGGTACTGGTAGCTTTGGCACTGTGTGCAGGTGCCAAGTCCTGTTGGAAAATGAAATCTGCATCTCCATAAAGTTGGTCAGCAGCAGGAAGCATGAAGTGCTCTAAAAATTCCTGGTATACGGCTGTGTTGACCTTGGACCTCAGAAAACACAGTGGACCAACACCAGCAGATGACATGGCACCCCAAACCATCACTGACTGTGGAAACTTTACACTGGACCTCAAGCAATGTGGATTCTGTGCCTCTCCTCTCTTCCTCCAGACTCTGGGACCCTGATTTCCAAAGGAAATGCAAAATTTACTTTCATCAGAGAACATAACTTTGGACCACTCAGCAGCAGTCCAGTCCTTTTTGTCTTTAGCCCAGGCGAGACGCTTCTGACACTGTCTGTTGTTCAAGAGTGGCTTGACATGGACCCTGAAACCCATGTCTTGCATATGTCTGTGCGTAGTGGTTCTTGAAGCACTGACTCCAGCTGCAGTCCACTCTTTGTGAATCTCCCCCACATTTTTTAATGGGTTTTGTTTCACAATCCTCTCCAGGGTGCGGTTATCCCTATTGCTTGTACACTTTTTTCTACCACATCTTTTCCTTCCCTTCGCCTCTCTATTAATGTGCTTGGACACAGAGCTCTGTGAACAGCCAGCCTCTTTTGCAATGACCTTTTGTGTCTTGCCCTCCTTGTGCAAGGTGTCAATGGTCATCTTTTGGACAACTGTCAAGTCAGCAGTCTTCCCCATGATTGTGTAGCCTACAGAACTAGACTGAGAGACCATTTAAAGGCCTTTGCAGGTGTTTTGAGTTAATTAGCTGATTAGAGTGTGGCACCAGGTGTCTTCAATATTGAACCATTTCACAATATTCTAATTTTCTGAGATACTGAATTTGGGGTTTTCATTAGTTGTCACTTATAATCATCAAAATTAAAAGAAATAAACACTTGAAATATATCAGTCTGTGTGGAATGAATTTATACATTATACAAGTTTCACTTTTTGAATGGAATTAGTGAAATAAATCAACTTTTTGATGATATTCTAATTATATGACCAGCACCTGTACTATTATAGTTTGTGTTAATATTTTGAATTTGATTGTTTTAATACGTTCAGTTTCCATTTTAAATGTAGTGTATTTTTTAGTAATTGTATGTGCTTTTGTCATTTTTATCACTTTAAAATATTAGTTTATCTAAAATATTTTATAAACGTAATATTTCTTTGTAGCTTTCATGTGGTAAATGTATTACTTTAGATTTGTATCTTATTCATCTTCAGTACTTATTTTAAATTTTATTTAAGTTATATTTCAGTTAACAAAAATATTATTAGTAGTTTTAGTTTTAACAATAATACAATAATAAGCATGTGCCTTTAAGGTTCAGTTATTCATAAAAAAAAGTGCAATCTGTAATCTGAAGTACAATCTGTATCATTTTAATTTAGTTAGTTTTAGTAAAGTTTTGGTAGTTGTGTTGTTTTTGACATTTTTATTAGTTTTTTAGTTGTATAAATGTATAAAATATTATTAAATGTCTATAAAGTTTTTATTAAGTCATAGTTTTTCGTAGTAGTTTATTCAGTTTTAGTTATTTTAGTAATAAATAAGCAACTAGCTGAAATAAATTAAATGTCTTTAATGTTTAATGTATTATTTCAAGTTATGAACCAATATTTTGTTATGGTTTAATGTTTATGTAACAATAACCCTGGTGTGATCATTGCTCTGATAAATGCGCTGCGTTCTGGAGTCAGGCATCTGTCCACCATCCTACATCCTGACACCCGGGTGACCCTGTGTACTCTCACACACACACACACACACACACTTCCTGACAGCTCACGGCGCCCATATCCGTACAGTCCCATGTGAACGTTTAAACGGCGTGTTTGAACTGCACCGATGCCTTGCAGCAATAGCAGTATCATGATAAGAAGCAATTTTAAATTATACATTGCAGGTCATATCCTGGAAAACTGGTTTGTTATTGTTTTTATGAGTGTTATTTTTTGTCACAATGAAATTATCATTTAATACTACATGTTTGACTTCACGTAACATTTATGCTGTGATAATTAATGGAGAATCAATCATGTAGAAATGTAAAATTACTTCAGCAGCCGTTTGTTTGGTTTGTCGTTGCATACGTTGCTCAATCACATTAGCGATTAATAGGCTGTCATTTGCTCGGTAACAACAAATGCCTTCTACCCACCGCTTTCATCAACAATACCTGCATGAATCAGCATCTCTTTAACGGATGCTTTGATTACCTCATACCTAGGAAATCATTTAGAGCTGAAGTGTGATATATTTTAGTATGTTTGTCTTTTATGATGAATAGAGGTAAAGGATCTCATTTATATAAGAGCGATACAAACATCTATATAATAGATAAGGTAAGAGCTGTCTTTTTACAAGACCCACACACTATTGGAAAACAAATAATACAGCAGAACCATGCTGTACATATTACATATCCTGATGCACACTTGAGATATTATATATATGTAAATATGTATAAGAAATATTTAAGAAAGTGTGTTATGTAAATTTATTTACATAATGTTATTTATATAAATGTATATACATGTAAATATTTTTTAAATATATACTGTATGTGTGTTTATTTATATATACATAATAAATATACACAGTACATATACATGTATTATGTAAACAAAAACTTATTTTGGATGCGATTAATCGTTTGACAGCACTATATATATATATATACTGTATATATTTTTTTTTCTAAATTGTTTTATTTTTTATTTTTCTATAAATTTTCTTTTCTTAGGTGAAGAAACAGTTTTCACTCAGAAACTGCCAGTACAACTCACATATAATTACAAAGAAAAAGCAAGTAACACAATAAGCATAACATTTTGAAGTAAAACGGCATACTTATATAATATTATCTTGTAAAAGTTAGTCCAATTATGTTTTTTTGCAACTTTGAAAAATTATGTTTCGTTTTGTTTTGTTTTGGTTTGGTCCATAAAGGGGAGTTGAAAAGAGCTTATTTTGGAAAGCTGGTCTTGGACCTAAAAGTACAAAGTCAGTTTTAATAAATATTTGTGTTGGATCAAATAATACATGAGGAAATAAACAGGTTTTCGCTTGATGTAACCTAATTTGTGAGATTAGATTTTAAGATCTATTCAATGAACCCCATTCATGCACAGTGTTGTGCACGTTACTTTAAAAAAGTAATTAGTTATAGTTACTAGTTACTTCTCACAAATAGTAACTGAGTTAGTAACTGAGTTACATCATTATAAAAGTAACTAATTACAAGGGAAAGTAACTATTGCGTTACTTTTTTAAAAAAAAATTCAAATGTCAAATAACTTGGATGCCCCAATATTAAATGTTAAATGAATGAAATGGACACTAAATAGAATAAATTATTATTATAAAATATTGTACATTAATCAACACTATTTATCTACTGACACTTAGCATCAGTTAGTCAAGCATTAAAATATGATATTATGATAATTTAGCATTATATGATGATAGAACTTTAGTAATTAGAATAACCAAGTATGAATTCATATTTGTCATGTTGACTGAACTTAGGACTGGTGGTGGTGCTTAAGATATTGTTTGTCATTTAGTGTTTCTATAAAAAAAGGGGGAAAAAATTGATAAGATAACAAAACTACTACGAATTATACCACTAATAACTATATAAAACACACTAAGGATAAAGGAGCTGCTGGGTTCATGAATATTAATCACGTTGTAGGGGTTCGCTCGAATTGATTCACTGAAATCAAAACAGGGAGGATAATAGGTGAGCGCCGGCCAATGAGATTGTCGTTTGCGCATTAGCTCCGCCCACTAACAGAGAAACCGGCAGTTCTTAAAAGCTGAAGAATTCCAAAGGAACTCCTTTATTTTGACACGAAAACACAACAAATAATATCGTTTACATGTAGCGCGTCAATTCTGCATGTTATGAAAGACTCTCTCGCTCTGTATCTTTCTTTGCGCGCGCGCGTGTGTGTGTGTGTGTGAGAGAGACAAAGCTACGGCGAGCCGTGCGCTTCACACTAGAGTTTACGGTACGTCAAATACAGCTACACTGCGCATCCATTCAGATGAACTGAAAAATAAAATGATGATAATATTATAGTAACGCCGCATTTTATTGTCAGTAACGGTAACGGCGTTGTAACGGGGAAACAAAAATTCGTTTGATTACTCGTTACTGAAAACAATAACGCCGTTAGTAACGCCGTTTATTTATAATGCCGTTATCCCCATCACTGTTCATGAAACACAAGCAGAACAAATTACTGTATTGGTAAAAAAAAATTTTGGTAACACTTTAGAATAGGGAAAACTTATTCACTATTAACTACAACTTTTCACTCAATAAATTCCTAATTTGCAGGTGGGGCCAGGCCTTCGACCATTGATGCTTGGCAGTGTTTTTTGATGGATATACGTGATTGCATAAAGGAGTGACTTTTGTGTTTTTATTGTCCTTCCCTCTCTCCCTCCCTTTTGACTGGACTTTGAGATGTTGAGTATGTGTCTGTTGTTCTGTTTTGTTATATTTTGGATGCTGTGTTGTGTTATGTGTGAAAAAAATAAAATAAAATGTTGATAAAAAAAAATAATAATCCTAATTTGCTGCTTATTAATATTTAGTAAAGTAGTTGTTAAATTTAGGTGTTGGGTAGGATTAGGGATGTAGAATAAGGTCATGTAGAATAAGGCATTAATATGTTCTTAATTACTACTAATAAATGGCTAACATTCTAGTAATATGCATGCTAATAAGCAGCTAGTTAAGAGACCCTAAAATAAAGTGTTACCAAATATTTATAAATAGTTTTACTAACAAATTGCCCAGAGTTTGTAAATGAAGCCCATTGAGATGTTTTGAATTGTGCTGTGTTAAATATTCCGAGTATATGACTGTAACACCATTGTTAAGAAGTGCATCAAACACTTGAGACCACGCTTAAATAATTAGTTTAACTGTACAAAAATTTGAGTAAAACAACAACAACAAAATACTAAGTCATTATTAAAGCTGTAAAAGATGTAGAATACAGTGTGCAAATGTTGAATAATTTTGTATGGAAAAGAGCAGCGTTTACATTCTTTAGTGTTTCTCCTTTTGTGTTTTCCAAAAATAAGACAGTTGCTACAACACAAGGGTGAGTAATTTTATTTTGTGAGCGAGTACTTATTGAAATATGACCGAATTTATGGGTGGCTTAGTAAAATTGCATCAAATGAACCCTATTGTTTGATCACCACAGGCGCAAAACAAACTCTACAGCTGATCATAAAGGCGAGGGCAGAGAGGATCATGGGGGCTTTGCAACCGGCGGCCATCTTTGAACTTTCCACTTTCCCTTTCAGTGTCTGCTAACTCAGCTTTAACGTTTCTCTATTGTCAGCGTCCCATTCATGGAGAGTCACTCACTATCCATTAATTACCACTTCCTTCAGCGCATGTGGAGACTCCCCCATACGCCAACTCTTTTACAAAGGCACACTTCCCTCCTCTGCTGCCATTCATGTGCGGGACGGTTCAGCACCCCTCCAGGGCCCAAGCCCTATGCGCTTTCCCAACATAAGGACATATTCATTAGATAAGACAAAAGCTGATTTTCATGGCCTTCATGCATGCTTTTCATTCAGGTCCAGCTGAATGTGTCTTTTAGCAGGTGTCCCTCCAGCAAACAACAGTGTAGGGGAGCAGAGGTAGCACACATCTAAACTGTTGTCTTGACTTTCTTCAGCGTGAAAAGAGGAAGAGACGCAACACCAGATCTAATCAAATGTTTGCGTTAGACTTCCAACAGAATGCCTAATGGGTAGAGTTAGTTAGAGACCCTAAAGAAGCATTGTGATTCAACTCTACTACAGCTTAGCCTCTGTAAACATGCTCATGTTTTCACTGAAAATTGAATGAATGTGCCAAAATAGGAAAGGTTTATGGGAGAAAACGTTTTATCTGTTTATTGTTTAAAATGGGTCAAATTTAGTGCAGTATGTTACATCATGCTAAACTTGTAATATTAAACTAACATGAAAGAAAAACCTGTATATGCCATCTCATTTGTTTCCTCCAAACAGTATTGAGATTAAATGGAGCACAAACAAAATTTTGTCTATTTTATTAGATTTTTATTCTCACACGTCTCTTCTAGAGTTTCTGATCTCAGTGTCTCAAACTGTTCTCTATGGAAACCCATTTCCGCCACTGAATAAAAAATAAAAAAGGTAATTGCGACGTTTTATCTCACAGTTCTGTATTTTTTTTTTCATAATTGCGTGATATAAACTCTTGCGAGTTTAATAAAATTGAGAGTTAAAAAGTCATAATTGCGAGACATAAAGTCGCAATTCTGAGAAATAAAGTGAGAACTGCAAGATATGAACGTACAATTCTGACTTTTTTTTCTCAGACTTTTTTTTGTGAGATATAAACACGCAATAATGTCAGAAATGTGAGATATAAACTTGTAATTCTGAGAACATATCAGTCTCCCCTCCCCCCCTCAAAACTGGACTTCAACTCGCAATTGCAAGTTTATATCACGCAATTCTGACTTTATAACTCACAATTGTGTGTTTATATAAAAGTCTGAGGAAAAAAAAAGTCAGAATTGCGAGATATAAACTCGTAATTCGTAAAATCGTAATTCTGACATTATAACTAGCAATTGTGAGTTAATATCATGCCATTCTGAGAAAAAAAGTCAGAATTGTGAGTTTACATTTTGCAATTCTGACTTTATAACTCGCAATTACGAGTTTATATCTCACAATTCTGACTTTTTTCACATAAAAAGTCGCAATAACTTTTTTTTGTTTGCTTTTTATTCAGTGGCGGAAACGGGCTTCCATAGTTCTCAGATCTGTCAGTCTATCAAAGCTAGGTCTGAAGTAACAGATCGCAAATAAGTTTCTCAATTAAAAATTCCTAAAACAAATCAAACAGACATAAATTGGATGCAGGATGTTCCGGCAGATATCATGACTCGGATCATTTGATCTTGGAAGAATTTAGTGAGAAATATTTTAGCTCATATTAAGATCGGTGACATTTGATTGCTGACTTTTATTTTGATAAACCTGATCAGTCGTAGATCAGTTGTTATTTCTTATAAAAAAAAATTAAACAAGTCTACAAGAAAATTATTATGTACTAAATTTACTGTTATATTAAATTAGTTAAAAACAGTAACACTTGAAATAATAAATCCCTCTTTAATGTTCAAACCCATATCCTGTTTTAATTTTTTTTCTCCCTCCACTTAAAACAGCAACAGTAAACCTTTGGTTACACTTACATTTAATGTGTCCTTGTTACAGTGTAATTATACTATTATTAAGTACTGCGTAATGTTAATTAACAACATGTACTTACTATAGAGTGCGGGTTATGATTAGGGTTTGGTTTAGGGTTAGTTGCATGTAATTATGCATAATTCACTGTTATTGCTATAATAAGTGCATGTAGCATTTGTAACCACGACACTGTAAAATAAAGTGTTACCAAAAATTCATCACATAGATGTTTTCCATAGTACAACAACAGTTCCCACCTGATCTCATTATCTTTCGTAGGTATTTGCACATAATGTTTACACACATACATGTTTAGCTATATACACTAAAATGTGCAATATTGACGTATTGGCTAAATTTAAAATGCAAGAGTATTTTTATGTATGTACATTTGTTTAGAGCTGTTTAGGACTGTTTTGGCTTGTAAACGGTGTTTGATCTGTGCAGATTTCTCTCCTGATTCAGACCAGACCACTTTTTCAAAGGAGGAAGCATTATTATGGATTATGGATTTGCATTTTAGCTGGAAGCATTGGTTTAAAGTTAAAACATCTTAATGATGGATTTGTTACTTACATACATAGAGTTTTTCACTTCACAAGACATTAATTGATGGACTGGAGTGGTGTGGATTACTTGTGGATTATTGTGATGTTTTAATCAGCTGTTTGGACTCTCATTCTGACGGCACCCATTCACTGCAGAGGATCCATTGGTGCTCTCTAAAGAATGCTGGGTTAAATACAACCCAGTGCTGGGTAAAATATGGACAAACCCAGCGATTGGGTTGTTTAGACTCTGCGTTTGGGTTAATCAGTTAACCCAACTGTTGGTAGAAAACAACCCAATCGCTGGGTTTGTCCATATTTTTACCCAGCGCTGGGTTGTATTTAACCCTGCATTTTTTAGAGTGTGATGTAATGCTACATTTCTCCAAATCTGATGAAAAAACAAAACCTTTTTTTTTTTGGAGGCAAAATCTTCATAACTTTAATAACCTTATAAAATGGTGATTGTATATATATTATATATTTTTTTCTTGACCCAATGAATCCAGACACCCGCGTTCCCGCTTCCATATAGTTTTCCACACAAGCTGAAGTGATTTGCTCAACGATTCTGTTCAAACTGTCATTGCATTTCAACAGCTGAATCTTTCCGAAACATTCCTGTGTTTTCAGTGCTCTGATGGTGAGCACACAACAGAACAGACAGTGAGATAAGCTCTCTCTATCTACCGTGAACTATTTCAAGAAGTTGAAGCTGATAGCACAGGAGGGCCGAGTTTACGCCATTTAGGCCGGCTTATCTTTTCATATGTGCTCTACTCGAGTGTTGAACTTGACTAGTTTCAACTGGACTTGTTTGCATACATTTGAAAGAGTCTGACATGGAACCGTCTGATCTTTTACTGCAAGGATTAGGAATGTTTGCGTGTGGTATTTCAAATACAGTCGGCTAGAAAGAAAACGTACTTAGTAGCACTCAATTTGTCAAATACTCTTCAAATTTATAGTTGACGCACCATATTATGTACATTACAAATCTATGTTTCCATGTCCCTTATTTTCCATGGTTTAGTGTGCTGTGCTTTCATTCTATTAGGTGTGTGTTTGCATGTGTCATACATCCAAATCTACTCTTCCCACCTGGGTCTCTCCACGGCACGCAAAGTTTTGAAAACGCTCCGTCAGAGCTTGTTCAGGACTGGCTTTTAAGATTCCACTGAGTGTTTGGGTCGAGCCAGGAGGGCGCACAGAGGTTAGCACTGTCGTGTTTGCTTTGATTTTTGTTTTATTAATAGGATTAGGTTTCTTGGCATTGGTTTGCAGGCTCGGGCCCAACAAAACTACCTGAGCTCTCTGCCAGACAGCAATGCTTTCTTCACCCAAGAAGCTGGATAAGCGAGATCCCTCAGCAAACGAAACCCTCCTCTCTGCCTGTGTGGTTTTTTTTGGCCTAAATTAGACTTGTCTCTCATAAGGGAAACATGAAAAGAAAAGCTTTATTTTAATAGAAAATAACTTATTTACTTATTAAAGAACTGCTGTTATTTTATTAAATTAATTTAGCTCTAACATTTTAAATAGTATATTTTATTTAAAAATATAATGTTTTAAATAAAATAAAATATAATGTAAATATAATTCATTGTCCAAATATTGCACTATAGATATTTCAAATATTTTATATGTAAAAATATATAAAAATTTTAAATGTATAGTTCAGCAATTTGGAAAATTCCAACCCGATTCGTAGAAATTCTTATGAATGATAACCCCTAACCCCGCCTCTAAACCTACTCCTCACAGAAAACGTACAATGTCGTATGAGTGAGGTCATATGAATTCGTACGAATTAGCCACTTCTTAATATACATACGAATTGGCCATGAGATAGCATTGGAAAATTCATCACCCTTATGATTTTCCAAATGTGAAAGACATTTTTTCTTCCCTTTATACAGTACAAAATAATTGAAAATGAATGGGGAGTACAGTTGTAGAGCTCCATAAAGAATTAAAAAAATAACTTGAAAATACATGTACTGTATATCAGTAGTACATACATTTCAACTATATTACTGTTCACTATATTGCAAGACTTCTAAAGTCAAAAGCTAGTGTGTTTAACAGACCAAAATTAATGTATTTTCTCATTTACACTTCTGCATATTCACACGTCATGAGAAATGCACTAACCGATGGCATTTGGTGTCACTAATGCCAAAACAAGATTATATATTCCTATGGACTTTTTGATTAGTTTTATTCCTTTGAAGAGGAATATTCTTGGTCACACTTTATTTTAAAGTCCAATTCTCGCTATTAACAAACCATTAACTATGACGTTTGCCTCAATAAACTTATTGCTGCTTATTAATAATTAGTAAGGTAGTTGTTAAGTTTAGGTATTGAACCATATATATTTTTTTTTTTTGACCATACTTTTGTTTTGTTCTAACAATTATTAAATAGAGTTTAACCTGAGATGAAATAAGCTCTTAAATCTAAAGCAGTGATGTTGTTTAAAGCAAAACATACTGAATCTTCTGCATGCTTCTCCAAAAACCAAGATTCAGCAGCTGTAACTGTTGTGTCAAATCATAGAAGCTGCCCTAAGTGTACAGGAAAAAAAATGCAAATTCTCAACAGGCCCGAGGACAATTTATCTCCTCTTTGATTTTTTTTTCTCATACTATCGAATGTGTTTTATTTCACGAGGAGAAATTACATTGGTTGACTAATATTGATTTACTGTTGGCACATTAAAGTGGGAAAAAATAATTGAAGAACGTATCTACAGGACATCCTAGAACAGTGATGAATTGGATCCAAGACACAGAGGCTGCAAATTTCACAGCCTCACGATAGGAGGCTTGTGATGTGAGACACTTTCACTATTACTCGGCTTTTGCCTCAAAATTACATATCTGTGTCCTCGCAGCACCAAGCGTCCACTTCCATCTTAAACCAGTGATCTTCTCTCTCATACACTGTTAGCTGAATGGCTAATGGGTAAAAAAAAATTCTTTTTTTCCCATTTCCAACACATATTTTCTCTCCCACTCTCTTTTTCTCAGATCACCTGGATTTCTTTATGTGCAGGTCAGTGTTTTCTGTTTAGTGCTGCCATTTAAAGACACAATTGAATAAAACACCAGACGTTTAATTTCATGATCAAGACATGTCATCTTCTTAAGGGAATCTGGAAATATTGACTGGTTGTCAGTTGAAATGTGTTAGCACCTCTTGTGCTGATCTGAGGTCTGTTGGATGTAATTACAACTGTTACGGCGCTGAACAGAGAGAGCTGCAGGAATATAGTGGCACATTGTCCACCTGAGCTCTGAGCTCCATTGGCTTGTGTCACTAAAGCAATAGACTGTCCAATAACCCCGTGCTGACAGTCTCACCACACTCCACTGAGAGCTTTGATTGCTGGAATACATTCCTCATCTAAGTAGCATCATCATCATCATCATCACGGTCATCAGTGCAGCGGCCACAGCTGATTAACTCCAGGAGTTTCTGAAGCATGAGGTTTGAATAAGGACACTGGTGAACAGGGTAGATAGAGTTTACTACAAGGTACACTGTAGATGATTATGCAGTGTGAATGAGTGCTGTGCCTTCAGTACAGTTCAGTAGTTTATACATGACTTTCATATAGCGCTGCACTGTGATTGTAGTGTATAGAAAGACTATATGGCCAAAAGTATGTGAACCCCTTTCTCATTTACAGTTTTTGCTGTTCCTGTAAATTTAGTTCAAACAAATCTTGAGAAGACCCTACATAAAGGCATTCTGTATAATTCAGACAGACAGACAAACAGACGGTAGATAGATAGATAGACAGACAGACAGACGGACAATAGATAGATAGATAGAACTAAACTGAATACTATAAGATAATTTGAGAATATAGAGTGATAATGAATGTAAGTTCAGAGCAGATCATCAGTAAAGTGCTGGCAGACGTGTGTGTTTTTAGTACCTCACAACATTGTCTCTCTCATGACAATTCAATAACAGCATTTGTTTTGTCATGACTTCACCCCCTGCCTCTTTTCCACACAGCTCCCCCCATTCAAGGTTGCAACACATTTTCTCAGAGGGGGAGCTCTTAATTTTTTATAATTTTGTCCCCTCTCCTGTGTACCCGTTTATCTGTAATAGAGAGATCTCCTGGTGAGATGGGCTCATGGCTGCATGTGACAGTTCTCTGTGCAGCCTCCAAACACCAGGGGTCGGGAAAATTAATAAACATATCTGGCAATCGAGAAGGCTCTGGAGGAAACGGAATGGCACTGTTTGCAAACGCCTGCATCTCCTAAGGAAGCAGAAATTATTCAATGATTCAATTAGCGGGAGAGCGAATGGAGTGCTCATTCCTGATGGGAGTGATAATTGATAAACATTTTAATCCAACACTGAAACAAGTCCAGAATCAGCAGTGATGAGGTTTATGCCATACCGAAGGGGCTGGGAGAGAGATTAGATAGCAATATCAGGTGCAGAAGATTGTTAATTCCACTGGTTGCTTTAATCAAATACATGTCTGTAATTTCTATTCAGTGGCTGCAATGTACCACAAATATAGTGCGTCACGGCAAAAGACATAAATACTAGGGTTTTCAATTTAACTTGTTTATTTAGTATAATAATAATAATAATAATAGCAGTAAAAAATAATCCCTCACCCATGCAAAAGAATATAAAAATAAATTGACCTTGTCCAACACACTCTTTTTACAATTTGTAATAGGGGTGGGACGATAAATCGATATGGCGATATATCGCGATTCTTCTCCATGCGATACGATAATCGATATCTGGCGCCAAATATCGATATTTTCATTAATACAATAAGGTGCTCTAAATAGATTTCCCTGTTCACAGCGTCTAAAAATGCGTGGAAATCGCGGCTGCGCCATTTTCAGCTTCTTTCCAAAAGCGCTCTGACTCTGAGCAACCATGAACCGCGTTCTCTATGAAGATGGGGAAGCACGAGGAACCGAAGGATAAACAGATTTCCAGCCACTGTATTAGCTTTACTGCTATATATATGCTTATGGAGATGAAAACTAGCTGCCCCAGAACAGCTATCAGCGTGGACCATAGGCACCGATCACGTTATTATTGCAGAGCGCATATTCAGTTCATGAGTAGCCTATAACCTCTCCGCTCAGATCGCACGTGGATTTCCCTCACTATATGAGTGAGAGAGAGCGCCGCCGGTGCCTCCAGTTTTATGTGAACAAAACTGGATGCTCTCCCTCTCTCTCCCAGATATTACAAGTGCGCGTTATGCAGTGTGAACAGTGGGAAACATAAATCTGCACCTATGGGATGGAGGACGAAACAAAACCTTGTGCGCTGCATTGTGGCTCTGACAAGTGTGCAGTGTGTGTGCTTGCCGCACATCTACATTTGAAATAACGAACCTGAGCGCGCAAAAGACGCGATGTGAACGGCTATTTCTTCGTGTGGGCTCCGTTTTTATGATGAGAGGAGTAGAAAGGTTGAGAAAGTACTCCAGCTAAATTTGGAAATGTACCAGGTTTATATTATATCCATCTTATATATATATATATATATATATATATATATATATAAAGAAGTATCTTCTGCTCACCAAGCCTGCATTTATTTGATCCTAAATATAGCAAAAGCAGTAATATTGTGAAATATTTTTTTACTATTTAAAATAACTATTTTCTATTTGAATATATTTTAAAATGTAACTGTGATTTCAAAGATGAATTTTCAGCATCATTACTCCAGTCACATGATCCTTCAGAAATCATTCAAATATTCTGATTTGCTGTTCAAAAAAACATTTATTATTATTATTATTATTATGTTGAAAACAGCTGAGTAGATTTTTTTCAGCTTTCTTTGATGAATAGAAAGTTCAGAAGAACAGCATTTATCTGAAATAGAAATATTTTGTAACATTATAAATGTCGTTATCATCATTTTAATTTAAAGCATCTTTGCTAAATAAAAGTATTAGTTTCTAATTTCATTCGAGCTTTTGAATGGTATAGTGTATAATGTTAAAAGCTTTTTATTTCAGATAAACGCTGATCTTTGGATCTTTCTATTCATCAAACAATCCAGAAAAAAATAGTCAACTGTTTTAAATATTATAATAATATTAATAATAATATGTAAATATGTAAAAATGTTTATTGAACAGCAAATCAGCATATTAGAATAATTTCTGAAGGATCATGTGACACTGAACACTGGAGTAATGATGCTGAAAATTCATCTTTGATCACAGAAATAAATTAGCCTACATTTTAAAATATATTCAAATAGAAAGCAGCTATTTTAAATAGTAAAAATATTTCACAATATACTGCTTTTGCTGTATTTAGGATCAAATAAATACAGGCTTGGTGAGCAGAAGAGAATTCTTTAAAAAAAACATTCAAAATCGTAGGCTACTGGTAGTGTAGATATGTATCATTGCATCTAGTTGTTTTGGATAAGAATAAAACGTCAGGTCTGACAATATCATGTCTTTTTAATTTAAATCTAGATTAATTCGCATTGGCCCATGGAAACCTCTATGAACACACTTGACTTGCCTTGGCAAAAAAAAAAAAATCGCGGGGGACGAATTTACGTTTTATTAAAAAGTGTTTGCGTAATCTACATTTATGGCGCGCACACACACACATTAGGATCAGGTTAGATGCCTGCCTCAGTCCCGAGTCCCTATCAAGCACTTTACCGATTCAACTTCTCTCCTCTCCTCCTCCTGTCTGGCTCTTTGGCCTGCATAATTCACCGCAGAGCAAGCCTGTTCTAAATAAAAAATAAAAAAAAGCGATCTTTATATAGGCGGAGCAAAATACTTCATCGCTCCGTCTATAGCGCATTGTGATTGGGTGGTTTACGCGGTCAATACAGGAGACAAACCACTGGGCCACTGGCTGCTCGCTGTCCCTGCATGATGGCAAAAAAAAAAAAAAAAAAACTTCTGTCGGCCCCTTCAGTGCATCGGCCCACCAGGAAAATGCCCGGTATGCCCGATTACCAGTCCAGCCCTGGTTAAAATTGATTTACAGAACTTTTTTGCTGTTTTCTAACAGTTTGAACTTGAATAAAGAAAGAAAACTTGCACTTAACCTTTTCACATGCATTTTTTTAGACGGATATCGTGATGTATCATTATAGGATTTTCTAGAAATATATCGATTATCGCAGAATCGCTGTATCGTGATATTATCGTTATCGTGAGCCATTTTATCGTGATTATATCGTATCGTGAGGTACCCTGCGATTCCCACCCCTAATTTGTAACTATTATGGCGAATTTGTAAATGAACTGGTATGATCTCGTTTTGATTAAGAAAGTCTAATTTTCACACAATTCTTGCACAATATTATGTTATGACTTCAAAACTATTTTAACATTGCAAGATTTGAAAACTGATAATTTTGAATGTTAGTGTCACATAGTTTTCGAACGCAGTAGGTTTGCTCGGTAGCTCACCCGATACGCCGTTGCACTTGTGAAGTAAGGCGCTCCGGTACGAATCCTGTGAAACTATGGTTCAACAAAACAGCTCAAACCCAAGCAGAAAGAAGTTAAAAGCACAGTTGCATAAGCAAATGTGATTTTATATAACTTTTACATTTACAAACACTATCGGTTTAGGGTTGGGTTTGATGTAGGGGGTTTGTTATTTTCCAACATGATAGAGCATTAACCTTTTATTTACCACTCTTATAGCAAATCATAATCATATTTTATGTAATGGTGAATTGGCTAGTAAATTTGTATGAATTCGTACAATCTAATTCAAATAATATTTTTACAGGATGTTTGTAGAGCAGTTTGTGAAGAACCATTCCAACACAATTTCACTGAAATGTATAACAATTTTATGTTTTGGAAAATTGGTAAGCAAATTCATACAATATCACTCACATAATATTTTTTTTACAGAATGTTTGAAGTGCAGAGCGAGGGAGGAACAGTTTCAGCACAATATCATTGCAATTCATAACTATTTTATGTTTTGCTGAATTGGTAGGCGAATTCGTTCGATTTCGTATGATCTCATTTGTACATTTCAGTACGATCTGCTTACGCCCCATTGAGGGTTAGATTTAGACCTTTATGCAAACTTTTTTTTTTCCTAAAAAAATGTAAATTCATATGAAATTTCCAACCAAATTGCCATAATTAAAATAGTTACGAATTACAAGATTGTGTTGGAACACATACAAAAAGCTACATTTTCTCTTCAACTCTATCAAGTTGAAGTGTTCACAAATTACTCATCCTTGAGTCAAAAAACAGAAGAGCACAACAGAATGTCTTTTTATAATTAAAAATATATACATTTTTAATTTATGTACTCAATATGCAAAAGTGCTTAAGCTTTTGAGACCTAAATTAGTGCAGTTACTTACTGACTGTTCAGATGGCACATTCAGAATAGTTTTGTTGTATTAAATAGTCCTTAAAAATATTTTTTGTCTAGCCCAAAAAGTATCATTGAGAAATCTAAATTGTGGAACTGGAATCAAAATCAGAAGCAGAATAGAATCCCATCCCTATTCCAGAGTCTAGAAATAACACTCTGTTTGGAGTATTAGGAGCAACTAGTCAGTAGAGGCCTGAATATGTGCTTTTAAGCCAAGGTGCAGTCAGGCTGAACAGCCTTGTGTCATTGTGTCTCACAGAGGAAGTAGTTTAAATCGTTCCAAGTACCGCAAACAGAGGAAAGCAGTGAAAGCTCTTAAAAAAACCTCCTCTCACTTCCTGTCGTTGGCATTAACATGAGGATTAGTGGTGACCAGAAAGTGACCTGCAGGTCAGACATGTAGAACAACATGAGCCGGGGCCCAGAGCTGCAGTAATGCTACAGACTTGACTTCAACTAATTAAATCAGTTTCCCAATATCATCTTTATATAACAGCATATACAGTATGTATGGTAC
This sequence comes from Aspiorhynchus laticeps, assembly GCA_023376895.1. Taxonomy (NCBI): domain Eukaryota; kingdom Metazoa; phylum Chordata; class Actinopteri; order Cypriniformes; family Cyprinidae; genus Aspiorhynchus; species Aspiorhynchus laticeps. The sequence continues at coordinate 210,385 of JALXFT010002218.1, read as the reverse complement.
ATTTTAACACAAGTATAAGTAGTGTTTGCTAAGTCAAGCATGGCTATTATTATTGTTCATGAGGGTTAGTGATGAAGTATTAGTATGTCATTTGCACTGGTTTTGCTTATGGATATGAATGACATCTGAATTCATGTGCCTTTTTTAAGGGTTGCAATTACTTTTTCAGATAACAGATTTACTTTTTCACCTGGTGGAGGATAAAATGAGTAAAAAACTCCAAAGACTTTAATTTGACATTTATGAAGAAACCCAAGACTTTTTATTTTTCAAAAAATGTTATGTTTTTGTACAAATCATATCATACAAACCTATTACTATTTTTTTTACATGATAATTACTATTATATTGCATGATAATAACTATTATATTACATAAAATATTTTTCATGAATCTTTTTCATAGTAATGTATGGCTATTTTACATGCTGCCAAGTTGGTGGTAAATTTGTATATATCTGTACAGTCTCATTTGTATGTTTTGGTATGATTTCCCGCTGATGCTTACGTTAAGGAGTCAACCTTAATGTTATCATGTGAATCACACTGTACAAATTCATAAAAATCATCAGCTCATAAAATACATATGTTTTCTCATAAGATCAGGTTTGAAATATTGTAGAGATTTGGGGGTTGGCCAGTAAGTGACCACCCAACTACCTAGAATACACAGGATGTAGCAACTACTGTGATCACTCTAGCAACCAGATAACAATGTTAAAAAACACTCAGCACTATGGCAATGATCCATAACACCTTACCAGCTTTTTTTTACATGCAAAAACTAATCCAATTTTCTTCAGAAAATATAAGAAATCTTTACTTCTTGTTCTAAAACACCCTATGAACTCGACTCCTAATATATTAAATAATAATTACTACTATATTACATTAAATCTTTTTTTTTCATGGCAGTTTGCAACTATTTTATATGTTGACTAATTTGTATACATCCACAGAATCTCATTCGTATGTTTTCATATGATCTGCTTATGGTTAGGTTTAAGGGTGGAACTTAATGCTTATTTATTTATTTATTTTTACATCACATCTTACAAATTCATACAAAATGGGCACCTCGTTCTCATGCAATCAGATTGGAAAATCATATACTTGGTGGTTGGTGACCACCTGGTAGCTACCCAGAATACCTTAGCAATGCTGTAACAACCGCTTCAAACACTCCTTGACAGCGATCCAGAACACCCTAGCAACTTTTGTACATGCAAAACTACTCACTCTTTTTTCAGAAACTATATAAAAAAAGTTCCTGTTCTAAAATACCCTAATACTCTATTGCTACTTTATTACACGCTAATTACTACTTTATTGCATGCTAATTACTACTTTATTACATTAAAGTTTATTTTTTTTTTTGCAGGTATATAATGAAATTCTATATGCATTTATTTTATAGCAGGTTTTGGAATAATGTAAAATCTAATATCGCCCGAGCACAAATGTTTCTGTAACGATTTATGCTTGATCTCCAACGTGTTCCAAGAGAATGAGAGGAGAATCGAAATAGACTCTCCTCTCCATGTATATCTGCAAAGCCTAAAACAAAGCTCTATCTATATGACCATTTTCATGCTTCAACATCCAACACGATGGGTGGCAGCTGATAAAAAAGGGTTTCTGTTAAACGAGGAGGCTTTGAAATCCCTTTGGTCTTCAGGGCCACAACCCTTTAACTTGCCCAACTTAGCCTTTTGATCTGAATTTTGTACTGATATGCCATCCATTTAATCCTCTCAGCTCCCAGTCCCCAGAGACAGAGCAACGCTTGCGAACTGAAGCCCGAACAGCTCCTGCAATCCAGGGCCGGCCAGAGCCCACATCCTTCTCCAAGAGCCCGAACACCTTTTCTTTTGTAATAACGAGAAAGCTCAGGAAGCAAATGGGCACTATGGGGTGGAGAATGTATTATTCAATAGAAAGGCACTTGTGGTTCTGTTCAGGCAAATTGCACTTCTGTTTTTTTTTCCCTCTCGTTCTCATCTTTTCATTGTGGTGGTTGTATTTACATGCGGTTGGGGGAGCCATTATCCCCCACCCGATACTTGCATGGCACATGTAAAAGATGATTCACAAGAGTGGTGACAGCAGGTGGATATCAAAACAAAATTACAGACAGCAGAAGAGAAACAAAATACTCTGGTTTCGTTCTCAGGCACTCTGGAGCGAGACGGGCTCAGATGGCAGGGAGCTGGTTGCTGGAGTTATCGTTTATTACTGCAGTGAAATTCTAGCATGGACAAAAGACATTGATCAAACTGTGTAGGAGATGCTTTCTTTCTGTCATTGTAGATGAGCTGTAAGTGGCCATATGTTTAAATGATAAAAAAAAAAGCTTGCTTTGGGGAAAACAGAAAGAGTGGAGTTGTTAGACTCTGGTTATAGTTTCTCAAATGTTTACAACGGCTGTAACTGTTCTTGCGCCACTAGCGATGCAAAACGGAACTGCAAACATAACAGCAGGTTTTTCTGAACACTTGCTGTCTGTGTACTATTGCTTATTTAACACATGGGTAAATCTCATTTAATAAAAATGTATAAATGAATAAAGAAAGAAAGATATATATATATATATATATATATATATATATATATATATATATATATATATATATATATATATATATATATATATATATATATATAGCTAAAATTGTCATAAAATTAATCTGTTTTATTATTGTTTCTTTATTGTTAATATGAAAAATTGTTAACATTATTTTATTTCGATTTACCTATTTTATATGTCTTGTAGTGCCTTTAATATATGCTAATAATAACAAAAAAAAAAAATTTTTTAGAGTCAGCACTGAGAAGAAAGGGAATTGCATCCAAATGCATTAAAATAATGAAAATGTATAAACCATACTGTTCAGAAGTTTGTGGTATTCATTCATTTTTTGTTTTTGAGAGAAGTCTCTTCTGCTCACCAAGGCTGCATGTATTTGTTCAAAAATATTATTGCAGTTTCAAATAGCAGTTCTCTATGTGAATATATGATAAAATGTAATTGATTGCTGTGATCAAAGCTTAATTTTCATCAGTGTCACATGATCCTTCAGAAATTATTCAGAAATGATTTACTTTGATAAATATAAGTTGAAATAAACAGCATTTATTTGAAATAATAACTTTTTTGACATTATAAATGTCTTTAGTGTCACTTTTGATCAATTTAATGCAGGTTTTCTGAATAAAAGTATAAAGGTGATGTATTGGGCTCATTTGTGAGCTGGACATTTTTTGGCCATATGTACTGTAAAATATGATATGCAGTAAGGACATTATATGTGTGGTATTCTAAAAAAAAATGCTTACCATTGCTTCAAAACAATAAAGCAAAAAGTAGGCCGTTAGTCATCCCTCATTGAAATTCCTTGTGTGTCTTTTAGTTTCATGTGTCCTCAGAGTTTGTCTCCTCCTTCAGCTCTGAGATGCTGTCTCTTTAATCTCCACCCCCATTCCGGTTGGTTCGTCCCCTGAGTGCGTCCCCTCCTAAAGAGACAAAGTTATGAAGGGCAGGCGTGACGTAAACAGTTTATTTCTTGGCCCTCTGTGGCAGGAGAGGCATTCGATCCCTCCCGTTCTGAAGGAGAACAAACGGCTCTCTTCATGTAAAGAGAGAATATTGCAACAAAAATCACTTTCAGAATCATAATTTATGTCTTATTCTCCAGGAATAACTAACTAACTAAATAAATTAATATTTTCATGCAGAATATAACTTGAATTCATGTGATTTTTCTGATCACTGGTCATGTTTTTTTAAGCATAAATATCACAAGATTGAGTTATGTTTATGCTTACCAAAAAAAAGAAAAATTTTCCAAAGTTGTAAATATATATCTGTCACGGTGTGTCAGGCAGGAAATCGCAGGAGACTCAGGAATTTTCAATAAGAACATTTAACAGTCAAACTTAGAACCATGGAGAACGAACACACACACACACACACACACACACACACACACACACACACACACACACACACACACACACACACACACACACACACACACACACACACACACACACACACACACACACACACACACACACACACACACACACACACACACACACACACACACACACACACACACACACACACACACACACACACACACACACACACACACACACACACACACACACACACACACACACACACACACACACACACACACACACACACACACACACACACACACACACACACACACACACACACACACACACACACACACACACACACACACACACACACACACACACACACACACACACACACACACACACGAACACCTGAGATCGGACAAAGACAGAGGGAGAACTGAGGACTTATAAAGACAGACAAACTAAGATAATAAGATAATAATGGAACACAGGTGATCAGACTGAAAGTTAATTAACTAACTAATGGGAACAGGAAATAAACCAAATATGGGCACGAGAGGAGGGGAAACACAAGACATGGGGAACACAGGTCTGACAATATCAAAGATTATTGGAGCATATTTTACAAGAAAATACGATTTCAGTTTTTCTACTTTAAAATTTCACATTTTATTCTTTTTTATTTATTGTTTGTGAAATTGACTAGCAATTTCACTTTTTTTCAGTCTAATATTTTGCACAATGTAATGCATTATACATTAAATAATTGTAGTGTATAAAATATTTGCAGATTCCTTATTGCATCTGGTTGTTTGTCGTGTTAAAATGTATTATACTTCATAAAGGTGTAACAAATTAATAAATATTAAAATATATTATAACTGTGGTTGCAATTATTCATGAAATCACACAGTGCATTATAGTGTGCATTAAAATGCATAATTCATGTAATAAAATAGTTTCGTAATGCATTACATTGTATATAAAGGCTTCAAGTAAAGTGTTTTTGAGTGTTATTATCACTGCTGTAGTATTATAGGATTATTAGGATTATAATAATTCTAATTATTAAAGTGTGTGTGTGTGTGTGTGTGTGTATATATATATATATATATATATATATATATATATATATTATACACTCCTTTTTTTCCAAGAAAATAATGATTCATGATTATTTAATTATTTTACCTTTTTACCTTAAAAATTGTTTCTACATAATTTTTTTGTAGTATTATCACAAGTACTATCACATTTTTAAAAATAAAATATTTTGAATGTGAATTATATTACAATTTCTCCTTTTATTTTTTTTTAAATAAATCCATCCCAGTTTAGGGAGGTTTAGGAATTTTCACTGAAAACAACACAAAAATCCTGATTTATTGCATTGTCTCAATTATAACACAGCATCCCTGCAAATTTAGCATGGCATTGGAGAAAAGAAGCACTATATGACACACCTCCACGCAGCTTAGACACTTTGTGATCTCCACTTTTAAGAGTACTTTTAATCTTACTTGCGTCCTGTTTACAAGCTAAATGCTAATGCACCTCTGCAATGATCCTAGTTGAGAGGTGTCTGATTGAGCTAATATTTGGCGTTATTTCAGCACGCAGCGCTGGATTAGCTGAATTCTAATGAAGGGTTTACGTTTCTGCCGTTCTGTTGTTTGACACGCTAGCCTGTTTAGTGCCAACCAACAGCTGCCAGCGCTAACACTGACGGACAAACAGATCATAGCCTGCTAATACCATGCTTTAGCGCTAATAGGCTAACCTAAGCACAAGCTTATTACAAACTGGTGGGATGTTAACTAGTCACCTAGGCATTTACAGACAGGCAGGAGAGGTAGCATGTGTGCTAATCAGGTTAGCACAGGCCAGTGATATAAATAATCTAATTATGCTGTTGCGACGCGCTGCGGGATCACCAGACTGCCAGTATTTCCACTGAGAGCGCAGTCATTACCACGTTCCAATTATTTGTTTGTTCACACACTCCTTTTGAAAGGAGCGGTTTGAAGTTTAGCAGCGGCCCGAATCAAAATGAACCTGCGAGACGTTAATATCCCAGCCTGAGCTTATGCTAATGCAAATTGTTAATTACAAGAATTTATGACTATTAGTAATGTACAGTGAATGCTTGTTTGCTCCCTCGGCATCGTAAATTTCTCCACAGACAAAAGAAGGGTCAGTTCAGTACATTCATATACACTACTGTTCAACAGTTTCAAGAAATTCATACTTTTATTCGGCAAGGATGCGTTAAATTGAACAAAAATGACATTTGTTTAAGTTATTTTTTAAACTTTATTTATCAAGGATACCTGAAAAAACATATCAGTTTCCACAAAAATATTGGGCAGCACAACTGTTTTCAACACTGATAATAATCAGAAATTTTTATTGAGCAGCAAATAAGGCAAGGCAAGGCAAGTTTATTTATATAGCACATTTCATACACAGTGGTAATTCAAAGTGCTTTACATAAAAGAAAGTGAAATAGTCATTCACAGCAATAAAAACAAGGAATTAAAAATAATAAAAACAAGGAATTTTAAAAAGTTATAGAAATTGATTTAAAATGAAATTTAAAACAGTTAAATAGAATATGATTATACATAAAATGCAGTGCAGTCAGTTCGGACGTAGCACAGTGTTCATTCAACAAATGCACAGCTAAACAGATGAGTTTTCAGTCTGGATTTAAATGTGGCTAATGTTTTAGCACATCTGATCTCTTCTGGAAGCTGGTTCCAGCTGCGGGCGGCATAATAGCTAAAAGCGGACTCCCCTTGTTTTGTGTGAACCCTTGGTATTTCTAACTGACTCGATCCTAATGATCTGAGTGGTCTGTTAGGTTTATATTCAGTGAGCATATCTGCAATGTATTTAGGTCCTAGGCCATTGAGTGACTTATAAACGAGTAAAAGTACTTTAAAATCAATCCTAAATGTAACAGGAAGCCAGTGTAAGGACCTGAGGACTGGTGTGATATGCTCAGATTTTCTGGTTCTAGTCAGAATCCTGGCAGCAGCGTTCTGGATGAGCTGCAGCTGTCTAATGGTCTTCTTTGGAAGGCCGGTGAGGAGACCATTACAATAATCCACCCTGCTGGTGATAAAGGCATGAACAAGTTTCTCCAAGTCGTGACTGGAAACAAAACATCTAATTCTTGCAATGTTTTTGAGATGATAGTATGCTGATATAAGAATATTAGAGTGATTTCTGAAGGATCATGTGACACTGAAGACTGGAGTAATGATGCTGAAAATTCAGGTTTGATCACAGGAATAAATGACATTTTAAGATTTATTTGCATAGCAAACAATTATTTTAAATTGTAGAATTTTTTATATTTTTTTACTATATTTTTGGTTAAATAAATTAATCCTTGGTGACTTCTTTCAAATACATAAAAAAGAAAAAAAAGAAAGAAAGAAAAAAATCTTACTGACCTCTAACTTTTTAAACAGCAATATATTCTACGAAATATTAAATATATTGAAAACATATTTTAATTTATGAAAAAAGCATAATTAAGTGAAAATAGGATAAATTTTGAACAATTATTCAAATATAGGTTTCCAAATAGTTTTACAAATAGGCAATTTATTAAAAAAGAAAAATATTTTTTTAATTATTTTCTTTTTATTATATTTTTTATTACTTGAAGCACTTCCTAAAATTACAACACACGCATATTCAGACATTACAAAACTGAAATGATATACATGAATAACCCAGTACAAGATGGCAAGGGAGCACACAGAGGTCAGGGGTCAACTCTAGATAGAGATCAGCTCCTCCTAACACACAGGTCATTATCATGACCAAGGGAGGAAAATGGGAAATTGGTGTAATTTGAAAGAAATAAGGTTTGTTTTGAAATTGACAAACAAATAATCAAAGATAACTTGACTGATCTCTCCTCAAAGGACGTGAGTGACATTTCTAGGTGAGTTCACTGTTTGTGGGTTAGTTATGCTTTACAAAGAAAAGGCATTATGTGAAGGATATAGCTCTATTTCCTTCACAATACTTAACTATAGTATCAATAACTAGAGTGCACATAAATTGGACCTTTTTTTGTGGCATTTTCAGCTTTTTGTAGTTGTGAACCCTAGGCCTATTCTTTAATAATTATGAAATGAAGGGTTATCAAAATTAGATCATGCAAGACTAAAATCACGTAATTTATGTCAAAAGTAATAGCAGATGCATGGTTTGCGTTTTTGCAAATGGAATATAAAATAGTTCCTAAATGGTATTTGATTAGAGGTTCATGGGTCATTAGAGGTGAGTGTGTCTTTAGATATGTTTATATATTGGTGGTGTAAAATAAAAAAAAAAAAATATATATATATATATATATATATATATATATGCAGTACTCACTTATTTACTGTATGTCTCTTTATTGTTTCTCACCCATGTGATTGTTTCACCTCTTATTGTTGCTGATAACAGTGTGATTATGGGTATTTTTCCTGTATTTTTGTGAGTCATTCAGTAATTTGCAATATCAGATTTGATTTGAGATGAAATGGTCTCCGTTGAAGCAGGACCTCTCACAAACAACAACAACAAGACCTTAAGATGTCATGTTTTTTCTTGGTCTTAATGAAATCGTTCACCCAGAAATGAAAATCTGCTCACTCTCAGCCAATCCAAGATGTAGATGAGTTAGTTTCTTCATCTGATTTGCAGAAATGTAGCATTATGTCACTTGCTCACCAATGGATGCTCTGCAGTGAATGGGTGCCATCAGAATGAGAGTCCAAACAGCTGATAAAAACATCACAATAATCCACAAGTAATCCACACCACTCCAGTCCATTAGTTAATGTCTTGAGAAGCCAAAAGCTGCATGTTCATAAGAAATAATTCAGCATTAAGATGTTTTTAGCGAAGGCCAATTTTACATGCATTTGGAACCTGTATGTTATTTTGGACCCTGAATAATTTATATTTAGAAACAATATCCTCAGCATTTACCAATTTAACCATTATTACTGCAGTTATTGTTACAATAAACCTAATATTAGCCAACACTGCTTCAATCAATCAAGCAATCAATCAATCAATCAATCAATCAAATGACTTAATGACATGACAACATATTATATATTTATGTAATTATTTTATTCATTTATCATTAATATACAGTAAACAAAACTGTAGTGACTGGTCACAATACCAAATGTTGTTTAAATATACTAATGCTGTAAGGCCTCATGCACAGAGCTGATATTTTGCCACATTTTTTTGTTTCACCTGTTTACATTCACTAACCGACCATTTACATTAATACCTTGCCAAGACAGCATTTTGACAATTTTCACAAATTATGAGTGCACAGAAAGCACATGCAAGCTTTCAAAAGCAGCCCGCTGTTAGTCAGACAGCTATCGTGCACAAAATTAAGGCTAGACACAACAGGCAAAACTACTGTTTTTTTCATGCACTTGTCACTTTTTTGGGGCTATTTAGTCTCCATAATAAGAAACATTTAAGTGTTTATTGTATTTCACATGATCTATTTCCATCTGTAGAATTCAGTTAGATTATATACATTACTCGTCTAATTTATATAATATTTTCTTTCTAAAAATGTGGTGAAAATATGTCAGTAAAATCAAACAAAAATGTTGAACCTGGCTTTATCCATTTTTCAGATTTGAATGCAAGAAATGAATGCAAATTAGTGCATATTTAATTAGATAATGCATGCTTTCATATTTAAACAACTTCATATTTAAATATTTCAATATTTTCATTAAAAATAACTTGTAATATGATTAATCAACTGGGAAGGTATGGTGAAATATGTATGTATATAGATATTTATTTATTTAGCCTTAAATGAGTATTATTTTATTTTATTTAACATCCGTAGTACTAACTGTGGTAATTGTGGTTACAATAGAAAAGGTGTTTTACTCTGGATGTATTTGAAGTTGCTAAGATAAAAGCAATTTTAGCCTACAGTGTTATTTGACAAAAAAAAAGAGAGGCTGCAACATAGAAAAAACTCTGGTGTTTTGATGTGTGCCCATGTGCTATTCATGGGTTAAGCGAAAGCCGCGCAGCCTTGGCAGTCCCCAGCTGTTGTATCCTGGGTAATTACCAATGCTTAAGGTGGACCACACCTTAGATAAACCCGTAATGCTCCAGTCTTTCACAAACATTCCCCCTCCAGCAAGCTCCGACTTGTTTGGCTGATGTGTTTGTGTGTTCTTGTTCTGCATTGGGCTCTGCTGTGGCTAGTTTGCTGTTGAGCCCAAGCAAACAAATCTCAATGTGTTGATCTTTCTGTGATAGCTGATGTTGAGGTTACATGAAGAGACAAAGTCCTCTTCACCATCTTCTTTAGGAACCTAACCACGCAAAGACATATCATTTACACAGCTTAAGCTTCAGAAGGAAGCAGAATGGTACGGCTTTATGACAAACACGAGGTGAAACGTGAATGATTACGAGTGTGAGAGCGCGTCTTCCTGTATCTCACTGCTGCTCTCTGTGAACAGGTGTGCTGGAGTTGTTATGAAGGATAGCGAGTTAAGCCTTACATTGTGTGTTTTGAAAAGTTTCACCACTCCCCCTGACATCCTGAAAAGTGCATGTCTTGAGGTGCGGAGCAAATCGGATGCTAATGTTTTGACTGAGTGACAAATTCCAGACAGGAACTTCTTAACCCTGAGCAGATCAACAACAAAACCGTCAACATACTCTCAGCATAATAAACAGTAATGCACTAATTCAGTGTTTTTGCCTTACGTACCCTCACAGAACCATCGGTAAAGCTTAAGTACTCTTAGTTGACATCAAGACTGGATTTGACTGAATGGAAAGCCTCCAAAACATTGTAATATTGACTGTGATTAATGACTTTCAAAGAGATAATTTCACCCCAAAATGAAAATTCTTCTCTATTTACATGGTTTTTTTATTCCAAACCATATGATTTTCTTTCTTCAGTGGGACACAAAAGAAGATATTTTGAATAATGTACTGGTCATGCTTTTCCATATACAGTGAACTGGTATTAAGGCTGTCAATTTTGAGTTTTGAAAGTTTTATTTAATTTGTATATGTTTAGGCTAACTTGTTTATTATTATTATTATTATTATTATTATTTTGTATTATTATATTTAAGTCTTCGATTTTTTCAGTGAAATGTTATTGCTATTGCTGTTTTTGAAAAGTTTTGGGTACAGGCGACTACATTGTCAAAACGATCACCGTTCACACAGAACCGCAAAAACGACTAAAAACGCTATAATTCATGCCAGGCCAGTAGATGGCGATGTCACTTTGTAAAGAAATGCTACGTGCCTGCACACATAGCTATAGACTGGGCACATAATAAGCATGTGCATGAGTCACCATTTTCATAAATTTGTGTTTTTACAGTTTATACGCAGACAATTATGGTATCGTTTTCAAAAACTTGCCCTTTGAAACTTGTTTTTAAAAGTTTGCATTTTTGAGCCCCCAAAATGCCATTGTCATGTAAATAAATGGACAAAATGTTTTTTTTTTTTTTTTTTTTTTTTTTAAACGGTGTCATGTAAACAAACCCTTACTTTGAAACAATTTGCACTCAGAGATCGCTAGTAAATTTCACAAATAATTACAAATAAACCGCACAAATAATTGAAACAAAATTTTAATGTAAAACATTTTCATGTTAAAATTGCATTTACAACTTCAAAAAAGTTGTCTTTACAGTGTAGTTGCTTAACATTTGTAAAAATATTTTAGTTTGTTTTAGTATCATGCATGTTTCACTTAACAAATTTGCTACCCAGGCTCATTGAAAATATGGGCCTCTATCTACATTTCTGTAAAACTAAAACAAAAAAAGTACCTATATGTACGAATCGCTGCAGATTTCATTTGAAATTAACACTAGAGGCAGTAAAAATTTGTATTTCTTTTCACACAATTATGATTTACAGGGCCAGAGTTTCGATTAAGAAAGCCTCATTTTAGTACAATTCCTTGCACAACATTTTGACTTCAAAACAATTTTAACATGCTGGGAGATTTGAAATGTTTTAGCGGCACTCACTGTACATTTCACTTTGAAACTGCCGCAAAACATACATTCTTCAATTGAATGTCAGTCTTACTGTAATGCAGTGTTTTTTTCTTCCCCTTGTGGAGACTTAGTGCAACATACACTTGTGTGCAATAGAATTTTCAACTTGCTTTGTTGAAAGTTAGTCTTGAGTAACTCGACTCTTTATTGTGCAAGTACGTAACATGGTTCAAGTTGTGACTCATGTGTTTGTTAAATGTGCACTATGTGATATAAGTAAATTACTATTCTAATTTCATTGTACATGTGTTAAATGACAATAAAAGGCATTCAGTAAGGTATGAAATGTCGGTGTTGTTGAAATGTCGCCACAAGCACGTATTTCCAATGAGCCTGGGTTGCAATTTTTATTGCCATTTTAGATTTCGTCAAGCATTATTAACCCATTTGACAGCTTTGTGTGAAAAACAGACTGGAATTTATGTGGTCATTGACAGATAATTCAAGTTGATCTCATAAAAGTAATGTAGCTATTTTACGAATTGGGGTTTTCCTATTAATTCAACAGCTTTTTTTTTCTTTTAATGTAAACATGAAAGTCCACCCCATACCTAAACAGCAATTAAGAAGATGCTATGAGAATGTACTTATGAGATTGTACAAATTCGTTCAAGTTAGTCACCAGTTCACCAAAATGTAAAATAGTACAAATTTCCATGAAATTGTGGATCTGGATATTTCACCCATTAGTTTTTAATAATGGATATTTAGGTCAAGAATAGACCTGTGACTGTTGAACGGATCAGCTGAGTGGAGGACCATCAGAGAGGACCTAAGTAAACCCACTCATAACAGGGGCTGAAACAATGTTGTCCCCCAGCAATGGCCCAGATTCAAAGGAGAAAAACAAGATTGGGATAATATTTAAAGGCTATTTATCAAACGCCAACACTGTGTACAGTACGAAGACATTTCCTTCAAACCATTTCTGTCATGGAAGGGAGGAGACCCTTTTTTATTAAAGGATATTCCACATCCTCTCTATGAATGCGCTTCATTCTCAAAAAAACACTTCTGTCATGAAGCCAGACAATACATGACAATAATCGGAAATTATAAGTGATGAAATATGATTTGTCCCAGTGCAGCAGTTGCCGCTCCCCTAGCTTGCAGCGCAATACAACGTAGCCAGACAGGAAAGCCCACAATCAACTGTAGTAAACACACAATAATTGTAGTGAGAGACGCAGCTTAAATCCTGGCGTTACCTTACCTCTATGCAGACTACCTGTTTGTTTGGCGGGTTCACCAAAAGAACATGAAAAGGAAGTGCGCTCTGTGAATCGACCCTAGTGAACAATTGCCACTCGAATCTGGTTTAATGTGTTTTTGTTTCGTTAATCGTCGCCCTAATCCAAACAGAGGATCCAGACAGGGCCCACCCAGGTGAGAAGGGTGAAAGTTATAAAGGAAATAGATGCAGCTGCCTGCTTCTCGAAATGACAAAGATAACACAATAGGCGAGTGTGTACACTTTTACTATGGGAATCCTTGCAGCTCAAAGCCCTGGGATCCTTTGACAAATAGTTTGCTTGTTTACGATTGTGCGTGAATGAGTGACATAGACACACAGGGGTGGAGACCGTGAGCGAGTTCTTGCTATTATCTGCTGTTATGCTATTTGATGTCTCGCTTCCTTTCGGCTTCCAGGCTTGTTATGTTGGCCTAGATCCAAGGCTTTCAACCAGGGGTCTGCGAGGAACCTGCAGGGGTCAGTGGATAGATGTGTAAAACGTGATTTTCTTTAAGAAATTATATCAAAATGTATTTCTTAACATAGTACAATAAGAATTAAAGAGGCTAGTGTTTATTGAATTATTATTATAATGTTATTAAAGTGTTATTAAGTGTTACTGAAAAAATTTTTTTTATCATTTTTTACAACTTAATGTATCTTTGCTGATTAAAATATTAATTTATTTCAGAAAATGTACTAACCTCCGTTTTGAATGAAAGTCTGAAGGTTTTTTTTGTTAATGCGAAGTACTAAATGTAATATTCTATGTAAATAAATGCATTTTATCAATTTAGAATGGCACAGAACGTCAGTCAAATTATATTTAAATATTTCAAAAATAAACGTATTCCTTAAAATTAAATATTTTTGAATGTGGAAAGGATGTCACAATAGCCACAATGACTGTACATTTAAACGCAATTATGATATTAAATGATATGACACAATGAATAAATTTTGTTTTGTATGACATGCTTCAGGATGTGTTTAAATATATTTCAATTCCCCTTTAACAAATACAAATAAAAAAACTTTTCATAACCAACACAAACAATTCACAGGTAACTACTTTAGATCACGATTCTCGATCTTTAGATGGAATAAATCTTACAAGTGTCCATGTGAATGTGTCTAAATTAGATTTAGTGGTCAAGAGTAAAATTAAAGTATTGAGGGTGGGTTAATGTTTGAAATGTTGTACTCACTTATCAAAAAAATGGCATCAAGTGTAAGTGCCGTTACTTTGTTTCATATTGCTTGTAAATTGCAGTCGTACACTAGTACCTATAGAAGAATTCTGTCCTTTTGGAGGATTTAACACACTACCTTACTAACCTTAGACAGATTCAACTCGGTTCAACTCACTGTAAATCGCAGCTATTTGATAATCACATATTACATTCCACTCAAAACTCTGTAATGACTTTCATTCTCGTCAATGATTGCCAGAGCTCTGTCTTGATTGCCACCTGATTTGAGTGGCAGTCTTCATGGGGGAGGCCGATAAACATCTTCTTGCTAGATGGCTCGGTTTTATTCATTTGGTGCAGTGACTCTGAAGAAGGAAGGGGGGCGGTGAGGTGTTTGTTTGGAACATGCAGCCAGGATACAGTACAGCCACCATACCTGAGATTCAAAGGTAGGTAGATCAAAGACCTCACATTTGCAGGGTACGTCTGAAGACGATAGAGCTGCTGGCATGCATGGGCCGACTTGCGGTAGCAGCACAGAACACCTGAGGAAACAACACGATTGTGTGATAAAAGCCTCGTGCTAAGGAGCTGAAGACTCTGTGTGTCGGTGTATATTAGAGAATTACGTTGCTTTGCGATGACTATCGTTGTGTGTAGGTTGTAATGATTGGATTCACAATCAGTTGGGTTCACTTGCGCAAGACAACCTTCTTTTGCATCCTATACTGCTACAGAGAATGATAAGAAAAGTAGTAATTTTTTTGTTACTTTACAATTTATTGTACACACAATAAGTGAATCTAAATTTAAAATAGATTGTACACTCTCCGGATTTATTTTTTTACCTTTAGGGGTACAACAGCTTGTCACTGGGGGAGTACCCTTGAAGGGACAATCTTGTACCTTCTTTACCCCTACCTCTATGGTACCCCTTGAACCATAAGAGTACATATTACTACCTTAAGAGGGTACACAGTACAAATGTGTCCCTTTGAGGGTACTCTCCCAGAGACAAGCCATTGTACCCCTAAAGGTACAATGAACTTTTTTTTAAAGTGTACAGTTAATATTCACAATGAAAACTTGCTTCCACCATGATTTCGAGAACACCGAAAGTCTGTGCATTAAGACAGCCCAGAGTACCTCACTGGTAATTGCATTTTAGTGCCATTCAGGTGCACTCATCTTGAAACTATGATCATTACAACTCTATAACTGTCTAGTTTGTGGTGTCTGACTGTAGATTTGGCACCTTTACTCTTGGAACAATAGTTCTAAATAAGTGTTTCTGCATGTGTGGGTTGGTGAAGGTCTAGCTGGATTAGAGCTGCTATGCTCTGATTGCTCCCACCTGTCAACAGGGTTAACCTCCCGCTTCTTTTAGGTGCACTTAGCCGTGCAAAACTTTCAACTCTGACAGGCAAGCAGTCCTTGTTTTGCCCTACCCATACCCCATCCGTACCTACCCAAACCTGCCCCCCAACAGTCAACCCCTAGTAAGCAAACCCATATTCCACAGGCCTGGACACTATTTCCACTAATGGAATTAAATAAATCTTGAGCTTCTTCAAAAGCATAAACCTCTTGCAAATTCCAAGCATTAAACCGAGAAGGCTAACGTTTTTTTTGTTTGTTTTTTTTTGGCTGCAAAGATTAATTTCAGCCCACTCGTGGCTTTACTACAGCCTGTGTAACTCCAAGTACCTTTCATTTTACGCTGTGCTAAAAGATGATGCCATTCGGAGGTATTTTTAAAAAGGTACCGTCTTTCCAAAGCAATCCATACTTGAGTAGATGACCTTATGTCAAATTTTGGCCTTTGATCCAGCAGTCATGATTCCCAGGGGATTTTTTTTTTTTTAAAGTAGCATGACTCTCTACTCTGTTGGGCAACACATGACAGCATTACCTCCCCTGCGTAAACCTTGTGTGTTATCGCTGGGTGCATTTATCTTCAAGTTAACCCTAGATCAGTGGAGGGATTGGGAAGGGAAACTAGATTGGCATCTCTCTGTGTGGTCCAGAGTGAGTCTCTGTGCAGCTGCCTGAGGGAACTGCACCTCTGCATGCTTCACTACCTCCACCCCCTCCTGTTCAGCCCCACGGCCGCCTGAACCAGCCCGTCAACAGGAAGCGAGTCTCACCTAAGCCTCTGAGGATGAGACAAGTTTTTGCAGTTGTCTTCTAAATGATTCTGCAATCAGAATAGATGATGTTAGTCAGTTGGTTATAGCTGTTTGTAAGAGTAAATAAGCTCTCAGGAAAGCTGTGGTACTTTTTGACTCACTTTTTACACCGTAAGTACATTCATGTGTGCAGTTTAAATCAAGTTATTATCGATTCCCAGCCAGGCTCCATTAGCTACTTGGAATGATTTTGATCTGGCAATTACAAATAATGCCATGATGTTCTTGTAGTGAATGCCATAAACTTCCCCTTTTAAGACAAATCCAGTTGAGGCATCAATGAAAAGGTACTTGAGCTTTATTAATAGAGGGGTACCGTGGCAAAAAAAACCTTTGGAAAGAAATCACTGTGCTAACATATTTTTACTATTGGTTGCACAGGTGGAAATTAAGGTAAATTCATGATAGCTTTGGTGTGCATAGTTTTGATAGCATTACATAGCCACGTTATTTGTACTTTCAAAGGGGAATTGACCTACAGGATGACTTGCTTACTTGAAGTTGTCTCTGCATGTTAAAGGGATAGTTCACCCAAAAATGGACATTCTGTTATTAATTACTCACCCTCATGTCGTTCCAAACCTATGAGAATTTCGTTCATCTTTAGAACACAAATTAAGATATTTTTGATGGAATCCGAGAGCTTTCTGACCCTCCATAGACAGCAACGCAGCTAATACTACTACGCCCAGTAAAGTAGTAGTAAGGTTAAGGTAGTACGGTTAAAATAGTCCATGTGACATCAGTGGTTCAACCGTAATGTTATGAAGCTATGAGAATACTTTTGTGCGTAAAAAACAAAACAAAACAAAAAAACTACTTTATTCAAGTTTATTCTCTTCCGTGTCAGAATTCGATGCATACGTGTGCATTCGTCTCTTTGCAAACAAGGCGCAGCACATCCAGGTTCTACGTTTTCTTTGCACACAAAAATATTCTCGTAGCTTTATAAAATTATGGTTGAACCACTGATGTCTCAAGGACTATTTTAACGATGTCCTTACTATGTTTCTGGGTCTTCAACGTGGTAGTTCCCTTGCTGTGTATGCAGTGTCAGAAAGCTCTCAGATTTCATCAAAAATATCTCAATTTGTGTTCCGAAGATAAACGAAGGTCTTACGGGTTTGGAACGACATGAGGGTGAGTAATAAATTACAGAATTGTCATTTTTTGGGTGAAACTATACTTGAACTTGATAAATTTCAGATACCAGCTGGTGCTAACTGTAATTGCATGGTGAAAATGTATTACCAATATTTGTACATGTCATGGATTGTATGTCCATATTCTTTTACCTGACATTTTTATTTATTTGTACATGAGCAGCCACATTTTGTCACGGCAGGAGTAATTGGCTTCTTAGACAACTCGGACACAAGAGCAAATGTTAGCAAGGCCAAGTCCACCTGGCGAGCAGCTCACACATTTCCGATAAGCAGGCGAAATGCGGGATGAAATTGTACGTAGTGGGATTTTTGAGCACCTGAGCAATGCCGCGAAATGACTCACTCCTTGTCTTGGATTTGATCGGCGTAATGAGTTTTCGACCACCAGCCTAAGCCACTCAGATAGGGGGACAATTTTTTTAACGTCTAATCTAATGCAACTGGCTGCGCTGTAGAGCCACAGCATTCTCATTTACATACCACTAAGCCTCTTTGAAAGCCCTGAGTGCAGCAGAAAAGATATCTGACCTCTGGATGGGCCACAAAAATTGCATTGGCCTCCTCATAACATGGGGATTAATCACACATATGATTACACATTAAATTACCTGGGCTGTATGCGTTTGTGCTGTGCTTTGGTGTCAGCATGTTAAGGGTTTTCAAAAAAGTTCGTTGCAACTACTTCCTAAAAAAATCCTTGTAACCAATTGGTTTTTGACTGATATAGACTGACATTCTGCCTGGCTTACCCTTTTCTTTACAAAAAGGACAGATTAAGACAATCCGTTGCAAGCTACCTCGACTTTGCAAGGTGCTTTAGGACTAAGAGCAAAGAGGATTTCTCTGGTTCTTCTGAGAAGATGCTGAGGAATCTTGCGGCATTAGTTTTGCCCACCTGGATGTGCACACCAGACCACACCACACCAACCCTCCCCTTGTTTACTAGCTTAGTGACCATCATCCCCGGCCTTGATAATAACAACCCTGATATAGATATCACTTAGCAGCAGTATCTCTCTCTCTCTCTCTCTCTCTCTCTCTCTCTCTCTCTCAAACACACATGCACACTCATTTTTAGAGGAATGTGTAAGATTAGAGCCCACTTTTGGCCTCGTCCCTTGTCTCATTAGAAACCTACACTTGAGTCAGACGTCCCACATCAAAGAGCAAAAGCTGGCTGCGTACCTCATGCAGGATCTAATCCAAAGATTGCAGAAATCCCTCTCACCCTTATCAACAGCACCTTCACGTAAACCCAATTTATTTGGGTATTTACACACACAAATCACCCAACATTTAAGTCACTTTCTTATGTAAGCTGTTTTTTTGCAGAACTTGTAACTTTGTCACTGGATATCGAATGATGACATATCAGGCAGGTAAAATGGATTTTAAAGTTAGGTAGGGATACATTAATACATTAAGCTCTGATTATCTCCACTACATCTCAAAAAACATATGTTTGGCCCCTCAGTCCTTCGAATGTAGACTGCCATAGAGTTTATGATTGCGAGGAAGCGCCGCTGGTGACATTAATGGGCAGTAGTATTGTTCGGCCGGCTTGATTTATTCCCTTTGGGCTAATGTTCTTGAGACAAGGCCTGCTGCTCCTTTTTCTCGGCCCCCTCAAGAACAAAGTGACAGCTGCAAGACTTGCCACGGCCTTCATGTCAACAGAACCTTCAATGGACGATCCAAACACCAATTGCACTGACAAGCCGTCCCAAAAGAGGTTTTGTACAGTAACTGCGTAACATAATCCAGGCATTTTTGCAAATTAAGGTAATGGGAAATCATGTAACAGTGGAAGCAAACAATCCTAAACAAGCACTTTTAATAATAAAACAGAATTTAAGCCCCTTAACAACCCAAACTGTGCAGACAGTGTCGTGGAATAAGAGAAGAACCAGACGGCCCCAGTCCAATCTGTCGCGGTGACCCTTGTGCCCGCTGCCCTGTGCCAGTCATCCATTTACGCCACACAGGCCTCGCACTCAATCACCAGTTTATCTCACCCACTTACTCCCGTCCAGGCAGATGGCACGGCCAGCTATGCCAGAAGAGCGAGCCAGCCTCACACCAATAACCGGAATAGTAAATAAGTTAGCTGTATGCACATGGCATTAGTGTCTACTTGACCTGTTTGGAAAGTTTCACGATAGTCTCACCAATAGAGCCAACTTTTGCCCACTGAGGAGGTGTTTATGGGAGCAGTTGGCCAGAGGGGGCCCAACAAAGGGGGTCTGTAAATAAATATTCTTTAGAAGGAGTCAAAGCCTCTAAAATGGCTTTTGTTTCTAGAGGCCAAGTGCCCACTAAGTCGAGAATCGCTCAATACAATTAGTTTTTTAAGTGATGAAGATATTGTTGCCCTCCAGAAGGCAGGAGATTTGGGAAGTTTCCAGGAGGCCATATGCCATTTTGGATTTCTCATCAACAGCAGACCCTAAAAACTATTCTTCTCACTATTAACTAGTTGCTTATTAGCATGCCTATTGTTAACATATTGGCTGTTTATTATATTCTACTTCCCTAATCCTACTCAATACCTAAACTTAACAACTACCTTACTAACTATTAATAAGCAGCAAATTAGGAGGTTATTGAGGCAAACATCATAGTTAATGATTTGTTAATAGCGAGAATTGGACCTTAAAATAAAATGTGATGGAAAATATGTGTTAACACCTCACATGTGAACTACTGTCAAGTGACAGAATGATAGAATGATACTATTGAATTGTTTTGTTTTGTTTTGTTTTGTTTTGTTTTGTTTTGTTTTGTTTTGTTTTTTTGCATCACCATAAACCTACAAACCTTTTGGGAAATAGATGTTTTGTTTTGTTTTGTTTTGACCAGCATCCCCATAAGTTTTGCTTGAACTCATTATTTTTAGGGAAATCACATAAGATCTTTATTGCTTTCCAGTCATATGAATGAAAATGTCTTTGGTCTCACTGCATAATTGATGTGATGTTGAAACTATAATGCATTATAAATTACCTGAATGTCTCCCTCTAACAAATACACTTACGCACATCCTCCACACAGGTTTTAAGTATATAATAGACTGAAAAAGAGTACCTGGTATTGCTGATAATATAATTGTGTGCCGTTATGTTAAAGCACTGTCTCAAATGAATAACTGTCTGAAAGAAAACCATCCATTGTTTTCTAGTCTACAAACCTGAAATGACTGTTACTAACATTAAATAAGATAAAACATTTTTGTGTTGTGACTATGCATGCAAAGTAAATGTAAAACAAATGATAGTAGTAAGAATCTAAACAGATGTATAAAATGTCAGGACTTTTGTCACAATAGATAAGATTATCATAATTATATATATATATATATTGACAATCCGTAAAAATGTTATCTTATCTGTTATTATTTCAAATATTACTACTACTATTACTATTATTTGTATTTTCTTGAAACAGATATTTAATATTATAACTTATCCTAAGTAGATGCTACTCTTTGTCTCTGGGCACTCAACCAATCTTATGAGGTGCATCCTGGGATGATTTTTGAACGCATGATTTTTGAATTAATTTATTACATTTCATTAAAAAAAATAGTTTTGCCACGTAACAATTCCGTAGCTTTTTTTTTTTTACTTTTTTCAACTTTTTTAAAGCATTTAAGTGTGAATTTGAATCAAAAGGTAAATTTAAATTCAGCCAAGTGTGTCCAAACTTTTCACTGCTAGTGTAAATATATTTGAGTGCTTCTGAACTACCAATCTGTTAAACCTTATAAAAAGCTTGTGAGTGATTTATTTCTGAATATTATTAGAACGTATTAAAATAAGAAACCTGGCATCCTTTTGGCAAGTTGGATTCCAAGAGTTTAGTGTTGACCCTCCTGCTGGTGGAACTAAACACACACACACACACATGTCGGGCAGGATAGAGACTTCCCTCACACACACACGCACACACACACATACACACACATATTCAAACTCATCTTCACCGTCTGTCAGGAGAGAGATAGTTTGTGAGCACTTGGCTGAAGAGGTAATTACACTTATCTTTTGTCAGTCTTTGTCTCAGTGCAACCGAGTCTGCTTGAGGAACAGAGACGTGGAGTCTTTGTGCTGGGAGAGGGACCTGGGGCCACTGCCCCACAGCACTCCACCTGCCAGCTGTTCCCCGCAGCCTGCAGGAGCCCGTCAGCATGGCCGAGCCTATCAGAGCCATCACTCGCCGGCCCACACAATAGATCCGTTTACTAAAACTGAAGCTGTCTCCCCTGTTTAATGACTACGGGAAGAAAGCTGCGGCTACTGTACCGGTTCCTCATGGGTAATTTTTAAATGAAGGTTTTTGCTTGGATGAATTTTTCCTGTGGACTGTATACTGCAAAATATAGAGCCAGAGCAAGAATAACGGACATTTCATTTATGTATTGCTGTTCTTCTGAAAAGTTTTTTTACTGTTGCTGAAAATCCATTAAATCCATTTTAAATACAGCTATTTTGTGAAAGTCAAGGCTTTTTAAATAAATGGTATTTCCTAATTCAATAAAAAACTGAATTTGCAATCTATTTCTTGGTCAATAATGTCCAACAGACGTGCCTATACAGGCTTTCAAAAATAAAGCAACCTTGAGAATCATTCGCTGGGGTAAAAAGTGAAACTTTTCCATTGGTTTCATTGATTGTTGTAATTATCGATGTTTCTGTGTTGATTCTTTTGAGCTATATCTCTGTGTGAAAGTGTTGCTTTTCCCTTTACTGACAAAGAAAATAGTGGCTTTTGTTCCTGGTCATGCCTTGAAACAGTCTGAATGGTTTCTGCTTAGGTCACTGATTAAAATACACAATCATCCATCTCTTTATTCATATAAACAACTTCAGAACATTTTCACAGCAGCTTCTAAATCAATAACTGGAATAGACGCAGCAAACCCGCTGAATGAAAATATTTTTTCTCTCCATCTTCTCATGGGCTGAGAGTGATTGACCGTTCATCTAGATTTTAGTATCTGTCTTATCTTTTGAGTTCAGTGCTGACATTTGCAGTGAGTTAATGGTGATATTATACAGTGATAAGCCTAAAAATAGTAATAATAATAAAAAAATAAAAAATAATTAATAATAAATTTAATGCATATTCATAATCTTTTGTAGCATGCATTGTAATCAGATGTATGTTGCCATAACATCTGTGATTACCAATTCATGTATGAAGTTATGAACCATAAAATACATGATATAAACACATGAAATGCGATGTTTATTGTGTTATAATGTATCAGATATAGTGTAAATGTATGAATACCATGAACAAACAAGTATTGAAATGCATATTTTGGTTGTATTGTAATTGCCAAATAAATTATAATAAGTGTAATAACACATTAATAATACCTTTATAATACTTTGCACACACAAACACACACATGTGTCTCAATGGACTTCAATAAAAGTGGTTATAGGAGGTAAAATAGTTCTGGCACAGATAAAAAAAAATAATAATTTGCAGAAAAAAAATGCTTTTATTACCAAGATGGAGCTATATTGGGAACCAAATGTTGAGAACACTAGTGAAAATTCTTCAGTTTTGCATTTTTTTTAAATAATAAAATAAAACTGTATTGCATTAGGCTTTGTTATGATTTAATTTCTTTTCTGAATTTTATGCATACTGATCTTGTTAGTTTTGAAATCAAGTACACCGAGAAGAAAACAACAACAACAACAAAAAACAATTGGTGTGGGATTTACTTTGAAATAGGGCTGCAAAATGATTAATTGCGATTAATCGGATTAAAAAAAAGTTTATGTTTACATACTATATGTGTGTGTACTGTGTATATTTATTATGTATATATAAGTACACACACATACATGTAGATATTAAAGAAAAATATGTTATATTTATATATAAAATATTTTATATTTATATATAATATAAATTATATACAAGTATAAATATATAGACATACAAATATATATTTAAAAATATATACATATAGGCCTATGTGTGTATTTATATATACATAATAAATATACACAGTACACACACATATGGTATGTAAACATAAACTTTTATTTTGAATGCGATTAATCGCAATTAATCGTTTTGCAGCCCTACTTTGAACCAATTTTCACTCAGAAATTGCTAGTAAATTTCACAAATAATTACAAATAAACTGCAAGTAACACATTATTATACAAATTACTTTTCAAAGTTGAAAGCAGGATTATGTTTTACATGTTTTTCCACTTCTATATTTATATGTTGCAGACTGTTTGTTTGACTGCTGACTCTGTGAGGAGCTTTAACCTGCTCATTTCCTCTCATTACCCCAGCCGCTCTGCCCCATCAATTATGCAAGAGGAACAAATTTTGAATTTGACACCGATTGGGCCAGTTCGAGTTTTCAAAAAACATCCCAGTATGAATAATTGAGCATGCAGGTTCAATATGTGATCAGTAGACCATACTGATAGACATGTGGAGTTAATCTGCAGAGCTGGACGGCACCCAGTACACCAGCTCTATATACTTATATCTGGAAAAAATTACCTCATAGCAGAACAGCAAATCAGCTGTATGAATACTGGTGTTCCTGGAGTATTTTATTTTTATAATAAGTATAAAAACACATTGGAACATGTAATGTGTTCATAGACTTTTTATATGAATGTGTAAATCCTTTAGTGAGTGTTTACTGGTCAATAGTTAATTTCAAAAAGTCGTGTAAGTAGGTAAATAAATAAATACATTTTAATATGAAAATTCAAACTTTAATGTAAAACTGCATACATATTAATTACAAATGAATTTCCAAAGAGCAAAATGCTGGTTAAAATAGTTTGATAAAATATATGTTTTTAAATTTTTAATTTAATTTACACATTTTGATAAAAATTGCAACCACATATGTACAGTAGATACTTGGCTATTCATTGCTACTATATATATATATATATATATATATATATATATATATATATATTCATTCATTCATACATTACAGATGATACAATGAAACAAAGATTATAACTACACATTTTGATAAAAATCACAAACAGAGATACTTATGATATCTGGCTAGTCATTGTTAGAACTAAACTAAACTATACTAAACTAAACTAAACTAAAATAATAAAATAAAATAAAATAAAATAAAATAAAATGTAATTTAATTTAATAAAATAACAATATTACTCATGAAATTTTGTGAGATGAATTATAGTATGTCACATTGCAGAAAATTATTATTATTATTATTATTACATGGATTCTTACATAACATTGCAGAACATTTTATATATTTTTTTTATTTTTTTTTTATTTTAAAGTAAACTTTTGGATAATAATTGCAACCACAGAGACAGTATAATAGTATAATAGATTTTAAAAAAAAAAAATTTAAAGTACACTTTTTGATAATAATTGCAACTACAGAGACAGTATAATAAATATGGTATCGAAATTTTACTTCTGAAATTTGGACACGCTCATGTGTTTTATTGTATTATATTCTGATTTGTTACTTGTTATATACTTGATTTGTCTCATAAATGAATTTCATTGTGTAACTCAATATAATCAGGTTGATTTAGGTTTTCAAGTAATATATTTAATTTGTCAAAAGGTTTAATGAGTAGAAAAAAAAGATGGCTTAATTATTGCATTTCACCTTCGTAGGGCAGCAATGTTTACTTCAGCTGTTGAAAAAAAAAAAAATATTTCTAAATGCAACTAGCTGAAATCGAACCAAATCAGACGTTATTTTGGTGCTGATAAAGCTGAGGTTGAGAGGGTGGGGCTAATGTGGTGGGCGGGACTTGATGAAGTCAAATGAGGCTGTGGGCGGGGGTGCGTGAGTTTGACTGAACACGCGGATTAAACGTAATGGCTCCGACTCAAACTTCTCTCATCTTGGTCTTTTTAGCAGCTCTCGATGCGGATAACAAACATCCTTAGGGCGGACAGTGTGATTCATGCGCTGTCACCTTGTGTTCCCCGCTTTGGCACGCAGCCTAATCTTTTAATTGTGTATGAGTGAATTCCCTCACTGACAGAGGAATGAGGCGTTTGGAGAGATATTAAAGTCGATTCAAACAATGTCGTCGTAGGCTGTCAATGAATGCTCAGGGTTATGCCGTGTGAAAAGGAATTGTCGTCTTCCTGTTTTGACAGTTTGGAAGTGACAAAGTTGATAGATGGTGAATGGTGATTGAGATGTTATTGTTCGGTCGGAGTTTTTGCGTTTGTCGCGTGCTGCTCAAGGACAAATAAATGCAACGCACAACAGAAAATGACTCGAGGAAATTCATTATACTTGGAGAAATGCAGTGCAACTGTGTCCATGTTATTCTTTTTATGATTACAGAATTAACAGGTGTACAAATGGCAAGTTTCACACTGAAAAGCAAAAATGATGAAGAACCTAGAAAAAAAATTCAGAACAACACCAGTTTGTTATGGTTACAATAAATCATTTTCACATACTGTGATGACATGTTTGCACAGCTATTAATGCACATTTATAGCACTATATTTTGTGTTACCTAAGGTTTTAAATTACAAAAATACTAATTTGTACTGCACGTCTAAACTTGAAACCCATGCAAGGTTTGGCCTGGTTAGAACTAGGAGACTGGTCATCCGACTAGACAAAAACAAACAAACAACAAAAAAAAAAAACACAAGTAGGTGGTTAAATAGTTGCACTTTTGCAGAAATGCTTGTAATAAAATGGCTGAGAGTGTGATGGTAAACGGTTTATCCTTGCTATTGTCACGGTGCACACAGCAGGGAGGAACAAGGAACACGGAGACGAGGACGTAAACTCAAATTACAGTCTTTAATGAGGACAAGGCAGGACAAGGCAAGGCTGACAGACAGGAAACACCAGGAGTAACGAGTAGACCAGACGACAATTAAACTGAACAGACGGATATCTCCCGCGATTGGCGGGCATGAGGGCTCGCGGCCAGCGGACTCGCTTGCCGCAAGAGACAAAACACTGGAACAAATAAAAACAAAATAAAAAGAAACAAAACAAAACGAGGTGAAGGGGCGACGCTTACGGTTAGGTCTGGTCTTCTGTCACAGTGCACACAGCAGGGAGGAACAAGGAACACGGAGACGAGGACGTAAACTCAAATTACAGTCTTTAATGAGGACAAGGCAAGGCTGACAGACAGGAAACACCGGGAGTACATAGTACATAAATACACAGGTAAATCATAGATAATTAGACAAACACAGCTGGACAAGAATTAACCAATAATCACATCTGACGAGGACAGGAAACAAACCAAATATGGACACAAGAGGCGGGAACACATGACACACACAACAGAACCCTGACATAACTCCCCCCTCCTCCCGAAAGGCGTGTCCCACGCCGTAACAGTTCCACCGGGGAGGGGGGGTGGGCGCACTGGAGGCCCCTCAGGACAGACACGGACAGGACCACAGGACGGGGACCTCCAGAGCGGAACAGATAACGGAGACCATGGCGGAGCTGGGAGTTCCGAAGGCCATGGCAGGTGCAAGGAGCTCAGGAGGCCATGGCAGGTGCAAGGAGCTCAGGAGGCCATGGTGGTGCAGGGAGCTCAGAAGGCCACGGCAGGTGGTCTTTCATGGCCGTGGCCTCGTCCCTCGGCCAGGCCACTCCAGCCGGAACCCTTCTACCCCCCCCTAAAATTTCCCTGGGGAAGTTAGGGGGTATCAGGAGCCCTCCGGGGCTAGACAAACAGGACAGTACATGACATGACAGGAAAACCCTACAGGGCCAGACAAACAGGACAGGACATCCCACAGGAACCAGAAGCCCTCCTAGGCTGGCTTGGAAGCGGAGGCTTCCTCTGGGCATGACGAGGAGGGTCCCTTACAGGGTCCCTCAGCAACCGCTTCCATATCAACGACAACAAAACGAGGTGAAGGGGCGCCGCTTACGGTTAGGTCTGGTCTTCTGTCAGGGTGCACACAGCAGGGAGGAACAAGGAACACGGAGACGAGGACGTAAACTCAAATTACAGCCTTTAATCAGGACAAGGCAAGGCTGACAGACAGGAACCACCGGGTGTAACGAGTAGACCAGACGACATCAAACATAACAGACAGGACTATAAATACACAGGTAAATCATAGATAATTAGACAAACACGGCTGGACAAGAATTAACCAATAATCACATATGACGAGGACAGGAAACAAACCAAATATGGAAACAAGAGGCGGGAACACATGACACACACAACAGAACCCTGACAGCTATTGACTTTGACTCTTGAATGTCCCTTTCCTAACAATAAAACGTGGCTTGAAGCAGTGTTAACGAAGACGACGACGAAAAATAATCAACAAATCAACAAACTTTTTTTCTGTGACTAAGACGAGACGTTGACAAGCTAAAATGAATATCTGATGATAAAAACTATGACAAAATGTATGCCGCGTCTTCGGTAACAAGACGAGATGGGACTAAAATGTTATTTGAGGACTACCGGACATTCAAAATACATCCTATAGGCTAAGTTAACTGTCTTGTCTTTCAAATTGTGCTCTCTGTCATTGGATTGCAATCATTCAGATGAGGGGCGTTCGCATATCTAGTCTCAGTATGGCAGCCACAGCGGACAGAAAGGCTACCAAAACGCGAACTAGCGATCTGAAACAATGGCCTCAGCACCCGAAGGGTTAGGGACATGGTGACCAGACGTCCCGTTTTTCCCGGGAGTCACAATTCGTTGTCGAATAACTTAAAGTTTATGGAGGCGGGATAGGCGGAATCGCACTGATAGAAGTGCTCTCTCTCTCACAGTTCTCATACAGTGCAAGATCAGTTCTCAGTGCTCAAATACACACACAGCAGTCCAAATGTCTGTAGAGTATCTCATGTAAATACAGCCGGTTATGGCTTAAATGAGCGTATAATAGGTGGGTGAAAACTCAATGTGTGCCAGTATTACATGCATACCTTCCTTCTTAAAGGGACAGTGTTCCTAAATAAATATCTATCTGTGTCATCAATGTTAACCAACAAAAGATGTTAAATAAATGTATACTTGTTAAGTAAACCTACTGTATCTGAAAAATTAGTTTAATTTGTATTTCTACCAAAAAATGAAAATTAATTCCAGTTTTTCCAAATTCAATCCTTGATTCAAATTTCTCATATACTTAATTGATTTGGTCTAAAGAGAGAAGAATTAATGACTATTTTTGTTTGAATACTACATATAAAATAGCTACCGAAATAAATGTTGGAAACTGCAGTTTGCAGTTTGACTTTTCGGCGACTAAAACTAGACTAAAACTATGAAAGACTCAAATGACTAAAATGTGACTAAGACTATTAAGCATTTTCGTCTCAAGATAAAGACTAAGACTAAATCAAAAATGCCTGCCAAAATTAACACTGGCTTGAAGTCTTCCAACTCAATTTTGATTAACTGTTAATCACAGTGTTCCTGTGGCTCAGTGGTAGAGCATTGCGTTAGCTGCGCAAAAGGTTGTGGGTTCAATTCCCAGGGAACACACATACTGATAAAAATATGTATAGCCTGAATGCACTGTAAGTCGCTTTGGATAAAAGCGTCTGCTAAATGCGTAAATGTAAATGTCAAATGCAATTCATCAATAACTTCCTACATTTCTATTTTAGTACATAGTCAGTTTGTTTCCTTGTACATCATGGTCTGGGCATCAGGCAATTAAACATATTTAGATGTTCAGAAGTCTGAGATATATAAAAAAAAAAAACTCACTAGTCCACAACTGACTGTTCAATTCAATTCAAGTTTATTTGTATAGCGCTTTTTACGATACAATCGTTGCAAAGTGCTTTACAGGAAATTAAGTTTCTACAATATATTTATACATTGTAGAAACTTAATATATTAACTTATGGCATTTTTTTTAATTCTGTATGTTGTTGGGGGATCAGAGGTTGGCATCCTCTGAGGTCCTCTGAGGGGTTGGCATCATCTCTTCTCAGGTGTCTGGTCATCTCAGATCATTTAAGTGCTGGATCCAGACTGAAGCTTGTGTAATTCCTAGTTACCATGGGATGTTAATCCCGTGGCAGAAACAGAGAAACAAAGAGACATAATTAGCGTAGCTGTTGTTCCATCCAAGCAAAAATTATTTGTTCATCCCAAGCTAAAGAATAATAATGTGCGTTTGATCAGATATAACTGCAGTACAAGATTATGAGATGCATTATATGAATGTATTATGTGAATGCTTTGCTAAAGAGATGTGTCTTTAATCTAGATTTAAACAGAGAGAGTGTGTCTGAACCCCGAACGTTATCAGGAAGGCTATTCCAGAGTTTGGGAGCCAAATATGAAAAAGCTCTACCTCCTTTAGTGGACTTTGCTATTCTAGGTACTACCAAGAGTCCAGAGTTTTGTGACCTTAGGGAGCGTGATGGATTGTAGCGAGATAGAAGACTAGTTAGGTACGCAGGAGCTAAACCATTTAGGGCCTTATAGGCAAGTAATAATATTTTGTAACTGATATGGAACTTAATAGGTAGCCAGTGCAGAGACTGTAAAATTGGGGTAATATGATCATATTTTCTTGACCTGGAAAGGACTCTAGCCGCTGCATTTTGGACTACCTGTAGCTTGTTTATTGAAGATGCAGGACAACCACCTAGTAGTGCATTACAATAGTCCAGTCTAGAGGTCATGAATGCATGAACTAGCTTTTCTGCATCAGAAACAGGTAACATGTTCCGTAGCTTGGCAATGTTTCTAAGATAGAAGAATGCTGTTTTTGTAATATTGGAAATATGATTTTAAAAAGACAAGTTGCTGTCTAATATAACACCCAGATTTTTGACTGTAGAGGAAGTAACAGGACATCCGTCTAGTTGCAAATTGTAATCCAAGAGATTCTGTGTACTGTGTTTTGGTCCAATAAGTAATATCTGTCTTAACTGAATATATAGGAGAAAATTATTGGTCATATTATTGGTTATTGGCTTTTACATTTTTAACACACTCAGTTAACTTAGATAATTTAGAAGTTTCATCTGGTCTTGTTGAGATATATAGTTGAGTATCATCAGCATAGCAATGGAAACTAATCCCGTATTTTCTAATAATATTACCAAGGGGCAACATGTATATTGAAAATAGCAGAGGACCTAGGACAGATCCTTGTGGTACTCCATACTTTACTGGTGATAATTGAGATGACTCCCCATTTAAATAAACAAAGTGGTAGCGATTGGACAGGTAGGATCTAAACCATCGTAAAGCCTGCCCTTGAATACCCGTATAGTTTTGTAATCGATCTATGAGTATGTCAAGTCAAGTCAAGTCACCTTTATTTATATAGCGCTTTTAACAATACAAATTGTGACAAAGCAACTGCACAACATCAAAATGGGAAAATAGTGTCAATAATGTAAAATGACAAGATTAAACACTCAATTTTCAGTAAAAGGCATTTCATTGTTGAATTCAGTGATGGCATCGTCCAGCTAAGTTCAGTTCAAAAAAAATTTTGTTCAATCAAGTCGACGATATTGCTGGAAATGAAGTGTCCCCAACTAAGCAAGCCAGAGGCGACAGCGGCAAGGAACCAAAACTCCATTGGTGACAGAACGGAGAAAAAAACCTTGGGAGAAACCAGGCTCAGTCGGGGGGGCATTTCTCCTCTGGCCAGACGACACAGCAGTTCAATTCCAACTGCTGCAAAGTCAGATTGGATGGCTCAACAGGTTCCCGAGGTCTTTTCCTGATGGCTCTCTAGGTGACGGGGTCCTCACTGGGGGTCTGTCTCTGGGGCTCATCTAGGTGTCCTGGTCTCCGCTGACGTTCAGGGCTGTAGTAGAGGTCGTCTCTAGGTGCTGATCCACCATCTGATCTGGTGACTGCAGTGACCTCGGAATAAGAAAGAAACAGACTAATATTAGCGTAGATGTCAATCTTTTTACGATGTAACAAGTACATCATGTGTTATGGGAAGTGTTCCCGGTTCCGGTTGATCTAATTAATGCAGCCTAACAATCCTTTAACGGATTTGAATAATAGAGGTGTATTAGTGTGTTATGTGTACGCCAGGTTAAAGAGATGGGTCTTTAATCTAGATTTAAACTGACAGAGTGTGTCTGCCTCCCGAACAGTGTTTGGTAGATTGTTCCAGAGTTTGGGCGCTAAATAGGAAAAAGATCTGCCGCCCGCAGTTGATTTTGATATTCTAGGTATTATCAAATGGCCAGAGTTTTGAGAACGCAGTGGACGTGAAAGACTATAATGCGATAAGAGCTCGCTCAAGTACTGAGGAGCTAAACCATTCAGGGCTTTATAAGTAATTAACAAGATTTTAAAATCTATACGATGTTTAGTAGGGAGCCAGTGCAGTGTTGACAGAACCGGGCTAATGTGCTCATACTTCCTGGTTCTAGTAAGAACTCTAGCTGCTGCATTTTGAACCCTCTGTAATTTGTTTATTAAGCGCGCAGAACAACCACCCAATAAAGCATTACAATAATCTAACCTTGAGGTCATAAACGCATGAATTAATATTTCTGCATTTGACATTGAGAGCATAGGTCTCAGTTTAGATATATTTTTAAGATGAAAAAATGCAGTTCTACAAATGCTAGAAACGTGGCTGTCAAAGGAGAGATTACTATTAAATAGCACACCTAGGTTCCTGACTGATGACGAAGAATTTACAGAGAAGCCATCAAGTGTTAGACAGTGTCCTAGGTTATTACTTGTGGGGGTTTTAGGTCCGATAAGTAACACCTCTGTTTTTTCAGAATTTAGCAGTAAGAAATTACTCGTCATCCAGTTTTTTATATCGACTATGCATTCCATAAGTTTCTCAATTTGGTGTGTTTCACCAGGCCGTGAAGAAATATAGAGCTGAGTGTCATCAGCATAACAGTGAAAGCTAACCCCGTGTTTCCTAATGATATTTCCCAAGGGTAACATGTAAAGCGTGAAAAGTAATGGTCCTAGTACTGAGCCTTGAGGAACTCCATACTGCACTTGTGATCGATATGATACCTCTTCATTCACTGCTACGAATTGATGGCGGTCAGATAAGTACGATTTGAACCATGCTAATGCACTTCCACTAATGCCAACAAAGTTTTCTAGTCTATTCAAAAGAATGTTGTGATCGATAGTGTCGAACGCAGCGCTAAGATCCAGTAGAACTAATAGAGAGATATGTCATGATCTATAGTGTCGAAACGCAGCACTAAGATCAAGTAAAACTAGCAATGAGATGCAGGCTTGGTCTAACGCAAGAAGCAAGTCATTTGTAATCTTAACAAGTGCAGTTTCTGTGCTATGGCAGGGCCTGAAACCTGACTGAAATTCTTCACAGAGATAATTTTTTTGCAAGAAGGAGCACAATTGAGCAGACACAACTTTTTCTATCATTTAGACATAAACAGAAGATTTGAGATGGGTCTGTAATTTGCCAGTTCACTAGGATCTAGTTGTGGTTTCTTAATAAGAGGCTTAATAACTGCCAGATTGAATGGTTTTGGGACGTGACCTAAAGATAACGATGAGTTAATAATATTGAGAAGCGGTTCTTCTGCTACAGGTAACTCTTTCAGTAATTTACTGGGTACAGGATCTAATAGACATGTTGTTGGTTTAGATGCGGTGATAAGTTTTTTGCTCTTCCTGTCCTATAGCTGTAAAGCACAGCAGTTTTTCTTTGGGTGCGATGAATGAAGCTGAATTACTAGACGCTGTAGAATCTACATTAGTTATTGTATTTCTGATGTTATCTATTTTATCAGTGAAGAAATTCATAAAGTCATTACTATTAAACTGTGAGGGAATATTTAGATCGGGTGACGTCTGGTTATTTGTTAATCTAGCCACTGTGCTAAATAAAAACCTTGGATTATTTTGGTTATTATCTATGAGTTTGCGGATATGCTTGGTCCTGGCAGATTTTAGAGCCTGTCTATTGCTGGACATACTGTTTTTCCACGTAATTCTAAAAACTTCCAAGTTAGTTTTTCTCCATTTGCGCTCAAGATTACGAGTTTTTTTCTTGAGAGAATGGGTATAACTGTTGTACCATGGCGCAGCACGTTTTTCTCTAACCTTTTTTAATTTGATGGGGGCAACAGTTTCTAACGTATTAGTGAAGATAATGCCCATGTTTCTAGTCATTTTGTCTAGTTAATTTGTATTTATGGGTACACAGAGCAGCTGAGAAAAATCAGTCAGGTTATTTGTGAATCGGTCTTTAGTGGCTGGAACAATAGTTCTGCCTGGACGATAACGTGGGGCCCTACAGTTAATATTAGTAATACGCAGCATGCACGATACAAGGAAATGGTCAGTAACATCATCACTTTGAGGTATGATATCTATATCAGTAAGATCAATTCCATGCGATATAATTAAATCTAGCGTGTGATTATAACGATGAGTGGGCCCGGTGACGTTTTGCTTGACTCCAAAAGAGTTTATTAGGTCAGTAAACGCAAGTCCTAACGCATCATTTGGATTATCAACGTGAATGTTAAAATCTCCGACAATTAGCGCTTTATCAGAGGAAATCTGCAAATTCTTTTAGGAAATCTGTATATGGCCCTGGCGGTCTATACACAGTAGCCAGAGCAAGAGATAGGAGAGATTTCTTTTGCATATCTGACAGTGTAACATTAAGCAGAAGTATTTCGAATGAGTTAAACCTGTATCCTGTTTTCTGAGTAACATTGAGAATATCACTATATATTGTTGCGACACCGCCACCACGACCAATCTGACGGGGCTCATGCTTATAACAGTAGCTTGGTGGAGTAGACTCATTTAGACCAATATGTTTTTGTTCATTTATTTTGCATTTTTCTGGTTTAATCACAATCAGATTTTTTCTAGATCCTGCATTAACTTATATTTTGACCTCACTATTCGGGGAACAGACACAATATGTATAGATTGGACAATGCAATTACTTCTATCATTTAAGTGGGTAGAACAAAAGTCATCATAGCAGTTATTTGAGAATTGGCTTACTAGTCAGATGGAGCGTAGCGTCCTGGAGATGTTGTCCGACAGGAGTTCCGCTCCGACTCTGCTGGAGTGCAGGCCATCAGCACGGAAAAGCCTAGGACGCTCCCAGAAAAGATTCCAATTATTAACAAAGAGCAGTTTCTGTTCTTTACACCATGACAATAACCATTCGTTTAAAGCAAACAGTCTACTGAACCTTTCGTGTCCTCGTCGGTACGTGGGAAGCGGTCCTGACACGATGATCATCATCGCGGGCGATGTGCTGCGTACCGTCTCGATCAGGCTCCTGAAGTCCCTCTTCAGTGTCTCCGTCTGCCGCAACTTGGTGTCGTTCACGCCCGCGTGCAGCACGACCGCTCAGATGCTCTCGTCGTCCTTCAGGATCGTGGGTATCTGCGCAGAAACATCAGGGAAACAGTGTGTGCGCACTTTACCTTCAGCTAACGTAGCATGGACGTGCCGGACGATGGAGTCTCCGACGATCACAGCGTCACGTTCCGTCTCGTGGAGGGGGGGGCGAAGCGGTTCCGGGTTGAGATCTCGAAGACCGGAAGCGGCGGAGGGGGAGATATTATAGCCCGAGGCCTGCCTCGCGTCTTCCGCTGCTGTTGCACCCAGGGTCCGTGGTGTCCCAGCGCCGGAGTGAAGGACATCTGAGGAGATTTTGTCTGTGCAGAGAAACACACGGAGTAGAGGTGGTGGGAGTGTTAGCAGTCAGCCCGGGATGTTTCCAGCGCAGTTGCTAAGCCGCTCCCTCAGCTGGGCCTGCCTCTCCAGCAGCTCGTTGATCTGCCTCTCCACGGCCTCCAGCTCCAGCTGCACCGAATGCAGCTCGAACGCGTCCTCACCTGCACTCAAAGGTAGACACAAATCAGCCATTAAAGTAAGTAGCAGTGAAACAATGGTAATGTGTGTGAATAGGGTATTAGCCGTGTTAGCGAGCCTAGCGGCCGCCGCGCTAGCGTTGCTGACAGGCTATAAGCTAATAGCGGACTCGGGAAATCAAAATAAAACTGTGAAAAGAACACATTAGACGTCAAAATACTTCCAAATAGATAACCAACCTGCTTTTGAAATACAAGTACTAACTGCTTTCCTGAATTGGTGTTAGTCATAATATGATTAGAATGTGATTTCTTGAGCAACAAACCAGCATATTAGAATGATTTCTGAAGGATCATGTTGATCACAGGAATAAATTACACTTTATTATATATTCACAAAGAAAACAGTTATTTTAAAATTATAATAATATTTCCCAATGTTACTGATTTGACTGTATTCATAATCTAACATTAAAAACATTTAGGTTGTGGTGGATGCAACAGACTACCACAATCTGGCATGCTTACTGGGATCCAACAATTTTAATTGGCTCTCTAAAATGCAAAAGGTGTGCTTGATTGCAAAGTATGTCTAAATAGATATGATATAACCCTGTTATCCACAATTTAAGGTACAATATATAATAAACTGACAAAACTGACTAAAAGGGTGTTTTTGTGCAGAAATTAATGACAATGTTTTAAAGGGACAGATCATCCAAAAAGGTTTTTTTTTTTTTTTTTGCTGTGAATTTACTCATTTGCCATTGAAGATGCATGTGGCATTTTTCTTCAGTAGAACAGTAAGAAAAAATAAATAAGCATATCAAGGAATATTTTTTTTTTAAATCATATCCGTGGCTTTTGACGATACATTTAGGTCTTATGAAGCGAATTGATCAGTCTGTGCAAGAAACTGAACATTATTTAGCCTCAACAAGCAGGGAAATTCGATTATTTTTCATGAACTAGTTCTTTCAAACATTACGTCTCAATGAACTATTTTACATGTCTAAAGCCAGTTGTCTTAATCAACGCTCCTTTCTTTGTAAACCACGAGAAACCATAAAAAAACATCAATTTCACCCCTTCATTCAAGTGCTCTCTTCACATATCAGCGGCTCATCGGTCTTCAGTCTGAGTTTCGAACTGTTTGCTCAGTTTAGTGACTGTTGGAGGACTGAATCATTATAGGATCAGATACACAACTATTTTGGTTCATTTTGAGTCTCGGTGACTGTCAGGCATCTGAAAGTGGGTTTTGATTGAGTAACTTGTAGATCTGTGCTGCTCGAGTCATGAACTGTTTTAGACGCTTCAGTATGATTTGATGAATTGATTCAAGTAGTTAACCGGTTCAAAATAATTATTCATTTGTGAACCGGACATCTCTCAAAGAGGCTCTGGATTACAGGTAATAATGTTGTAAATAATGTTCAGTTTCTTGCACAGACTGAAGTTTCACTTCGTAAGACCTCAATATATCATCAGGAGCCACGGGGACTAATTTCGTGTTGCCTGTATGTGCTTTTTTGACTCTAAAAGTGCTGGTAGCTGTTGACTTGCATTTTATGAATCAGCTAAATTTTTCTTTACTGTTCTACCGAAGAAAAAGTCACCTACATCCTGGATGGCCTGAGGGTGAGTAAATTAACAACAAATTAAAAATTTTGTGTGAACTATCACTTTAATTTAATTTAATATAATGGTTGTTTCCCAACCAGTGATAATAGTCAGTATGTTTGACACATTCTATGTGATGAAATATTTGCTGTCACATGTAAAGCTCTCTGCGAGTCCTGTCGATCGCTGCATGTGAGTTCTTGGGTTTCAGCAAGCTTCTCTTACAGGTGAGAGTGGTAGATTAAAGCTGGAGTCTGTCATTAGCACAACGGCTTTATCACCATGTGCACAGAGCTCTCTCATTACGCGGCCCGTCCACTCAGACAGATGCCTGTCATACACAGATCACCACTGTTGCTTTGGTTATGGACCTTACGACCACCATCTCCAGTTACGTGAACCGATCGCAAATCAACCGCAGTAATGGTGCCAGCAAATGAAATGCCTCATTACTGGATGGATGTGCAGTGTTGATACAAGGAGAAATGGTTGGTAGTTTGGGGTTTGGTTGGCCCCCTAATGATGTCGCCCCGTCTCGGAGGTTATGGCTCCATCTAGAACCCACAGTGGGGTTCCTGTCATTTTCATTTAGAGATGTATTGAGGCCCCCATGCAAATGAACGGGTCCAAATCAACAGCAAACAGCAGTTACGCAAGATTCTCCAGAATTGGGCCATGGACATCCTCCCTATATGCCTCGAAATCTTTCCTTCCCCATGCACCGACTCTAGTTTAAAAATACTATACAATGAAAAAAGAAAAAACTTTTGTGTAGGATTTATCTTTTGTCCTTAATTGCTAGTAAATTTTAAAAACAATTACAAAGTAACAGCAAGTAACACATTGAATTAATTGAACAAATTTTCTTTTAAAACATGCTTAAATAATCCTTATTTACAACTTTAAAAACTATATACTTTTTTTTTGTTTTAGTTTATTTGTATAGACACATAACATACAGTCTTCATCACAAAAACCTCCCGATTAATGGCATTTTGGCAAAGGTTCTGCAAAGTTTTCTTCTTCTAAAGTTAATTTCATAGCTGCCATTTTATGTATCTTAAATTAATTAAATATTATTTTTACATTTTTGGCATAATTATAGTAATGTTTATTTCAAATGTTATTGACATAATTAAATATTATTTCCACAGTTTTTGTATAATTGTAGTAATATTTATCTTCATTTTTCTTGATTATTCTTGATGTAATTAAATATTATTTTGACAGTTTTTGCATAATTGTATTTATCTTGATTGTTCTTGATGGAATTAAATGTTAATTTCACAGTTTTCACATAATTGTAGTAATATTTATCTTTATTTTTCTTTATTTTTTCATGACATAATTAAATATTATTTTCAAAGTTTTTGCATAACTGTAGTAATATTTATCTTGATTTTTCTTGATGTTATTAAATATTATTTTAGCAGTTTTTGCATAGCTGTAATAATATATATCTTGATTTTTCTTGACGTAATGAAATATTTTTTCACAGTTTTCACATAATTGTAGTAATAGTTTAGATTATAGCTTTAAAAATGTAATAATTAATATTTTATAATGGATCATACTTCATCATTGAAAGTCTGCAACAAGAGTAAAACAATAAAACCCATTCATGAAAAGCACTGAAATGTAGCATCTGCATTGAGCAACCCAACCTACACCAAATGTCAGCTTAACAATATTAACTGTAAACTTTTTTTTTTTAATGTTTTGTCCCATGGAGGTTATTTAGAGAACTGGTTTCAGTTTCTAGATTATTGGTATACATCAAACTCATTTGCAAATGTCAGGTGATCAATGTGTCTGTCAGACATTTGAAGATTTTTTTTGCCAAACACTCTAAAGATGTTTTTTTTTTTTTTTTTCTGTTTTCACAAGCTAATCTATCACGTGTAAGGCAGAGCCGCAACGGTTCATGGCCTCTTCAAGTTCTGATGCATTCCTGTCTGGGCACAAAGTGACACAAGGGTTAAAAAAAGTGCAAAACACTATTACTCTGACAAATAGATGGATAGATGGATAGATAGATAGATAGATAGATAGATAGATAGATAGATAGA
Source organism: Aspiorhynchus laticeps (assembly GCA_023376895.1). Taxonomy (NCBI): domain Eukaryota; kingdom Metazoa; phylum Chordata; class Actinopteri; order Cypriniformes; family Cyprinidae; genus Aspiorhynchus; species Aspiorhynchus laticeps. Next base: position 171,068 of record JALXFT010002218.1, on the reverse strand, counting down.
TAGATAGATAGATAGATAGATAGATAGATAGATGCAAAATGTACATTTATTATTTATTATTACATTTGTTTCCCTCTCTGTGCCCACATACTGTATTTTGATGAAGCTAAATTCTCAATAAAACTGTTTTCATTGGTATATTTTACTGTTTCTGTTGTCAGACAACGGAATGAATATGAAATAGTGACTGAAACGCGACCCATTAAGACTAGGCTATAACCAGCTCTCCCTTCCAAGATGTTAATCTGCACAAAAAATCATGATAATCACACCGTCGTCTGATGAAATCAAATACACATAAGATAAAGACAATAGCTGTGCTGTGATTTCGGCTATACTTGCATGTAAAATTAGTGAAGCAACATGATATCTGTGTTTAACTGAATTAAAGCGCTGCTCCTCTCTGCCGCTCGCTGAAGAGAAACTGAGCAGATGCAGAGAGAGAGAGAGAGAGAGAGGTGTGTGCATGCGCTGAAGAGAAACTGAGCAGACGCAGAGAGAGAGAGAGAGAGAGAGAGAGAGAGAGAGAGAGAGAGAGGTGTGCGCGCGCTGAACAGAGCAGATGCAGAGAGAGAGAGAGAGAGAGAGAGAGAGAGAGAGGTGTGTGTGTGCGCTGGGAGAGCAAGACCTCACACTCGCACAGTACCGGTGATTCTCAGAAACTAGATTTGGGCGCTTTTTTGAAGGGAAAAAAGTCGCTAAAGGGGTCTGCAATGTTGCTAAGTTGGCAACACTGTGCATCTCCATTTCTCCAACTACGGGTTGGGCCACGGGTCAAATACTAAAAAAATAGTGCCGTTAAAATTAATTTGCGTTAACACGTTATTAACGCGTTAACTTTGACAGCACTATATATATTAGTGCCGTTTCGCTGTATCGCGATTAATCGTTTGACAGCACTATATATATATATATATATGATATGTGTGTCTATAGTTCACCCCCCACCCCTCCATCTCTACAATGACGTGCAGGACAACACTCCCTACATTGTTTCCACTCCCGGACCTCACGTCACAGGAATCAGAGTAGACTTGGCACGGCCTCAGCAGAGAGTACGTCAATACATCCACAGCCATCCGTTTGTCATGACCCACGGCCAACACCTCGATCACCACCTGCCTTCTCCAGGTACACCCAAACTGGTTTTCTGTGTCTGGCTGCTGTTTGCTTGTCATTGTCAATGAGAAATGCCCCTTCATCTTTAGCTTTTCATCAATAAAGGCAGCTGTGCGTGAGAGACTTTCACCTAGTCATGCTATATTTTGACTAATATGATTAATTCCCTCAGTTTTATTGGTGTCTATTCAATGTGTGCATGTTCTGTGTGTCAATGATTTCAAAATCTCATGTAAACATAATTTTCTTGCGTTGTCGGGTTTTTATGAGCTGATAGTTATCAGCATTTTGTTGCACATGTAAACACTCACTTCAAGTTTGCTGTGAAAAATTTAGATTGGCAGAGATATTAGACAACAAGTGCGACCTTGCTGTGCTGTAGCACGTCTACAGTAAATACGATTCTAGAATGTACTTGAAAACACTTTTGAAACAATAGAAAAATTAATTTAAACTTGTCTAATCTTTAAACTAGACTACCTTTCATTATTACTTTTATTCTGCAAGAATGCAACTAATTCATCAAAGGTGAGAGTAAAGACATTGCTAAAAAAAAAAAAAAAAAATCCTAAAAAAGTATCATGGTTATACAAAAAATATTAAACAGCAACTGTTTAGATGGATCGATAATGAGCAGCATTAAGACTGGAGTAATAATGCTGAGCTGGAAATTCAGCTTTGATCACAGGAATAAATTACATTTTAACATATATTAAAAACACATAGAAAACAGCTATTTAAAATTGTAATAACATTTACCAACATGACTGTTTTTACTGTATTTTTTATCAAATAATTATAGCTTTGTTGAGCATGAGTGATTTCTTTCATAAATATATTACCAATCCCAAACTTTTAAACATTAGTCTATGTATATAGGCAACCCTCATATAACAGTCCACATCTGTAACAATATCTACTCTCTACTAATTAATGTGCAAAAATAAGGAATTTAGTAAAATACTTGATCTGAATTCAATTTGCCAGCATTCTCACACATTGTATTTCCAAATCACAGTCGATCTGTTCAAAGTACGATGCACTGAGCTGTTTTTTATTGTTGATAAGTGATCAATTTATTGTACCAATTCAAGTAAATTCAGTTGACATGTCTTCATTTGTTGCAGATATTGATGGCTGTGTATTTGGTACAGCAAGGCTGTTGCAGAGATGTTCACAAGTCTTTAACTTGGAGTCTGAGTCAAGTCTGAAGTCTTTAACTTGGAGTCTGAGTCAAGTCTGAAGTCTTTGTCGCTAGAGTCCGAGTCAAGTCTTGAGTCTTTGGTCACGAGTCCGAGTAGAGTCTCAAGTCATTTAATGGCTCGCTAAAAAAAATCCCATTCAGAATCCTCATGTATTGAAATCTTCCTATTTATGAAGCTGTTTTATAAGCTATAGACAAAATATATGATCTATGATCTGCTTTGTAAAAAAAAAAGAGGTGTTAAGATGTAAGGTTAATATACATCCAGCCTGTTACTTATGTTTTAATCCATTGCCATGTTCAAAACAGTTGTTCTGTAATCAAATTCTATAAAAAGAGTCTAACCCACCATGACACATAAGGAAATAGCTTATGTGGCACAGATATTACAAAACCATGGAAATAAAGTATTTCTTTATGATATAAGTCAGGGGTATTCAATTAAAGTTCCAAGAGGCACAGCCTCTATATCTCATGTGTTTTACCCCCCCCCCCCCAAAAAAAAAAAAAAAAAAAATTAAATTTTTACATGTATTGTATTTATACATTTAGATACATGCGAGGCCATGTGACAGAAAACAAAATACTGTTTCTGTTCAGGGATTTCCTCCTGAAATCTATACTATTTTAATATTTTACTTAAAAGCATTATCTACTAAAAACAATGTAGCTACAATAATCAAAACGTTCTCATCTCTGACCAGAAAAGAAAAATAACTAGCAGTTTCAAAGTTTATGTTCTATCCTAGCCATCTAACAACAATTTTCCCAATTATAATTACATGATTCTTTTGAAATGTTCTTAGCCTACAGATTAATAATGCTAAATGTAGATCAGAAACGTCTTGTTGTCAGACTTGTGTCCTGTCTTGTGTTTTGTTTTGCTCCCCATGTGCCTTCCTTGCCCTAGTTTCTCCCTCTATGTCCTTATTTGGTTATTTTCCTGTTCCTGTCCACGTTGTGTTAATTTGTATCCAGCTGTGTTTGATTAATTATCTCGTTTTCTCCTTGCATTTAAGCCCTGTGTTTCCCTGAGTCTTGTGTCCACTGTTAAATGTCATGTTATATGTCTTCAAGTCTCCACGTTGTTTTCTAGCCTGTTGATGTATGCCCTTTTGAGTTATTAAAGTCTGTTTTGAGTTCAACCTGTGTCTTCTCGTCTCCCTGTTCCATTGAATCGTGACACTTGTCAAATGGTTTGAACAGAGTCATAGGATATAGATAGATAAATAGATAGTAAGAAAAATAACTATATTTGCAGCATTGTTTTTTTTCTGTGTTTTAGTGAAATACAATTTTGCTGTTCACAGTGTCTCTGTTGTTGTTAAAATAACTGCGTCATCCGCAGCTCTTAAATTTGGCACCGGCGCATGTCCGGAGAGAGAGATAAAGCACATGGAGCTGAAAGGGCTCAAATAAATCGAGTTTGGCTTTAGATAAAAACTACTAGAGGATATATCGCTGAAAGATATTTGCCATAAACGACCCTGAGCGCTTGTTATGTGATCCACTCCGCTGTTTTGATGCGCTGCTCACTTAAAATATTGCTGCTGTTACGGCTCGCGGTCCGGATGGATTCCGGGGTGCGAATGCGGTCCGCCTTTTGAATATCAGTTATATACAATAAGGATAAAAGACTCGAGTTGCTTTTAAAAATATCCAAGAGTCCTTTTCCTCGAGTCGAGTCAAGTCTGGAGTCATTCAGGTCAAGTCTGAAGTCAAGTCTGAAGTCGACTAGAACTCGAGTGCAACTAGAGTCCGAGTCACTAACTCGAGTGCCCATCTCTGGGCTGTAGGTTCAAATACTAGGTGGAGCAGAGGTATTAGTTCTCCTGTTGCTGCTATGGGTGGTCAAATCGCTGCCCTTTCTGTGAACTTTTGAGTCAGACTCAAGATTTCGAGTGCATTTGCAAAAATCTAATTTTTCACTGAAGATATTTAACTGCCCTATTTCATTGCTAATTTCATTCATGACAACCAGTTAAGGTCAAAAATCTCAAATAAGCGAGTGCCAATGTGTGCCAAGTGCCAGCAAGGAATTAAACCAGAAGTACCATTTGTCATATCTCAATGACAAGAGAATGCACACATTTTAGAGTGAATGCAATATATTCTCATATAATGCAAAACTCTTTGTGAAAGAATGCAAAGTTTCAGAGGTTAACACAAAACTTTTAAGAGGAAATGCAAAATCATTGAAATCCCCTTACAGTATGTCATAATTTCAAAATACATTTCAAGTGATTCCATATTTGCAAAGGCATCTTAGCCATACACTGTTTAAACAACACCTGTTAGCATTCAGATACGGCTGGATATGAAAACGTCTTCAGCATTCCTTTCTCCAGGTAACAGAACGTTCTGCCAACTCCCTGAACAAATCCTCGCACAGGTGTGCGTACGACAAGCGAGGGAAACACACGCAACTGTGCTGACTAGGATTTAGATTTCATCAGGATGCTAAATAACAATCTGAAATCCGAGGAACCTTTTGAACTTTTCAGTTAATTCAATAATTACAGCTGTGGTTGAAGTGGGCCAACTTTGAGGCTGTTACGTAAGCTGGATTTGGAGGTGTAAGTTTAACACCTGAGTTCTGGGTCTAATTAGCACGTACGGGTTACTTTTGTTAGCCTGGGATCTTACGTAGAGTTCCCAGAGTTTCGCCTGAATTGTGCTGTTAGGTAGTGGTTCTCAACTGGTTTTGCATCAGGCACCAAATTTGACAGTGGAAACCTGAAACAACATCCTCAAAAAAGGCATGTCCAAAGTTGTCCCAAACACTGTAGTGTACCCCTGAAATCAGAGCGACATTATTGGTATGTCACCCAAATTAAAACTAAACCTAAAACCTCATTGGTTGATTGCAGTGCTGTTCTACACTGTCAGAAAAATATGTGCAAAATTTGTACCTTCAGCAATACGGCAGCTTGTCACTGGGGCTATAGCCGTAAATGTACACCTGCTGTACCTTTTAAGATGTTCATTTGTACCACCTAGGTCAGGGGTGTCAAACTCAGCTCCTGGAGGGCCAGAGTTTAGCTCCAACCCTACTTAAACACACCTGAACCAGCTAATCAAGGTCTTCAGACTTACTAGAAACTTCCAAGCAGGTGTTTTTGAGTTGGTTGGAGCTAAACTCTGCAGGACATTGGCCCTCCAGGATCCGAGTTAACACCTAGGTCGTCAACTGTGCTCCTGGAGACCTATGCTGCATCCCAATGTGCCTACTTATACTACGCCCTTGAAGTATGTACTCTTTTGGTGAAGAAAAAGTACACACTATTGAGTGTGTAGTGGAAGAGTAGGCAAGCTTTGGAACATACTATCACGTCACACAACTGTGTCTTTAATGGACCGCTCTGTCGCACCTGTTACAAGCACCCTGTCACGGTAAACTGGCCTGTCAATCAACTTGTTACAGTTAACAACCTCCACATTTCATTTCATTTAACTTCCTATGGTATTAGAGAGAAAAGAATTAGCTCGTTGATCTGCCAGTTCTAATATTGTCTGCATAATAATGCTTTTAAAAGTTAACGACCAAATGGATGTTTATAAAAGTTCACATTGCTGTTGCAGATGAAATATAACACGGATAACAATAAATAAATATTTTTTACCAGGTTAAATGTTGATTATTAGTAACTCAAACCACTTTTTGCAAACCTCTCTACCTAACCGTCGATCGCGCGCATCCGCCACGTTTGTAGTTTTTCTAACGCGTTTTATACGTGTTTGTAGTTCTGGACCGAATCCTTCGCCAAAGCGCAATGGATTGTGGGCAATTTTAGCCATTAGTGTGCACGGATCCACACCTCAAAAATCGACCTGAAATAGTAGACCATCCGGGGACTTTTGGCATACTCTTTTCAACATACTATGCTTTGGGACACACTTATTGTAATCTCACATACTATTTAGGATGGATAGTATGAACATTGAGACGCAGGGCCATTGTCCTGCAAAGTTTCCAACCTGCTTCAACACACCTGCCTGTGATCCTGAAGACCTTGATGAGCTGGTCCAGGTGTGTTTGATTGGGGTTGAAGCTAAACTCTGCAGGAAAGTGGGTCTCCAGGGCTGTGTTCGAAATGCCATACTATCATACTACTCTTACTATTTTTGCAGCATGCAGTATGTATGCTGCGCATAGTATGCAAATTTTCTGTATGCATGAAATACCCAGATGACCTACTATATTTGCCAGAATCTGCTAAATATAACTCAAGTACACTGAAATCAGTACAGAAGCTGTGTTCGGAATGGTATACTATCATACAACTCCTACTATATTACAGTATGCTGTGTGAATACTGTGAATAGTATGTGAATTTTCTGTATGCATGGAATGCCCGGATTACCTGCTACATTGGCTGAATTTTGATGTATGCATCTGAAGACACTGCGTGGGATACTGTTTCCCAGAACACAACGCGCTCCATATGACGTTTCATCTTCAAACGCGTGAGTGAACTGGAGGCGGGGAATAGTAATTATAAATGTTACACTTGTATATGTGCGTATATACATATACATGTAAACTACAAACTATCGCTGTGCATCTAAAAACAATATCATTTGTAGGACAGAAATTACTTTAATCTCTATGGCACTTTTACGATCAAGTCAAATGACGTCACCGTTATCTCTATAGCACTTTTGAAGTGGATCAAAAAAGTTCATCAAAGTTGTCCTAACACAAGAACGCATTTTGGTTTTAGGGCAACTTTGACGAAAGGTTTTGATCCACTTCAAATGTTGACTACTGTACATTGTTTCAAAGATATTAAATAATAATATTAATATTGCAGTAATATAATATAAATAAAATGTATATTTCAGTTATGCAAGCAGAATTAAATTCCACTGTCAAGCAGCTCTAATAAGAGTGTTTTAACTCAAAGGAGAAATAGACCAATTTGTTGTCAGAGGCTATTGACATTAACTCCGCTCATCAATGCCTGTCTGTGATAAACAGCTGTACTGCAAAAGACACACATGTTTCTGTAGAATCAGTGGCGCAGTGAGTAAAACACATGAGATGTGTGCTGCTGATGCGAGCGATCCGAGTTCGATTCCGCCTTGTCAAACTCGTGCTTCTCCTTTTCCCATCACATACCAGATCAGAAAGGCATTTATTTTCAATAAAAAAATTAAGTAAATATTTGAAAAGTGGAAATTAAACGCCTCATTAATAATACAGTGTGCTTAGGTGTAGGTAGGTTTTTGTCCCAATAAAGTGGCCTTCATCAAATACAATTTATGATAATTTACACTCAATATGTTATTGCATACTGTTTTATAATGTACTACAGTACTGAAGTACAAACATCTACCACCTAACTACTATTTACACACCTGTTGCTAAAGAAAATACTGCTATTTTAGTGTAAACAGAATTGATCATTATTTGCACTTAGTGTAACTAGAATATATCACTCTTTCCAATTAGTGTAACTGCCAAAAATATCATTGTTCAGTTAAAGACAGTTCAGTCCAATAGTCTATGTAAAGTTCTTCAATTATGAAATGAGTTAAATTGGGCAATATAGCATTGTTTACTAATATGAAGCCTTATTAACAAGTCTTTGTAAAAGAATAGTTAGCACATTTGTTTGTAAGGTAACAACCTTCACAGCTGTGCTGAATTAATATTTGTTTGTCATGTGACAATTAAGCATACTACTCTGAAACATTTGTTGCTAATTGTATACTGTTTCACACACTATTCTTTAAAAAATAGTATGCAGTATGCACTGTTTACTGGGCAGTAAGCAGTAAGCAAGTATGCCATTTCGAACACAGCCCACGAGTCTTTGAAGACTTCTGATTTACCTCTCAATGGTACAAATTCGCACCTTAAGGCAGGGGTGTCTAATCCTTCTCCTGGAGTGCCTCTGTCCTGCAGAGTTTAGCTCCAACCCCAATTAAACCCATTTGAACCAGCTAATCAAGGTCTTGCTAGACACACTAGAAACTTCCAGGCAAGTGTGTTGAGGCAAGTTGAAGCTAAACTCTGCAGAACAGGATCGAGTTTGGATACCCCTGCCTTAAGGTATAACTGTGACCCAATGGGGGTGCAATAACAGTAGTGGTACCCTGAAGGCAGTTTTCCACAGACATGGTTGGGGTGCGGGTTCTGGGCTAGTCCCAATTCCTGAACCTCTCAGTGTGATTCCACCACATGAAATCGGGTTTTTGTCTGAGAAGATTGGTTCAACTCCAACTCTGAAAACTTGCTGATCTTGAATGCTGGAATCACTCTGGAACTGTAAAAAACAAAATATAAGTGCTGCACTGCCTGCACAAACAACAGGACATGCAGTGTTTGTTTTTACATTGGTTACAGTCAGGTAAACAACACAAAGCAGCATTACTTCATCGTTTGTGTCTCAAGTCAGTGGAAACACACAGTCGGTTTGTGACAAGCTCCAGTTTGCCTGGCCAAGAACAGGCTCTGGCACCAGAATACAAAGAGGTATATGTGATCACAAATAGACACCCAACTGTACCCGATTTTGGTGGGATGTTGATCCAGGAACATATAAACTTCCAGTTTCACTTTCTCAAGCAGTGCTTCAAAGTTTTGAGTTCAATTTTGTATAATATGATTGAGCTGCATAACTGATGGGAATTGTGAGTTTCAGATGATTATATTTATTATGCCATTGTTTTGTGTTATTTTAAGATTTCCTCCTAGGAATGTTGTCAAAAGACACACTGTGTCCCCAAAAACAGGCAGATGCAGTCATTGTGGCAGCATGAATGGCAATCAAATGGGATACACAAGCAGCAGTGATGTGTAGCTCGTGGAAACCCAAACAGAAGATGTAGTATGATAAGAGATGATGCTGATTGTGTAACTGAAACCTCCATGTCTCCACAAACTGTGACCTCACCAGTGTTTGCTCTGCAGGGCAAAGGAACAAATTGACATTATAGTGTTTGTGGACTTATGAGGAATATTTGAATTTGGAGCAATTTATATTGTGTGTTAAACTCGAAGGGGAGACATTACACAGAAAACAGGATTTTCAAGTCATGTCAAGGTTTATTTATCAAATGCGCACAGCACGTCGTAATTGTTGGCAATGAAATGTTGTAAGCTAAGATGATTTGTCTTTGCGTGAGCATGCATTTTCCTTGCTTATTTGAAATAAAAGAGCTGTAAGGAGATACTTTCAGAAATCTGAACTTCCTCCCAGGTCAAACCAGACAGATTTTTTTATGGAAAGTTGTTTCCGCCTCAGAGTAGAAATTGTAAAAATAATTGTGAGATAAAGTTTAAAATAAATATATGAAAGTAAAGTTGCAATTATGTGAAATAAGATTGAAATTTCAAGCTATATTATAGAATTGGGACATATAGTCATAATTAGAAAAAAGTTGCAATTGCAATTTATAAAGTAACATCGAGGGGCAAAATCTCAATTACGAGAAACAAAGTTGTGATTTTAAGATATAAAGTCACTTTGCAAGATACAAAGCTTCCAGTTACTATTCATAAACTTACAATTGTGAGAAATAAAGTCGCAATTACGTGAAGTAAAGTAGCAATTGCAAGTTCCAAAGTAACATTGCAAGATAATAGGACCTCATTTATAAAATGTTGCGCAGAAACCATCCTAAATTTGATCTTACGATCATCTCTCAAGTATGCGTACGTGTGATTCATACAATGAACGTACACGTCTCTTTCAGATGTGAAATCTATGAATCGCAAATTATCTTCAACTTGAGCGCAACTGAATGGTTTCAGCTCTCTGCCTTGTAAACGACTCATAATTAATGTCATTAACATATAAAGGATTACCAGTCATCGTCCAAATCCTTTCATTTAGAACAGTGAGCTGCTAGAACAGCTTACATTTCCAAAAATCTGCAGTACTCCGACATCTGCTCAGACCCTGACGTGACTCTAAGCACTTTTCCACGTCAAAGACAGTTTTTACAAATATTTAAGCGTACTCACACTCTTAAGATCAAATCTGAGCATATGTACACTTTATAAATGAGGCCCACAATGTCTTAATTATGAGAAAAAAAAGTTTTAACTGCAAGACATAAAGTTGCCTGAAGGATACAATGCTGCAATTACGAAACAAAAAGTTGCAATCGTAAGAAATTATGTAATTATGTAAAAAAAATGCAAAAAAAATGCACAATTGCAAGTTATAAAGTAACAGTGAAACAAAGTCCCAATTATGGAAAACAAAGCTGTAACTGAGAGATATAAATTCACCTGGAAGAGGAAAAGCTGCAATTACGATACATAAAGTTGCAATTGCGAGAAATTAAATCTCAATTACGTTAAACAAAGTCGTAATTGCAAGTTATAAAGTAACATTGTGAGAAAGTCTCAGTTATGAGAAACATAGTTGTAACTGCGAAAGTTGAAATTGTGAGAAATAAAGTTACTTTTGCAAGATATTAAGTCATTTTGTGGTATATAAAGTCGCAATTCAGAAACAAATGACCTTTAATGACCTAATGACCTTTTTCTCTTTGTTTTGAAAACTTCGTAGTTATGATGTTATAACCATGAACGCATTATAATTTACAATAGCACCTATTTAGTAACTCATGACCAACACACTTAACCAATCATATCAGAGGTAATTTAAATCTAGAAGACTTAAAAGGTACAGTACAGTAACAAAGATTTAAATCTTCTCAGAGATCATTTACATAAAGAAGTCTTTTAAAGGTACAGTAACAAAAGTTCTACATCTAAACTGCAGCGAGAAGGTAGAAAATCTCCCCAGCCCTCCCAAGCTTGCACCACTGGCTGATGTAATCAACAGGGTTAAAGTCCAGCGGCTGAAGGCATTCCCCGGAACCCCTCGGATCCCCCAGACCCCCAGAGCAACATCTCCACCGGAACGTCCCTCTAACCGACACATCTCACGGTGTGTCTGGATACAGCTGTGGTAAGTGGATGGGACGGGATGGGGGTGGGGGCAACTGCAGCCCAGCAGAGAGCTGTCACTGGGCATCTGCGTGTGAGCGTGTCACCAGCGCAGCCTGTCAGAAGCCCTCAGCCCCCTCGGTGTGCGTTGACAGCTGCTCTGCCTGAGCAGGGGAGAAGGTTCGCCCATGCCCACGCCGGTCACGTTACAGCTGGAATCACGCGTCTGCGGTCGCTCATTAGGCATTTGCTCGCCCGTCTGCACCGTGGGAAGTGTGCCACCTATCAACTTGTTGATTCAGGAAGGAAGTCTCTTAGTTTAACTTTTTTGTTTTCTTCAGTTAACTACTATTCCAATCTTTGCATGCTGTCTTTTTGAGCAATATATGCTATATTAGTAGGGGTGTAAAATGCAAAGTATGAAAATGAAATGTAACGCATGTACAATTATGTATTAAGCACACACTTTTATCCATGTTTATCCATTTTTTTTGTGGTCAAATTTTGTGGCAGTATTATAAGTGTTCACTGAAAAGGCAATTCCATAATGCACTATGATAAGCTCCTAAAATTAAATCTCCTAAGATTAAAATGTTCATTATAAAAGTACACAATGTCACTCAATACAGATATTATTCATAACAGTTTAATCTAACCCAAAAATATTACCCAAAATGTGTGTGTTGTGAATATTTTGTTCTTTTTACAGTACTACATTGTTAGCTAACATCAAACTTGATTGTGAGGCAACTTTTTTTGTGTATATTATGTATAATACGACTTAAAGGTAAAGCATACAAGTTGTACGCAGCTAGCATCAAGAAACTAGCTTTACCACAGACAAGATCAAGATTTTATAAACAGCCAAATTTCCTGTTCTTCTTTAAAACAGGTTTTTGTTTCTGGCACCTGCATCAGTCCATTATGAAAATTAACCATGGTTTTACTACAAATAAAACCAATATATGGTTACTATGATTAAACAATGGTAACCACAAATTAACCATAGTTTAACCATGATATTTGTAGTAAAACTGTAGTTATACAAATGGTAGTCAATATGCCAAAAAGAAAACATGTTTACTACACTTTTACTATAGTAAAACCATGGTTCATTTTCTTAAGGGGTTGATTTAAAAGTTGTAATTGCGAGATATAAAGTCATTTTGGAAGACATGAAGCTGTATTTTTGATACATAAAGTTGCAATTGCGAGAAATACAGTCAGTTATGTCACAATTTAAAGATAAAAAATCATGTTGTGAGATATAAAATCATATTGTTAGAACAATATTACCCAAAATGTGTGTGTGTAGCATTATTGTGCTTTTTACAGTATCACATTGTTAGCTTAGCAACATGCTAACATCAAACTCAAGTTGAATATCTCTTTTTGTGTTTATTTGAGTGCCACTTCAGTAACAAATTTTAAAAACTTTGAACATATGTTACGTATAAAACAACTTAGCCTAAAGCTAAAGTGTACAGTTTGTAGTTCCAGGTACAACTGTGCCTTTACCACAAATGTTTTTTAAAACATTTTTGAATCTTACCAATTTAAATGTTAAATCCCACAGATAAGATCAAGATTTCAGAAACACCCACATTTCCTGTTCTTGTTTAATACTGTCTTGTGTTTCTGGCACCTTCAGCAGTGGATTTAGTTTCTTCCTAACACATCCAATACCTCCTGTCCACTTTCCAGCCAATTAGGTAGCAGGACACATCCGCGTACATCTGACAGGGCCTGTCAAACAGATAAGATCTTCACCAGAATTAAGGCAAGGTGAAAGGCCAATCCCTTGTGGCCATCTTACAGCGATTAACATCAAGATAGTTATTAGTTGTGTGACTGTGGGAAATGAGGCCAGATTGACTGGAGCCCTGAGGTTCAGATTTTTAACAGCCAGTACAGACTTCATCAACGCATATGAAACATTATCACAATGTTACTCTTGTTTCTTATATATTATTTTGACATGACAAGAATCTTGGACTAAAACTGCACATAAAAGTATAAACGGCAGAAGTGTCTCAGCTGTCACACGACATGACATCTGCTGTCAGTCTTCTGAATTTTTACAGATAAATCCCTTGTTTAACGCTGACTGTGTTTCGTATGACGGGTTTTAAGTGTTTACATGTGTCAACACCTTATCAGTCATCTTTAACAGAGCTTTCTGCTCAGTATATTTTAAGGCCTTCATGTGAAAATGACATGGGGTGGATCCCAGAATTGATTGATTGATTGATTGATTGATTGAACGAACACTGATTACTTTCAGACTCTCAAAATCCTTTGTCACTTTAAGATTATAAGAATTTAATTTTAAAGCTCAGCCTCCACAAAATCAGACTTTAGCACCTCTTTTTACTTCGAGATAGTTCTGAGGTTAAATACTGATTTAAAACCATAACAAGATATAGTTTAATAGCTATGATACTGTTTTGTTGTTGTCCTAAACTCTTGAATCATTGGTGTCAGTGCTAGAGCAGTCAATGCAATTTGGGCAAGAAATCAATTAATCTCTCTCTCTCTCTCTCTCTCTCTCTCTCTCTCTCTCTCTCTCTCTCTCTCTCTCTCTCTCTCTCTCTCTCTCTCTCTCTCTCTCTCTCTCTCTCTCTCTCTCTCTCTCTCTCTCTCTCTCTCTCTCTCTCTCTCTCTCTCTCTCTCTCTCTCTCTCTCTCTCTCTCTCTCTCTCCCTCTCTCTGTGTGTGTGTGTGTGAAAATATTCAGATGTAACCCCCTCTGTAATCTCACATAATGTTAGGTGGCCTTGACCACTTAAATGAAAAACATAAGTACAATGTACTTCTTGTGTTCATATTGTATTGCAAAACACTTTTGCTGCTATTGAGGTGGGATACGGCTAAGTTGTGTCAACAGTCTAATTATAAATGTAATTGCAGAAATTAATTACAGATGTAGTTGTTTTTTAATATAAGTACAATGTAAAAAACACATATGTACACAATAAGTGCATTGTATCAAATTATTAATTTATATGTAAGTGCATAGTAGTTATATAAAGTGGGACCTTCATAAGTAACTGTAATTTAATTAAAAAAAAATTCTCAGTAACTCTAATAAATTACAGTTACATTTATTTTGTAATTAAATTATGTAACACCATTGTAATTAGTTACTCCCCAACACTGATAATAAATGACGCAATAACAAATGCTGTCATGTTATCTTACTTTTGGATGCCCTATGTTTGGGAGCACAATCGTGTGAGACAGTTATGGGAGGTGACTTTGCTGAAGATGGCGTGCTGGTTAGTTCATTTATCCAATTCTATGATCTGCTGAGGCAAAGTCCCGTGACTTTTTGATGCGCATTGAGGAATTTATTTGGTAACTGTGTTTCTATTGTAGTTTATTTGCATGTTTTCTTATTGCATAAGAAACGGCATTGCCACAGTGTTTACCTAACATTTTTTTCTTGGGATTCAGCCTACGAAAGACTAACTTTTGATTGACTAAGCCTATCAAACTGGAATATGAGAAAGTATTTTAATATCCAATAAAAACGACACGCATCCGCTTTATTCCTGAGAATGATCATACAGTCATGCAATCATCCCACATGCATCAAGTAGCATCTTGTCATTAGTTTGGCTTTCCGCACCTCCATCCAGCAAGGTGGTTTTTAGATTGAAGCGATTGCATATGCAAAAACATTCCCGGTTGCCAAAGCCTGCGATAAAAGGCTAGGAGTTAGTGGGTGTTCACTTGTTTAGTCCTGGTCTGTTGGTAAAGCTAGTGTAGTCGACTAGCTCGACCAGTCGCTCTGCAGTCTGCAGCGGTGCCCTCCATGAGGGTGTTCGCAAGACCCCGGGAAAAACATCCGATGGCTCACAAAACAGCAGCTGAAGATAAGGGACGGTTAGTGTGTGTGTGTCTGCAGAGGGACAGATCCAGCTGCCTGCATCATAAAGCATAAAACGAACAGCAGAGGAAATCCCTGTCCATGTTTTGACCTCAATTAAGCATTCGATAAGTGAAGTAGAAGGAATTTAGAAGAGCTCGGGTGCATTCTTCTGGGCAGCAACATGCTGGAAAGCCACAGAAAGTTTGCTATGTGCCCACAAAGCAGTCCTGGGGCATTACCTTTCCAGTCAACCATGTCCACCTCCTGAATCTGAATCACCATGTGTGTGTGTGTGTGTGTGTGTGTGTGTGTGTGTGTATGTGCACGCCTGGACAGACGTGGTCTCAGACGGCAGGTGAGAGGAGAACACACATGCAGACGTGTGTTTCTGCTGCGGGGGAGCAGATACCTGCACCTTTTGACCCCAGACACATTACAAAGAATGCTGTTACCTAATGCATTTCTCATTACCTCATATTTGAAGGTTTACTTAAAGGAATGTTCCAGGTTCAAGACGAGTTAAAGGGACGTCATTTGTAGCATAATATCAGTTAGCATAGACAATAACTATGAAAGTTTAAATCTAAACATCAGTGGGGCATAAGTCACTCATGTTGTTCAGCCATGGGATGGAAAAAAAATTATAATAATTAAATAAATAAATAAGCTAATTGATTTTCTGCCTTTTTTTAGAATTGTGAGATTATCTCAGAATTAGTACTTATCTTTTCGCAATTCACAGTATACATCTCACAATTCAGAAAAAAAAAACAATTTTGCTTTTGTCTCATAATTTTTCTCGCAATTGCGTGTTTATCTCACAGTTTCTACTTTTCTTCTCAGAATTCTGATGTTTATATCTTGTAATTCTGAATTGTGAGAAAAAAGATTGAATTTGAGATAAAAAATAGAATTGTAAGAAAAATATCTGAATTGTAAGATAAAAAGTCCCATTAAAAATAGAATTGGAAGATGTAAACTCTAAATTCTAAGGAACAAAGTCAGAATTGCGAGAAAAAAGTCAGAATTTTTATTATTTACTTAATCATCATAATTTTCAGTGTAACTTGACTAAAAAAGTGAATTTTTAATATTGAATATTATATTAAATTAATGTTACGTAAACAAACTTTCATAAATGAAGTTTTAAAAAGCTTAAATTAAAAGTGCCAAAATAAGCTTAATTGAAATTTCATAGTTATATTGTTAATATAACTAACTTCTAGTGATGGTTTGTTCGTTTGGTCACTTTGGTTCCAGTCATTTATCCATTAGCTGGAATTCTGTATTGACTAATTGGATTCTTATCACTGATCATGTTCAATTTGCTCTTGATTTTATTTTATTTTTTTATCCACCTCATAGCTTAAAGGACTATTTTTCACATTGTTTTCAGGCTCTTTGCATGCCATGGTGCCTTAAATTATCAATAACTTTGGATTTTTTTATTAAATTTTTCCCACTGCTCTGCTCAAGTGCACAACATAACAAACTACAGAATTACAAGTCCCTTGGATCACTTCACTTCCGAGTTATTTTTTATTCTGTCAAGTTTTAAAATACTCCACATGAAGTTCATAGATCTTGTCACAAAGTTAAAGCGCATATGTGCCACAGCTGTGTAATTATAGCGCACATCATTTAAGAGGCTTGTACTATAACGCTTATTATTTAAGATGATAGCCATTGATAAATAAACCCCTCGCTAAATATAAAGTTTGTGAATCACAAAACACGTAAATATTCCGCTGAAATCCGTTTAAAATAATCCACACCATGGCAAATGAAAAGATCCATTATAAAATCATCAGCTTGAGGATTTTTTGCTTACGCTGTAATTTAAGTGTGTGTCAGCGTGTGCGACTCGTGTGTTATTTATGCTAATTTGCATGCCTTTTTAGATTTTAGTAGAACTGACATCATTAATAAAGCGGTAATCCAGAGGGAAAAAAATAAACAGATCGCAACTGCATTAAGAGACTAAATTTGTGTAAAATGCCGGATGATCTATCTGAGGACAGATGAAACAGATCCAAAATGTGGTGGAGAAAGCGGGCAAAGTGTGTATGTAGGATAATTCCGTTAAGAAACATATAATTACTTTTATTTCTGAAGTGAAGTTGAAGGAGACGGCTTTGCATTTCAGTCTCGCAGTGTGTGTGTGTGTGTGTGTGTGTGTGTGTGCTGGGAGGCCTTGGCCCAGGCCTTGTTTGAGGAAAGATTATCTTGACAAATTGGATAAACATCTTCTGCATGACAGGACGCTGACGGAAGATCGGCTCTATGCGTGCACACCTGGTGATAGTTTGCTTAGTGTGCGAGCGCGGTGCGCAACGGCGAACTCCCGCTCAGCCTGCCATGGGGTTTGTTTATCTGAAACAGGTAACAACAGGCATGAGAGGCCTAGAGCTTTCCAAAACACCCCGTGCAGGTTTTCAGGTGGCTTGGTCAGTCCTGCCGTGATGTTTGTCAGACAGACAGGTTTAGGCCAGGGTTCAGTGAGCATCCAAAAGAGAAAAGTTTTGAAATAGAATATACTGTAAAAAAATACACATACTAGGAAATGTGAATTACTATAAAGTGCATGAAAAACCCATGATAGACCGGCTAGTCAAGCACAGCTGTCTGAACAAAGAATTTTAAATTGAAGTTCCCAGCATACATTGCAGCGTGAATAAATTATGTGGTTACTGTTATAGGATTATGGTTTCGCTATTTGACTTTTGGGAAACTGTTGTTGTTGTTTTGTCATTATTGATAGTTATTTGTTGTGGTGTGATGTTGAGAGCTCTTCTTCTTAGATTTGTTGATTGTTGCTGTTCTTGAGGTTTGTGTGTGTCAGGTGTTGAGCATTGGCTGCTGAAAATTCAGCTTTGCATAATGAATTATGGAATAAATTACATTTTAAAATTTATTAAAATAGAAATATATTTACTGTATTTTTCATCACATAAATGCAGATTTGGTGAGCAAAACCATTCCTTCTACATTCCTTTTTACCATGTCCAACATATTGTACAGTACTGTATACTTTATATGCTGCTTACTGATTGGAAAAAAATATTTTGTGAATCAGTTGTTTTTGTTGTTTTTCACACACACACACACCGCGCGCACCATTTTTTTCACAGTCTGCTGACTTTTGTTGTTGTTTTGTCACTATTGTTAGTTATTTGTTGTGTTATGATGTTAAGAGCTCATCTCTTTACATTTGTTGGCTGTCAGTCAGTCTTGAGATTTGTGCAGAGGTTATGTAAAAACTTCTGAAACTATGTACCAGATATCTTTGCTCTGTAAGGTGAATGCACCTTCAGAAACAAAGATAGTACAGTTCTTTTACAATTTAAAGTGTCCTATAAAATCATATATACACCAATAATATGTTTATGCCAAAAATACATGTATACCAAAATTGATCTACCAGGATTTATTTGTTTAATTGAAAAAAAGTTTAAAAAGAGATGCTTTGGTTTGTTTGTTACACTTGAACACACTGCACTGCATTATGGGATATTGAATTCTAATTGTTCCAATCTGCACATTTTGGTAAATTTTGGTAAACAGAAAATGTCCATACTGTGCGTAGTATGACAACTATATACTCTAGGAATAGCAGTAGTAGCACTAAAGTGACAATAGCATGTTATACTGAACAGCGGGAGGCCGAGAGTGGGCGGCAGATGAAGTCAAATGCGATAGGTGAGAGAACAGGTGAACTTTCGCCTCCTCTCCCCCATGTGTCCTCTCTCTCTCTCTCTCGCTCGCTCAACCTGGCCTGTTTCCACGCTTATCCATCAGCACAGGTGAACCGGGTGAGCATGAAACACTATCGTGGGACTGATTGTGTTGAAAATCCAGCCACTTACTCAGACTCAGTCTGGGACTCACTTCGAAAACAGAACACCTTTTCACCTCCAGCTCACTGGGAAAAACAACAAAAGAAGACGAGTATGTATATATGTGTGTATATATATATATATATATAACAAGCTATATAAAAGCATATATACACTTCTTATATAGCCTAACTCCACTCTCCATCCAAAGTTGTAAACACGTATTATTTTGCAGGCATCACTCAAAGTTGCGTAAGGGCAATCAGTCAATCATATTAGCGATCTAGATCAAGAAAATGATCACGCAATGATTTTTCACAGTCAGAGAATGAATTGTAGGCGTGCCGTCTGAGGCTTAAACTAGCCTAACCGCAATCATAATAACATCATAACAGACATACCACATAAAAAATATGCTTCTTGTGAGATCTGTCCTGATATGCTGAACTGACTGCTTCTATTCACATACTATTATTCTCTATTCAAATAGATATTTTATGAAGCTATGTACTATACAATATATAAACATGTAAATACATACACTACCATTCAAATGTTGGGAGTCAGTAAGATTTTTTTAAAATGTAATTAAAATTAAATTTATCAAAAGTGACAAACACATTTACAAAAGATTTCTATTTCAAATGTGAAATCATTTCAACAAAACTATGATGCAGAAAAACTGTTTTCAACATTGATAACAATAAAAAATGGTTCTTGAGCAGAAATCAGCATATTAGAATGATTTCTGAAGGATCATGACACTGAAGACTGGAGTAATGATGCTGAAAATTCAGCTTTGATCACAAGAATAAATTACATTTTACAATGTATTCAAATAGAAAATGGATGTTTTAAATGGTATATGGTAAATTATTATTATATTTTATTTTGTTTTGTTTTCATCCCAGAACATTCCTTTAACATTCTATGTTGCATATAGATAAGTATTGTATTCTTCTATCATGATGAGGAATAGCAGTTGGGTGTAAAATCTGTCCTATGCTCACACTGAATGTGTTACCGTATCTTGATGACTGAGACAGGTGGATGGACCTTTCTATTCTGTCCTGAGGGAACTGTCTGTGTGTGATTGATCATGTCCAGTGTCACACCTAAGATCACCTCTCCTTCTTTGTAGTTGAGAAATCACTGGAAGCAGATTCCATTACCAGCATTCACTCATCGCTCTCAAACAATGAGCCCCGTACAGTGAGCTTCACATGGACTCGAGCAGTGTGCATCATGGCCGTCACGAGAAGGTTCATTTATTTAATACTACTCGTGAGATTTCATTTTGACAGGTCTGCCATTTTTACACTGGATTTAGTGGTTTGTTATCTTAATGTTTTATTTCCCGAGTCTCTAGAGGGAGTAATTTGATCATACTTAACGGATTTAGAGTTGAGGTTTCTTAATTAACTATGTAACCCCATGTGTACAGCCAATCCATTGACGTAGCTTTGAGGCTTAAGCATTTTCTGTAGCAGTATAAGGTTAAAGGGAAAGTTCATCCAAAAACTGTGAACCATCCCTTGGTTGCCAGTGAAAAATGATTGCTGGCCATACCAGTTGACATTGGTTTGAATCCCACTCAGAGCAGTACAATTAGGACCAGTTAAACTGGTGTTGTGATCTGAATAGTAGTGAGCTTTAGGGGCTGAGTGTAACCAAGGCCAGTTAGAAAGAGCTTTACAGGTAAGGGGCACTAGCGACAAACAATAGAGGGTGCATCTTTGTTACTCTCATCAGTGGAGTGCTCTGGTTTCAATATCACTCTGAGCAAGTCTGACCAGTCACACTGGTGCCGTGACACAGATGGTAGTGAGTTTTAGGGGTGTTGGTAATGGAAGCTAGCTGGTAAGAGCTGTGCAGGTAAACCTCACTCCCCTGCCCTTAAGAGGTGCACTGACACTAGAGGGTGCAATCTCTAGTGCCCTTGTTGGTGTGCCCACCTTCCATAGTGGTTGACGCTGGTTCGAATCCCTCTCAGAGTGATATGAGTAGGACCAGTTACATTGGTGCTGTGACCCGGTTGGTAGTGGGGTTTAGGGGGTGAGTGTAACTAATCCCAACTAGTATGAGCTGTACAGGTAAATCTCACTCTTCTGCCCTCAAAAGGAACCCTAGCAACAAATAGCATATTATTGACTGACTGCGATCTTTCGAATCCTGCTCTGAGCAGTGTAAGTAGGGCCTGTTAGATTGGTGCCGTGACCCAGATTGAGATTTAAGGGAGTGTAATAGAGGTCAGCTAGTAAAAGTTGTGCAGGTAAACCTCACTCCCCTAACCTCAAGAGGTGCATTATCGACGCTAGAGGCTGCAATATTTAGCATCCATTTTAACGCACCTGCCTCTAGAGTCATTTGACGCTGGTTTGAATTCCTCTTGGAGCGAAGTAAGTAGGACCAGTTACATTGGTGCTGTGACCCAGAAGATAGAGAGGTTAAGGGGGTTAAGTGTAAAGGAGATGAGCATGAAGGAGACAAGCTACTAAGAGCTGTGCAGGTAAACTTCATTCTCCTTCTCTCGAGTGGTGCATTATCGACTGATGCCATAGGCTGCATCCTTGTTAGTGCATCTGCCTCTCCTACAGGTTGACACTGGTTAAAAAATCCCACTTTCAGTAGTGCAAGTAGGACCAGTGATGTTGGTGCCATGACCCGGAAGGTAGTGCGGTTTAGGGGAGTAAGTTTAACGAAGCTAGTAGGAGCTGAGCAGGTAAAACTTCACTCCTCTGGCTTCAAGAGGCACACTATAGATTAATGCTAGAGGCTGCGGTCTTTAGCTTGTTAGGATACCTAACAAGCTATATCTGGTACGAATCACATTTGGAGCAGTTTGAGTAGGACCAGTTACACTAGAAAAAAAAGCCATGGTACTTGTAGTATTTTGGAAATGTATGATGACAATATCATCTTTTTTCATACCATGCTTTTCTTTGAAGTACATTAGGGTAGCATGACGATACCATAGTACATTGAGTATAGACCTTCAGGTTTTACGAACAGGTTTTGGCACATGCTTGTCTGTTTTCCTAAATAGTTTGACACTATTCCAATACCCAGCCCAGTCCCCGTCACATTCCAGGGCAACACACCACTCCGCCACACAACAAACAATGCAGGCCGACTGGGCTTTACTAAAAATAATCCCCAAGCAAATTGTGCTCTTTTTCACATCTGAGAATGTGTGAAAGGATCCACTAATCAAGTCACAAAGCGGCTAGAATACAAGTGTGGAGGAAACACAAGGCAGGCCGCATAAAAGCTCTTTGTACAATGCCCTGTTTCTCTTCTTCTCTCCGAGTGTATCATAGCTGACATTTCCACTCTCATTAGAGAGATTCCATGAATGGGAGCTCAAGGATGGCATTGGTGAATGACAGGCAAGGATGGTGAGCGTTGTTCCCCGCATGGTTTATATCACAGGAACTCATAGCCACATTCTTCTCTAATGGACCTAAAAGTTCTGTTTGGGGTCGAGCCGACCTACTTTGACCGTCATGGTGCTCAAGTCAATGCATGCAAGGCTTAAAACATGAAGATATGTCATGTTTGTCTTCTCACTCATGGTTTTTGTTTGCCCAAAAATAAAAGTGCTGTCTTTATGTATTCATCCTTATGCAATTCTGAACTGAGATTTGACAATAGTTGTTGTTTAAGCTTTGTGTCGCCATATTTGAAGTGTGTAGATCTGTGTTTTGGTTTAATTTGAAAGTAAATGAAGGCTTAAATTTCTGTTTTTTCTTCAAGTAAATAAATTACATGGATTAATTTCATGCTATCTTTATAAGTTTCTTTATCTTTCCTAGGTTTTGGACCCCATAATTCTAAATATCTTATTTTGTGTTCTGCCCAATATAAAAATGCCCTTAAAAGTTTGACAAAATGAAAACAATGATTGATTGATGACATAATTTTAATTTCTGTTTAAAAGTGCCAATACTCAGGTTGCACATCAAGGAAACTGATGCTAATCCTATGTGTTAGTATTCAGATTGATTTCAGTGGCAGTTGCTTGGCTGGCACATGACTCATGATTTATATGTTGCTTGCAAAATATGCTATTTTTTTCAGAATACACTTCTAATTTAGAATTTTGGAGAAAGATCCTTTTTGTCTCCAGGCTAACTGCTATCTGGCCATTCTAACTAGCCAAATAAAAAATGTCAAGGTAAGCTGACACTTTAGGTAGTCATTTCTAGATAAAGTGCATTTAATTCTTTACAGCTTCGTTAATTTGAACACATTCACTGTCTTCCCAAGGTCTAGTGTACTTTCAGACTACAGAAGCCATTGTTATGGATGATACATTTTATGACTTACCATAACATTACACCTGCTGTTGTTTTTGGCAACAAGTCAGTGATCAAATTAAAGGGGGTGCCTGTTACACGACCAAAAAGAAACAACTTTTTCCAGTTTATTTATTTTTGTTCCAATGATATAATCCCATGTGATTCTAGGATTGAATGGGATGAGAATTGCAGATGCTGGATATGGTTGTGTGGCCATATGTTTGCTGAATCACTCCCATGACTCGCTTTGAGAGCTTGGCTTGATCACACTGAAGTCAATCCTTATTTTTCCAAAATGTGCAAACTTGGCTCTTGGCTTTTTTTTTTTTTCTGCATTTACAAAAAGAGCTTTGACTCCAACTGGGAAATCAAACAGAAATATGGAGCAAACCCAGTCCTGGCTGATATGACCTTCCTCAAGGTGCTCGAAATACAAAGTATATATATATTTTATAATTTTATTATAGCTTACTTGCAACGTAAACAGAAAATGTTTTGGTTGGTCTGTAACGATTTACATTGATTTACAACGATTTTGATTGCTTCTATTGTCCTCATTTGTAAGTCACTTTGGATAAAAGTATCTGCTAAATAACTAAATGTAATGTAAATGTCTGTACAATTTGAAACATGATAGCTTTAAAAAAAAAAAGACCATTTGTGACCTAATGCAGGTCAAGACAGTTTAAGATGGCTGGTCAGCCTGTTTAACTGTTCATAGAAGATAAACATCTCTTTTCTTTCTTTCTTTCTGAATTTCTTAATTTCTTTCTGAATTAGACACATCAACTGACCCAGTGTCTTAAAAATGTAGTGTTTACGGTGCGAAATGCCAAAAAGTCCAACTCACTCAAAGGTACAAAATCACCTCAAAAAAAGGGAAAAATGCATAAATAAAATGACAATAAAGCAAATCCTCATTAAATTAATGCATCTGGTATTGTAGTACATATCAGTTATTTTTTTACTGATTATTCTCATTACTACTAATGAATATTCTCAGTGTAAAATTTTAGAGTAAAAATGCTGTTTTTGCATTTTTAAATAAACTAAATAAAAAAAACTGCTAAATGCATTATGTAGAAATACTTTAAAATATGAGAAAATTACTGTTTTGTTATTTCATTATGTATATACGTTTGTGAATAAAAAAATAACACACACACACATATATATATATATATATATATATATATATATACACATACAATATACAATTCATTGTAATTGTAATACATTTTAATATTACATATTCTGTCCAAAGTAAACATGTAAATATATTTTATTAAATAATAATTAAAATATAATTGTTTTAATAGAGTGACAGTGTAAAACCAATTATTTAATCTTGTAAAATATTTCATGTTACTGAATATATTGAAAATATATAGTTCATTATATTGAATTATAATCATTTGGGTGCTTTTCTGTGCAAATTTTGATGTGTGCAATTAATTGTTATTATTAAGTGTTATTTTACTAAAAATTAAACAATAATTCACTAAATAATTTGTTTTAATGCAGTGACAGTGTAAAAAAACAATGATTTAATCTCGTTATCTTTAAAAAAAAATGTTACAGAATATATTGTGAATATATAGTTTGTTTTATTGAATTTTATTGGATAATTTGGGTGCTTTTCTCTGCAAATTTGATGTATGCGATTAATTGTGTTTAATTCAATTGGCATTGGATATTGGCATATCATTTAATTTATTAATCTGGTTATAATTTTGAATCAATGTACGGCCCTGGTTAAAGTGTGGCTACTTGTTAGAAGTTACTGCCCACCACAGTTTTCAGGGGCACAAGCAGAGTTTCTGGATGACTTGTTGCTGTTGTCCATTTGGAGTTCAAATTACTGGATCAGAGTCCAGACATCCTCCATTCATACAGTTTGTATGGCCACGCCAGAAGGCAAGTAGTTCTCTGCAGCCCAGATATCATCTAGCGACTACAAAGATTCCTGCGACATGACTCTCTCTAAGCGACCGATTTAACAGTCTCCAGGGAGGACGACACAATGCCAATACTGAGAGAACGATACCTTGACCTACCAACACAGGCTTAATTTCTGCGAGTTTTTGTATTTGAAATTTTATGAACATTTAAACACAAACAATCAAAACTGTCTGTGTCCAGCATCAGAACCTGAAAGAGACATTCATTACTGTCAAAGGCAAAAGCATTAGTGTTTCCAAACAACAAATCAAATCTCGGCTGGCAGTGATGTTACAGTTTGCTGCTGTGAGAGTTTTCATAGAATGAACAATTCCTCAGTCAAGAGCAGACAGTCATCTTGTGTGGGCTCTTATGAAGTCTGCACTGTTCACGTCGTCCTACCCCACGGTGGCCATAAGAATATGCCCAGTCATCACGCCACTGAATCAATTCATAGCGGCCCCTCCGTGCCGTTCAAATGGCACTGGGGCCACTGCTGCGGGATGATGTGTGTGTTTGTTTGTTTGTCCTGCAATCAAGAAAGTGATCATATGATCAGTAATTATTCAGTCAGTTAGTGGGATTCAGTGTTTCACTCATGTTTTTGCTTTTGCTTTCAGTTTTACTAATGAACTGTAGCTATATATAAATAACTATGTGAAATGTGTGTGTGTGTGAAAAGTATTATTATTATTATTATTATTATTAAAAAACAAGGTTTCATTTGTTAAAATTAGTTAATGCATTAACTAACATTTAACAATATATTTTTGCATCATTTACAACCTTAGTTAATTAAAATGTTCATGTTAGTTCAGAGTACATTATCTTTTGTTAACATGAGGCAGTACATCTGTTTTCATTATTGATAATAATCAGAAATGTTTCTTGTGCAGCAAATCAGCATATTAGAATGATTTCTGAAGGATCATGTGACACTGAAGACTGGAGAAATGATGCTGAAAATTCAGCTTTGATCACAGAAATAAATTACATTTTACAATAAATTCACATAGAAAACAACTATTTTAAATTGTAATAATATTTCACAATATTACTGTTTTTTTTATTTATTTTAAATCTTAAATTTACAATTTGACATAATTTACAATATTATGTTACATACATATTAATAAACATAATATAACACACATTTTAGTACAACAACATAACTTGCCTAAATCAAAATTTACAATTATTTAATTGTGTTGTCTTTAAAATATCACACTTAATTTCTCAAATGGTATAAAATGAGTTTTATACATGAAAACATATAGCTGCCAATTCAGTATATTTAATTAAAATGCTAGCGATTTTTTGGGGTCTATTCCCAAAACTCTATAGTGTGGTTTGAAAGCAATCCAAGGGAAATTGTGGAAATGAACCATTATTAATGACATATAATTTGCCTATTACAATATCATGCATTTCCCATTGCTGTAAATCATGTTAAAGTTAAAGCAATTCATTCTTCTGGCAGGCAGATGCAATGATTTCTATGCGTGTTCTAATGAATCCAAAAAGAAAAAACATGTAAGCTGGCATCTTCTCCACATGAGTCGTTACCTAGTAACAGTAGTAAACAGCTGCCAGTAATATTCACATTAATAACACAATTGTGTCGTGGTACCGAATCAAATAATAAACTACAAAAGCTGTCGCTGGGGCAGGACCTTTAGTACCCCTACAAATAGCATATTAGTACCTCGAAGGTACATATTAGTACCTAGTACAATTGGAAAGAGTACTGGCCCAGTGACAGCTTTTGTACCTTTATATCTGAGAGTGTATGAATCACATTCAGGGTTGGATCAAGGGTGAAAATAGTCCAAGCTTAAGAGCTATCTGAGAAATAAACGTGTTCTCTGGTTGTTCCTGCAAGGTTCTTTCCATCAAACCTTCTGTGGGAGTGATAATTTAACCCCTGCCGTCTTGTTGACGCCATACAAAATGAAAGTGTTTCAAGGGATCCTTCAAAACTCTCTGCTGTTCTCACGTTGAAAGAGACGAGATGAACAGCAGGGTCAATCCCCTTCCCCCATCGCAGGCCTACAGCTCAGGGACTCCATCTACGGAGAAGGCACATATCGGTTCCATTCTCATTTGTATAATGTCGGGTCACGGATGAAATTGAGTCTTACATGGGGGATTGAAGTTTTAATTCAGGCGCTGTGCTTTGGGGTTTCAGCCCGGCCTTTTCCGCCCACTCAACACCCAATCAATTAACGGAGCCCTGTCTCCTGAATTCTGCCCGCCACAATGGAGAGCATGTACCCTCAACTTCCAGCTGTTGTTTGCTTGTGTTTAAATATGGATGATATACCTGTGAAACGCTGTAGATAACAAACACTCGCAGTCACATCACAGATGTATGCTAAGTAGGATTAGCAGCACGAATATCATTTTGCATAACTGTCCGTCATCCACACAACACGTTTCTGCGGTATCTGTGGCCTGAGGCTACAGGATCAGATGTTTTTTGACATACCGCAGTTGCACTGCACATCTGTCAGGTGTACTAGCGCTAACCACCTCTGAATATCCCCCACATGCGCCGGAGCAATTCGTGCCTCGGGTGACTGACGGTAAATGAAGTCAGCAACTTTGAGCCGTGCCTGAGGGAGATGGCAAAATAACAGCAACATAACATACGGACAACAAACAGAACGCTGTTCTTCTCTGAACGCTAGTTGACTTTAACTTGAATAAATGTACCTTCAGAAGTGATGATTCACTTAAAGGTGTCACGGACATATTGGCATCGTCAATTTCACAGGAAGAGATGACAACCTACAGTATGCTTATTGGAATTTTTTTTTTTTTGCAAAACATATACCTATACATCAAATTCACTGCAGTTTCCAGTTGAAATGAACACTAGAGGCAGTAAAAGTAACTTTCATTTCTGTTTACACAAATCATGATTACAAGGTTATTGATTAATAAACACTTATTTTCATTAAGTTCCTTGCCCAATATGTATGGCTTTTGTGACATAGTAAACTTGCTCAGTAGCTCACCTGGTACAGCATTATCAGGTTAACATTACCAGCTTTTGTTAACACTATCGGTTTAGTGTAAGTGATTTTCAAACATGACAGCGCATTAGCTTTTTAGCATCACTTAGCATACATTTCATTTCTGAACTGTGGCAATACATACAACCAAAGCAATAAATTGTTTCCAGATTAACATGCATCTGCTTCGGATAAAACCGAACACACTTTTAGGGGCAATCACCAATAATTGAATGTCCGATTCGTTACAATACGTACAACAATCAATTAAATAAAATGTTGTTAGATTCATGTTCATCTGTTTTGGATAAATCTGAACACATTTTTAGTGCCACTTTCTGGACATTTTATTTCCGAACTGTTGCAATACATACAGCAACCAACATAATTAACATTTGCTAGATTCATGTTCATCTGTTTTGGATAAATCTGAATGTGCTTTTAGCGCCACTCACCGGTCATTTCACTTCCTAACTGCTGCCATACGTATGACAACCAATGCAATAAAACACTCTCATCTGTTCATCTGCTTCAGATAAAACCTTTTAGCACTTCCCAAACATTGAATTTCTCAAATGCTGCAATACAACAGTCAGCGTAATAAAACATTGTCAGATTCACTTTTATCTGTTTCAAATAAATCTGAAGGTGATTTTAGCGCCATTGGACATTTAATTTCTGAACAGTTGTGATAAATACAAGAACCAACATAATAAAATGCTGGCAGAATCGTGTTTGTCGGTTTCAGATTAATCTGAATGTACTTTTAGCATTATTCACAAGATATTTCATTTTCGAACTACCGCGATGCGTACAACAATCAACATAATTTAACTTTTCCAGATCTTCTTCGGAGAAAACCAAACACACTTTTATCGCCACCCACTGGACATTTTATTTCCAAACTGCCGTGATATGTACAACTACTAATGCAATAAGACGCTACATTCATCTGCTTTGGATAAAACCGAACATACTTTTAGCACCACTCACCGAACATTTAATTTACGAACAACAATCAATGTAATAAAATACTGGCAGATTCACATCTGTTTCAAATAAATCTGAACGTGCTTTTACCACTCAGCAGACATTTAATTTTTAAACTTCCGCGATACCTACAACAAGAAACATAATTGAACTTTTCCAGATTTGCATTCATCTGCTTCGGATAAAACCGAATACACTTTTAGCGCCACCCACTGGACATTATATTTCTAAACTGCTGTGATGTGTACAACAACCAATGCAATAAAACGCTGCCAGATTCATATCCATCTGCTTCGCATAACACTAAATGCACTTTTAGTGCCACTAACCGATTATATAATTTCCGAACTGCTGCAATACAACAGTCAATGTAATAAAACATCGTCAGATTCACGTTTGTCTTTTTGGATATACCTGAACATGATTTTAGCGCCACTCACTGGACATTTCATTTTTGAACTGCCGCAATACATACAATAGCTAACATAATAAAACATTGTCGCGCAATGTGCAAGAAGCAATCTCTTGCTGCAATCTTTTTTTGCAGAAATGTCATCACAGCAATACATATCACTTCCTGGTAACGGTATGCCTTTGTTTGGCAAGAACTTCCGTGGTCAGAAGTGGCCAGGAACTGGAAGGCAGTGTGTGTTTTGTGTGCATGTGTGTTGGGAGGGGTGTTTGGCTGGCTTGTAACTGTGTTTGACCCCTTGCCGGGCCATGGCTAATGCAAGTGCGGGCTAGTGAATGGACCGAGGTCAGCGCCCAGTGACACATGACCTGCCACGGTTAATTCCAGCCGAACAATGGATCCGGCCCTGCTGGGAGATCATCCCATTACACCTCCATGCCAAATTAATTGTTTGTTTTCATGGGCCGCTCTCGCACTGACCCTGTGGTCAACTTGCTTTAATAACATTCAGTGTTAACCTGGGAAAACGTAGAGACCAATATGGTCTAAACACGGATGGAGCTCAGGTTTGTCAGGACCTTCTCCACTCTGTCGCAAATGGACTCTCGGTGCTTGCTCAAGAACCATCAATTACGTGAGGTAATATTCTTTTTCACCAATAGTACTTGAGAAGTGACCGCAAACACCAGAATGTGCCCAAATACAAATGCAGGTAGAGGTAAAAGGATGCAGTGGAAGCTGATGGAGAGCAGCGTGTCACAGCACTTTGTGTTTAAATAAAGAGACTGTTGAATGCAGAGAGCACAGCGCTGGCCTGGGAGCTTCGAGAGCGAGAGAGACAGTAATGTGACAGAGTTTCAGCACCGCAGGGCTGTATACTGCATAAGAGTTCTACAGTTACACCTTCCTTTACTGTATTGTATTCCAATGGGACGCCCTACACTAAGATTAATTATGACTCATATACTCATTTACATACAGTGCAGTAGAAGGCACAGGCATAACATATTTAGGCGTATACACTTCCTCTGCATTATTCAGAAGTTGTCTATCAATAAAGGGTTTCAATGACTTGAAATGTAAGATTCTTAAACTTTTTGTATGTATTAATTTATTTAAAAATACATTCAAAATGTCATTCATGCATACAATTACTTGAATACACCTTCACTATAAACGTGTTTTAATTTTCTCAGTCAAAAGTTTTATTATTTTCTTTTGGTTGGAATGTTAAAAATGTCAGGGTAATGCAACTGTTCTCCTGATATCATTCCTCAAAGCAAACCCTGCTTAATTAATTTAACATATTTTATTATTATTTCTTAGAAAAAAAAATTACAAGAATGCTTTACTGCTTATTAATAATTGAAAACTTCTGTCATGTGGTGCAACCAACATATGTAGGAAAAAAATATATAAAACCAAATTATGCTAGCAAATCTTTAAAAAAACAGATCATTTGGTAATTTTAGGATAAGACAGGTTAGTTCAGGTTCTAAAATGTCATATGGTGTGATTTCCACAAAAAAAAATTAATGAAATGTATTATTAGTTCATGATATTTAAGGGGGGGGGGGGACTTACCTCAAAAAGTAGAACTACATATATATATATATATATATATATATATATATATATATATATATATATATCTACATATATATATATATATATATATATATATGTGTGTGTGTGTGTGTGTGTGTGTGTGTGTGTGTGTGTGTGTATTCACATGTACTCAGAAGGGGTAATAAAAATATAATACTTTTTACTTAATGGTCATACCACATGAACATTTTTTGAATCATTACATTTAAACATTTATTTGTATACAAGTTTGGAAAGCTGTGTAAAACCAACATACATGCAAAAAGTAGATTATTAAAAGAGTTTTTAAATTAGTATAATGCATTTTAATGTAATTACTTACATTATATGCCATAATTAATTGCATATATCAATATTTGCAAAGATTAAGACAATTAAAGAAAAAAAAAACATCCCAATATTTTGATAGGTGAAACAAACTATGAATTGACATTAAATTAATTTCCATATCATTGAACATAAGTCACTGACCTACAGTTCACAGCAATATTTGTTTTCATATGAGTATTACTAACAAAGTAACAAATACATTTTCAACCAGTAGCGTGACAAAGCAACTTTTATCACATTGTTTCACATGCAAAGCTTCACAAACACATGAGATAATCAAAGACTCTCTTAAAGTTCATTTGGTTGTTTAATTTCAATTAATCAATTCAAATAAATGATTCACTGACTCATTAGTCATCCCTCCGTATTTTTTGTTGCAAAATATGTAGTTGAAAGCTTCTGTGTCTTCAACTTTGTTCTGTAAAAGATTTTCTAGTATATATATATATATATATATATATATATATATATATATATAATCTTCTATTTACAGTAGTTTAAAACTGTAGTAGTATACTTAATTACTGTACTTTTTACTAGGACAACTTGACTGAAGCTTAATTATAAAATTATATAAATAAATATATAAAATATATATTTTTTTATTTTTAAATAAACATATAAAATGCATTAAATATATCTCAAAAACCAAATAAAGCAATCTACAAACATTTCAAAATGATTCTTACATTGATGTATCAAACAAAGAACAATATTTTATGGCATCAAAGAGAGAAATTACTAATCATTTTTAAAGACAATCAGTTATCTTGCATTAAAATATTTTTTATCATAATGGATTGGAGTTTCTTTTGGTGAAATGAGTCACGCAGAATACAGTGACATTAGTAAATTACATATAATTTTAGCATGGATCCAGCATATGAATTTACTGAGAAGTCAAAGTTGATGCTTGAAGTTTACTGACACCAATGTCCCCAGATCTGGTCCTCTGCGAGACGACGAATCAGGAGAATTCAGCCCACAGGTTTGGACAGAACCTGAAAAAGCTAAAACAAATACTGTGATTAGGAATTTGAGCAGCTCTGAGAGTGATGGAGCTGCTATCTCTACCTATCACCACAGTTATTTGCATTTAAAAGGCTATAGTTTAGACTGCAAACACTAGTTTGGGTCCAATCTTCCTGATGGAGGGGGAAGGGGGGGGGGGGTTATTTGATCAAAGTGACGGATGTTGTGTGCGTAAATGATCACAAACAATTATCATTTATTTAGTAATATAACTTAAAGCCACTCTAAGGGAAAACAATTCAACAGGGAGTCTATCTTTCCCCTCAAAAGATTCTCTCTGGAGCGTGTTTAGTAAATTACAGAGCCTGGAATTTTCTCATAATTGGCCATTTTATCATTTTGTTACAGGGAGCTTATTCTGAAGGGGCTCCCAATATGATTTATGAAATACAATTAAGCGTGAATTCTTTCAGCGCCTCATTGCTGGGCTGCGGCACGGCGCGTATCTGCCGCACTACATTGAAATAATATGTAAATACCATTAAGTAATTGGAAAAAAAAAACAGTCATGGCCAGGAAGAACATGTGACCGAGAAGGGAAACTTATCGGTGGATTGTGGATTTATTCCCCCCTCCCAATAAATATTCCAAGGGCTTCCCTCCCATCTTCTCTATTTTTAAAGTGGAGAGCAAAACGGTCTCCAACTGATAGAGAAACTCATTTCGTAGAGCGTGTTCAAAGAGATACGCCTGCTGCAGAGATTGAACGCTCTCCACGAGCCAGTTCCTCTTTGTCAAACAAAAGACGCTAATGACGTTGATCTCTTTCCAGGCCAAATTGCTTAGTTAAGATTACCACATTTTTGGTTGGTCAGAAAAGGACTTTTAATTTCAGTGTAGCTATAAACAGTATGTTAATATTGCACACAAATAGTCAGTGAGAAAAGAATGTCATAATTTCACAGGAATTAAATGACAGTCGTGCCATTTTACGTTATTACTGGAGTTTGCTAAAGTATGCATATAGCAATACATATTGCACAAGGTTCTATCTTCAACTTAACTCATCCTGCAACAGACATGTATGATACGACACAGCAATCGGCTTGCTGAGTTCATTTTCATCTAGCGGTGAAGAATTCTATATCTAGAAACCTTGCAGTAGGTTCTTCTGACTTTGGCTAGTAAATAACCGCCTATACCCAAAACTTGTCAAACTCAGAGCAAACAGTCAAAACACCGTAGCAACTGCAGTAATAACCACTCATAACACCTTAGCAACCACATAAGAAATGACCTAGCAACAACCCACAACACCCTAGTATGACGGTAAGACGTTTTACATGGTCTCAAACTCACATTTACTTCAAATAATGTTATTTCTATACCAATATAAAATATGTAAATATACATTTAATAAATTCAAATCAATGTTATTTTATCATTGATATACTATTAAAGTTTTTTACAATTAGGCTCTGAAAAAATTATATATTTATATATAATTAATATTTATATATTAAATAATATTTATATATGTATTTTCCATTTTCATTAAAAAAAATGTTTTATTTAAATTAATTTTACGTTTTGAATTTAATTTAAAGTTTTAGTATTTTTTAAATGTATTTATTTATTTTAAATTTTAGTTTTAGTTGATTAAATATCAAGTTAACTAAATGAAAATGTGCAAATAGTTGAAATAAAATACGTTGCATTTGTTATATTTATTTTAACTTAACAATTATGTTATTTCAAGCAATATATATATATTTATATATATTAGTGCTGTCAAACGATTAATTGCATCCAAAATAAAAAAAAAAGTTTACATAATATATGTATGTGTGCTGTGTATATTTATTATGTATATATAAATACACACACATGCATGTATATATTTCAGAAAAATATGTTATTATTTATCATATAAATTATATGAATATAAATATATACATGTAAATACATGTAAATATTTTCAAAATATATACTGTATGTGTGTATTAGTTTTATTAGTTTTTGTTTTAGTTTACAATTATCCTGATCCAAATTCTCATTATTGAAAATATGAAATAAAAATAAAAATTAAAAATAAACTACATTTCTCTGTCTGCTAATTAAAATATGATAAAACACTGTTTCCCATCATTCTTTAGGCTTTGAGCACAACCTTACCGCACATACACACTCTCGGAAGTCTAGTGACAGAGTATCGTACATGTACAACAGCCGACCAAAAGAGAGAAGACAGTTATAAACTACAGTTTTGTTCACTTTTCTCTCTCTCTTCCTCCTCTAGAAATATGGAGGCAACGCCTTGAGGCTTTCCAGTCCCCATTGTGAGGACTGCCAGTTCTGTTTGGGCTCATTGTTCTCGTCTAATCAACTGTGGCAAATGTGGAGCCCTCCAGCTCATTACGTATTCGCACTCAGAAGTGACCATGGGAAGTTTTCGGAGGCCCAGCCCCGGCATGGGCTGATGAATTACCTGCCTAGACGACACCTAGTGAATCCGCGCAGTTGCCGTGGCAGTGCTTTCTGATGGGACCGTCGACCCATCGCTCATCCCGGTGGTCAAACAAGCGCCCCCTCCTTCCCCTGCTCCAACCAGCTTGAGTTTCACTATTGCCGTCTCGTCTTTCAGCACCGCTGCCCCCCTTCCACACACTCTACGCTCTGTTTACAAACTCCTGCTAACGATGGCTGCCCTGACGAGCTTATACAAGGCCTGTTGGCAGTAGTGTCCGACATTTATCCTTCGTGCACCAAGACCGAATGTGATATCAAACACTAAAGGATACAATATTCCTTAGACTTTCTTAACAGATAAAAGTTAATCTTGCATAAAAGCTCATCTACTGGCTTATCTACAGCAGTGGCTCTCAACTGGATGGTTGGGACCTTAAAATGGGTCACAAGTGTGTTGTGATGGCAGACAGAAGGGGAAAACAATGCTAAATGCAAATAAATCTAGCTACGTAATTGTGTGTGGTTGGGATAAATAAATAAAAATTGATAAGAGAAAACACTTTCCTTATCTTTTGTTGTTGATGCACATTTGTGAGGTTATTGGGTCAGTAATGGATCAATGATGTACAATAGTGTCCATGATAAAGAAAACATTTTAAAAATCTAGTTTCAAATGCATGTGCCATGTTCTTTCAAATGTACTGTACTCATTTTGGTTTCATGTCATTCTATTTTAACCAAAATTATACTATTTGCAAGAAAGCATTACATTCTAATAACTCTAAAATGTCATGTAGTGCAACCATCAAATAAAAAGTAATAACATTTTCTTTACATCTTGAATACACAGTGTACATATATTAGTCATTATTTTCAAAATATTTGTAATTATATTTTCAAGTTAAAAAGGTAAGATATTTATGAAGGGCTTATTTCTATTATATAACTTCCTGATTAATGTTGTTGTTGTTGTTTCTGCATGTTGGTTGTTGGTTCACTTTTTTTCTAAGAAATTATAATAAACGATTATGCCAAACTACTTAATAAGGTATTTCAATAATATGTTTTTTATTTTATTGTATTTTATTTTAACAGGAATACTGTATGTATCACCTTATTTTACTTTATAAACCAGAAAAATATCTAAATAAATTTAAAAGACTTTTAGGTAAGTCATTATATGTATGAATTGCATGTTTAATGTATTTTTATATAGATTGGACAAAAACATTTAGTCATGTCAATGACCCTAATGCCAGCATGAAAATACAACCCATACTAAATTAAATATAGGTTAAAATCAGGATAAAATATGTGCTGACCACAATTTGTCATGTGGAGGATGACATGCTGCAATCTGTATGATGAAATCTAAATTCATGTGACATTTACACTGTCAGAAAAAAACGCAAAATGTGTACCTTTAGGGGAACAACAACTTGTCACTGGAGAAGAACCCTTAAAAGGGCAACTTTTAAAAACGTGCATGTTAGTTCCTTAGACTAGTGATATGTACCCTTAAAGTGCTACTATGAACCTTATATGAATAGATAAGGTACAAATTTGTGCTTATAAGGGTACTGGGACAAGGGACAAGCTGTTGTACCCCTTTTTCTGAGAATGCAGAAATCAACAGTTTACTTTTGCATAATAAACGTTGGAACTTAGTGGCTTTGGAATCAAAACCAGTTGAGAACCACCTATTTAATGCACCAGCTTTAGAAAATCACCTGTATGTTTGTGACTCTAGAGGTAGTTCAGGAGTTGGACACGTTCTGTAGCCACTGGGACCTTATTTTAGTGAGTAGAAGGGGGGCGGCGGCTGCCAGTTGTACGGGTTAACGTGACAATAATTTGAGTTGACTCACCCATCCCATTCTCTAATCCCCTGGATATACTGCACTCATACAGGTGTCCACACAATCCAATTATCACCACCATGCTTGAGTAGAAAAAAATACTAGAAAAAAAAGAGGAGGGAAAAATCAAGTTCAAAATCTACTGTTATTCAACTTTGCCAAGTATGAATGTGCAGTAGTATTACCGTAGAGGCGTGTCTACAGTTGTTTTGAAATCTATTATTGTATATTTACATGCTTGACGTAATTTATGAATGGCTAGTCTGGTAATCGAGCAGCTAGCAAGTTTTTTCTGATCTGTGCTTTGAGTAAACCAACTTTCCTTTGAATACCACGCTTGTGGCACACTTTTGTGTACAGGTGAAACTGATACCAACTTCCCTTTCATTTTATTGCCTCATTTCCATTACCGATATGTGACACTCAACAAAACACCACAACAATGCAGGGAGCCACAATCGCAGGTGCATTCACGATATTCGTGATGTGAGCCTAGGAAAATCTCATCCGCCCATCTCTCGACTCACGACCTGTAGAGCACGTCTGAAAGTGACAGTGTCCCCCCACTGGTTTGGTAACTAAGATAATGGCAGTGGGCTGATTTTCAAGCATGTAATGTGCTTTCTTTCTCCTCCTGCTGTTGTTGAAGGAGGGGGTGTGTGTTTCCTTCCCTGTAGGATCCCACTGTTTGCCCCCCGTAGGGACAAAGACCCTTAGATAGAGGCTATGCCTTTTGGTACACTCCCCCTTCAAGGATCATGTCGAGGACTGTGGGAGGAAGTGTGAGAGAGCTTCCTGAGCCAGCATCCAGCATGTGGGCTAAAGTCGGCTGGAAGACCCTCTCGACAGATGAGTCAATCCCACTTCCCTCTTGGACTCAATAATCCAACTTTCTCCTAAAACTCTTCCCTCGAACTTATTCCTCAATGGCTCTTTGGATAGGATTCAGGAGTGAAGCTGCTCTCTCGTGTTGACTTTTACTCTGACCTTCTAAAGTTAGTCATTTGTCATCAGAGCCTTGTGTGTTTGAATTGTGGCTTAGTATATATCTCTCCCATTATTTTAGCCGTCTTATACTCATATCCCCGTATAGTCCAAAGTAAACCAAAGTATCATTAATTATCGGAAAACAATGGGATGTATGGCCCCAATCACAATGGTCCTTGGAGAAACTTAACAACTGTATAAGCAAATATGAGTCTTAATTGGTCTGTGCTAAACCGCCATGAGCTCAGTTAATGACAGCAAATATCCTTATGGGAGTTCTTGTTTGAGTCCCTGCAAAATTGGTATAAGTCTGCAAATATGAACCACGTCTCTCCGGATGAGGTTTAGCTGCTTGGCTATAGCAAGTAAAGTTGCTAAAAAATTATATTTTGTAAAGTGACAGTGGGTTGCTTGGCAGCAGATTCCCAAAATGCCCATTTTATAGAATGACATTGTTCCTAGGGTATATTTACCAATGCACAGGGTCAATACTCCATCAGTTTAAAGGTTATAAAAAGGAACTTTATAAAGCAACACACAGTGGTTGAAAAAGAAAGGAAATAGTTCACAAGAACTTGTCACATTCCAAGAAGTAAGTACTTGACCCCCTCAGACAGTTACTGACAGGAAGTTGAGAAGGACTCACAATGGCCCACCATGATCCAGCAAAGACTTGCCAAACTGACAGGGTTCCTACAGCCGTCACCCTAGAAATGCATTCAAATGTCAGCATAGTCGAGGACATGTGTTCCTCTTGAAGCACCTCTGGAATTCACTCAACTGTACGAAAAATTCACTCAACTGTTGAAAAATTTGGGGTTGAGGAATTGGAGGGCTTCTATTCATGGATTCCTCAATGCGACTGGTTTGTGTGGCTCAAGAGGAGAGAATGTAAGAATTCAGTGATGAGGAGGCCATTGTAATGTAGGTGTGAGTTAGATACGAGAACAGGAAAGTACTAACTATTATGTTATGGGTAAACTAACGAGTCTTACAACCATAAGTTTTTGATAGAAAGATAGCTTTCCAATATCCACTGGCTGGTCAAATTGCTTCTTTTGGTCAGCTCCCTTTGGCCTTATAAGGTGAATCTCACAAAATAATATATACACAATACCATTCAGAAGTTTGGGGACAACAAGTTTTTCCATGGTTTTGAACAAAGACTTTTATGCTCACTGTAAACAATAAAAACAACAAATGTAAAACAACTGTTATTTTTTTCTGTGATCAAAGCTGAATTTTCAGCATCATTACTCCAGTCTTCAGTGTCACATGATCCTTCAGAAATCATTCTAATATGCTGATGTGCTGCTCAAGAAACATTTCTGATTATTATCAGTGTTGAAAACAGTTATGCTACCTTATATTTTAATATTTTTGTGCTACATTTTGTGTAACATTATAAATGTCTTTACTGTCACTTTTGATCAATGTAATGCATCCTTGCGGAATTATATATATTATATCTCTTACTTACCCCAAACTTGAATGTATTGTATAAATGCACAATACATATTATTGAGTGTGTGTGTGTGTGTGTGTGTGTGTATACACACACACACACACACACACACACACACACACACACACACACACAGTATATAGCATTAATATAATAAAGTCTATTTATTCTATTTTTTTATATATTGTTAGAATTTTCCATTCTTGGCATTATTTGACAAGTACATGAAAATTAATGACAGGCCATTTAAAAAAACAATCAGCATAAATTGAAGGCAATTAAACAAATACTCTCATGGTGTATAAAAATTTACAATTTAAATAATTATGGATAATTAAGTACAAACAAATAATTGTTCAAATTGTATAATTTTATAATCCTTATTTTAGCATTACAGCAGCAACATTTTTGGCAGGAAATTGTAATGTAAATGAAAATAAATATTTTTTTTCTTCTTCTTTTTTTTAAAGGAAATATGTCTTTGTGGACTATATCCTTTACAAGTTTGGTCAGCTTTATGATCAACTATTGCTGCAAATTATGCAGCCTGACTTTTAGGCAAAAAGTGAAGTATCACAACAACCTTCTAATTGTTTGTTTTCCAGTTGACATAACTGGAACTAGTCTAAAAAAAGAAGCTATATCAGTTTTTGCTGTTCCTCTTGAACAGCCTATTTTTCATTATTTAGTCAAAAGGAAGCCCTTGTTTGCTCCCCCAAGGCAAACCTCTATTGGAATCTCTGTTGAATCACAGAGCGCCTCGTAGACAGTTTCGCCTTTTGACAAAGTTTGGGGCCGCAGAGAAAGAGTCGCCTTGTGTGAGGCTTCACAGTACAGCTGGCCTCCTTTCCTCCAGTAGTTTATTAGACACGGGCTCTTAATGAATGGGAGCCGCTGTTACAGTAAGTGACAATTACTCGACTTATCTTGCTCGCCACCAGCGATCTCACATATCCAACATGGCCATCATAATTCCTGCCATCATAAAGAGGGCTTGTTGGGCACTGGCAGCATCCACAATACCCGTCCTTCAGAGTCAGTTCATGCCATCTCTGACTGGGTTTTTTGGGTTTATTGGGGTACAGTAGCGTGAAGCTTCGTCGTGGATGGGCAAAACTCATAGAGGGATGCAAATAAACAGGTCCGAGTAGGGTTAAGCCCTTTACAAACGACATGAGCGGAAACTGCACAGCCCTGGCACTCCTACAGCTGCCATCTCTTGTTTCTAATTGCTTAGAAAAAAAGAAAAGGAATGAAATGCAACAGGTAAACATTGCGACGGCATGAGTCAATAAGGTCTGGGTAGGTCTCTTGGTCTACAGGGTTGCTGCTGTGATATTGTTATAACTCAAGTATTAAAACGCTTGATATATTGTAAAGATGACCCCTTATTGTTATTCAAATCTGCATTTAATTGCACAAACAAATTCTGCCATTATTTATCACCCCTCGTGTCGCTTCAATCCCGTATGCTGTTATTATGCAAGTTTGCAAGTTCATGACTATGTCAAGCTCCAACAATGAAAAAAAAAAGTGCATAAAAGTTTTTTTAGTCTAAACATGCACTGGCAAAAAAATGGTGTTGATTTTTCACTCAGAAATTGCTAGTGAATTTCATTAACAATTACTGAGATATGGCAAGTAACACACTGAAATAAACATTAGATTTTAAAGTAGACACACTGAAATAGTATTTTCTTGTAAAATGTAGTCCACTAACTTAGTTTTATTTACAACTTTGAATATTTATTATTATTATTTTGTATCTTTACGT